>JAVSCE010011317.1:0-656331 GCA_032199065.1 Smutsia gigantea
AAATGGAATAAAGGCCTAAATGTAAGACTTGAAACCATAAAACTTTCAGAGGAAAACATAGGTTAAAATCTCTTGAACATAAGCATGAGAAATTTTTTTCTGGACCCATCTCAGGCAAGGGAAACAAAATAAAAAATGAACAAGTGGGACTACATCAGACTAAAAAGCTTCTGTACAGCAAGGGACACCATCAACAAAACAAAAAGGCAACCTACAGTATGGGAGAAGATATTCATAAATGATTTATCCAATAAGGGTTAACATCTAAAATACATAAAGAATTCATATACCTCAACACCCAAAAATCAAATAACCTGACTAAAAAATGGGCAGAGGATGCAAACAGACATTTTCCAAAGAAGAAATTGTCATGGGGATAGAAGTGCGGCATGGAGAATATAGACAATGATTCTGTAACAACTTATGTTGACAGTAATTGAACTAGTTGGGCAGAGGATTTAACAATGGGTATAACTGTTGAATCACTGTGTTGTATACTTGTAACCAATATAATATTGTATATCAACTATACTTCAATAAAAAAATGTATACAATCGATTTTTTCTAAATTAAGTTTACTGCAAGATCATAATCTTTAGTTGCATATTCTAGACTCTGTAGAATCAAATGAGACAGGAGTAACTATATAGATCTCCAACCAGCAAATTCCCATATAAGTATAAAACCTCCCATTGAAAATATCAGTATTTATCAATTCTACTTTTCATATCAGTACCTGAGTTTAGCAGGCAGAACCTCTGATTACAAAATTAATAGGCTTAAAAAACTGAACTGAGTTCTTAGGGGCTTACCCATGTAGCCAGTTTGAGAAAAAGCTAGACGATGCCAGGGGAGTGGGTATGATGGTCATGAGCATGGTATCTGAGGGCATGATCATATCTTACATTTGAGATTTCACAGGGAATTAGGGTTAGAACTCTGACCTTATGGCTTCAGGCCTGGGCTTTTTCTCTTGCTACATTTACTACTAAATTCACGTGCAATGTAGCTGAGGAGGCTTCAAAAGAAATAACCCTAGAAATAGCCAAATAGCTTCCTTTTATAACAGAACATATATAACAAAAAAGGGGACAGAAAATCAGCTTTTGTTACATTCAGAAGCCTAACGACAAATTTGGAATGATGCAATAACCTAAAATACATACTTTCCGTCTTCTTCTGGTGCCTTTGTCTCTAGAAATGTGTCCAGTAGGAACTCTGATACAACAAGTGACTAACAGATGGCTTGAAACTGCTCTGTTCTTCTTGAAACTGGCAATTATTTTGTCCCTGTGTGGTTGAGGCTTGGATGGGAATGATTTTTTTTTCACAACTATCAAGTACAACATGAATAAGCAGAGGCCTTCATTTATTGGCATGAGACAGCAAGAGTGGAGGTTTCTATTGCATGTATTTCCATGTTGTCATATAAAGCAGGCTCTCTTTTTATCACAAGTGGTTTATAAATGGTGACAGCACCCCAAAACAAAAAGACTGGTTTACAACATATTGGGGGGGTATTTTCAACTTATAATATTCAGTGCCAACCTTACAGTATTATGATCTTGTGTAATTAAAGCTTAAACAAGGGTCTTGAGAGCTTGAATATCAAAACATTATATTCAAAAGCAAGGTGATGACTTCTTAAAAATTAGTGGAGTATGGTCTCCTTATGCAAAATAAGTAAAAGTATGTGAAATCTTGTCTGATACTATAAGTCTTATACTCTAAAAATCTTGTGTAAATACTGATCCAGAAACCATGTTTTATGAACTGTATTTCCTATTTATTTCCTTACTTATTTAATCAGCAGCAGATAACCCTAGGTTTGAATTTCAGTTCTGCTACTGAGAAGCTCCTTCCCTTCTCTGAGCCTGATTTCCTCAACTGTGAAAGTTGAGGAAAGTCATTAATTAAACAGAAAAGCCTTTAGCACCCATGACTCTGGAAGCCACTCTGGAATGTCTATATAACACCTGGTAGAGACTGAATAACTATTTTATGCCACTCTTTAATCTGAGAGTCTTACTCAGCAAGTTGCAAAATCCTGCCAGGTCACATTTTGATTTCTCTCCCCTGAAAGCCGGCATTGCTGTGTGAGGAAAGGGCACATTTTACTACTGAAATCCGTTCCTGTAGTCCTGATGGGTCAACTACATTCTGCTTGAGGCAGAATCACGTTCCCCAGCAACAGCCTTTGGACTCAGTTTTATATGTGCCCCTTGTTCCCTCACCTGTGACCTGTGTGACCAGTGTAAACAAAAGACAGTCTGTGGGCTCAGTTTTTCATTTATAAAATGGGCTACCTACCTCATGGTGTGAGGATTATATGAGATAATATACATAAAGCTTTCATCTCACTGACTTTGACACAGTGATCTCCTAAGGAGGCAGGCTGTTACTCTGCTGAAATATTCCTGACATTAGTTTTAATAAAAAATTCCCAGTTGTTGGCTATTCTTTACCAGTGCTTTAGCTCCAAACTAAAGTAAGAAGGCCATTTGGTGAATACCACATGCCAATTTTAAAGCGTGAAGGAGAGGTGCTTAGAAAATAAAAATGAGGGGTGCTCTCAATAGGACCAACACAACAAAAGGGTGCCTATCACCAGCGTATGTAAATAGACAAATTCAATTTCTAGACCATCCCAAGGTCAAGTTCAGAAAGTCAGCCGTGGGAGGTTGAGGTTGGAAGCTACATGTGAACATCAAGAATAAATCAAGTGCGTTCACCTTTCTGAAAACGGAGAGAAAGTACAAGAGGCCTTTGTTAATCAGACAGGAAAATCATAGCCTGAAAATGCTGACGATGACATTTCAAAAGTCTCGATTCCTTAGTAATAGGCAAGAACTTGTGAAAGGAGAAAAACGATTCCCTGAAGTTATAAAAAGAAGAAAAAAAAGGATAAAATATATGTTACATTTGAGAACTTTATCTTGTGAGGTTACTTCAGTTCACATTTGCTAAACAGGGACACCTCTGCAGAGGGAACATGAGGCCCCCCTTGTGCAGCACTACGCTGATAATTTGTGACTCTGACAAATGCCATCTGATTGATGGCCCCGCCCATCCCACTTCAGGCATCAGAGAAATACTGAAGACAGAGTCATCCAAATCCAAGTTCACTTTCAAGATAACAATGGGAACAGAATGGCTCAGGCCCTTCAGCAATCCTTCCCCAGCACGGGGGAGAAGTGTCCACTCCCCAGCCCAGCCCAGTGTGGGAGACACTGGGGGGAGGGGCCGCGGGAGGTCCAGCGCGCGTCCAGGTACACCCGGAAGCGGAAGCAGATAGGATCGTCACTAGTGTCAGCAGAGGTAGGGGCTCTCCATTCCATCCCGCCTCCTTCTTCTTGAGCATCCACCCCTTCATTGTGTTTTTCCCATCTACTGCCATCCAACCACAAAACTTCTGGAGGCCTTGAGAACTGAGTCCCATACCCTAAGAAATTTCTGTTTATCCACCTGCCCGTTCTCCCAACCTCATCCCTTCCTCTAGAATCTGAACCATAAATAAATGGTCTCTCTGTCACTTTGACAAGTGGAATTCAAGTGCGGAAAGATCACCTCGGCTCAAACGGTGGTATAAACATAGATCCAGTCATGATAAAGCAAACTGCCATGAAGGCAGCACTGGTCTATATTCTTTAAATCTTAAGAGAGAAAATCAGATAAATGATGAGGTAGTTGCTCTGCCTTGTTACAGCTGCCATATATTTGTCAGTGTTACTGTTTCCCGTCTTTGTTTAGTGCTGAAGGATTAGAGAAATCCCTATGCTGAGAACAGGAGCAGACGGCTTCCCGCATCCACTCTCCTCACCTGGGCACGAACGCTGGGTCCAGGCCGAAGAACAAGGCAGACCGCCCAGAAAAGATTGGGAACAGAAGGCACCAACCTCGGAATCACAAAAGCCGCGTGGGGGAAATAGACACTTGAGAGGTATGGGTGGAATTGGCACACAAATGAACTTGGGTCACACAATGAATGGACAAAGGGTAATTGTCTCAAGTTAAAAGCTCTTTTCTTCCTTTTGTTGAACTAAAAGTCATAACTAAAAGCATGGAGGATTTATAGGCTTTTGTGTAAGGAGTATGTCTTTTTTTTCTTCAATAAAACTATCTTTAAAGATGAATAGGACTATAAATGATTTTTTTTTAAATCCAGGAGGATACATTAAAAAGCAGGAAATAGTGGAAACATAAATATTTTTGTCCGGTCATTTAAAATGTTTCAGCAATCATAAATAGAATGACCTTTAAGTTATCATAATACAGCCAAAAAAGATCATTTCAGCAAAGGAGGGCGACTAACTGAGCCTCATACAGATAACCAAAGTGTCTTAGAAATACAGTTGTATTCACTTTTAATACAAATTGCTCTATGACTTGGGTTGCTCAGTGCCCAAAAAGTGCCATGGAATTCTGGGATAACTTGAGCCATAGGTTCTCTTTTTGCATCTCTGCGACTTTGAGACAGTTCTTGAACCTCTTGGGGCCTCGGGTCCTCATCAGCACAAGGGTGGGGCTGGTGCTTAGACTGTCACAGTCCTTCGTCCTCTGGAATCATCTCACTGTCGAGATTTATAGAGAAAGAATAGTAAAAGCACAACTGGTCTAAAGTTTGGGCATTTGTCCTATCGCTTCATATTTCGTAAAGGGATTCGTCGGCCACTTTCTTAGATGTGTAGCAAAACTCTTCAGCGGAGTTGTTACGCTGTGGGCCCTGGGCACAGCCCGACCCCGCACAGGCCCCCTCTGGGTCACTCACCGCCGGGGAAGGCTGCCTCCGCAGCCTGTCTCCTCATCAGTACTTGTCTCAAAGGGCTGACAGGAATTAAATGGCATCAGTCACCCGAAGAGCTCAGCATAGCACGTGACACCCAGTGAGCACACAGTAGGTGATGTTTTAGAAATTCTGTGTTGCATCTGTGATTCCCAAAGTGTGCATGAGAGCCAGCATACCATTAGCAAGTAAGTGCGCGGGTCCCAGGCCCTGGAGCCATACTTCTTGGGTTCAAATTCTGCTCTGCCTGCTATTTCTTAGCCATGTGGCCTTGGCAGATTACTTAAATTCTCAGTGACTCAGTTTCCTCATTTGTAAATTGGGGATCATGATTTCTGTATTTACAAGTTGGGTTTTTGTGAGGAGTAAACGTGTTAGTATTAAAACTCTCAGAACAGTGTCTAGTGCAGGGGAGATGCTATTAATTAAAAAAATCAAATCATCTTTTAATTAAAGGCTAAAGCCCAGAACAAATTTAAATGAACAAAAATTTTAAATAAGCAGCCTAAAGCATAATCACTTGTATTTACTTCAGGCACCTTTTACTTAAAACTTTTCAAACAAGTGCCTTTTAGAGGGCAACCCAATGCCATTGAGATTATGGGTGGGGCAGTGGTGTCTCTTTAGGAAATTCCTCCTCTGATGCAGTCAGAACTGGCTCTGACTGGCAAATTTTTATCTCTAATTAGTACACATTTTCCCTACCATGACATTAGAAACCATGAGTGAAGGTCGCTGCCTTTGTGTTACTAAAATAAGAACTAAAATGTTGTATCAGATGAATTTGGTGACATTTCACATATAGCTTTTGGGTCAGGGCTTTTAAAGTGAAGCTCTGCCCTTTTCCTCTTGCATCTCTTCAGAGATGCTCTTGATTTTCCACTTACCTGAAAATGCACATGAGTCACATAAGTCAACACAGCTTTAAACCTCATTAGCTGGCCCTGTTTTATGGTTGAGTTAGAACTGTAAGTTAGCTCTATTTGGTACAAGGTAAGTCTCTCTCTCTCTCTTTTTTTTTTTTTTGGTGAAGAACATTAAATTCAAGTATCACTGATTGGTGCAATAAAATAGAGACTTTAACAGCTGTGATTTCAGGGAGATGGAAATTCATAATACTGATTAAAAAGTCAAATTCTTTTTCGGATAGAACTTATTTGAATGCACACATCTGAAGTTGTAAAAAGTGATATCAGACTTGTGCAAAATAGTTTCCAGTTGATGGACAATGATGTGAGGAGACATCATTTCTTAAATTACAGAAGTACTCTGAAAATGACTGCTTTTTGCCCCTAAAAGCAGGTTTCACTCTGATGGCAATGAATGGGTGGAAATTCACTTTGTTAATGTATGGTCTCCATATGTTTTCAGAAGGGAAGAATATCAATCATAATCAGTTACTTTTATTGCAAAGGTCCCTTTCATTTGTAAGATTCTGAATATCCACACTGTGTAAAGCACTTTACCTAGTGTTGGCTTTTAAATCAAATATTGAAACAGGCTCCAGACTGTTCCCAGGAATCTTCCTCCATGTAAGAATGCATACTCCCTCCAGTCACTGGTGGTCACCAGGGAACCCACTGTGCCTTCAAAGACAAATGAGTCTTCTGTTATGAAGTTGCTACTGAAATAAAGATTTCTTGAAATATTCATTGCCAATCATTTTAATGTTCATGAATCTTGGGAGACCCTCTTTTGCTCTATCTTGTATCCGCTCTATTACCAACCATCCAAAAATTAAGAGAGGTCTTAACATTATTCAAACTGTCTAATACAAAGAGTAACTTAATGGTTATTTTAAGAAACATGAAAAACACCATGTTTGGTACTCAGTAGATGGTCACTGGAGAGTATTTGAATGAACAAATTAAAGTTTTATGGACTTGGGGAATATGTTTAGGGATAATAGAAGAAAAGATTACTGGAATAGGTTAAAAGTACTATTTGAGATACTAAAGGAAAAGTGTTCACAGTTGATACTTGCCAAGAAAGATAAGCTTTAAATCAAGTATTTTAATGAAGATGCTATAATTAATGTACACCAATTCTGCAAAAGTAGACAAAAAGTGTCTAAAAAGAAAGCAGGCTGCTTTTGCTTTGTAGATAAATAAAAGGAATATTTTCATGCTAATTTTGTTATCTTTTAGATATAAATCTTTGGACTCAATGTTTTTGAAAAGAAACATACATCTGTTTTATCTTTAGAGAATATCTTAATTATTCACTCATTTCAGATGGCCATGGTATTGTACTCTCTGGGGTTCAAGGCACACTGCCATATTTTAACTGCTCAATGGAGGATGAAATTCTAGGAATACTTCAAGAACCTTCTCATTCCTACTGAATAGCTATCTGAATGGAAAAAAGAGAAATGTAAAAAACGAAATTCCAGTGTTGCTTTTTTTGGCTTCCATACCAGTGCTGTGTCTAAAAGGCTGCTCTGAGGACACGCTGTGGTCTAGGGGAGAGAACAGGAGCATGATAACACACATAATACCTGGAATTCTGACGCAGACATTTTTTAAAAGGCCTCAGACATGTTACTTACCCACCCTGGGCCTCCATTTCTGTCTTTGTGAAATGGGTATACTGTTTATACAATGGGGCTATTATGCACATTGCCTAACATATAGATTAAAAAATTTTTTTATTTTGAAAGAATTTTAGACTTTCAAAAGATTTACAGAAGTAGTACACAGAGTTATCATGTCACTGGATTTTTCCAAAGGGCTAATTTTTTCTTACCATGCAATGTAAATTTGGTGTATGTGTTCCTATTTCCAAAAAAAAAGTAAAAGCTTCAAATCTTTTCTTCCCTTTGATTTCACCTCCCCAGTAATCAAGTATGCATGTATATATATATATCGTCTTTTCAACAGACTTGATTTAATAGAGCAGTTTTAGGTTCACAGCAAAATTGAGCAGAAAATACAGAGTTCCCATATACCACCTGTTCCCACACATTCACAGCCTCCCCCATTATTAGCATCCCCCACCGGTGTGCTACATTTGTTACAATTGATAAATCTACATTGACACTTCATTATCAGCCAATATCTATAGTTTACATCAGGGTTTGCTCTTGGTATTATACATTCTATGAGTTTTCACGTGTATCCACCATTATAGTGTCATACATTACAGTTTCACTGCCCTAAATGTTTTCTATGCCCTACCTATTTATCCCCTCCTCTTACCCTAATCACTGATCTTTTTACTGTTTCCGTAGTTTTGTCTCCTCAGAATGTCTTATAGCTACAATCACATAGTATGAAGCCTTTTCACACTGGCTTCTTTCACTTATTAATATGCATTTAAATTTCCTTCATTTCTTTTTAGCTCTGAATATATTCCACTGTATGGGTGTACCACAGTATGTTTATCCATTCATCTACTGAAAGACATCTTGGTTGCTCTGCTGTCTTGGCAATTATGAATACAGCTGCTATAAACATCCATGTGCAAGTTTTCATGGAGATAAAAAAATTTTAATTCATTTGGATAAATACCAAGGAGCATGACTGCTCGATTACATAGTACATTTAGTTTTGTAAGAATCTGCCAAACTGTCTTCTAAACAGGCTGTACCTTTTGGATTTCCACCAGCAATGAATGAGAGTTCCTGTTGTTCCATGTCCTTGCAGCATTTTGTGTTAGATTTTCAACACTGTAATAGGTGTGTAATGGTGTCTTGTTGTTTCAAACATGTTTTGTTGAAGTGCTTGAACTCTTGGGAGGCCAAGAGTTAAAATCTTTTTCTCTAGGAGGCCCCTGTGTTCTTATATAAGTCAATCAATCAAATTGATAAAGAAGAGGAGGTCGAAGTTTCACTTTGTTACTCAACAGAATCACTTGAATACCAGCTCCTGGCCGAGAAAACCAGGTCTGCCATGAGTATCAAGTATCTCTACCCACCAAAACTTCAGCCTAGTGTTTTAGAGTTAAGCTTAACTATATAATATCAGACAGATTGGTTACTTTCTATTAAGAACAATGTTATTGAAAGGTGTGTGTGTGTGTGTGTGTGTGTTTTACTCTGTAGGGACATTGATGTTTACTTAATGAGCAATCGTGGAATAATTGTCTATCCACCTGGAGTAAGGTAAAATTTGTATCTCCTACCTTGTACAAAAGTAAATGCCAGATCAATTAAAACTGATGTAAAATGAAAAAGAAATGTAAAAAAAAAAAAGACCTTAAAATTTATGAAATTACATGTATAATCCATTATTTAAAAAAAGAATTTTAAATTCAAGATAGGAAATCAAACATCTTTGACTATATAATAATAATTAAGAACTTTTGTATGGTGAAGATACAGGAACTGCTGAGGAAATATACTTGTAATTTACATGACAGGTAAAAGTCTTTTCTATAAGATACTATGAGCTCCTATAAATTGATAAGAAAAAGATAAAACTAAACTGAATAATGGACAAAGGACATGTAAAATAATTCATAGAACAACAAATCCAAATGATCAATAAACATATGTAAAGAGGCTAACTCTTATAATTACAGGGAAATGGAAAACAAAATAATGATTTGGGAAGAAAGGCAAGTAGTAGACCTAAGCTCAGGGAAAGCTTAATCTTTATTAGCCTTCAGTGAATACCCTGGTGACAGCAGTAGAGTAGTGGATGATGTTGATTAGGTTAATGAGAAAGTATTTTCTTAAGAGCATTTACTATACCAGAAACCATAGAGTAAAACAAAAACAAAAACAAAAACAAAAATCATGGGCTTTGGAACCACATCATGGATCTGAGTTTGAATTCTTACTCCTTTTACGAAGAGTGTAACAGACAAGTTAAATTCCTATTTCTTCATTTAAAAATGAGAACATAAATACCTACTTTATGAGGTTATGTAGGTAAATTCATAGGTTTTAAGCTCTTAGAGTAGTATAAATGCTTAATATATTTTTGATATTCTCTTACTGCTAGTTAAAATTATGAAAATTTATCAACTCTTGGTATGGAATCTATATTGCTTTTTGCAAGACAATTCCAAGGGAAGTACTGTACTTCTTAAATATGTTGGATTATTTTTTTAAATGTTCTAAAATATTATAAATTTCATCTCAGGCCTATATAGTAGCAATTTCAGTTAAAAACTGGGCTAGAGTGAGGATGAAATTGTGAGCAGTTGGATGCCACAATGTAAGGCAACCAAGTGGATAACAGCCTTGGCTGTGTTCAATACATAGTCCATAGGCTAAGTCCAGCAGCCAGAAAGTGACCTTAAAATTTTCATCAAGAATGTGCAGATAGTACAATTTGGGGAAAAAAAAGCAACCTGCATAATCTAAGTTTACATGATGAGGTATCTACTCAATTTTATGTCTTCTTTTCACTGCCCCCCTCCCCCAGCATATTGTTAAAAGCTTACAAATATCAAGTTAGAAAGTTCTTTAACTAGTTTTTGATGTCTGTATTAAAGCAAAAATATGTACCATCTCACGTGATGGGAAAACTAAGTTTGATTTGAGGGGGTGATGTGCTTATATGCCAATATTCTTTTCTCTGAATTCTTACTTTGCATAGACTTTCTCTGTCTCAAGAGAGTAATCTGTATTTGAAAACCCCTTCTTAGGACATGACATAGTAAGTCGAAACCTTGATTACCATTAAAAATATTAGGAAAAATCTTAAGTGAGTTCCAAAACCAAAACTGTACTAAAGGCACTATGTTCCATTAAAATGGGAAGAGCTCACAGGGGAAGGTGAGACAACCTTGACATTCACATCTGTAGGAAACTACTACTAATCCTGGGGCTGGAGGACATTGGAAAGAGGTGTTTTTACCAGAGGCTAGGCCAGTAGCCTTAGCAGCTGGAACCCAGAGGAGACCTTACTGGAATAGTCACTTCGCCTTCTCTCCTCTTATCTTTCAGTCTTCCCTCAGTGCCTCTCAGAGTATGAGAATACCCACAAGCCAGTTGGCAAGGGAGTCTGGGAAATACTTTGCAGGGATTGACTCCCTGTGATACAGAGCAGAAGGCAATGAATCTGAGAAAAAATGACTGGCACAGTCATGCAACAAATTAGCTTCCCAATTGAAACACAGAACATATAAAACAGTCTTTCTATGAACTGGATGTTTTTTTTAAAAGATTCCACACATAAGTGACAGCAGGCAGTATTTGTTTTTCTCTGTCTGGTTTACTTCACTTAGCATAATGCCTGCAAATTCCAACCATGTCACAAACAGCAGGATTTCCTTCTTTGTTATGGCTGAATAATATTTCACTGTGTGTGTGTTTATATATATCACATCTTCATTATCCCCTCATCTGTTGATGGACACTTAGGCTGTTTCCATCTCTTGGCTATAGTGAATGATGCTGCAGTGAACATGGGAGTACAGATATCTCTTCAATATCCGGTTCGCATTTCCTTTCAATATATATGCAGAAATGGGACTGCTGGATCATATGGTAGGGTGGTGAAAATAGGGAGAGGTTGGCAAAAGGGTACAAACTTTCGGCTATCAGATGACTAAGTGTAAGAAACTAACGTAAAGCATGGTGACTATAATTGATAAAACTGCATTGTATAATTGGAATTTACTAAGAGAGTAGAACTTAAATGTTCTCCAAGGAAAAAAAGATAAATATGTGAGGTGATAGATGTGATAATTAACTAGATAGGGGGGTCGTTTCCCAATATCCAGGTATTAAATTGCCAGAATGTGCACAATGTAATTGAGTCAATTATACCTCAATAATCTGAAAGTATACAAAACAGTTCATATAAAAGTGGGAAAAAAAAAAGCTTACCAAGCCAAAGTTGGAGTATTCAGTAAGGGAATCTGGGAAATACTTCATAGAACAGAATTATCAAAGCCCAGCTGTGTGTTAACTTATTGAGTTAATTACTGTACACCTACTAATTCTTCTAATCTTCAACAAAGATTTAGACACTATTGTGTAAAACAGAAAAAGGATCAGAGAGATTAAGTAATTTTGCAAAAATTATTTAATTAAGCAACAGAACTGAGATTTGAACCAAGCTCTGGCAGACTCTCCTACTGTTTCCATTGCATCATGATATAAAAACAATCAAATTACAGCTAAATAAATGAAATATGCTAATCAACATAAATATGTATATTCAGCATTTGAGCTATATCACCTAAAAATTATAGTTTCCTTAATCTAAACTAGACAAATCAATATAAATTTATGATAATTTGGTTTTAGGTTCATATTTTTTTACTAAGTCAATATTTCTCAGCATGTTCTCTGAATTATTTGGGGAACTTGTTATAAATTTAAACTTCAGGGGCTTACTCCAAATATCCTGAATATGATTATCTGGGAGCAATGCCTGGGAATTAGCATTTAAAATAAACTCCATCATGGATTCTGAGGCACATTAAAGTTTGACAATCCCTATACTAACTGTATTTGGTCATACTACCTCTTTTACCAAGAGCTATTTTTAAATGATTTTCTTTAAAAAAAAGGAAAAAATCAAAACAATCAAAAAAGACAAGAAATAACAACTGTTGGTGGGAAACCTTGTGCACTGTTGGTGGGGATGATATAAATCTGTGTAGCCACTGTTCCTCAGAAAACTAAAAATAGTACTACCAGATAATCCAGCAATACCTCTTCTGGGTATTATCCAAAGAAAACAAAAACACTAACTTGAAAAGATATATGCACCATCATTATTCATTGCAGCATTACTTACAATAGCCAAGATATGCAAGCAACGTAAATGTCCATCAAGGAATGAATGCGTAAAGAAGTTGTGGTATTATGTACAATAAAGAAATACATACAATGGAATTATATATGATAAAGAAATACATATGATAGATTATTATTCAGTCATAAAAAGGATGAAATGTTGTCATTTGTGACAACATGGATGGACCTCAAAGGCTCTATGCTAAGTGAAATAAGTTGGAAAGAGAAAGAAAATACCATATGGCCTCTCATATGTGGAATCTAAAAACAAAAACGTAAGAAACAAGCTCACAGGTACTAAGGACAGACAGACTAGTGGGAAGTGGGAAGGGATGGGAAATATTGGTGAAGGGGGTCAAATGATCAAATAAATAAATAAATATAATGCATTACTGAGCAACAACAAAAAATCAAAACATACTGACCAAAGGGGTGGAAAAAACCTCAGAAAAACAAAAGCCAAACAACCTACTATCTTATATATATATAGAACCTTAATTCAAAGATGGTAAAGTCTATTCAGGTTTGTAGGATATTTGAAGAATAATATGTGATATACAATTTAGACATCTTGCTTCTAAAAAACTTGGCCAAGTTACAAATATCCCAGGCTAGTTAGAAACTTGAAAATTCAATAATCCAATTATGTCATAAAAAAGAAACTCCAAGGTACAATATTTTAATGAACAGTTTAAACTCTACTTAAACTACCAACTGATTATTTCATAGGATCATTGTTACTATCCACAGCAATGGATGCCTAGTTCTATTCACATTAAAACTGTTATCTAAGTCAAATTTGCTCTTATTTAAACCTAATTAAAAAATTTAATGTAAATTTAATGTAAAATCAGGACTGTAATTGTCTTAAAATATATACATTTCATTTTATCCTTCTCATGTTGCTTTTGTCAGTCTCCTGATATCTGAGAAAATGTCAACCAAGTAACAAACTGGTTTTATAATATGGAATCATATAAGACTTATGACGGATCTTGGGTAATTAATATGCAATATACATATCTAATCCAAATCACAAAGCACGCACTCATTCAATCATTCAATAAACATTTATTGAACATCTACAATCTGCACTAGGCTCTCGGGATACATCAGTGAGCAAATAAAAATTGCTGCCTTAATGGAGCTTGCATTCTAGTGGGTGGAGACAATAAACAAGCATAATGAAGAACTAAATTATATGGTATGTCAGAAACTAACAAGTGCTATTGGATAAAAGAAGAAGTAGGGCAGAATAAAGGTGGGTCACACTTTTTGAATAGAGTGGTCAGTATAGGCCTTGTTTGGACAAAGCCTCAAAGAAATTGAAGAAGTTATTTTAGTTTTGTAAGTATAACCATACGTAATAAAATATAACCTCTACTTCCGTTGAATGCTCTCTTACACATGAATTTTTCTAAGATGAGGTAATTATCCTGTATTATTTATGTGTTTTCTCCTTTGTTAGACTCTCATCTCCTTGAGGAAAAGAGCTGAATCTTACTCATCTTTCTTTTCTAAGCCCTTAGCACTTGCTTGGTACAGTATTTGGAGAATGTGAATTGAATTGTTTAATAAGATAGGTTTAGAAACTGAAACAGTTTATGAGAGTTCTGGCAATGGGGTTTCAACTACTAGAATGAAAGCAAACCACTGCCATTTTTCTTGTCTTGTTTCCTTAACACTCTATATAAACCATGACCTGTGAATTCCCAACTTTACTGGTTTCCTGAAGTGGAGAAACATTGTCAGTCATGGAGTCCCAGTATGCATGGAGGGAAATGAAACAAATCCTAATTTTGTTCATCTTAAATAACAAAAGTTAAAATATATTTTAACACATGCAAACTGCAAAAGTGAATATGAAATAGTCAAGCAATAAAAACCCAGATCTTCAACCAATCTTTTAACAGTATAAATTAGACTCCCTGACTTTGGCAATAAGCATAATTCTTGGGTGTTTCAGCAGTTACCATAGTCTCCCAATGTAAGTCCCTTGTAACTTCATCACAGCTGAGAGAGGGAAAGAATATTTCTAGGTAATAGTCATAACCAACTATTTCAGGAAAGGAAATCAAAACCTTTGCTTTGGGTTTGATACAGTGAACTATGAGAAACCCGTAATCAGAGAGATGCAAAGAAATTACCATCCCAACAAGAGGCATGACAAAGAGAAGACTGGCAAAGTACTGCAGAACAATATGTCTATAGATCTGTATCCTGACCCACATTTGCATTTATGTCTGTATCTGTAGCAGATACAGACATAAATCTCTGTTCTGACCCTGGTCTCAAAGGATTCCTCAGCACCCTTATGATACAGGATTAGAAATTAATATACCAGAACTATGCTACATTCTCTGTGCTTTGTTGTTGGCTATATCTACTCAAAAGTAAGCTAATAAAATAAATTGCATAGAGGTCATGTCCGCTGTAGCAGTTCTTAACTAATGGTCATTCTCATCTAATTTTTTGTTTATTTTTATGGTAACCTGAGTTAAAGAATTTCATATGAAATAAAGATAAATATTGTCTCTGGCGGGAACCAGCTGAATAAGGCAATGCCTCTATGAGTTGTCTTACTGTTGATGTAAATATGAAGTATTGTGTAAGTGTTGATTAAAAAAAAAAGAGTAAATTCTCTCAATTTAGGTTTTCAGTGCAACAGCGACAGCAATAAAACCCCAGAAATCCTTTCTTTAAGGTCAGATTATTACAAGTCCCTTTCTTGGCATAAATATAGGCTTTAACCTGAGTAGTCTCGAAAGCTGGTAAGCTCTTACTACCATTTTGTTCTTAGTTTCCATCTGTGAGAAGCCAAAGGAGACTAAAATTAGAGAGGTGCTCAGAAGTTGCTGGCACTTAGGGGTAAGTGCTGCATGGTGTCAGGACAGCCAGTTTGATCTACTGGATGTGTCCGACACCTTTGATGTGTTTAACACAGCAGCTATTGGAATGTATACTGGGCGTTTTTTGAGACATTTATAGTAAATGCCTTGTAAATTATCTACATTAACAGTTTCAGTCTTTGCTCACCAATCAGGGGCAGCCACTGAAACGACAATGCTTCGCCAGGGCCATCGGAACTCTATGGGTCTCAGCAGAGCCCAGGCAGAAGGAATTTTCCTGCCTGGACTGGAGCAAATTTATGGAAATGAATAGCAACCAATAAACAGCCTAAATTTATGTTATCTACTAGTTTTCTCCCAAGAGAGTACAAATAAACAGAAAATTCAAATAGCAAGGGCCAACTTTTCTTTCTAGTCTTTACCTTAAAAAAAAGGTATAAAATTACAGAGTTTCATTTTAGCCTTGTCAAAAAAATGAGTACTTCTTAATTAAAAGAAGACTAACAGAAATAGTTACCACCACCCTAGAACCATTCCTTATCTTTTTCTCTCTGTGAATAAACAACATCCTCATATTATTGCCTAGTGCATGGGTAAATATACTTTGAACCCAATTCTGCTTCTGTTCTCTCCAGTCTTTGCAGTGACCTTTGGTAAATGATATTTTTGCTACTCTTTTTAGCAGCTAAAATAAATTTACAGAACAATCTTTTGACCCTCAGTTGATGGTTTTAAAAGTGCTTGAATTTCTGGAAAAGGTGTGCTATATAAATTTTATGCTGTCAGATAGTTCTGTGATAAAATATTATTCTGAGGATACTCTTTTTGGGAATCCTACTGAGGACAAACACATTTTAGGAAAAATAAACTTGTGTTAAGATACTGTTCTTCACATGTTACTGAATTGGGAAATGTTTATTGATATCTTTTATGAGCTGGGCATATTGTTATATACAACAGTGCATTCAAAGAATTATATATATTATATTTCTGGTAAAGAAACAGTATTTGTGATAATTAATAACATGGTTTCTGGAATCATGTGGATATGGTTTTTAATTCAGGTTTTATCATTTACCAGCTGTGTGTCCTTGAGAAGGAACATTTAAACTATTTAAGCCGCAGTCTGGTAGTCTGTAAAGTGAGACTAAAAAGCGTACCTGTCTGATAGGGCTATTGGGAGGCTTAATGAGATTAACATGTGGCATAAAAATACTAACATATTTTATTTTCCTTATTGTATAGAAATTCACAGGATAGGACAGTTACTGTTTTATTTCCTTCCCTTCCTCCTCTCCCTTCTCCCTTCCTCTTCCTCTCCAAGATAGCCTGAACCAAATTCCCATATTTCTGTGGAGAGGGTGGGACCGGACATGAAGACAATTTCCTTTTATGGTGGTGAGGCTCAGGACATGCCATCCCCTAATAAGGCACCTTGGCCCTACTGAATATTTTCAGCTGAAGGAGTTTGAGAAAATGACAGAAGGTCCCTCTGAACTCCTCCTGCACTTTTCCCTGACACTGGTTGTAAGACCCTCACGGGAGAGGTGCCCTTCCTAAACCTGGAGGCAAGGAACACCCTTACCTCCGAAGACAGAAGGATGCCAAGAATCCAAGCAAACAGGCATTAGTAAATTTTCCCCTGTACTCCGCTTACCCTCTTAACCTGTTGTATTCCTCCACAAGCTGTATTCTTATCCAACCCAGCATGGAATACTCAGGTCTGACTGTTTCTTTGGGTCTTCATTTCCCTAGGAAGGCTCCCATATCAGGTAATATTTTATTAAGTAAATTTGTGTGCTTTTCATCTGCCAATCTGTCTTTGTCAGTTTAATTTTCAGACCCAGCCAGGGGCCCTAAATGGGTTGAGGACAACTTTTTTGGCTTTTTTTGTATGTGTGTAAACTTGAGCTAATCATGGGATTCATACTAGAGGAAGAGAAAGCAAAAGTAGCAGGAAGGAGGAGATAGATTATTTTCCAGGATGGGAAGGGCCCAGAGATTCGTGGGGCCCAAGAGGAGCAGGAATCTGAGCCCAAACCCATGGCCGTGGTCATGGCAGGAAGTCGAATGACCTTGGTAGCACTTCCGGGGTCCTCCCTGTAGGCTGGACCCAGGCACCCAGACTCCCAGCTTTTAAACAGCCCCACAAGCAGGCTTGGTAGTGAAATGCTAGGACTGCCTGTTTTCAAAAGACCAAAAGGTTTGAGCAATTTTATGAGAGTTTATAATAGCAACAATGAAAGTGAACCAAAGAACAAAGAGGTGGTTCCCCATTTTCTAGAAAGCACATAAATGTCACAGATTTTTGGGTGACCCCCACAAGGATGAAGTGCCCCTCAATAATGACAGGTACTGAATTTCCTAGTCAGTTTGTCAGGATTTGGTTTGGTATGTAATTTAATTTGATTTAAAGACTGTAAAGATATATAACATTAATTATACGAGGTTTAGGTATTTAGAACCTCCAACATGGTGCCTGACAAATGGTGAACACCTAATAAATGATGCCTATTATTATGGTATCTTTAATTTTTGTAGAAAACATTTTTATCACTTTATCCTTCTAATATATTAGCTGTTTGGAAAGCTTGTTAAGCTTAATGGGCTACGTTAATGATCAATACCTGAGTAGTACATGTAGTTCAATGTATTGCAGAATGGATGTAACATGCAGGTTGTAGCACAGCAAGAATGTAAAAAATATCTTATTCAATTTAAATAGGATATTTTAAGTACATTAAGATGTGGAATGGAAATTGTCAAATATCTGGAGCTATCAGCCCATTGTCAGCTAAGATTCCAGTTCATGTGCTGATATTAATGAGTCAGAACTCTTCTGAAGATTCCAGAGCAAGGGAGTTAAGAGATCTGTGTTTCTCCAGTCTCTCTGACTGTATAATTGAGCTTTATAGCCTCATGCTAGCACGGAAGTTATTATCTGGGGGCGGGGAGGATAGAATAAATCTGCAGGGGTTCTACCCACGTTGAAGTGTAGTGCAGCTGCAGGAAAGCTCACTTAACTTGCCCAGCTTTGCGTTTGCTTCTGACAAGCTCTTCCTACCTGAGGACTGTATTGTCAGCATTCATCTCTCGCCCTCCCCCATGGAAGGGTATTTAGACAGGCATCCAAGAAACAGAAATACAAAAGTGAAATTAAGTGCCTTTGGCACTGACGACATGGAATCACCAACAGTTCAAACATCAGAATTCTCAAAAGAGAAAAACTTAAGAACCCTGTTCCCATTACTGTTCAAATTACTGTCTTTGAACACTTTTGTCTCTATTGGACCTGACTGAAATCCCAGAAATGTCATTTTACTAAATGTTTAAAAGTTAGTTAAGTGTTCTGGAATGAACATTCCAAAAGCTTTGTGTTAAACTAAAATCTCTTATTTCTTCTGTAGAACCACAGCATAATTTGTCCATCGTGTGCAAATCTGAACTGAACAAAGATATGAGAAAACAGAGGCACAGAGGTTAGTAACTTGCCCAAGTTCATTGGTTAAACACTGCCAAGGCAAGTTGGTGTCCAGGGCGTCCCATGTACCCGGTGCACTACATGTTTGTCTGTTACTCATATTTCTGTTTTCTGAGCTGCTTATATGTGCCCTTTGCCCATTACCTCATATCTGCACATCCTCAGAAATATATAAAGTTCTTGGAATATTAAACTTTTGCCATACACTTATTGCAAACATTTTCTCCACTTTGTTATCTTTTACATTGTTAATGTGTTTTGAGGGCTTTAAAAATATTTTGTTATTTAAAAATTCTTAAAATCAACATCTGTCAGTCTTTTGACACTTAATTAAAAAGCATTTTTAACTACTCAGATTATAAAAATATTTACTTTTTTCTAAGTTTCCTTCCTTCCTTCCTCCCTCCCTTCCTTTCCTTCTTCCTTCTTTTTTCTTTTTCTCAACTTTTCAAAGTCCAAGCCCTGAGTACCTTAGTCAATCTATTGCATATCTCACACCGAAGAAAATATTGTCACTTTTTGCTTTCCGTTGTTAAGAAAAAAATCATTAACTATTCATGATGTTAAAGAACATTCAGACTGACTTTATTCAGGGCGACTATTGCAATAGGTGTAGAGACCACTGCAATGGGATTTTCAGAGGGGGAGAGAGATGAGAGATTGGGCTCAATTCCAGAAACAAGAAGAGTGGGAATTTTAAAGCCAAGCAGCAGGGTGGGGTCGGTGGATAGACAATTACTAAGAGAAAACATCAGGGTCAGGGGCTATTCTGGGTAAAGGACCTCACAGGATTCCTGCTGATGGCGGGCTAGGGTGATCAGCCATCACCTGGGGGATAAGGGAGGCTGAGGAGGCTTGTCAGAATCGAGAGTGGGAGACTCTTGGCTAAACTGACTTAGCAGGATTCTTGCTAAAATTGGACCATGCTGAGATGAATATGGAAGCTCAAAAGCTGACCTCAGAGGACCCTGACTGAAGTTTGGTCAAGGAGAGAATCTCTTGTCATTGGTGCTTTAAAAAGATATATATATGGAAACAATAGCTAGACTGCATATATAATTTTTCAAACAATTATAACTTTCCTTTCTTACCCCACCCACATGTTAAGACTCTGCAGACTGGGATGGAGGCTGTGGTTAAGAAGCAGTGTTCAGCTCTACCTTGTAGTGTGACTCTAGCTGTTCATTTGCTGAATCTTTAGGTTTTTTGGAAGGCCTAGTAAGTAATGTTAATGTATCTTACATCCTAGAACGAATACCATATTGCTGGAATGAACCCCACATCGACATGATATATATAATTTTAATATAGTGTGAAACTTAAGGGTTTACTTTAAAGTGAGAAATTTCCCATAGATCCTTTCAGCATGTAACAAATCATAAGTCTATCAAAATGGTTTCAGGCAACAAAGTGATTCAAATAATTGATTCGATACCTACAGTCAATTTTTGATCAATTAGAAGTAAAAGGAAAGACAGGAATTCTGAATTTATAAGTGAAAATTGAAATCTGATTTATAAAAATCTGAGCTACATTTATTTTCTATGTATTGAATAACTTTGTAACTCTCCGGAGGCTGATTCTCTGAGGTCAGCACTTTGATGGGCATTCAAAACAAAGCACCAGAAATTTCAAATGGTTGAGCTTACTAAATCTTCAACCTGTAAAGCAACAAACACAGTGGAAAGTGCTTTATTCCAGTAAGAATCATGTTTTATAAAGAAAATGAAAACAAAGTATAATATTGTCTTGGAGAAATGAAAATATCATGGCCACCTTCTAAACCTCTTAACTGTTGCTTTCAGTTTAAGTTAGAGCCATCCTATCAGGTAAACTGCCAGTCACCTCGGCATAATAAAGGCCGAGTCAACCAGCACTTTCCCAGGCACTTCCTGAGGTTGTCTTTTTCTGATGCCCCATTCAAATTCTAGGTGTAGTTTAGTCATCTAAGTTAGACTAGTTGCAATGAAGGTCAGATTATTCAGTGGTTTAGTCTGTTCAGGCTGCTATAACAAAATACCATCGACTGGGTAGTTTATAAAGAAAAGAAATTTATCCTGTTTTGGAGGCTGGAAGTCCGAGATCAGGGTGCCCACATGGGCAGGTTCTGTGTCTGGTAAGAGCTTTTCCTGGTCCATAGAAAGCTCTCTTCCCTGTAATATCACACAGAGCAGGGGGCTAGGGTGATCTCTGGGGTCCCCATCTCCCCATCTCCTCCCAAAGGCTCCCCCTTCTGATCCTATCACTTTGAGGATTAGAATGTCAACATATGAATTCATGGGACGTAAACATTCAGACCATTGCACTCGGGGCCAGATGACAGTTGTTGATTTTCTTTTTGAGGGGAAGGACTGAGAGGGTGAAGAAATGGATTAGGTTAAAGAATACTTAGAGCTCTAATTCTCAGGGAAATTGACAATTTCCAGACAAATGGATACATTTCTGGATTTTAGGAATAACAGCTGTCCTTTCATTTGTTTCTAAGTCCTAGAGGAAAAATCAATAAAAAGTAAAATGAAAACTGGAAGAGTTAACTTCAGTTATCCTAGTTTACTAAAAATTTTGATAAGCAGTGTCCTTATGCCAAAGAACAGAGCTTTTACAGTATTTTGATTGATGAACATGCTTTTACTGAAGTTGGTGGTAAAGAACTAACAGCATTTAAAGTAAATTTATTTCAGTTATAAAAATAAGGAGGTATATGTGATTCCGTCTCAGCGTGATGGGAAGATGGTATCATGATCTTCTTGTATGAAGGGACTGTTATGGAAAATACTGGAAACCTGGACTGGAGCACTGACGGAAGAACCAAGCGGCACTCGGAGGTCTTGGAGTGTTGAAGTTTTATTCTTACACCGGCGAGCTCAGAGGGACGTAATCTCCCAAAGTCTGAGCCCCGAACAAAGGCAAAGGGAGCAATATATATCTTTCCGTTTCTGTATCTGCAACATTCCTGAGTGCAGAGCAAGTGAGCAGGCAAGGGGGAGTGAGCTTAGGGAGTCAGTGCCTGGCGGAGCGGGGAGGTAAGGGAGTGTTTGGTTGTTTTTGTTAAGGCAGAAGGCAGCCACCTGGACTAGACTGCTGTCCTTGTAAATTTTTCCCTATCAGTACCTGTATAACTTTAGTGGATGGAATGCAAAAATAATCTGAAAAAGTCAGGAAAGTGAAAGGAAGGAGAATTATAAAGAACACTTTTCACAATATTATAATAACAAGGAGAACTTTAAAATACATGAAATTATTTTAGAAATCAATTGTTGAAAATTGTTCTGCACTGAATTGTATCCCCCTGAAATTCATATGTCCATGTCCTCATCTCCAGTAACTCAGAATGTGACTGTCTTTGGAGACAGGGCGTCTGAAGAGGGAGGGGCCAATAACACCATCACGATCATCAGCGTAAACCTGACAAGGCAAGAGGCAACAGTGGCCCCAGGTCAGGTTTCCAGGGCCCCATATGATTGTATCCAAGCAGTCTTTTCTCAGTGGACAGAGGATGTTGAGGATGTAGTCCTTTGTAGAAGGAAGACTAACCTTAGGAAGAACTACAGGAGGCTCAGTGTATCAGCAGCTAGGTGGCTTGCACATGTCAGCTCAAACTGCAGGGTTCCCTTTGATGGGATTCAGGGCAGACTACCTCAAAATATGACACTTTGGCATATTGAGCATTTTGAGCTTAAGGAGTTTGAGAAAACAACAGAAACAGGAAGGTTTCTCTGACTTTCCCCACACCTTTCTCCTCAAGAACAGGTCACAAAACCCTTATGTGGGAGGCACCCTCCCTATTCCAGGAGGAACAGAGCAGCCTGTCTCTGATGACAAAGAGATGAAGGGAAGAATCTGTACTGAGTCCTTGCTAAGTTTCCCCCAGTTTACTACACTTACACTCCTTAACTCATAGCTCATACTTTTTAACCTGCTGCTTTCCTCCATGATCATCCACTCTTCATCAAAATTAGCATACAGTACTCAGGTCCAGCTGTTTGAGTCTTCATTTCCTTATGAAGTTTCCTGCATCAGGTAGAACCTGTATTAAATTAGCATTTTTGCCTTACTCCTGTTAATGTGTCTTTGTCGGTTTAATTTTCAGATCTGGCCAGAGACCCTAAGACGGGTGAGTTTTTCCTTCCCTTATACCTTGATACCCTTCACATCTAAGTAAAGCTTTTTGAACTTAAAATTCCTGGAAGAGAAACAACATCCTCATCTGTGGGGTAAATAGCAGAATTTCCAGACTCTCCTGCCTAGCCTTAGTTTATTTACATATCAATAGGTGTTTACCACCGCAGAGAGCCTCCTGTCCATGTGGGGCAAGGGTGGAGAGAAAATGGCCATTCTCTCCTCCCCTCCGCTCCTGGTATGTAATCGGTCTGGTATTTGCCAGTCACCAAGGACCCGCCCATGGAGTTCTTGCCAGAAAGGGTGGGAGGGGGAAGGAAAGCATGAGCTGTGGTCGAGGAGCTAGACGGAGCCAGACCTGGCTTGCAAACTTGAGCGACCGAAAGAAGTAAAAGCCTTTCTCCTACCCAGCTCTTTTCCCTTGACTTATTTCAGTTTCTTGGGGTTCACAGGGGACTCACCCTAGTCTGGGGTCACCCTTCTGCCCAAAGCTACATCATCTCCTCTCCTTATCAAGAAACACTGCTGCCTGCAAATGAGCAGGAAGGGCTCCGCCTTCATCCTCATTCCTCCCCTCCTCCCAAAAACCCTACTGAAGGCAAATGGTTGAGGTAAAGAGGGTGTGTTTTACTGTATGACCTAAGCCAACTAAGTCAGAGTGGTATCTGTAGGAAAAAGGTATTTTCTTCTAATCCTGCTGTGCATCTGTTACATCTTTTCCTATCAAGAGTGAAGCCTGTTTTTGTAAAAACAGGATTCTTACAATATGGCTAAACTGATGTGACCTTAAATGATCTTCCAAGTAATGTTTATCTCATTAGACAGGTTACTTGGCCTGAAGGCAAGTGCGTTACCCTTTTATCTGCTCACGCTGAAAAGCAAACATAAAATAGGGTGTCTGTGCATATGAAAAGCCAATAAAAGGAGGCTTTGGCGGGGCAACTCCTTTATCAAGCATTCTGTGCCACCTGCCTTTTTTGCATTTTTGGGTGCAGAAATCTGGGTTACTATGGCTTCAGATGGTGTTAATAAAATATAAGTTCTTGATACATGTTTGCTTATAATAAAATATAAGTACTTAGACATATTTGCTTTAAGCACATTTGACGGAAGGGGCTCATTCTCAGTTTTGCTAACACTTGCAAACAGTAGCCTTCAATAGGCAACCAACTTAACTAGGCAGCAAAGCAAGATCACCAGTAAATGACTGGTGGCAGCCTTCTTTGTTCATGTATTTTCTTGTTTCTTGCACCATTTTTGTGCTTCCTCACACTATCTTTGACTGTAGTATCCCAAATGGGAATAAAAGTTCTGACTACATGCCATCCTATAATGGAGACTGAAACATCCCCAGTGCATTAAAATTTCCCTGGAAATGTAATGCAATGGAGAAAATGCTATTTATCAGAATTCTTCCTAGGGAGCATTCCACGTGCAGTTGGAAGGAACATTAGTAGCAATGTGTAGCTGCAGTTGCAAAACTGCCTTTCAGAAGGGTGGTCATGGTTGCATGCTGAGTGGAGTATGTTAGTTGTGGGCCAGAGTGGAATTGCTAGAGATAATAAGAGGAAGGCCAGTCTTGCAGGAGTGGTGCATAGCCAACCATTCTCCATGTAGCTTTAACATCACCTCAGTGTGACTATCAATGAATATGAAAAAATATACATAACCCAAAAGAAATATGGAAAAGGGTATGGAATTGGCAGATCACAGCACAGGGAACCCAAAGAGCAAATAAACTTACGAAAAGCGCTCAACTTCACTGGTCAACAGAAAAATGCCAACGAAAACCACAGAGATATTGTTTCATCCTCCTATCATCAAAAAGCTAAAAGCTTGATAATATGAAGATACGCAGAAGTTCATTATGCCATTATCTATAATATTTGGTTTGTTTGTGAACAACATAAATGGATTTGGAAAAATAAAATATTGAGTTGTAGGGGTTCCCATGATGCCCATGTGTCTCACTCTGGCTCTGTGTTAACCACATGCCTTTTGGCCTTGCATCAGGTCATGTGAGAGACCTAATATTCTAGTTCTCATGCAGGAAATACTCTCACAAAAAGACTCACTGAAATTACTCAGACCCTGCCATTTTAGGTTTCAGGCATTCTGTGAGGAGTTGAGAGACTTAAGGCTGAAGGTGTAGGTGCTAGAAATGGAAGGAGGTTCTCCAACCTAGACTAAATGTTTTCTTATTTTCTGTGAAATTTCAAAACAGGAAGTTAAAGATTTTATGTTGGGTTGTATATATTCAAGATCCTTAATAATAAGGCCACAATTGTTAAGTAGTGTGCTTTACACTTGAGTGAGAAGTTAAATTAAAATATGTTAAAGACCCAAATAGGAAAATATTGCAGAGACAACACTATGTGTCTCTAAATCATTTTGTTCTCCTTTGGGTACACAGGAAGACTACCTTTATGCCTATCTTGCTTTCACTTGTGAGTATGTGAATGAGTTTTGGCTAAAGAAAGTCAGCAGAAGTGATTTTGAGCATTGCTAGATCTGGCCGTAAAACTTCTTGTGCCATCTTCTACTCTATCTTTCCCTGTCTCTATGTCTGGATATTAAGGACTGTGAGATGGTGGAACAACCTTATGAAAATAATCTGGATCTCTGAGTCACCACTTGGAGTAAAGTCATCCAGGGGGTAAATGGGGATGTCTACATTGAGACTATATGTCTATGCAATAAATACATCTTTATTGTTAAGCCACTTAGATTTTGGGTTCTGTCACAGAAAATGGTGTATTTTTCCACCTACCCATTAATTTCTTATAGTAAAATATATTTTGTTAAATGTCCCAGAAAGTCCTTCAAATATACCAGGACAGCTGGTATCTAACTTATAATTATTTAACTATTAACTAGACATTTAAAATAAATGGCTTTGAAATGACTCAATTTTAGTATAAACTTCCCATTTCCTTTGATGTGCTCTGTGTGAATATTCCCAGGGGCATGCAAGAGTTCGAGCCTGCTCTTTCTAGTAGCGATAGTTCACCAAAATACATTTCTGACTGATACGCCTTCTTAGATGTTATAGTACTTAGCCTTAGATTTTAGTTGTGACTGAGAGTTGGGGTTTTAGTTATGTTTTATGTTGGAGGGTTTTTACTTTTCACGTGGCATGATAGATAAGATTTGAGATGAAGTACATTTTTGAAGCCAGATCTTAGCAAATCACACCAAAATTCAGTTATTGAGTGGAGCATAGGCCACCTAAGACAAGAAAGGAATAATTGGGAGGGTAGATAATAGTATCTCCTATGTGGGGAAGCCATGGCTCACATACCCAGTTGCCTCCTCAGCATCTCCGCATGAAGTGTAACTGACATGTTCACACATAAATCTACCCACATCCTGGTAACAGCCACTCTCTACACCTCAGTGTCACCCTTGACTCTTCTCTTTTCCTCACCCTTCACATCCAATTTGTCAAGATACTCTAGTGGTCCTTCCTCCAAAATATATCCTAAATCTAACCACTTCTCAGCCATTCCCGCCACCATCTCTCTCCTGGATTATTTTAATAGCTTCCAGCTGTTCTGCCAGCTGCTGCCTTTGCTCATGGTTTCCCATGTGACTCAGATAAACTCCGTAAGTGACTTCCAGCTTTCATATCATCGGTGCCCTCTTTCCACCGAGCCTCTTTGGCCTCATCAGCAATCCTTCACACTAGCAGTCACTTTGCTGCCTGAATTCCTTGCTGTTTCCAGAACACGTCACACATGAGCTACCTCAGGTCTTTGCCTTTGTTGTTCCCTCTATTTGGAACACTGTCCTCACTTATTCATTTGCATTAACTGTCACTCAAATGTCTTCCTACTTGTTTTATTTTCCTCTGTAGCACTTGGTACCATCTGATATTCTTGTCTTTTTTTTTGTTACCATCTTAACCATTTTTAGCATACAGTTCAGTAGTGCTAAGTATATTTATATTGCAGAAAAGTTTTTTAGAAGTTTTTCATCTTGCAAAGCTGGAACTCTACCCTCATTTAACATTAATTTCCCCCCTAGCCTTTGGCAACCACCTACCTACTTTCTGTTTCTATGACTGACTACTTGAGACATTCTAATGAGTGGAATGCGTATTTGTCTTTGTGGTTGGATTATTATGCTTAGCATATGTCTTTGTAGTGCATCCTTGTTGTTGCATATGACAGGATTTCCTTCTTTTTAAAGGCTGCATAAAATTCCACTGAATGTATAAACACACCCATATATGTACATTTGTTTTATTCATTCATCTGTCAATGGACATTTAGGTTGCTTCCACCTCTTGGCTATTGTGAATAATTCCCTGGTATATGTGGGTATGAATTCTTTTGGATTCTTTGAATTCTTTTTTTTTTTTGCATTTTATTTTATTTTTTCTGTGCGATTTTTTTAAATTAAGGTATTATTAATATACACTCTTATGAAGGTTTCACATGAAAAAACAATGTGGTTACTACATTTACCCATATTATCATCTTTGAATTCTTATATACCAATAAGTGGCATATGTCTCTTTAAAATCTATTATCTCCACACTAGAATGTGAGCTCCAACGGTGTAGGACCGCCCTTTCCTTCATCACTCTATCCCAAGTGCTTGACACAGACACTGCAAACAGACCATTGAGCAATCAAATGAATATGAATATTATATCCTTGTTTGTGTGCTGTCCTCCTTTATTAGAATGCAAGCTCTCTCAGGGCAGAATCACTTTCTGTTTTGTTCTTTGCACTGGCCTCAGTGCTTATAACAGCTCTTGGCTTCTCGTAGGTTCTCAACAAATATTTTTTAAATGAATTAATATTTTGACATGGACAGATAACAGAAACAAATATAAATTGCCAAGAAAAGCATGGAAAAACAGTCATCCTCACTAGTAAAAAGATACAGATTTAGATAGCACCATTTTGACCTATCAAATTAGTACTTTTTCAAACGTGTTTAAAACCTCAAACTAAGTGTAATGAGTAGTACAATGAACATCCCTATACTCTTCACTGGATTTGCCTTTGTTAGAATTTTGCCAAATTTGTTTTTCTTTCTCTTCTCTCTCTCTTTCTCCATCCCTCTCTCTCTCTCTCTCTCTGTGTGTGTGTGTGTGTGTGTGTGTGTGTGTATTTATTTATTTATTTTTACTATTACCTTTACATTATTTGAGTTTGTTGCAGACACCACAATAATTCACCTTTAAACACTTTGGTTCATACCTGATAAGAAAAAGGAAAGACTCCTACATAATACCTATTCAAAAGCACATTCAGATAATTTATCATTAATATAATACTGCTATATAGTGTATGCCCATATTCAAACTTCCCTACTTGTCCCAGCCATGTTCTTTATCAGCATCTTTTTCCAAATCCAAAATCTAATCCAGGATGGTGCATTGCATTTACCTGTCATGTTTCTCTGGGCTCCTTTATTCTAAAGCAGTTTCCCACCATCTTTTTCCTTTTTCATCACACTGACATCATTTTAAAGTTCAGGCTAGTTGCTTTGCATGATTTCTCTCAATTAGGTTTTGTCTGAATGTTTCTTTATCAGTATATTCAGGATGATCAATGTCTTAGTCCATTCAGGCTGCTATAACAAATATACCACAAACTGGATAGCTTACAAACAACACAAATTTATCAACAGTTCTGAAGGCTGAAGGACCAAGATCAAATTCAAATATAGCAAGGGCCTTTATCCTGGTTTATATACAGCGGTCCTTTCACAGTATGCTTACATGGCAGAAGGGATAGGGTAGTTCTCTGGGGCCTCTTTAATAAGGGCCCTAATTTCATTCATGAGGTCACTGTCCTCATGGCCTACTCACCTCCCAAAGGCCCCACCTCCAAATGCCAAACAAGGGGGTTAGGATTTCAACATATGAATTTTGGTGGTCACATTCAATTCAGTGCAATCATTTTTGCAGGAATATCACCTAATTGGTATTGTATCTTCAGTGCAACCTATGAGAGGCACATGTCAGTATGTCCCAAATTTAAAAATTAAATTAATTTCAGGCTTAGCAATAGTGCAGTTTACAGGCACTTATATACTGATGTATACAAAGCTCACTGATGATGTCCATATTATTAATTTTTTTAAACTTGCATGAATTTTAGGCAGTATTTTTAACAAGCAGATCTTTTCTTTTGGGAGAAGTAAGGCCAATTGTTTCCCTTCACCTCTGGTAGAGTAGAAATGGAAAAGTTTGCCAAGAGGACACTGAACATTAGCTAGGAGACTTACACATTTGAGATTCTGAGCGCTGCAGCAGTTTCTGTCACTGTTGTCCTTGGACAAGTTAAGTAGTTGTTGGTCACCTTGTTTCACCTTCAGAACGGTGGGAAATCATGCCTGCTGCTCACCTAATCTCTCTCACAAAGGTACTGGTGGGCTGATCCAAGCAAAGGCATTCTAGGATGTGCCAATTTTATAATTCAAATGAAAGACACATAGAGAGGCAACACTCTAGTATAATACAGACTTTTCATGATTAGCTTAGCCACAGTCCTTGCAAGAGGCAATTTCAATATATTGTATATTTACAAAAAAGTGACCAATAGATGAAACTGGGACAACCATATCCTCAGAGCAGATAAAACACTTATCTCCAAAATCTCTCCAGAATTAAAAACCTACCATCTTAAACACAAGCCTGTAACTAAAGTCCTTTTTATTAAGAAAAATCAATTGCTCTTTGCACAAGAGTGGTTTATAAGATGAATGGATCAAGGTCTATTAGAGTAGATATTCTCATAGACCAAATGCTAAGGCTTTGGGGGGATGGTATTTCAATTATGACACTTGATGAAAAATTTGGTCCTTGAAACAGAGGATACCATGCTCTGCAGCAGCTGGTCCTCCCCTAAGTGGAGCTGGAATTCTTCTGGCTGTCAACTGCTTCCAGACTCGGGCAATTCTACCTGTGCAAAGCTAGGCATCTAGCTAGAGCCCTTTTCTGTCAATGACCTGACTTTCTGACTTTCTTTGGGACCTGGTTGACCCATCTACCCCAACTACTGCTGCTGGAAATTTCAGAGAATGCTCAGACTGTTGTAAGATAAGTTTTACGGGTGTGTGAACTGTGCTGTCACGTGGTGCTCCACAGTCAGAAGGATCTAACCTTGGCTAAATAATTCTGCTATTGTCATCTTGAAGGTCTTTTTTTGAACAAGCTTCACTTTGCTTTGGACCTCACAAACTCTATCCACAGTTATGACTCTAAGGAGAAAACACAAGCAGTAAGCGCCTTGACATCAGTGTTGGTGATGATTTTTTGGATCTGATACCCAAAGCAAAGGCAACAAAAGCAAAACCAACAAACTAAAAAGCTCCCACACAGCAAAGAAAGCCATCAATAGAACGAAAAGGTAACCCACTGAATGGGAGAGAAAATATTTGGAAATCATGTATCTGGTAAGGGGTAATGTCCAAAATATGTAAAATCGTATACAACTCAATAGCAAATAAAATAAAATAAAATAAAACAACTGATTAAAAAGTGAGTAGAGGATTTGAATAGATATTTTTCCAGAGAAGACATAAAGATGGCTAACAGGTCCATGAAAAGGTGCTGAGCCAAACTAATCATCAGGGAAATGCAAACCCAAATCACAGTGAGGTCACCTCACGCCTGTCAGAATGGCTATTATCAAAAAGACAAGAAATAGCAAGTGTTGGTGAGATGTGGAGAAAAGGGAACCCAGGCACTGTTGGTGGGAGTGTAAATTGGTGCAGCCACTGTGGAAAATAGTATGCAGGTTCCTCAAAAAATAAAAATAGATCCACCCTATGATCCACCAATTCCATTTCTCAGTATTTATCTGAAGAAAACAAACTACTAACTCCAAAAGCTATATGCACCCCTATCTTCACTGTAGTATCACCTACAGTAGCCAAGACATAAAAGCAACCGGAGAGCCCACTGATGGATGAATGGATAAAGAAAATGTGGTGTGTGTGTGTCTGTACACATCATTATATATTGATATAAAGTCATATGTGTGTGTATATATACATGAAATACTATTCAGCCATAAAAAAGAAGGAATCTTGCCATTTGCAATGACAAGGATGGACCTTGAGGGCATTGTGCTAAGTGAAATAAATTAGAGAAAGACAAAAACCATATGATCTCACTTATATGTGTAATCTAAAAAAAGTCAGAAACAAAAAAACCCTGAATTCATAGATACAGAGAACAGATTGTGAAACAAGTGAAGGGTGTCAAAAGGTACCAACTTCCATTTATAAAATAAATAAGTCCTGGAGATGTAATGTACACCATGGTGGCTACAGTTAATAATACTGTATTGCATATTTGAAAGTTTCTAAGACAGTAGATCTTAAAAGTTCTTGTCACAGGAAAAAAATCTGTAATGGTGTGATGGATGTTAATGAGATTTATTGTAGTATTCATTTCACATAAACAAATATTGAACCATTATGTTGTACACCTGAAACTAACATAATGTTCTATGTCAGTTATATTTCATTTTTCAAAAAAGAGGATTAATGTGTTGTCTGGTTTGAGCTGCTGCATTTTAGGACTTTGTTGTTATCACAGCTTTGCCCATTTCCTAACTAATCTATGTCATCCATTCATATGAATTATTTTTTAGATTATTTTACTTATGAGTATCAGAAAAATGTGTTTTCTCTACTCTTACTTGCAAATTCATTGTGAGACTACACATTTATATCCCACTATTATTCCACATTATTGTATTATTTCCTTAACAAGGGGGTATCAGATGTCAAAATTATGAGACTTTCTAAAGCCAAATACCAAATGATTTCACTTATAGGTGGAACCTAAAAAAAACAAACTGAATGAACAAACAAACAGAAATAGACTCATAAATACAGGAAGCAAGCTCATGGTTGCCAGAGGAAAGGGGCATGGTGGATGGTCAAAATAGATGAAGGGGATAAGAGGTGCAAACTTCCAATTATAAAATAAATATGTCATGGAAATAAAAACTACAGCATAGGGAATATAGTCAGTAACATTGTAATAACTGCATGGTGACTGATGGTAACTACACATCATGGTGAACATTTCATAATGTAAGTAATTGTCGAATCACTATGTTGCACACCTGAAACCAATAGAATATTGTATATCAACTATAATAAAAAAACAAAAAAACTATAAGAACCTCACAAAATTATGAGACTTTCGTTTCAGGAACAAAATAAAAGAAAAATGTTTACGAGCAAAAAACAAAAACCCCAAAAAGATAAAAAAAGCCCTTTGCTTCTACCATGCAAGTGCCCCAAAGGAAGGGAACACAAATGCCTGGCCACCTCTTTGGAAAGGAGAAAAATTTAGTAAGAACAAAAGACAAGTTTATGATGTAGTTGCTTATTTTGTCACTCTTTAATTGCATCTACATCTATCCTGCCTTCCTTTCCTTAGGTTTAAGATAATTTCTTAAACCTGATTTTTAACTCTTTTTTGTTCTCCTCTGCAGCCTTGATCAGGAATGTCTTTTCTTTTTTACAGCCTCCCCAATATTTCTCTCTTCTTTACTCACCCTAGAAACGTGCTTAAGTCTTTCCCTATCTAAACATTGCCCTTCAGATCCATGACCACAATTCATTGAAAGTACAGTTGCTAAGGTCACTTGTGACGTCTTATTGCCTGTGCCAGTGAAAACATTTTAATTCTGATTTGATTAGAGCAGCACACTCTATACCGTTTCTGGTTACACCCACAATTGTTCTCTCCTTTGAAGGCCTTTCTTCCTCTGAGGATCCCTAATATGTTGGTGATTCCCAGGGACTAACCAAGAATTATTGTTTTTCTCATTGTACTCACCCTTCCTGGGTGAGTTCATTCACCCTCATATTTATTTTGAAAGAGTAAAAAAATGCTTAGATCTCTGCAAATGCTCAGACTTTCTGATCCAGTGGTGGTCTGGGCATTTATGCTGGGTGACGAACAAACTTCCTCTCAGGAACCCATATGGAAACATATGTGGCAAATTCCTAGTGCCTTGCGATATTTGTATGACTTTAAAATGCTATCTCATAAATAATGTGAAATATTTACATGCTGAATATTTTAGAGATATTCATGAACCATGATTAAACAGAATATACAAGTTTAACGAGCCCTGTAGACTGTCACCTTTGGGAGGGTGTCCCAAACTTAATCCCTCAAGTGCTGCACGGGCCTCAGATAGTTCAGATCCTTTGACACCATGTATGAAAAAGAAAATGGTTCTGCAAACCCTATATCTGGAATGGTATGGCACTTGCTCAGGCGAAGCTTTTCATGGAAAGTATTTCTGGAGCAAGAAAAAAGGACAAAGAACTTAGGCTTCAACATTCTTAATGAACAGGTTGCATGACTGTGTTGTGCTGATTTGTGAATTGTGGCAGATTGTATTTTCCACAGAAGGCTAAATAATCTTTTGCAGTGTGACCTTGTGTTTCTCCCAGAGAGCCACAGGGGCTTGTTTGTTTAACCTCTTTGAGAATGGACAGGCGCGTGGCTGCACTGGTGAGAGCATGTGGCAGAAATGACTCTGCCAGCTCTGGATATAGCCCTGCCCGGCCCGGCTTCCTGCATCCATGCTATGGGAAGCCAAGCCACATAAAGAGGATATGCATAGGTGCTCTGGCTCCAGGTGAGTTCCCAGGCAAAGCCAGCATCAACACCAGCCATGTGAGTAGCCATCTAGGATGTTCAGTCCATCTGTCCTCCACGACATGACTCATGAGAGACGAAGAAACCATGCAGAGGAGAACACTTACGTCTCAGAACTGTGAGAGATGAACAATAAGATAATTTTCAGCCCACTAGTTTTAGGGAGGTTTGTTATGAGAATAGATGGCCCAATACTTATGCCTGTGTTTATGGCAGAATTTGGTTTGAGACTGGCTTTTTTTATGACCTGGTATTGAAGTTGCGGGGAGGCTTAGCTTTTATCCACCCACCTCCAAATATTGTTGGCTATTAAAATATAACAAAAAGAACCTAAGAGTTGTATGTGACCAAACTGACTTGGGGAGGTAAGCTGCTCTTACCAGTGCTAACAGAGCAAGAATTTCAGTGCTCAGAACCCAGGCTCAGACCTGTGTAATATAGTTTGTGGAAGCAGAGTGTAGCTTCCAGTATTACCATAAGTTACTGGGGGCTGACGAGGTAGGAGTCAATAAGCCCTTACATTTATGAATCTTTTGCCCCAGAGAACAAATTGTCTGAATAGATCACCAAGGAACTGATTGTGCAATGCACCTCCTTAAGCCAGGAGGGAGACAATGAGGAACGAGAGCAGCCTTTGCACCCCTGCCTCTGCATTGCTGGTTTGCTGCTTCGGAAGCATGCCAAAGCCAAAGCAACCTCGAATGAGTCCAAGTCAGCATTCTCATCCATCCTTCAACCTGGACCAGGTGGCTTAGTACAGTTACCTCCACCTGAATTCTCCACAGGCATCTCAAAGGCATTGCATTCCAAACTGAGCATATCATATTTCCTCCTAAACCTACTGTCATTACTATCTTCTCTGTCTCAGTCGGAATTAATCTCTATCCACCTGTTCACCAGATTTCTCCTTCCTCTCACCACATCCAAACAATATCTGAGGCCAGCCAATGCAACTTCCTGAACAGTTTGTAGGCATTTCTTCCTGATGCCATTTCAGGATTATGGCTTTAATCATATCTCATTTGGATCTCTTGATTCATCTCCCTGCCTCCAGTCTTGTCTTTCTAAAAGTCCCCATCTACTCAGCTAGCAGAGAAAGCTATCTATGATGTAAATCCATCCATGTAATTTCCTTGCCCCAAATCTGTTATCCTGCAAGCAGCCCATGGCCCTCTTGCTCATATCTCTTGCCTCACTTCCCACCATCGCTCACATTACGTCGAAAGCATCCTTATAACGCCGCCCATCTCACCCAGCACACACCAAGCTCTTTCTTGCCTCAGTGCCTTTGCTCATGCTGTTCTCAGCTTGATATACCTTCTCTCCAAGCCCTTCCCCACGCTCCTCTCCTCAGTCTGGCTAGTTTCTGTTCATTCTTTATAGTACAGCGGAGCTTGAAAAAGTCCTCAGGCCTAGGCAACACCCCAGGCCAATTACAACAGAATTTATGCTAATAGCTCCTGGGAATCAGAAGTTTTTAAAGCTCCCCGGGTGATTTCCATGGCAGCTAAGACTGAGCACGCTGCTATAGAGTCCTGATGCTCCTTTTCTCCACAGATTGAAAGGCTCTTTATGATCTCATAATGCTCTGTGACATCGCTGTCATTGCACATTCCACAGTGCATCATGATGAGCTGTTTACAAGTTTGTCTCTGTAGGGGCTGTGAGCTCTGTTAGGGTAGGGACTGTTTTTTTCCTTCACATTTGTATTTTCAGTATTTAGCTTAGTGGCTGGTAGGTCCTAAGCAATCAATCACTCTTTGTGAAAGAATGAATGGGAAAACAACTGAGTTTATGCTAACAAACATCAGCACATTCACATAAAAGGTAAGTGAAAAATGTCTCCCTATTTTACTCCAGCACTACCCATTTTTTTAAAGTCCCAAAGTACATAGGCAAAAGGAGGTTGGAATACAAAAAGTTTGTTTTGTGATTTATAATGAAGATATTAGCAAACCTTTTCAAGCACTGCAGATTTTGAGCAGGGCCCCCCCAAAGAGGTACTGCCAGGCCCAAGAATGTGATACAGGCTAGTGAGTCTGACTTCAAAGAGAACAGAAATGGGAAGCATTTAAGGCTTACTCCTGAACTGTAGAAAAGAAAAATCTTTCTTCTATTTACTGTACTTTGATAAGAAACTTCATGGGTTGGGCTAGGTAGAACATAATGTGTACTTTTGAGAATCATAAATACTGTAAAGAAGACAATCATAATTCACAGCAGAATATTGAGTAAAATGGAATGATTGACAAACATACCAACATGAAAAACCACACTGTGACTACTTCAACTCACAGCTCATTCTTGAGCATCTACACTTTAAGTTTCTGTGAATTTGAGCAAGAATGTCCCTGATGCCAATGGAAACGCGAACAATATAAATACACATTTTGAGCACCTACTGTGTGATATGCTTTGTCCAAAGATCTTGGAATGTCATCTAGTCTGTGATTAATTACTCTCATTTTTTTTAGATGAAGAAACTAAGGCTCAGGGAGGTTGTCATTTGCCCAAGTTTGGTAGAACTAGGATTTAAACTCATATTTTTCTGGTTCTAACCCCTTCTGCCTTCCTAATAGGAAGTTTCAACAGGTACATTAATGATAAAAGTCAGACTGTGACATGCTCTCTAAGCAAACAAAGGTCATGAGAGTGTGTAATATAGTTTGACTTCTCACTTGGGGGGATCAAAGCAGACATCATAGGAAGATACCTGATCCAGCTCTTACATGAGGAATAGTATTTTGTTGTTTTTGCTTCAAGTTTAGTAACTCTCCCGGAGATTTTTTAGTGGTTTTATTATGAAATATATTTGGATTTATAGAAGAGTTGCAAAGTTGCAAAAATTCTACAAAAAGAGAATTTTCTTATATTCTTCACCCAATTTCCCTTTATGTTAACATCTTGTATAACCTTGGCATGGTGATCAAAACTAGTAAATTAATATTGATACAGGACTAGTCACTGAACTACAGATTTTATTCAGATTCCCCCATTTTCCCCACTAATGTGCTTTTTCTGTTCCAGGCTCCAAGGAGTAGAATCTTATCAGGAGAAGATGGAAGAGGAAGATATTCCAGGTAAAGGGAAGTCCTTGAACAATGAAAACTAAGACAATTCAGGGTATTATTTTGTAAGATGATCAGTAACACTTATTAAATCTAAATCAGTCTATTAGCAAGTGGAGAATTCTCCATTGTTATTTTCCTTCCTCTCAGTTGGCTGTGTCTGGCTGAACATGAAATGATAAATAAAGAAGGAAATAATTGCTATTACTCCCTTGCTGCACTGTTCTATTTTCCTTTCGCATCACCAGTAATAGAAAATTTGGCTGCATGCATTTCAGCATTAATGCACTCTCAATGGCTTTTCTGTTCTGGCCTCATCACAACAAAGCACAGATCTAAGAAAAATATGCCAGTCTATGCTGTGCTTCCCCAAATAACTTTTTCATTTTGTGAAGTAGAAAGAACCTGCTCTACAAAAAAAGATAAACAATGCCATTAAGTTCATCCTAGGTCTTCTTCTAAAAGGCTTTCCAAAGAGTCATATTAAAAAAACCACCACCACAAACCCCATAGAGCAATAACACACTAGACATAAATTTCAAGAGTATGTCTCCATTGAAAACAACTATGACAGAAATGTTCACCTGAGTCTCTGGGAATAGAAATAATAGGAAATCTTGAACCTTGTCAAGTTCTGTGTGAAGAACCGTAAGAGCACTTTCTCAGAGGAACAAGCTAACTTTCTTTTTTCTTACCAAATTTGATGCATTCAGCCATGTTCATCTACTTTTCCATCTTACCCTGTAGATAGATCATCTCTCTATATAATTTTAAAGGTGAATCATGAAAAGTGGATTGCTTTAAAAAATATATAAAACAGCTACTATCAACTTCCTCTCTTTGGCTTTAGGATGAAATGTGCGGCATATTCTAGCGTGATCCAAGTCAGAGGCAGGGCTGCAAGCCGGAAGTGCCAATCATCATGGACAATGATTCAAAGGTCATCAGTTGTCACCATTTCCTGTTGGTGGGACTGCAAACTGGTATATTTTTAGTGACATTACTCATAACCGCACTATGGTTGTTTAAATTGGGAGGAGCGATAATGAGAGTAATTTGTGGGTAATTAGCCTCTCCTTTACACCTGTCAGTTATGCAAACTAGAAGGAGATGAACAGCATAGTTCTGTGTTGCTTTAATTAAGAAAAATTTCATGAGGACTTTGAATACTGTGGAGAGTCTATTAAAATGTTAAAGAGGAAAAAGTTGAAATCTGTTATGCTTTAAAAAAGTTTTATTGAGATATAATTAACATGGAATTCACCCATTTTATGTGTACAATTCAATGAATTTTAGTATATATAGTTGTGCAATCACCTATCAGAATCTAATTTTAGAACATTTCCACCACTTTAAAATGAAATTTGCTCCCCTTTAGTCACTCCCTATTCCCACCTCCAGACCTAGGTAACTACTAATATACCTTCTTTCTCCCTATATATATTTCTTTTTTAGGACATTTTATATAAACAGAATCGTCCAGTAGGTGTTCTTTTGTGTCTGGCTTCTTTCACTGAGCATATTTTTTTTTCTGGTTCATCCATGTTGTAGCACTTTGCTCCTGTTTATTGCTGAATAGTTATCTATTCTATGCATACACCACATTTCATTTATTCATCAGTTGATGGATTTTTGGGCTATTACACATAATGCCATGAATATTTGCATACAGATTTTTATCTGGACATATGTTTTTATTTCTCTTGGATAGACACCTAAGGGTGGAATTGCTAGGTCCTATTGTAAGTCTGTTTAGTTCTTTTAAGAGACTGTCAAGCTGTTCCAAAGTGATCACATCATTTTATCCTCTCACCAGCTATGTATGAGGGTTCCAGTCTATACCTCTTGGCAACACTTATTATTGTTTGTCATTTTTATATATCCATCTTGGGGGGTGAGAAATTGTATCTTCTTGAGGTTTTGATATGTACTTCCCTAATGAGTAATGATGTTGACCATCTCTTCATATTCCTAATGAGTTTTGGTACAGTTTATTGGTACAGCTTTGATTAAATGTCTACTCAAATCCTTCATCCATTTTGCAGTTGGGTTATTTGCTTATCCCACCTCCCTGTCTCCTCCTGGAGGGTAAGCACTATCTCCAATTTTGGGGCCATTATTCCCTTGCATTTAAGAAATTATTTTGTCATGTACTCCTGAAGAAAACATTGTTTTGTTTGCTTCTCCCTGAGCTTTACAAAATGGATATATATTGTATGCAGTCTTCATCAGTAGAATCTTGAATGTTCTCATAAATTCAATTTTCATATTGGGTAAAACCAATTATTTTCCAACAGTGGTACAATACCTAACACAGAAAGTTATCTTTAAGTAAAAAAAAAAAAAAAAAAAAGGTATAAATGAGAACATATTCGTGCTGATTCTTGTCTTTTGACAGACTTAATGGGGTTGTTGTAAATGGGGTATAAGGGTGACAGAAAGATGCCCAGGGATTTATGAACATCAATGATTGCACTAATCTGATATTAGAATGCTGAGCTATTTGCTTTGATAGAGTCCTAGCCTCCTGGGAGTTTTTCAACGTGTGATACTCATTTTGATAGCTTTCCTGTCTCTTCTTTTCTCTGAATCTTATAATTACATTTTTTATTCCTCACTGCTTTTGACATGCTGTTTCTTATCTGACATAGATTTAGAAAATAGATAATCTGGAATTGTAAGATTAGACTGAATATTTAGGCCCTGATTTGGAGCCTGAGGCAGTCTCTTGGATATGAGTCAATAAGTTTTAGTACATGAATTATGTAAAATTTATTTTGGTTTCAGAGGCCTTTTTTTCCTTCCTTCCTTGTTCTTAGCTTTTGCTGAGCAGACATTTAAGAGTTTGGGTTTGAAGACAGAATCTGTTCTTGAATTCTTGCTCTACCACTTTGATGGCTACCAATTACTCCATTTGTTTAGCCTTTAAATGGGGATAGGAATGTGTTTACCACAATATGACATAAAATAAGATGATATCTCTAAAACATCTAGTATAAGCACTCAATAAACTTGAGGACATTATCATCTTTTTTATAATATATAAAGAGGCTTATTAACAATATCAAACTCTCAAGTTGCTCTTTAGTGACAGAGAGTAGGAAGAATAAAAATAGTGTTGATAATAAAAATTGTACTTCATAGATGAGATTTGCAGTATCTGTTAGGACAAGAGAGGAAAAAGTTGATAATGAGTATTGAATTGGTGGTAGGTGGCACTGGTAGGGATGGTGGTAGGAAGTATTCCAGGAAAGCCAGATAAGAAAAAGTCCCATATTCCTGTTGAAGGCAAGCTGATGCCAGAAGGGCTGTCCATCAAAAGGATCCTGAAAAAGTACTTAACCACTATCTAGCTCAGAATTCTCAAATTTTATCACCACCTAGACTTTCTTTTATTACTTTTTCCTCCACTAATTCCACCTAGTAAATCTGTTCACCAAGAGAGTCAATGTGCCAGTGAGTTAACAAGTTTATGTGGGAGAACTGAGTCTGGAGAGGAGAATGATTATTTCCCCCCTTTATGCTCTCCAGAGAATGAAGAGCAGATTAGGTGGGGTCTCAGACACTCTAAGATAGAGTTTGAGAGCATACAGACTTTACCCTAGCGACCATCTTGCCTAGGGTACATGGCTCTCTCTGAGCTTTATCTAGAGAAGCCATTCTCCCTCCTTCTGTCCTGAATCTGGCTTAGCCTAAGTGCAGTAATAACTATAGGGTACACAAGCTTGTCAGCAATTCAAGGGTCCCCCAGCACAGGAATATCAAGGAGACAACCTCATGGGTTTGACAGACTTCCCTGGGAGGCATCTGCATCCAGGGTGGTTATATTTACAAGCTTAGATGGGTATACAGACAGCAGGGCTGTCTAGTTGATAGGAGGGCAAGAATAGGATTTCACTGGTTTGTGGGCATTTGTGTAACCCTTCAGGTTTCAGAAGTAACTAAGGAGAGATGATGAAGGAGGTAGCCGATAGTAGTGCTTTTGGCTTAAATGATAATGTAAAGCCATTCGAATCCACAGAAAGGTGAGGTTCATCTGATTTTTGAATTATATAAATAATAATTTACAAATTAAAAATAACCAAATATATTAATCTAGGATAAAAGTAATAATTATTATAATTATGTATTTTACCAATACTTATATAATTATAGTTAAAGTCTTTAGATAAGATGCTTTAGTTAGTGTTTGCATTGTTATTCAGAGCATAAGCCCCTGTAGTTCATAGATTGTTTTTATTACATTCTAGAATCTCTAGGGGGGTGTCTAAGGACCTTAAATTGGGATAGCGGCATGGGTCATTTCTTTCCATTCAGATATAGACAAATGAGGCCTAAAGTGATTAGGCTAGTAGTAGAACTCAGCTCTCTTTTTCTAACTTAGTGTTTTTTTATTCTCATGCTCTGTTCCTTCTAGTCGTTTTTAATATCAATAGCCCATAGCTGTGTGCTACAAGGAGGTAACCCAGCAAATGTATTAGAACAATTAGTGAATTGTATAGCAGTTAAATATGCTGGCAGCTCACTTCACCCATATTTGCTCTCATGGTGAAGTACTTCTGTGTTTTGGGTGGAATTGGGGGAGGGAGAGATGTCTTAGGCTTGTGGCTGAAAGTCACCTTGGTTAATAGTTGGGGAAAGCAAAAATCCAAGGTTTACTTCCTTAGCACTACTTAAGAAGCCACAGTTCAGACAGGAGAAGAAGGAACCAGCATGGTGGTGCATTAGAGCAGGGAGAGTCCAGAGAGTATTTGTGGGTTTAGCTGGCCAGAGGGAGAGTAGAAAGTTAACTGGCCCCTGGGTCCTACCAAGGAGACTCAGAGAGGCTGGTCATTTTGGCCTTTCCAGCAGAGGGCAGTCACAACTCAGTTTTTCCAGGCAATCCTTGGCTCCACTCTGTGGTTTCACCACCAGGTCAGAGCTAACTGGGGTCCCAGGGCTTGGAGAAGGCAGCCCCCTCTCTTATGCAGGGAGACTGTTCCTCAATCCACAGAGAGGGAAAAGGTATTTACTGCGGTCTCAGATTCCAGAGAGGACCTTGGTGGAAATCTAACTACATTTTCTCAAACAGAGTACAGAACTGAGGTCCACACTCATAGATTTTCTTTTTACTTCCCTGCTCTCAAGTTGGAGAGCTTTCTTTTTGGGATATGTCTGTTCAGAATTCAATATCATTTACACAAAGGCTTGATTGAAATTATGGTTGCTTAACTGAAAGTTTCTTGCAAGAGAGAAAAATATATAGATGATGATAGAAAATTTAAAGTGTTTAACAGATTTAAGAAATGTATGAGGGAAAACCTCCCACTTATTTGATGAACTTCAAACACCTGGAAGGCACTTGATATTCAAAGAATAATATTGCCAGTGATTCTTGACAATGGAGGATAGCAAAATATGCCACCCCGAAATATGCTGCTTCAGTATATTATTTTGAGCTGTAAACACCTGAAAAATAGTTTTTCACTGAACCCTGCTGCCTAAAGGCAGGTCCTCCAAAATTGGCTCAATTGTCATCAATGTCTTCCACAGGAGTTTTATCAACCAGGGAGGATTGGCTCTTATTACAGGAAAGGAGACGTCCAAGCCACAGTCAGACAAACTTGGTCACAAATTATCGTACTTCCCATCTAGCCTTCTAAGGTCCCCTTCATCTTTCCTAAATATCATTTACTCTCCCCTAAAAGGTCTCCATTCCCCCTCCTCTTTCCCTATTAAGATGGTATGTAAGCCTGAATTCTAAGCCACCCTGAAGAGTTACCCATTTTTTCCCTGGGTATCTCCCACGTGTGGATGAGCTATACATGTTAAAAATAATTTTTCTTTTTTCTTGTTAAAAGGGTCACAGCTAACAACTCAAAAGAGTTGAGGGAAAATTATTTTTCCTCCCCTACAATAATTTATTCAAGTCCATAGTTGATAATCCTTTGTTAATTCACTTTATACTTAAAAGTAAGAAAATGCAATATGATGCTGTGCTTATCACCAATTAGGTTTTAGATCATTCTGTGGCATAAACTATTTCAATTAATTGATGTTTTTTTCTTTTATTTGAACTTAGGCCTCAATGTGTATTTTAGCCAAATTATCCAAACTATTTCTGTTCCTACAGGGGCATTAACTCAAGATACTTGTTTCCCAATAAACTGCTAAACAGTTTATCATAAAGCCTTACATATTGCATTCCTAACTGGGTACATTCAAATATTACTGATTTATTGCCATGCTTTCATAATAGATATAAGGTTACTAGTTACTGATATAACCAAGTAAAGTAACTCTCTGGTTCCAAATTGGGTTCTATGCACAATTCCAATATGTGTGTGTGTTGGAGAGGAGGGGACTCCCACACCACCAAGCAATTCTGGGATGCCAGCTGGTGTCTTACAATTCCACTCAATTCTATCCTGGAGATAGGGTCAGATCTCACAGGTTAAGGGCTTTTAAAAGACTGCCTTCCAGTCCCCTTCAGACACCCGTCATAAGCCATGGTTCTCACCTGTGCTTCTGACCAACTGGCTGTGGATCAGAAGTTCCAAAGGTTTTAGGAGCTCTGTGCCAGAAACAGGACAAAGATGAAATATATATTTCTTAACATAAATCACAATATCAAAATAACCCAATCAGAAATTTGAGCCTACTATCTATCTCCTAACTGACAATTCCTGACATTAACTTTGGCTTAAAGATTCCAATTGATGGATTTATTTGACAAAAGCAAGTTTATATACTTTCAGCTGGGTATAAATATATAATTTTCATTTTTGTTTAGAGGAAACATTTTCTTAATTCTTATAAGAGGATGAATAAAATTATTTTTCTTGGCCTTGAGCAGAAGAGAAAGGCCATTATATTTCTAAGGAGTGAGAACTCCTTATCTTGGAGGAAGTAGGTGACAGATTGTAGATTATATGTTCTAAAGATGGCTGCATCAATATATTTATACAATCTCACATGCTTTTCTTGTAAGGCTATTAACATTCCTCTCAATAGGGCTTGTGTTCCCTCCCCTTGAATCTGAGCAGCGCTTATAACTGCCTTGACTAATGGAATATCTCAGAAGAGATGCTATGTGATTTCCAACACTAGGTCATAAGAAGTGTTGTTTCTGCCTCTCTCTCTCTCTCTCCTGGAGGAACATAGGGGTTGTGTGCCCGATGTAAGGGGCATTGAGGGAGAAAGGGTGCTGATAGCTACAAACTCCAACATTTTTGAGGTGCTAGTTTATACTATAGGCATGTGGGCTCAGAAGACTTAGATATTAATACTACTCAGTTATGGTGGCAGAAACTCTCTGAAGTCTATAGATTAAATAGTCAAGTTGTGAAAAGAGAAGGTTTGCTCTTCCATGGCCCTTTTAAATTAAACTGAGAGAGTTTTTATCTTGAAGACTCCAATATCCCAGGAGTGGAAGTAGAGACTGAGAAAGAAACTCAGGCCTTTCTCAGTGATAAAGAAATGCATCGCATGCAAAATAAGCATCATGACGCAGAACCGCACAACCTTTGGCCATTTGAGCCTTTGAGAGCGGGGCACCCTGACGTCTGAATGGGCTGCTAACATGTCTTCTGTTACATGAGCACCGTCATTAAGTTGCCTCTGCCTTAAATCCTCACATACCAAATTCCTGATGGCTGAGGGAGGACACCCCCTACCCTGCATAAACTAATTCGTAAGGGGCATACCGAGCACCTCAGGGTGAGTTATATGAGAGAACCCCAAGCTGGGCATGATGAGAAGCTGAGAAGAATGAAACATTTCTGTTTCACACCAATTTTGTGGAGACCCACATGACTTTGCTCAAGAATATCATGACTTATTGCTTTTGGATTAATAAACACTGAATACTAGTAGAGCATTTTTAAAAATCCTGCACTGACACCTGGCATTATTTGTTATGCTCCTGTTCTAGAGATCACAAACACAATAGCTAAAAGTGAAAGGAAACAATGGCTCCGTGTGTTGTAGAAAAAAAGTGTAGTTTTAAAAATTATTATGGGTCAGACATTCCTGCCTCAACTACTAGTTCCCAGTATGATTTAGGGGTTTTGGATGATGGAGGTTCATCTACTTCTTCATAACATATCCCCTTACCATATATCATCTCCTCATATTTTATATGACATAATTACACTTTTTATTTTCAGCCTGCATTCACATTATGGTTTTTCATGGTCCTATCTGCTTAAAACTATCACATCTTACCAATTAATGTGTGATTTTAAAAAGCACATGAAAATTTACCAATATGGTGATAAGATATTGTCTAGTGACAAATAATTTGTGACATTACAAGAACTATAAATACACAGGAGTGCAAATATATACCTACACATTCTAAAACACTCACTGTGTGTTTTCCTTTTCCATCCTTTGTCTTTTTGACTGAGCTCTACAGGCAGGGGTCAGTGTTCTGGGCTCCTGTAGTAACTGAGAGTTGTTCTGTTGTGATCCTTCTGGTATTGCTGTGTTTTGTGGCTTATGTAACTGGGAGCCGCTGAAGGGCAACAGCTGTAGATCATTCATGTTTCTAACACCTTGTGCTTGGTACAGGTGTTTAACTGCTGCCTACTAAGTGAAAGAATGTTTCTTTTGATGCTATTTTGTTTAAATGTCTTTTGCATTCCTGGATTAAGATTCTGATTGACATCTGACCTAGTATAGAAAAAATTCTCCCAGTTGTAGGCAGAGCCCTGGCAGAGCCCTGGTTATTATACTCTGGAAAATTCTCAAAGGGAGAATGATCTATTCTTGCTTTCTGAAAATGGAGAATTTATCCACCAAGTCATCTGTGTCCATGCTTGCTTCTCTAGTATTTCTAATATTTTTTATCAGAGAGAAAATATTAATACATTGTGTCTTGGCTCCTTTTTTTTTCTTTATCCACAAACATGTTGATTGTTTCTGTTCTGTTGCCATAGAACTCCTTGGAAGTTAAATCAAAAACCTTCTCAAAATGAGATGGTTACATCATGAATTCATGGTTGTATTATAAATTCATAATTACCCTAGATGTCTCAAAGCATGTTTGGCCAATGCTGTTATGATTAGCGTCTTTAGATGAGCATTTCACCTCCAAGGGGAAAAAAAATGTCACACCAGGCCTTCCTTGGTTCTTTCATAAAGGAGGCTACAATAAAAATTTATACCTTCCAATAATTGTATTAATTATTTTAAAATATGCTCAAGGCTAGTTCATACATTTTATGAGTTACATTTATAAAATTCATAAAAATTTAACTTTATAATTAATTATTAAAACACTTATGAAGGTATAAAGCAATCTTGTTGGCTACAAATGACAGGAAACAGGGAGCAGGAGCCAGGCACTCTTGCCACCCAGTTGGGATGACCCAGTGTTCCTCAGGCTTTTGACCCACACTGGCTCCCACATCCCCCAAGGTGGCCCTGGTATAGTAGGCCCCAGTGCCCCCCCAGTCATGTATGCCCCAGCCATCCCACCAAGGTGGACCCACTGTGGTACACCCTGGGATACCCACCCTGGTCTGTGTCTGATCCAGCTATCCCACAAAGGCAGCCAGTGCCCCTGGGACCTTCCTGGCTCGCATCCATTCCAGCTTCAGCCCTTCCACAAGGGCAGCCCCGGCATGTAGCACCCTGAGATTCCCCCAGCCTGGACCCAGTCCAGCCCCAGCTGGCCTGCCAAAGCCACCAGGCATACAGCCTGCAGGGGGGATGTTCCTACACAAGGCCACTACTTCAAGATGGGGAAAGAAAGTGGTTCTGCCTAATTCATAGAAACAAACACAGTCATTCTTTAAGAGATCCACACAAAGACACATAATTAAAAGGGAAAAAGTTAAATAGAAAGAGACAGTCTCAAAGGCCACAAGGGAAAAGCAAATAGTCATATATAGGGGAAACCCCATAAAATTATCAGCTGATTTTCCAGTAGAAACTTTGCAGACCAGAAGGGAGTGGCAGGATATATTTAAAGTGCTGAAAGGGAAAAACTTAGAATCAAGAATACTTTACCCAGCAAGGTCATCATTCAGAATTGAAGGAGAGATAAAGAGTTTCCCAGATAAGCAAAAAATAGAGGCATTCATTACCACTGAACCGACCTTACAGGCAATGTTAAGTAGTCTTCTTTATGCATAAAAGAAAGGCTGTAGATATAAGAAAATATATGAAAGAAGAAAACTCCCTGATAAATGTATATATTACTATATATATATATATATAGTAAAGGCTGTGAATCAGCCACTTAAAAGCTAATATGAAGGTTAAAAGACAAAAATAGTAAAATCAACTATAACTACAATAAATGGTTAAAGGATACACAGAGCAAAGAGATATAAAATATGGCATCAAGAACATAAAATATGGTGGTGGGAGAGTAAAAATGTTATGCTTTCAGAATTCATTTGAATTTAAGCAAATATCAACTTAGAGTGTTTTATATATATAGGTCAGTATATATGAAACTCATATATATTGTTTTGGTAACAATAAAACAAAAACCTACAATAGATACACAAAAATTAAAGATACAGGAACCCAAATATAACACTAAAGAAATCCATTAAAACACAAAAGAAAAAGAAACAGAAGAACTACAAAAACAACCAGAAAACAATTAATAACATGGAAATAAGCACATACCTATCAATAATTATTTTAAATGTAAATGGACTAAATACTCCAATCAAAAGACATAGGATGACTAAATGGATTAAAAAAAAAAACCCCAAGATCCTTTTATGTGCTGCCCACAAGAAACTTACTTCAGATCTAAAGGCACACATACACTGGGAGTGAAGGGATGAAAAAGATATTCCATGCAAATAGAAACAGAAAAGACAGCTGGAACAACAATATTCATATAAGATAAAACAGACTTTAAAGAAAAGACTCCAACAAAAGACAAAGAAAGGGGTTACATAATGATAAAGAAGTAAATTCAAGGAGAGGATATAACATTTGTAAATATTTATACATCCAAATGGGAGCATCTAAATATATAAAATAAATATTGACAGACATAAAGAGAGAAATTGATAGTAATTCAATAATAGTAGGGAACTTTAATACTCCACTTACATCAAAGGATAGATCATCTAGACAGAAAATCCGTAAGGAAATAATGGTTTTGAGTGGCACATTAGACCAGATAGACTTAATATATACAGAACATTTCAGACAAACATGAAAAATACACATTATTTTCAAGTACACATGAAATCTTCTCCAAGATAGAACACATGTTAGTCTCCAAAAGAAGTCTCAATAAATTCAAGAAGATTGAATCATATTAAGCATCTTTTCTGACACAGTGGTATGAAACTAATAATTAAAAAGAAAAAACTGGAAAAACGCAAACACATGGAGACTAAACAACATGCTATTAAACAACCAATGAGTTAATGAGGAAATGAAACAATACCTTGAGATAAATGAAAATGGAAACATACTTTCCAAAATCTGTGTGATGCATAGAAAATTCACAAATGTAAATTAGTTGTGTTTTTATACACTAACAGCAAGCTACCAGAAAATCAAGAAAACAATACCATTTATAATTGCATCAAAAATAATAAGACAACTAGGAATAAACTTAACCAAGGAGGTTAAAGACCTGTACACTGAAACTTATCAGACACTGATGAAGATGTGAGGGCAATCTGGCTGTGACATGTCACCCTATTGATCACCAGGGTTGATTCTACTGATTTGGCTGGCTAGGTGGGTGTCCCTTCCTCCCTCATCACTCCATGTGCATCCCTCCCAAAGCTGCATGTTTGGTTGAATAGGATGACCTTCCCTGATAGAGGAGGTCAGCTCTTCAATCAAGGGTATACGAGTAGCTGCACTCCCCTGCTAGAACCTCCAAACAAGCTCTCAAGACACTGACAAACAAAAATGAAGATGACACAATAACTAGAGAGAGACTGTGCTCATGGATTGGAAGAGTTAATATTGTTAAAATGTCCATACTACCCAAAGAAATCTGCAGACTCAGTGCTATCTCTATCAAAAAACGGATGGCATTTTTCACAGAAGTAGGACAAAGAATCCTAAAGTTTTTATGAACCACGAGAGACCCTGGATAATTAAAGTAATTTTGAGAAAAAAGAACAAAACTGGTATCACACTCCCCGATGTCAAACTATACTACAAAGCTATAGTAATCTAAACAGTATGGTACTGGCACCAAAGCAGACATGTAGATCAATGGAATAGAGAGTCCAGAAATAAACCCACACATATATGGTCAATTAATCTATGACAGGAGGAAAATAATATAAATGGGAAAATGACAGTCCCTTCAATAAATGATGTGGGGAAAACTGGACAGCCACATGCAAAAGAATGAAACTGGATTATTACTTTATACCATATACAAAATAAATTCAAAATGGATTAACGACACGAATGTAAAACCTAAAACCCTAAAACTCTTAGAAAACATAGGCAGTAAGCTATCTGGCATCATTCTTGACAATATATTTTTGGACTGTTTCACTGTTTCCTCAGACAAGGGCAACAAAAGCAAAAATAAATAAATAGGATTTCATCAAACTAAAAATCTTTTGCACAGTGAAGGAAACCATCAAGAAAATGAAAGGGCAGCCTACTGAATGGATAAGATATTTGCAAACCATACATCTGATAAGGGGTTAATATCCAAAATATATAAAGAACTTATACAACTTAATATCAAAAAACCAAACAACTCAATTAGAAAATGGGCAGAGGACTTGAACAGACATTTTTCCAAAGAAGACACACAGATGGCCAATAGATACATGAGAAGATACTCAATATCACTAATCATCAGGGAAATGCAAACCAAACCACAATGGGATAACACCTCATACCAGTTAGATTGCTATTATCAAGATAGACAAAAAATAACAAGTGCTGATAAGGATGTGGAGAAAAGAGAACCTTTGCATACTGTTGGTAAGAATATAAATTGTTACAGCTCTTATGGAAAACATCCCAGAGGTTCCTCAATAAATTAAAAATAAAACTATCATATGATCCAGCAATTCCACTTCTGGGTTTTTATCTGAAGAAAATGAAACCACCAATTCAAAATTTATATGCACACATATATGTTTCTCCCAGCATTATTTATATAGCCAAGATATGGAAACATCTTATGTGTCCATTGATAGACAAATGGATTAAGAAGAGGTGATATATGTAGACAATGGAATATTTCTCAACCATAAAAAAGAATGAGATCCTGCCATTTGTGACAACATGAATGATCCTAAGGGCATTATGCATAGTGAAGTAAGTCAAAGACAAATGCTGTATGATTTCACTCATATGTGGAATCTAAAAAACAAAACAAATAAAACAAAAACAGAAAAAAGACTGATAGATACAGGAAACAAACTGTTGGTAACTAGAGTAGGTTGGGGTTGAAGGGTTGGGTAAAATATGTGAAGGAGATTAAAAGGTATAAACTTCCACTTATAAAATAAGACATGAGGATATAATGTACAGCATAGGGAATATAGTAAATAATATTGTTATAACTTTTTATGGTGTCAGTAACTAGATTTATTGTAGGAATCAGTTCATAGTGTATAAAAATATCAAATCATTATGATGCACACCTGAAACTAATAGGATATCATATATCAATTATACTTCAACGAAAAATAACTTCTGGTCAATTTGTGCAGTCATACTTCAGATTGCACATAAATAATGCCTTCAAATACCCAGATACTGTTTTTTCTTTTCCCCAGTAAAGGTCAAGTAACTTTATAGAGTTTCAGTAAATATTCTATATTTTTGTAGTTTTGGCATAAAATTGGCATTGTTGTGAACATGAAATCTGCATAGTTTAAATGAATATTTTAATACCTCAACCTGTATTTTTTTTCTTCCTCTCATTATACACATGATTTAGAGGAAAACTATTTCAGCAAACCTTGTTTTCTTCTAGAAATAATTGTTCCTTTCTTTTATACTTCACCCCTGATTTGGGAAGATTTGTTATTTTTTAGTGTTGCATCCAATAATACTCCAGTATCCTTAGTTAATAAACCTTTGTAGGAGCTAATAGAAGAATCAGTTAGATCATAATGAGAAAATCACTAGGCTTTACTGAAGTAGTGTTTGACATGCTGATAATCCCTTTTTTTGCCATCGGCACTTTGTGTACAGTAAGGCGGTCATAGTGAGCTAATTAGGTAAGGAGATAATGACACCAGGCTTGAGTGGGTTTGAGGCTTGGTGCCACCACTAACTAGCTGCGTGTACCTAACCTTTCTGCATTCCAGCTTTCATCTGTAAAATTGGGAGAATAATAATAAAAATACATTTAGGGTCACTGTGAAGAGTAATAATATAATTTACATAAGAGACAATATAATGACTAGTATGTAGTAAATATTCAATATACCTTAGTTATTATTAGTAATAGTCTGAAAAAAATACTAAAGTATAATCATTTATACATAAAGTTAATGATGAGTAAGGGACAAATAATATTAATTGCCCATTTTATGAATGGGGAAATTGAGGCATATAATTCCATTAAATGTTTATCCTAAGAGCCCTGAGATAAGCACTGGTACCTGGCAACATCTTGTAATAACCTGGTACCTATTTGACACCAGAAGCCCTCTCTTTATCATACAGTAACAAACATCTTATATGCATTACTTACATTTTATCAACATTATTTACATCAGCAAATGCCTTTCAAATTTTATGCAGTATTATCCTGAAAGGTGGGTGAGAATACTAAACTAATAATTCTGGAAGGTGAAGGGGTATAGCTAGAAGTCAGCCAAAAGAGAGAAATTTATCTGAAGTCTTGTGCTTTATTGTTTAAAAATGATCAATCTGTCCTTTGACTCTTTGATCAGATTCTGGTAGGAAACAGTTGGTGTTTTCCAATTGGGTAAGTGAGGAGAATTTCATAAGGAGAGTGCTTATGAAGGTGTAGGTAGGTTTTAGGGCTGCACAAAGCAGCAGTGTACCACAGGTCTGGTGACAGGGTGGGGTCAGGCACATCACTCCTAGACCTGAAGAGTCACGGAAGGAGGAGTGGAGAGGTCTTCTGGCAGGGGCCATGGTTTTGAGTGTGACAGCCAACACAAGGCGCCCTGATGTGGGGCATCCAGGAAATAAATGCCCCACCCATACCTCTCCCGGTCACCTATCTCCAGCCTGCACCTCTGACAGGCTGAAGGCAGTGAGTAGTAGCATGGCAAAGGAGCCTGTGGAAGCTTCCTGTATAAGTCAGCCTCCAAGCGTGCACAGCAGGATGAGTGAGGGTGACGTGTGGGCAGAGAGGAGCAAATGCAAGATACCCAGCACAACTATGTTAAGTTTGTTTGCCTCAGTATTAAAGCGACTCATGTACTTAACCATTGAGACTACCAACAGATGTTTCAGGAAAATTGATACTTCAGGATGGAAGGGTTATTGCATCCTGGTTTGGGTAGCATAGAAATAAACAAATCCTTGACTGCAAAATTCATCTTTGGCAATTTGGAATCCCCAATTGAGTGCTGCATTTGTTTTCTATTGTTGTGTAACAAATTACCAGAAAATTAGCAACTTAAAATTACAAATTTGTTATCTCCCAGTTTCTGTTAGTCCAGGGTGTCTGGATTCTCTGCATTGGGTCTTACCTGGCTGCAATTCAGGTGTTGGTCAGGGCTGCAGCTCACCTGAGTTTGGGGCTCTTCCTCCAAGATCACCAGTTGTGGGTGGAGTTCATATACTTGTGGGCATAGAGCTGAGCTGCTTGTTTTTCTTCTGCTGTCAGTTGGAGAAGAAAGACATCTCTCGTCTCCTAGAAGGTATCTGCAGTTCCTTGCCACGTAGCCTCTATTTGCAGTTCACAGCATGGATGCTTGCTGTCTTCCAGGCCATCTCGATGGGGTCTCTCTGACCTCTTCTGGGACCAGCTGGAGAAAACTCTTTCCCAAAGGGCTCACGTGATTAGGTCTGGCCCCTGCAGATAATCTGTTAGGTCAATTTATTTAGGACCTAAATTATATCTACAAAAATCACTTCACAGCAGGGATTTATTGAATAACGAGGGCAAGGTGTGTACACATGGGGTGGGGCCAGAATCTTGAAGGCCGTCTGAGCACTCTGCCTACCACAGCGGCCCTGAGTAAATGGAAGTGGAATCACCTGGGACTCTCCCGCCACAACCTGTGGAAGGGCTGATGCTGCTGACCTCTGAAACCCATGGTAACTTTTAGGCCTCTAGAACAGCAGAAGCTGCAAATGCAGATGCCTTCAGCAGGTAGCGTGTGCAGTCACATGAGCTTCCAGTATTTTCTGTCCACACAAGGCTTTCTGTCTGGTGACAAGGTCATCATTGGTGATATCTACTCCAGTTTTGGGAACTCCCCTTGATTCAGCAGGCACAGTCCCTCAAAAATTGCAAATACAGTCTCAATTCATATTTAAAATACCTATTTTCATAATAATGGCTACTTTGTTTATAATTTAAAGTTCTCTCCTTATCAGCCCCACTGACCCACATGAAAAGGGGGTTGTGCTTTAGATTCTTGTTTCTTTTTACCCATTTGGGATTCTGTTTCTGCAAAACAATCTGGTTGAAGACCAAGGAGGAGAGGAAAAGAGGGGGTCTGGAAAGTTTATACTTTCCTGAAAGTTGTGCTCTCTGGCAGGTGTTACATCTAACCTGCTCTCATGGGCTTTCTATGGATTCTTTAGAGAACCCTCTCCCTCCAACCTCTCCTCTTCCCTTACACGTGCACGTGTGGGGCTCATGAGCATGTATGCAGGTACACCATACACACACTCACACATACTCTCTCACATACATGCATCACCAGAGATCAAGCAAATTGCAGATCTCCAAACGCAGGTGAAGTACTCTCTTCCAACTCTTGGGCTTTAAAGCTCCTGACACAGCCCCATGGATCTGGAAGTTCTCCTCCAACAGCACTCAACTGTAGGGGATAGAGATTTATTAGTGAAATTGAGCATATTTTCTTACCTTGATGATGATTGCTTGTGCAGTTTGACAAATCTCTCTGTTGCCTTTTTCATCTTCTTATAATTGATTTGTAGGTGTTCTTCCTATTTTTCTAGATTCTAATATTTTGTCAGTTACATGACTGCTCTTTAAATTTGCATATGGAATCATTAATCATATCTAAGTTTTAAGTTTTAGTGTAAAGTTACCAATTGTTTCTTTTCCTCCTTTTTTGAGTTGGTAATATTTTTATTAGCATTTAAATTTATATTTCAAAAATCATATTTGATATGACAAAGTTAAATTTAATGAAAAATTTTTCCTAATTCTTAAAGTCCTGACAACTCTAAATGCTTGAATGTGTTATTGTCATGCTTTAAACAAAAAAGCAAATACATTTAAAGTCACAATTTAGGTATCTCAGTCATATTTAAAACTATTCTTAGCATTTCTCTAGATTTATAAGATGTTTATTTAGAAGAAAATGGCAAAATACCAGCCTTTTTACAATAGAGTGATAAAGTTCAAGCAAAGAAGAAAGCCAAACTCCGAAGTGTAGAGGAACTAATGTTTATTTTGCCTATGTCATTTAATCCACACAATTTTGCAAAGTATGTATTGTTATCCTCAGTTTACAGATGAATGCACTGAACCTCAAAGAGATTAGTGACCTGGCCAAGGAGTGTGCTTTAAAGTTGACCTCTGAACCCAGGATTCTTAGATATTTACCTCTACTGTATATTCTTTGAATGTCCAATTCATATAGCTCATGTATCTAAGCACTGAAAAAATTATTGGCTGAAAAAGTGTGCATTTATATCCAATATCTTCCAAGGTTGAGATATATGTGGAAGTGCCCACCCAGCAAAATGTTTGGCACTTAACAATTATTCTTGTATTGACTTTAAAAAAGAGAACATAGGTAATAAGCACATACTTTCCATCCCTTTAAGAAATCTTATCTTGCATCTAAACTCCTATAATATTGATAGGACAGTAATATTCTGCATAACTTTTTTTTTTTTTGAATGGCAGGCCAAGTTTTCTGAGAAGTTTGATTGAGAGGTGTCAGGTGGGAATGAAAAAAATGAGGTAGGGAAATTTCATCCCTGAGCTGCCAATGCTCCCACCAGAAACATCTTTGAGCACTCTCAGCCTCCACCTGACAGTCTTGAGTTATGACTATGTTAGTCCTCTATGATTTAGAAAAACTGGCTGCAGAATATTAAGATAGTTCTAAGGGTCTAAAGATTATAGAACTGGGTAAATTAGCTCACTGATAGTCTAAGAGGAGAATTAAACAACGGTCGGTATTCATGAGTTCACTAAGAATGTGTGGAAAACTGAGAGCTATCCCACGTGGTTTACAGAAGGCAGACCCTCACAGGAAACATGAGGTATTTTGAGTTCACAATTATGCTAACAAAGCTGCTCTTACTGCTCACTAATCAACATTAAAGAAGTGGATGGGTGAGAACAGTTGGATGGAAATGGCACCTACTGAGACAAATGCTGGGACATCAACGGCTTCAGGCATAAGTCAAACCATCTCAGCCCCTGAGGATCCTTGCATGATCTAACTTCTCCACAAATGCATTTATATCTCTGGAAACTCGTGCGGTTTAATTTTGCCAAGAATGAATGTCTATGTAACAGAAGAGTTAGATAATGGAGCTCTAGGACACCATTTTAGGCCCAAATAGTGTATATCTATATGCACAGAGTAGTTGGAAAGAGAGTATAGTATGGTCCTTGGAAGTTTTGAAACAATCACTGTCCAAAGTTCACGGAAAATTCACTGAATAGTTTTTTTTGAGTTGGGGTTCATAAATTTTGTGCCTCTCCCACTCTACAGTTCTTTAATGAACTGAAGACAGATTCGAAGGGCACAAAAAGGGATCCAATTACAGTGTGTTTTATTAATGGTTAAGCTGGGTTGGAGACATAGCTGGACTTTCTGTCTCCTTCTTGGAAACTAGACTGCAGGATCCTAATTTATTTACCCAGGAGCAGGCCGAGAGGCTGGAATTACATAGCACACACCTGGATGGCCCTGGGCAAGAGGCAGCTAAGTCTTGGACATGAGATGATGTAAGCTTGAACATAGGTGGTCCATGCTGCCACCAGAGAAGTTGTGCCCAGTACCCCTACCCCATCCTGTTTTCCATGAATGCCATGAATGCCAAGCTCTCATCATTCTCACAAAGAGCAAAAGTACATACACGTACACACATACGCACACTGCTGTGCCGTGAAGAGCAGAGAAAAACTACTGCTTCTGATGACCTACAGACACTGCTGATACTATGGGAATTCTACTTTACTTAAAGGGGAAAAAAAACTATCATTGTAAATACTTACAGCCCCAGTGCAGATTCCTTGCAGAAGGGTGTCACACTGAAAAGGAACTGATTCTAAACATCCTGGGCTAAAAAAACAATTTTGACAGCAGTAGCAAAAGTAGTAACAACGACAAAAAAAGAGACAAAATTTTAACCTATGTTACATTTATTATGGAAAATGAAATGCAAAAAAACATAATTGAAAATTTTTTGAGAGTAAAACTAAGTCATCAGTGGAATTTCATTGATTTATCCATTCAAATATCAAATTCAAAATGAGGGTGGAAATGTATGTAATTCCAAAATCTTGATAATCCTTACATAGATCATAACATTTCATCTTTTTTCCAAGGAAATGAGTTTTTATTGGTAAGTCGATTTCCACATGTTGAGGACTTTCTTGAATAAACCATTTTATGACCTTTGTATATAGACATCAGGAAAAGACATAACTTTAGATTCTAATATTGCTACATTCATAAATGAAATTTCATTTTGAGGATTACTGTTTCTTCAGTGATTTACCACTACATTACACTCTTGGTCTCTCTCAGCTGAGTATTATACACACAAGTGATTCTCACACTGACATCTATAATTCTTCTGGGTGGCATTTAAATTAATACACATCTTCCACAACAATCACATAAATGCATCTTTCAAACAAGAGTAAATATTGACCAGCGTCAAGATTTCAGGTATGGTACTCTTATAAATAAGTATGTTTTTAGTAGTTAAAAAACACAAGCAGCTACGGTTGTAATTGTAGTGTTCTTATGGTTGATTGGCCTTTTATTTTTATCTAAGATGCAAAGATGGCACATTCATTCTCTCAGACATGAATATATTAAATGGCATTGTTAACCTTTCTACTGAGAAGTGGTTATATTTGCACTTTGCTGCAAAGAATTCTCTATAAATGGGCAATTGTGGTATTTCCATTTATATTTTCAACCTAATATGCAGCCAACAAAATTTTTAGTGTCAAGGAATTGGGGTCAAATCATGTTAGGTTTTAGAAATTAGATCAGACTTTTTGATCTCTAACAGAGAATTTCCTTTTAGAAGAGACAAGAGAAACTCAACATCAATTCACCGATGGGAACTGTGGTAAGTTGGCAGATGTTGTCCAGCGTGGCCATCTGCTGACTAATGTCTTGTTATCTAGTCCACATAGTACTACCTGTTGTCAATAATACCAATCTGAATCCTCCTTAAGGAACTCCCAATGGCTCATATCCTATTATCCCACCAACATCAATAATGTTTAAAACGTTTTTGCTCTTTTGACATCTCTTTGGTGTTGCTAAACACTGTTTTGCTGATCTCAAAAGAATGCATGCAATCATTTCCCACTTTGAGTGATAATACATACATTCTTTTGAAATCAATATTCTTTTGAATATACCTCCAAAAAACATGGGCTTTTATCAGCCTGTGCAAATAAACACACTAATAAATGTACAACTGGAGTCTACAAAATGTAGTTGGTTTCCCCAGTGTCATTTCCAGAGGTAAAATTAGCTGCTTAAAGAACAGCATTAGACCTCTGAAGCTGCTCGGGTACCAGTTTGTGCCTTAGTAAGGTGCTAACTGGATTTTTGTGGCCCAGTGGGACTGGGCTTTCCAAAGCACCAAATCTGCTACTAGAGAGTAACTCCATTTAATGGGGAACATATGGTCCAATATTAACGTATGTAAAACAGAATAGTCATGGAAAGATGCAGTTTTCAATTAGTTGTATTAATTTGTGATTTAAATATACCAGTATGAATAAAATGCATTTATGTGTGCATATATATGTGGGTAAGCTATGTACAGTTATGTACACATTTTTATGTGTAGAAATGAAAATACACATTGAATAGCCCTTTTGAGGCTTTTGAACAACTGTTTCATCTTCCTGCTTTCCTGTAACTTCTTTGAGGATTTAGATAATTCATACAAGGTATGTACACAATCACACCCATAGTATGTACATCCTAGTCACACACTTAACACAGAGAGGATGTGTGAAGAATGTAAATCATCCTGGTGGTCAAAGAACTGACCTTACCTGTGACTAATGGCATGGTTAATTAGCCCTGGCATATTTAGTAACATGCCAATGTACTGATTATTATACTCAGCCTTTGTGATAGTTATGTTATCTACTCTTGGATGATTAAAAAAAAACAACAGCCCTTTCTGACCTTCAAAAATTAAAGGACAAATCCTGGTACTGAATACACACGCACACTTTCGTTGGCTTTATTCATTTTCATATATGTACCTACCTGATGACAGAGCTTGGTCTTAAAATGGGATACAGCATATTTTTTCTACACATAAAAATAGAAACCCAACCACTCACAGACTGTACACACTTACAGAATATATTGACAGACCACAACCAACACAGTATTATGCACAACATATTGTTCACGTATTAGTACAGCAGAGATAAATACATTTAGAAATTTAGTAATTGTTGAGTATATTTCACTCATGAGTTTTTAGGCCCTGTTGCCTTTCTCGACCTCAGTAAAAGGTCTCTCCAGATGCTCTTAAAACAAGAATTAGTCTCTCCTCTCCCCTGGGGATTGAGGGGTATGACTGTAATACTGAAATCTCCTTATTTACCAATATCATTTTAAGACACAGTAGAAAACATTATGAAAAATAATTTACTCAGAGATGTAGTCTAAAATAAATGCTAAGGAGTCTAAACTAAAATCATGAAGCCTCTCCTAGTCTTTCAATATAGTTTTCTCTATATGTAGTCTTCACATATTAAAAGCAATGATATGAATCAGAAAAAATCTGCTTAACTGCTTAAAAGTTTTGCTGAAGAATAGACACTTTAATTTTTAAACAAAGAGTAATGCTAGCAGCAATGTCAAAAAGTAAGCTGTAATTTTTACCCCAGAATAGGTGGATTAAATTCCCACATCTTTAGATCAAGAAAGAAGTTAGCATTTCTCTCCCATTTAATTCTCCTTAATACACTTCAATCACTAGGGTATCTCTCATTTTATTATCACTATGCTGGTTGATCATCAGTGTATTTTTCTGAAGTGTAAAATACGTGATTTTTCATTCTTACTGTTTTGCAATTGATTTTGAGTTTGAGCCGAAAAAGACACTTGATGAAGAATTAGTTTTTAGAAACTCCCATCTGGAACATCATTTTCGGTAAGGCATTATTTGAAGCCCCTTTTGATGAGTACTCGTGTTGTAGTTATTTTACATTTGGGAACCCATTTTTCATAGCTAAGGCTGGTAATCTCTCACGCGGAATTAATTGAATTGCTTTTCTACATGTTCGTGTCTAAGAAGAGAAATTTTCAAGGTTTAAACCCTCCATTCCAGCCATGTTTCCCGTTGAAGCAGTCTTGAGTTTTGAGCTAGCAAGACTTTCTCACTCCTTTTCTACCTTAGCTACCATTCAAACAGAGATGTTAAGCACATTCCTACTAATGCTCACTAGTGCTGCAGCTCATAATGGAGCTTCTACACAAGTTTTTTTCCAGCAAGAAAGCAGAAATCATGCTGTTTTTATTATATCACTGGCTTACAGTTAGTCTTCGTGGAGCAAACCATGCTATATAATGGCTTGCCCATAATAGATGCACTTGCTGGTATAACTGCCTCTGTTTGGCACATTATTGCTTGGCTTTAATTTCATTTTCAACAGTCTTTACTCTCATGAGGAGTATCTGAGATATCTGGTTCTTAAGATAAACACCAGACTTGTGAATGACATCTTGTTGCACCATTCTGGGCTCCACCGTCATTTCACCAAGGCCCATGGTTATTTAAATGTCCTTTGTTATCAGCATCACCTTGATTTACCTAATAGCCAACAGTACTTTTTCAGACTTTTTGTTGTTTCTATCCACACATATATACAGATGTACTGGATTTACTTTGAGAGAGGTTATTTGGTTGTGGCAAGTGAGTAGTTTAGCTGGTGAGTGTTCACAGTTAAAAGTAGCTGTAATGACCTCTGGCAGATGTCACTGATTACTTGTGAGACAGAATTTTTCCACCTCAATCCATCTTCATTCATGTCCTTGGACATTGCAAATCAAGTGTATTTGATTTCTGCAGCCAAGGAACAATTTTTTTCCCCCAAGAGTAGGATAAAGTTCATGGAAATCTCTTCCCATATTTACAAGACTATTTTCTTCCCCTTTTTCAAAAATGTCTAACATTTTGTAGACATCCTTAAGCCCATGTGTCTGCACAGATGACATTTATAATTACTCAGCCAGTTGCAGAATTTCATTAAGAAGGATATAGTTACAAGGATGGACAGGAGATTTGGCGCATCACCTGTCATTTGCCAGGTGGCAGTAGCTGACCACATTTGGAGAGATTCAACAAAAAGGGCCACACAAGGCATCAAAGAACATTGCTAACAGAAAACAAAATGCTTAGATGTGAATATACAATAGCAAACACTGAAGCAGACATGGACAAGACTTTTGACTCACTGTGCAGACAAAGCAGGCGTGGGGAACAAGATGGCCAGCTAATACAGCCAAGATACTGCTGAGTTCACTGTATTATTATCACAAGGGGAAATTCAGAGGCCTCATTTCTCAAATACCACTTAGGGCAAAGCAGGAGAGTAAAGTGTTATCTCCATGGCAGCATTATAGACAATGAAGAAATCAGATGGGTAGAGGCCCACAAAAGGCTGCAAGTGCCCAAATTTCAGTAAAAACACATATACATATATGCAAACCTTATCCTAATACATTATTTTTCTTTATACTGATTTTTAAAAAGTAGACAAAGGATATGGTGAATTATATGGTACTAGAAATGGACACATTTTTTAACACTTGCACAATATGTAGGAGGAATAGAAGACAATTTCTCACATTTTGGCAGCGGAACAGTAACAGAGTAGACACAGTGAAGCCCACACCATTCACATGAACAGCATACTCATATGTGCCCTCTGTAAACAAAGCTGAAGGTCACATCATATTCTTCATGTGGTATATACAGGTATTCCCAGGATGATAGGAACTCCCAGAAATGAGAGGAATAACATTAGAATGCACTAGGAACAATAACAAATACTCTGGGATGCAACCAAGAGCCACTTGCCTCTTCAGCTTTCTACTTTAAGATGGGCAAGCTCCTATTAAAGATTTGGTTACAAAATTCAACCTCTAGAGTATAAGATATGCATGCCTATCCAGCCATTTATTTTAATTTTGATATTAAAACTATTACATGAAGAACACTGGTATCCAAAATAATGAATATCAGACAATTCTAAAGATTGAAAAATCATAAAAAATCAAAGTAAATAGAGCTGAACTTGTCAAGGTAGGAAAACATACTAATATATTGTATAAATATTTCATTTTGGATGAAAACAAAAAGGTTTCTGCTTAACTCTGACCTAACAAAATGTTCACCTTATGCCACTGATCCAAAAACATCTTAAGGTTAATTAGGATTTTACTCTATGTAAAGTAGTTGGGCTGTGGTGTGGCGTCAGAGCCAATAACCCAGAAAGAGATAATTAGAAAAGCACTGAAGATAAACATGGTGGCTAAAGTGATGACACTTTTCTTATGGTCATTAAAATAGAAAAATCAGTATTTAAACTAAAAATTCTAATATTCACTGGGTAAGATAGATAGCATCTTAACATTTTAAATGTGTCATTATCTTCCAGACACTTTGTTCTAATACCTCTCTTACTACTGGTTTAAGAAATATTTTGTATTTATTTACTTAATAAAATATTTCCATAATGAAAGTGCATTAAAAAGGAATAAAACACATCGAAAAGAAAGAAGAGGCAAAAACAAACAACTTTCAACTAAATGGGTGTCATGCTGGAAGGTAAAGAGCAGCCGGCCCAGTTCCAAGGGTCTGCCATGAGAATTCTTTTGCAGCTTCATTCGGTGAGTGAGCCTAAGGGGTCACAAAGGATGGACTGAAGACGTGCAGAGTCACAGACTGAAGTGAAGGACATTGGTCAAGTCAAGGTTTTACGGTGGGAGTACTTGGGGCATCATTAGGCAAAGACACTGCCGTCTCGAATGAGCTCCTACCTTGTTGATCCATTTGATGATCTACTTCTGTTACTGTTTTTAAAAGCTGTTCCTTCTATAAGATTCAACAAGCCACGAAAGAAGCTTTTGTCCTATTCGGTACTATTTTGTACTATTATACAGTATTATATACTATATATAGTATTTTGTGCTATTCTGACAATCCCTCAAGAGTGGTAGCAGATGAATAGTGAAGAATTAAAGACTAAAAAGTAAAGGTTAGTTCCAGCACCAAAGAAAACAAGGTAAAGTTACCACATTAAACACCAAGTCTTACCTGGGGAGGGACAACTACACCACCAAATTTAGTTTTAATTAATGTGATTTTATTAATTTGTTTATTTAATGTGCAACAAATGCCTACAACTCTGAGGCCTCTGCTTCATTGAACTATTTATGAATCATGTGGTTTCTCCAAACTCATGAAAATAAATACTATTCCTAGATACTGAATTCTTCCTTTTCTTCTATTTTAATGCAGAACGGCCTGTTCCAGCCACTTCATGGCAGAGGATTACCTGGGGCCCATCCATCTGGAGTTGGTACTGTTGACAGCTGCTACTGTGTACACAGGCTGTTCTGTGTGTATACACGGCATGTGTGCCAACGAGGGAGGGAGGCAGCCAGTGGGAGAGGGAGGGCAAGAGTCCGTCCTGGCAAGGGCATCTCCCACGGAAGTGACAGGACACAGCTACAAAGGGGTGCTGAAGGCCAGAAGACAGAGTTTAGACTACATCTCGAATTATTACTAGTAGTTTGCTTGCTGTTTTGATGGTAATTTCTACTTCAAATAGTATTCTTAACAGAGGCCAATTGGTAAGGAACCTGAAAAATGTAACTTACTAAAAAAATTGTCCATTCCAAGTACAACAATTGTAATTACGATTCTCAGGCTCTGAGCATGCTGCGACCTGTGCAGGCTTCAAACATAGTCCAACTGCTTTGAAAGAAATCAATGGCTATTTGCTAATTTAGGCTGTGCTCAGTGTAGCCTGGGGTGTTAAGGTTCAGGTATGATTTCCCCCCATATATTCAGAATCTGCAGAAGAATTAAAAAAACAGCTAAAACAGAGATTGTGAGTTTACAGCCCAAATGGCATTTATGAGTCTCCGGAGAGAGGCTACATGGACAGACACTCTTCTGTGGCTCAAGGGGAATTAGCTCAGAGGGGGCAGCCAGTGAGGGCCCCTCTGACATCTAACAATCTGATGTTCTAAATGCAAAATGGAGACCAGCACTGTCCCTACAGTGAACCCAGGAGGGGCTGACTTCCCAGGTTCCTAGCCACCTCACCTCTCAAGCCACCGCTGGTCCTCCCAGCTCCGTGTCCTGTAAGACACTCCCAGGTCTCAGGGACATACTCTTCCTCTGGAGACAGTGAGCTCAAGTAGGTGTCCATGTTCTCAAGAACCGGGGCCCACCCAGAGCTCAAGACTGTGTTTCAGAAAAGGCCTCTTCCTTTATTGGGTTTGAAAGACGAGATAGGATGGCGCTTCTCTTAAAATCAAGTTTGCAGAGGTTACCTTTTCACTGCAGATTAGAAACCTAAGCAATTAGATGATATTAGTCTACATGCAAAAACTGTTAAGGAAGCTTGTGTTCCATTTGGTGTTGACTACCTTTCTGTTAGAAGCCATTGAACCAAATCCAAAGAAAAACACAAACTGCATCCTGTTTACCGGAGTGGAAATTAAACATATTGTTTGTTTTACTCAGGAGGCTTTCTTTTTTTAATATAGAAAAAAAAAGTGTTTGGTAATCAGTTATTTATAATTCCTTACCAGAACCTTAACATTATCAGAAGAATGTTTTTGGAGAATACCTCTAGAACACACAATTTGGTATTATCAATAATTTGACTCTTTTAAAGAATTCAGTTGCATGTACTTTCTCTAGGGTAAGGAAAGATGAATTTAATCTTGTCAGAATCAGATATATTCTGCCTTTAGTGTGGGAAAATCTGTATATTAATTCATATTTTGGACAGTATTCATATTCAAAAGCTTAGTTAATTCTCCTAATATAACTTTCTGACATTTATGAACTGGTATAACACAGTTTATAAAAATGGTTATCTGCAGATGTTTATAAATATTAATTAACAATTGGTATTTTATGCATTTAAATATTTTATTTACTGTCATCTGGTCTAGGAAAGAGTAAAATTTGTTTCAATTTTTTACATTAAAGTTCTCATTACCTACTTAAGTTTTATGTGGTAACAGCATTCTTATTGCACTAGGACTAGAAAGTATAAGTGTTTTTGCTGTTTTTAATATAAAGCCGGGATTTTAGTGGAAATACCAGTGTGATAAGTTGAGGCAGTAATAATACAAAATGACATATGTATAACGGTAATGCTAGTTCTATAAGCAATGTCTTATTTAAAAACCCAGTGAATATTATTTCCTCTTAATTAAGGTCATAAACCTTCAGTGAAGCTTGTTTCTTTTCTCTTGTTCTTTCTTTTGTAATAAAATAACATTTTCTCTTTCAGAGCCCCAGTCAGGGGACCCAACATTTCTCAACAGGAACTCGCTACAGTTAATACTTGCTTTCTCTTCCTGGCCGCTCAGAAAAAGCTACGCAAGGCTTGACACAGACCCTTGGGAACACCGTAAGCGCACACAAGGGCTCCCGGGCACGCTCCCCATCAGTCCAACACCGAGGAGGGCGCAGGGCGCACACAGCAGCTGGGGCGCCGCAAGTTCTGCAGCATGGCCTGGAAAACACCATGCTGCCTTCCTTTCAGCTTTCTGTTGGAGGAAGTATCTGAGGAGATGGACCTGCGGGTCTGGCTGCTTTGAGCTTTGATTAATTTCTCGTGTTCCCTGATTTGTCTTTGTAAATGGTTCTGGATGGCGACACCCAGGGACTCTGGATCCAGGGAAGCACCATACACTTCCCAGGTCATGCCCTGCTCATCCCACACGACGTCCCTGACGCGCCTGGACTGCTTCAGCTGCAGCCTGGAGTCGGCGCTGAGCTGCCTTTTCTTCTCCCCTGGAGTGAGTCCCACCTGAGCAGCAGCTGCCGTCACGTTTAACTTCTGCTCCTTGAGGAACTCGCTGACCCGGCTGGCCCGGCGCGGGCTGGCTTTGGCCAAGCGAGAGGGGGTCCTCTTCCCAGAACTGGGACTGGAGTCGCCCACAGACTCGGAAGGCAGGCTCAGGCTGGTGGCTGTCTTGCTCTGCCTATTTGCCTCTGTGCTGCCCTCCTGGTTCTTTCTAACCGGGGAGGGAGTGAGACTGGCAGCTGATTCTGTGCCTCCACTTTCTTGAGGCTTAGGATTGAGCAGGAGGCTTTTGGCCTCTGCCCTTGCCCTCACATCAAGGACATCGGTGCCCCTAGATTCTTGTTCTTTCACTGTCTGAGGAGAAGCAGGCTTCTCTCTCGCATCGCCTTTATTAGCGGCATCTGAGCTGCCAGACTGGTCAGCTTTGCCCACGCGACTGCAGGAGTCTGAGAGTTTGCAGTCTGAGTCTGTTTTGGGTCCATCAGTGGGCTTCACGGCAAACTCAGATGGCTTGGTTTCAAATTTCCCCGACCCATGACTTGTCTCAGCTTGACTTCCTGCCCTGGTAGAAATCTGGTCAAGGGGGTTGGCTTTCAGGGAGCCAGGACCAGTACCTGAAAGCTTTTTAGAGCTGGGCTCTTGCCCTGCTGGAGTCATTCCTGCTGACTTCCCATCTGCACACGTATCCTGTGCACTGCTGGATGCCACATTAGTTGATGAGGTCTTAAGGACCTCACCTGTTAGGCTCACCGATTTACTTTCTCCCTGGGAGGCTGTGGGAATAGCTGCGGCTGCCTGGATGTGCACAACTGGCATGATGGCAGGGCACTGCCCCACCTTCTGGGAGAACAGGGTGTTGTCAGACAGTTCCAATGTGTGGTCCCCACTGCCACTGCCAGGGCAAATGACATGCAGCTGCTCTTGTTCGAAATGCTCAGGAGCAGGGATTTCCCTTAAGAATGCAGTGAGGATGCTGGGGCTGGTGGAGACGGACCTGTTCTCCACACTTGCCACGGCCTGCACCTCCGCATCCTGCTGAGCCCTCCCGGGAACTTGCCTGACGTCACTGGCAGCTTGGCTGGTCATTGTACTTGCTTCCTTGAACCTGGACCCCTGAGGCTGGGCTGGTAGCAGCACCTTCTCTGGCTCTGGAGGAAACGTCGAAACTTTGCTAGTGAGGGAATTTGCTTGCTGTGTCACAGAAGTCATGGCCTGGGTGTCTGGGGCAGAGGCAGAGCACTGTTTGTCCTCTGAATATCCACCGTCTCTTGCTGGAGAGTCACAGGACCTTGTCTGGGAGTTGCAAATGCCTCCCTGCCTTTCCCCTTCAGGTCCACCTACGGGAGAGGAGGCGTGACCGGCTACTCGTGTGGCCGCATTTGCAGTTTGCACCATTCCCTGGGTTGTCTCTGGACAAGGAAAATCACAGGGCACTGGATCTCTGCTACCATCCCAGGTGCTTCCTGTAGGACAACCTGATGACTCAGGTTGCTCTTTATCTGAGGTTTTCTGTGACTTCACCAGGCTAGCTTCCGGTTCTGAGGAGAGGCCGGCGCTGGGCCAGACATCTGGGGAGGCCCGGTGGGCATGCTGACTGGCTGGTATTGTGACTGTGTCATGGATGAGATCCTTTCCTGCTGTAGAACACAGGGTTGGTGCTCCTGGCTGGCTGCTCCGTGGCAGCTGGGTATTGCCAGGAGAGTTGCATGTGGGAGACACTTTTTCCACCTCATTGAGAAAGCCCGTAGAAGACATGTCTGGCTGAGTGGTCTCATGCTCACAGGCCTGCATCAGGGCCTCAGTAGCTGCCCTGGGGCTGAGGTCTGGTACTGCAGGAGGACCAGAAAGGCCATTGGTGTTCTTACACAGGAGGGCTGGCTGAGGCTGAGGTGAGGCAGCCCGCACCTCTCCGAGATCCTCTTCTTTTCCAGAAGCTGTGATCAGAGAAGTTTTCGCTGATTTCAGAAGGTCAGGTACGGTCCCCATGAAATTTCTCTTCAAGAAAACCTCAGAGCTCTCTCCTGATCAATGCTCCTCTTGGGAAACAGTCGTTAGAGTGAAAATGCAGTGAGGGGTGACTCCTCTGAAGGGCCAATCTGAAAATTAAGGAAAGAGTACTGTTACTACTGTACAGCAGTTAAGGATTGAAAATACAACCAAACTGTCATTTGTAAAAGATCTTATAAGCACATTAAACCTCTTCTTCCCATATCTGTTGATATAAAAATAGATCTTGGGAAGAAAGATTTTGGAAAAAATATTTTAATTATACAAATATTATTTTGATATATTAGTTTCTGCTTGCATCCCACTGCTGTCGAGCAAATAGGTTTTTAATGTAGTTACCTAAGCATTTGATAACTACCCAAAAGTCATTTGTGTAACCTGATTTACCAGACATCAGAAAATCCTGTGAAGCTACTGTAATCAAACCAGTAAGTATTGACAGGCCTACACAGATACATGAAATAGAATATCTAGAAATAGAGCCACAAAGAAATGAAGATTTAATATATGACAAGAGAACCATTTCAATTTAGTGGCAAAAGGGTAGATTATGTAATATAAGGGGGTGGAAAACTATTTGTTCATCTGGAAGGAAAGAAACCTAGATCCTTTGTCTTATACCATCTCCAAAAACAAATCCTAGATGGATTTAGATGGATTAAAGGTTAAAATGTAAAATAAATAAATAAATCCTGTAAGGAAATCTAGGAACCATAAGGATAATCTAGGGGCAGGTAGTGTGGGCCTCTTTTGGCAAAGCAGAAAATATAGGAACTCTGAGAAAAAAAGATACAACTAGATGGCAGGATAAAATGCAAAATTTTTGCATGGAAAAATAAACCATAAAAAATACAACAGAGTTGAAAACAAAAATGTTTCCAACCACAGAGAACAGGGAAAAATATCTATAACAAAGCAGAAGCTCTAAAAAATTTACAAGGAAACAAAATGGTTCATTGGCAAAAAATGGATAAAGAACATGAAAATGTACCTTGCGAGACAGGAAATCCAATAGCCAACAAGCTTATGATCAAATTCATTTGTAGTCAAAGAAGTGCAAATAAAGAATGAGATTTTATTTTATAATAATTGCACTTGCAAAAACGTAAAAAAAAAGTTACAACACTATGGCCTGGGGATACCTAGCGAAAGCAAGTATTTTTATTAAGTGTAGGTGCAAATGTGTATTATAGCTTTCTTAGGGTAGCAGTTTTAGTTTTTAAAGCCAAAAATATACATCTCCTTGACCCAGTGATCCCAACTCTATCAACAGAGATGAAATATCTGCCATATATAGATATAGATACAAGTATATTTATTGAAGGACTATTTGTAGAAGCAAAATAATTGTAAACAAACTGACCTCCATGCATATGGGGAAAGAGTAGAATAGATCATTACATATCTCTACTGTAGAGCATAATGCAACCATTAAAAGAAGCATATAATTGGCTATAACTTCATTTGGGAGGGATTTCCCCAAAGTGTGGTTGAATGAGAAAAGCAAGATACAGAAAGGGTATGTTCATTTTCACTTTTGTAAAACAATGACCTAAAACACTACATATGCATGTGGTTGTGTGAGCGTGTACAAATATGTTTGCATATGACTATAAATTCTAACAATATTCAGAATGAGACATATTAGATGTTAAATAGAGGGAGTATGATGAGCTGGAGACAGGGAAAGCGAGATGGAGGCATTCAAAGGTGGGAAAATACTTAATTTTAAAAAGTTTATCTGAATTTTAAAAAGTATAACCAGACACTAGGTGATGTGGTTAAAGCAATGGTTCCGAAATTAATGAATGACTTGTGTTTTAATGTTCTCTCTATCACCAGTAGGCTCTGCAACCTCACTTAATCTTTCTGAACCCCAACTCACTGGCGAAGTGAATTACGTGATTTCTAAGTACCAAAACACAAAGGTCCTACTTCTTTGCATGTGATAGCTAATAAGTCAAATAGCACAGTCCTAACTCAGCATCTAACAGCTAAACATAAGGAAAGGCAAATCTGGTTGAGCCCAGTTAAAAAAAAATACATTATTTTATATTTTGGTTCAGTGTTATCACTGATCTGCTACCACATGAAACTAACAAAAAAATCAACTCATCTTCTCCCGCAAATCAGCTCTTCCTTCTAACTTCATTATTCATATTAATGGGCTGAATATTTTCTCATCCTTGCTCTTCACTGCTTTCTGTTCATTCAAACAATTTCCCCGAGTGTATATTCTATTTCTTCCTTACTGGAGTTTTCTGTTGCTCTTACTGTGCTGCAAACCCATCTTTCCCTCTTCCTCTTTGCATCTTTTTTATACCTTTCCTCCCATTTGCCATCCTCCTCATCCCCAGAACAGTCTATCCATTCTTCAAAGCACCACTATCTCATTTAAGGCCGCTAAAGACTTCAAGTCAGAAAGTTTCTTTTCCTCTTTTTAAAATCCTACAGCTATGGTCATCTTTGTCCTTTGCATTGTGCTTTCTGTGCCATTTTTCTACCTTTGTTACTTGTGTAAATGCCTCATTTCTCCCAAAGTACTTCAAGCCCCAGGAGGGAAGGGGGCAAGCATATTGATTCTTTTCTGCTTACTCCACAGAACAGGGCCTTGTGCATGAAAAGGTGTTAATTGATCCTGTTTCCCTCCAAAATGGCCATTATTAAAGCCTTGCGAAACTTCAAAATAATAGGAAGTTTTTAACCCACGGTATGAAATACTAATGAAAACACAATTAGAATGCTATTTTTGGAAGTAACAAAATGGTTGTAACTTATGAAACATTATGTATCTGTAACCCAGGTTTAGACAATTAAACCAAGTACATTGGACACCTGCTACAGAAAGCCGGAAGGCCTCATAAAGCCAGGAGCTCAGAGCATCTCCTGTGTTGTATGGTTGGAGCCAAGAAGTCTGGTTCGCCAAAGAGGGCTGTGAAATATGAACAACTCAAAGTTCAGCAACTGAAGGTAGAAAGACTTAGAAAAAGATGAGAGACGTCATAAAACTCTCAGAAGTCACTGCATTTACTTCCATTTCCCATAGCTGACTGTACTAGAGTACCTTGGAAAGGATGTTTTCTTTTGCTTGCTTTGTTAATAGAGGTTAAATTACCCATCAATTCAGGAATTAAGAAGAAAAGTCCGGATTGCTTGGCTAATACCCGTAATTTGAAATCTCTTGATTCATGGGTAGATAGAAAATCAACGCTACTCTCAAACATCTGTGCTAATGTAATTGTCATAGTATCCCTATGAGATGAGGAGAGGCTTCCTAAGGTCTGAAACAACGCTTTTCCTCTGTTTCCCCTTCCCCTCTCCAACCAAATAGCAGAAATCTATAGTCTCCAAGAGGTTAGACAAATAGGAAACTTTAATAGCGTAATTACTTAGTGGTTTAGAGCCATGAGTATATATCTTTAATATGTCAGAATCCATTATGATAAGATTTAATAATCTCTAAAAATGAGGTTGCAAAAGGTGGCCCCCAGACTGAATTGAATCCCTTCTGCAGGGATGCATATGTTTGTGTGTCTTGCATAGTTTTCCATTCCCTTCCTTTTCCCTTTCCCTTCCCCTTCTCTCATTACCTCTTCCCCCATCCCTTCTCTTTCTTTGTCTTTTGAATGGAGATCTTCCATAATGTTCCAGATTTCTCTCTTGCTTCTCTAAAATCTCAGAAGGTATGCATTTCCAGATAACAACCACTAGATGGTGCTGCTGAGGGCCAGCATCCTTTGTAGGCAGGGACTCATGGTGGTCCATTCTTCACCTACCCTATTTTATTCTTCTACATGATTTACTTGCTCCTGTGCACAGCTAAATTTGAGAACTTTTTCTAAGAGCACTGACAGAGTAGATTTCACAACCTTATTTTTAGCCCTTTGAGTGCAGTTTGACATGGCGTTCAAAAAACATGGACCCTGGGGCCAGAATCCCTGGATTAGAATTATCAGTTCTACTTAGCTAGCTCTAGCTCTGTGTGCTTGAACAAGTAACTTAACCTCTCAGGGCACCCATGTAATCTATAAATTGAGGATAATGGCATTGCCTCATTGGAGGCAATTTGTGAGGATGGGATGTTTAGCGTTTTAAAAAACAGCTATTTCACACATATTAAGCACCTGTAAGTGGTAGTCTCCTTAAAAAAACCTCAATATTTAAGCTTTGATCTGTGTTAAAGAAAAAATTATTTTGACATATGTTAAATGGTAAGGAAGACTTTATTCAGGACTACTATGATAGGTGTCAAGACTATTACAGTAGAGGAGAAATATCAAGTTCAGTGCCAAATACAGCTAGGACAAGTGGGGATTTATAACCAAGTTGCATGTTAGGGGCTGGCATCCGTGGGTGGAGACATCAGATCTATGGAGACTCTTGCTGAAGTAAGGCCAGGTTGATCAGGTATCAGTGGGGGGGGTGATAGGAAATGAAGGATTTGATTGGCTATTGGGGAGGATTCTTTCTAAACTGGCTTAGTGGGATTCCTGCCAAAACTGAACTCTGTAGGGACAGACATGGAAACCCAAGATTGAGGCCTAGTCAAGAAGAGGGCTTGGAGGACCCTGACCAAAGTTTGGTCAGGGAAGGAGTCTGTCTCTGTACTGAGGAATGTGGATTTTCTTGTAAGGCTCTATGTAGCTTCATTATTGATTCTCTGAATCGGTCATGAATCACACAGAAGCTAATGGTATCTCTAAGCAAGTTTGTCTTTAAGTTTGATGGCAACTAGGCTCTTGATAGCAGGTTTGTTTGGCACTTCTGCCTTAAAATCATGAACAAAGGTTTAAAGCCCTGTTCTTGCAATGCAGCAAGTCTGCTGGGTAAACATTATCCAACTTTTACAGGAAAGGAAACTGAGGCCCAGAGGTTAAGTAACCTACTCAAAGCTGAATACCTGTAATTCCTGTTGAACTGAATTCTAGTGGATGCTAATTCCTGGGCCCCTTCTATGCTGCTTTCTTATTATCTGTGGCTCTGGAAAGAAAGGAAAAATTTAAAACAATATGTGCGTTATAATATATACGATATTTTATATATAAATTTTTAATATATTTAAAAATATAACTATATATGTAAATGTGTGTGTGTATATATATATATATGTATATATATATATATATACAGACAGAGACAAGGGAGCATTTTTTTGCAAGTGGCTTGCAACTCAAGGGCAGCGTGAATGGCATAAACACCAACTGTTAAGGACATTCATAACCAGTCACTTTATGAAAAGCCTGGCTTGTTGAAAGCTGACATAGCCACTGCTCATTCTGAAAATAGTGGGTTCCACTACTATGCCATGCTGCCTGTTTTCATAACAGACGCCCACACTTAATAAGACAGGCAGCAGCAATCCAAAGCTCTCTGGTGGCAAGAGCATTAGAACGTATGGAGAGAGGCTTGGCAGTCTGGTCCAGCGGGATGCTGATATACTGCAGGTCACTGATAATCCCGTGGCAGCAATTACTTTTGCCCACTTCAGAACTGCAGCACTGCTAGGACAAGGACTCTAGGATGTCATCGCATCTCTTTAGTGACATTTAGGCAAGTGTTACAGGGACCTTGGTGATACCTCTGTCTCTGGCCATCTGACAGCAGCCTTTAGTCTTCAGATGGATGATGCAAAGACCCTTAGAGAATGAGGCAAGAGGAAAGAGGCAAGAGACTATTAATCTTTAACAAAAGGATAAAGGGGAAAAAAAAGTCATCTGGCATCCTTTTCAATCTGATTTTATCTGCTCCCTTTAATCGTGAACCTTTGCCTAGATCATTTGCATTCTGAACCCAGCAGGTCCTGCCAGTGCACAGTTTTAAGGAGAGATGATTCAATCCCAGGGAACACCCACAGGCTAGGAAAAGCAGTTCTTTCTTTCTGTAAAAAAAAAATCATACCCTCACTTTCCCTAACAGCTGCCTCAAATGCACTTCAAAGATACTAGCTGAAAAAATTGGTTCCTCTCAAGGGTGGGCAGGAGGAAGAAGGAGGTAAAGGGGCACAGTAATTCGCAATCACAATATAAGTTGGTCACAGGGACAGTAGTACAGCCTGGAGAATACAGCCAATGATTCCGTAACATCTTTCTATGTTGACAGTGGCTGCACTAGAGGAGGTGAGGACTTAATAGTATGGGGAACTGTTGAGCCACTGTGTTGTATATTTGAAACCAACATAAAACTGTATATAAATGGTACATTAATAGAAACAAAATAAAACAAAACAAAAGGTTCCTCCCTTCTAACTGCATCTTAAGAAAACCAGAGTGGCTGAAGAGAAAAGGTGGTTGCTTTGCTCAGTGTCGCCAGCAGCATCCTGTAGACTTGCAGTCATCACGGCCATTTCCATAAAGGCTCATGAGAAACCAGCGGCATGCAGCCCTCTCCCTATCCAGTTCTTTTGTTCAACATTGTTCCAGAGACATGAATGCAGGGCTTGTTATCTCACTGAATTCCACTGTAAGCAGGACTGGACAAAAATCAAGAAGTAAAAAAGGGCTTTAAGGAGCACGCAGACCCCAAGTATATTCTCCCTCTTTTGACAAATACAATTCGAACAGACAGCTTCTAAATTCACAACAGATTAGGATCACAAGGCAGAGCAAGCATTTATTTACTGTTCTCTATATTCCAGACACTGTTCTGCATGTGAATTTATTAAATCCTCCAAATAACTCTAGGAGGGTGGACCTACTATGAGGTCCACTTGGCAGATCTGGAAACTGAGGCAAAGCCACACAAGCAGGAAGTGGCAGAGACCAGATTTAAATCCAGACCCTCTGGCTCCAGAGTCCATGCTATTAACTGATCTTACACAGGGGAGAGACGGGGCATTTTTGATGGAAGCAAAAGCTCAATAACCTGGGCCAGAAGTTTCCCCAGACAATAGGGCGGAACAACAGAAAACTCAGAAAACATAGCTTTGAAACCATCTTATTAGTTCAAGCTAATATGGGAAAACTAGGCAGCATAGAAGCTCCTGCCCTTCATAATGATTCATCCAATTTGGATGTTTGAAGGGCCACCGACTTTTCTGAAAGCTGAGAAAACTATGGGCCCTCTCTCTAGAAACACACACGGGCACATGCATGCTGACAATTTTAGGGGCGTTCTTGATGGGAAATCTTCCTAAGACTGCACATGAATATCTTTCAGGCTAAGGGAAAATTAAATTTACCTGCCTCAAACTGTTTTTCACGGAGCTGAAATAAGTTAAATGTTCAGCATGGAAGATAAATATACATAATCATGAATAATCACTTAAAAAATAATTATTTTGGCATCATTTACCTAAGAAGGCAGGAACTATGCAATATATTTTATAGAGGATGTCTTAAATGGTATGTTCTCCCAAACCCTAGCCTGAAGACTATAATTTGAAGAAGTCACTTCTAGCTAACTCAAAAATCAACACAGCTCTATTCTTTTCAGATCACTTGGGAGATGTGAATTTTTGAGTTCTTTTTCAGCAAAATCAAGACTCAAGTTTAAATAACCTTGAAAAATTAAACCCCTCACTAGCTCTATTTTCCTATCTATGGAGATAATTCATAGCTGAATATCAAAGTTAATGTTTAAAATTGCCTAAAATAAGTTAAAAAATGTTTTTTCAAACTCTTCTAAGGAAGAAATGATTAGAATATTTTTTTACCTTCTCTAATCAAGCTGGTTCTTATTTATTTTGTTTGCCTACAGATATTCATATCTTAATGTTTTCCTCTTCTTTTACAACTCAATTTTGAAAGACTTGCACTGCAAACTTATTTTAATTGAAAAGAGAATGCAACTGGGACTCAGGGCGAAATGGTGGTTAAACAAGAAGCTATTAGAAATAAACTAAGCAGTTCAACATTTGCATTTAAAAATTCTGTGTTAGATATGATCAAAGCGGCCCTGCCTCCCAGTTTCCTGCGGGATATATTTAGCGCTCCTGAGCCTTACAAACAAGCACTCTTGTCCTTGCTTCGTCCCTTGCTGACCTTGCTGATCTGCTGCCTCTTTCCCTGGCGGCGGCGCCTCCCCGCACGCACACCACGGGGTCTCACCAAAACCAGGCCTTCACTCTGCCTGCTTTCCTTTGGCAAAGGCAGTTCCACGTGCAGAGGTGGGCACCTCGGTGAGCCCCTATCACCCGGCGGCAGGCTGAGAGCGTATCACTGATTTCTGCTTTCTGCTCATGTCGGACACTGGCCAGGAGTTCCTCCTCCCACACTGGGGTCTTTAATCATGTTGAACGATGGGAAGTGTCTTCCGGCAGTACTTGCAGTGATGGAAAGAGATGTGAATAGGGAGCCGGGCACGGAGCTGGTCAGCTGGGGCTCCTCTGCTCCCAGAGAACCAAGGGCGCGGGAGAGTGGACTGCAAAGGAGAGGGACCTTCGGGGCCCGGCCCCTGGGCCTTCTGTGGCACTGCTCCTCGTCCTTTGTAAGGAGGGCCCGAGTGTCTGACAGAATCTGGGGTGCTCTGGTCTTGGAGTGAATAGTGTCTTTGCTGAGGTCAGGATCTCCTTTGGGTTTGGTCTGTGAGTTGTGATTAAAAAAAAGAGAGAGAGAGAGGCAGGATCTGACAGCCTGTTCCTCTTCTGCTTTCCAGTACCTAAAACACTATTAGGCATGAGGTACTTAAAAGTTTTGATTTTTGCCCTTATGGAGATTTCAATCCATTTGAGGAGACAAGACAAATTTTATCAGAAGCTGTAAGTGTGGAAGATTGTATATAATTAAGTGACTAATGTTGTGGTAATAAACTACACCCTTGAGAAGTTCAAATCAGGGGAAAGGCCAATATTTCTTATTCACTTGACATTTCCTGGTACAATTCTTCTTAGGCTAGAAAAAACAGCCCATGTAAGTCTAAAGAAAAATGGACATTTGAAATTCAAAGAAAGGTGAAGCAAGTAAGAGTAAAAAGAAGGTCTTTGAATAAAAATAAAATAATCCCTTAAGTCACACTGAGACAATTAGCAAGTACTGTTAACATCCATTCATTCATTTAATAAGCTGAGTGCCTTATTTGTTAGAGATATTCAGGATGCAAATATAAATAAGATATGTTTATGTTTATGAGGAGCCCACAGTTCCTGTAATCACTAATTTTGATACAATATGAACACTGAAAGAATAAAAAAATAAAAGACAATTGTACTATGGAAGCACAGAGAACTGGTCATTTTATTTGGCATAGACTTCAGGTTACAGAGTGGAGGATCCTAGGTTTTATAAGATTTATTTAATATGATCAAGAGGAGGGAGAGGTTTATCTAAGATACTTTCTCCCCAGCTTCGTACTACTGATGTTTGAACCAGATCATTCTTTGTGAGGATGGAGAGAGGGCAGGCCACCCTGTGCACCGCACGGTGTTTCACGCCGCAGGGTGTTTCACGGCATCCCTGGCCTCTACCGGCTGGATGCCAGAAGCACTGCCACCACCCCCCCCCCCCCCCACCTAGTATGACGATGAAAAATGTCTCCAGATACTGCTAAAAGTCTTCTGGGAGGCAAACCTGTCACCAGTTGAGAGCCAATGATCTAGGACATAAACATACTCATCTTTGATAGAAAGAAACATCCTTAGAGTTGATGTAAGAGACTTTGAACTACTCCAGATGGACAGGAACTAATGAGACAGTTTTTTGCTCTCAAGTCAAAGACAGTCGGAGAATGCACATTAGTACAACTTTTATACAGGACAATTTGACCGTATTTGTCAAAAATACAAGGTCTTATACACTCTATGACTCAGCAATCCCACTGTGGGTACTAACCTTATAAGTAAAATAAATGTGCTAATTGATAGATGTACAAGGTTGTTCACTGCATGAACTAAAAGATTAGAAGCAATCCAAATGTCCATTAATTGAGGGAGGGTTACTTAAAAAAATTATGGTACTTTCATATAATGGTAACACTAAGCAGCCACATTAATAACAAGGAAACTTTTTATGTATTGATATAGAACAATCTCCAAAATACATTAGGTAAAACAACTAAAAAAAAATGCCAATGATAATTTCTAAAACCTGTAAGATACAGAGCAGTATGTCTACTATGCTACCATTAGTATAAAAAAGGGGAAAAGGAACATCTTTGGCTTGTAATACATAAAATATCTCTTCAAGGATGAATAAGGAATTGCTCTCAGGGGAGGGGAGCAGAGTACCTGGGACATAGGATGTGTGGAATTCATTCTATATTCTTTTGTACTTTTTGAATTTTAAACTATATGAATCTATTACCTATTCAAAAATACTAAAAAATGTAAATGCTGGCACTCCTTACCTAGGCAAAACCAAAGAGGCATGTCCTGGAGCTTTTCGGCCAGTGGTGGCGGATTTCTGCTAGCCTAGTCTTTGACACTCTTGCCGTCTGTTTTTTTTGCTATACCAAGAGGTCAGCTTGGCTGCGCAGCTAGTTAAAGGAAACCATAATTTCCACATCCCTCTTGGTTATCTGCAAGCTCCAAGCTAGGCAATGTAATTAGTTTTCAAAGTCAACAGCTGAGAAATGCTTTTTGAAGTGATGTCTATTGGGCCACAAAACAAAGTTTACTTAAGTTTCTTTTCCCAGACTCTCTGACTCCTGTTTATCAGCTGATTTCTCTCCCCTCCCTTTTCCTAGTCCTGGTAGCTCTAGTAGTTGGTTCTCAAATGATACACCCCTCAAACAATAAATCCAAGGATGACCTAAAGCCAAAGTCTATGAAATTGGGTCAAAAACATCAACTAAAATGTTGAGAAAATTTTATTTATATTGTATTAGGAAAAGTGACTAAATGTCAAGATATAAAGTTTAGAAAACACTTTAAGTATGTTATCAAATCTACCTCTTCAGTCACTAGCAGACTTAACTGAATTCATCATATTTCACAACAGTGCAATACATACTCCTTGGTCTTACTTCACCAGTTCCAAAAACTTACCCTCCACTTGCTGCTGTTATCTTTCTAAAACAAATATACAAATATGATGTGTCTCTATACAAAACAATTTTAATGGTTCCATATTTCCTATAAAATAAGATAGATTCTCCTTAGCACAGTTTAAAAAATATCCTCTATTATTTGATCCATTTCTCTTCCAAGATTGGTATTGTTGTTACTCATCATTTGCCAGACCTTGTATGTTACTTAATTTTCTAAGCTTCAAAGAGGGATTATCTTCATTCCACAGATGAGAAAATGAGGCTCAGAAAAATCCAGTTTGCCAAAGTTGCACATTTAGTAAGTGGAAGAGTTGGAATTTAAAATCAAGTGAGTCTGATTCCCAAATTTTACTGCCTCCAAGAGCACAAAATGGGAGGTAAAAATGAATTTGTAATGTATAGGGATAAAAAAAAGAGAGCAACAGGGTAAAGTTTTGAAAGGTTATTTCTCTCTAACACCTTTCCTGATAACATCATCCAAAAGCAATTGTCCCATATCTCATCAACTGGAGCAGTGTGCTTACCGTTTACCAACCTCAGGGCACTTTGAACAGTTTGCCACATCCCTTGTTCTCCAGGCAGAGGGCAGAGCGGTACAAAGGCAGGAATTTCTGGGGAAGAGTGAAGAGTTCAGTCTGGCAGCTGGAGCTGAGGAGGAGGGGAGGTTAGAGAAATATGGTGGAGGGATCACACAGGGCTACTTTTGGTCTTTGCTATGTGTCACCTTCTCAGTGAGGTCCCTCCAGACCCAGCTATTGTTACATTGCAACCTCTCTGACTTCCACTGTCACTTCTGAAGTCCTACTATGCTGACTTATTTTTTCCCATAGCACTGACCCCCTAAAACACCAAACATTTACCCACTTACTGTGAATATTATATATTGACTGTCTTCCCTGCTGGAAAGCAGGCTCCAAAGGGGCAACACTTTGTCTGGTTTTGCTATTGATGTACCCCAAATGCCTAGTGCAGGGAATGGCCCATAATAAGCTCTCAGCAAATGTGCTGAATGAATATTGCCCTTCACATTTTAGCCTGACTTCACAGTATGCCACGGTTTCTATTATTTCCACTTAGCTTTTATTGATTGCATTTTCCTTGAGGACATATATAGACCAAGTGACCATATATTCTGAATGTTTTGGGGACAAAATACTGAGTTACATTGCCACCATAAGTATTCTTACACTTGCCTCAATTTTCATTTAAGAAGATATGGTCTTAATATAAAGGAACACACACATTTATTTTATATATATTATAAATATATGTATATATGTAAATATAATATGTATTTATATATATATTCCTTTTTCAACTTAGACAATAAATTCTATTCCTTTAAAGACATCTGTGATGTATGCAGATGGGCAATTTCTAATTCCATCCCTTGATGGGGTACATCTTATTTGGGGGTTTGCAGATAACTGATTACAATACGTCCTTTTGCTTAAAATACTTAGAAGAAAAATGTAATACATAATATCCTTTCAGACGTGTCTTTCCAACCTAGGGAATACTTGTATTTGTTTCACAGATCTTTTCTGAAATATTTAAAAGCATTTTAAAGCTTTTTAATGAATTCACTGAAGTAGTAGGGGCTAAGAATATATGCTAATACTAAAATTCCAGAATACTGTGATTTTGTCTAAGGCTACATATTAAAATGTTATTCCAATAACATTTCATTTGATGCTTATTTACTATAGACTGTTGGACCAAACTTCCTTTCCTCTTTCCCATCTTTTCTTCCCTTCTCCCCCTCCTACTTTTTTAGTTGGTGCAGGCCTAATACAAATCATTTACCAATATTTTATAATAGGTTATAAAGCAAGAAAATAATATGCTGTTTTTCATTACTTATATTGTAACAATGTTACATACTTTGTAGCTAAAATTCTAAAAATGATACGAAAAATTTTAAGAAGCTTCCTAGATGAAGCTGAGAGTTGAGAACTACCATATTATATAATACCACATTCAAGTAAATTAACACAAAATACCACATTTGATTAATCAGCAAAGATGAAAAATAATGTTCACTGGTTGCAAGGGAACAGCATTCTCAGTCTTGCTTATGGGAACACAAATTGATGCACAGATCAAGAACATTGCAAATATCTGTGTCCTCTGAATCAATCATTTTGATTCTGGGAATTGAGCCTAAGAAAGTAGACAACATAACTGGTAAGGGTTTATGAACAATGAAGTTCACTGTAAGGTCATACAGCAGAAGCTTGCTAAATAACCTCCACCTACCTGATGAGCTTTCCATTCCCAAAGAAAGATTTACCGATGAGGCTTATGACTCATGGAACCTTGGCAGCCGGCGGACCCCCTCCAGCGGGCCTGCCCGTTCTCCCATCACTCTGTAGGAAACCCGAAAGGAAGTCAGTGACTCTTTCTGAACTAGTTCATGTCGTTTGTCCTTGTTCTTGTCACTAGATAATTTAACTTCAACTATATGACATAGAAAGGACCAAACTTGAGTGCAAAAGTGTTTTTGTTCCTTTAAACTAAGTTGAAGGTAAGACTTGACAAAGATGGGCTGCTAAAAAAAAAATTAAGCTACTGAGTTAGGAGTGAGTGAGAAAGCTGCAAGTATTTAACATTCTTATTCATTAGGAATGCTCTGCCTTGTAACAACACTGAAGTAGAAAATTATTGAGGGTCACTATGAGCTTATTTAGGAAAGAATATAAACCTTCAGCCAGTGGTTCCATTCTCAGATAAAACATCTGCCTTGTATTAAATAGCTAGGAAATAATGCAAATTGAAATGTTCCAAGTTAGAAGAACAATCTGAAGAATATGTTATCATTTTTATAATTTCTCATTTTCTCTAATGTTTGATCAGTCGTATCAGTAATTTATCATGTTACAGGCTGCAAGAAATATACACCAAATATAAAATGTAGAGAAAATATATATGTACAAAAATATTAGAAGGAAATATACTAAAATATCAGTATGTCAATATATAGTTGGATTATAGGTGATTTTTAAAACTTCATTCCTTATTCTTTGGTATTTTTAAAACTCTGTAAACACAGTTTTATTTCAACTTTGTAAAATGCAGCAAAAGTGTAAAGAAGAGTAAGAAAGGAGAAACAAGGACACTATAGCCCCGAGGTTTCCACTTTATAATCCATGTTAAATCTTTGAGTTTCCCATTGCTAAGAATATTCATGGCAAAAAAAAAAAAATGGGAAGGCTGTTTCTCTCTGAAGTTGCACTTTTGTTTTTATCTTGATGCACTCTCTGAATTTTCAGATATTACATCAGCTCTTTGTCTAAACCAGGTCAGCACATGAGTCCCAAGCACATAATTAAGACTCCAGTAGATACGTGGGAAGAATTCTGGGGTTAAACCTGTCAGGCTGTGTTATTCCCGTGGGTGTCTGCTTGAGAGTACTTAACCAGCTTTAGACGGTTTACAACCACCTGGACTTAGAGGCACTTGATGGCTCTGGTTCAACAACAGCATTAACACGCCTTTCCTGGGAGCTGCTTCTCACTGTTCCCACTGGTCCTTGACATTCTTTCCTATCTGGGTCCCAGTCAGTCTCTGGCTTCTGGTTTAAGCCATTTAGATGCCACAGTCACTTCTTTTTTACTTCCAGTTTTAGAAGTATTATCTTATTTTTCTGTTTTTTATTGTCTGTAAGTGCCACATGTTACATTTGAGTCAGACATTGAATGATAGGGGAAGTTTCAACGGTGCAGAGGGAGGAATTCAGAGGAAACCACAGAGACAACGGGCAGAGATGGGGAGGATGTACCATTTACTCAGGGAAGGGTGGGGTGTCCTGTAAAGTTGAACATAGAGTACTTACAAGCAGGTGTAATTTTAAAAAGCATTTATCAGCTGGTACACATCTGGATGTGCCACATCAGATTGGATCCTATTTGTAAAACAACTGCTACTGGTATGTAGTAACTACATTAAAGTGGCTACTGGGAGCTAAAGGCTGAGATGTTAGATTGAGTGACACAGGAGAATCTTTTTTTTTTTATAATTTATTTTGGTATCATTAATCTACAATTACATGTGCAATATTATGGTTACTAAACTACCCCCTTTATCAGGTTCCCCCCTCCAACCCCATTACAGTCACTGTCCATCAGCGTAGTGAGATGCTATAGAATCACTACTTGTCTTCTCTGAGTTGTACAGCCCTCCCCGTGCCCCCCAACATTACATCTGCTAATTGCAATGCCCCTTTTTCCCTCTTATCCCTCCCTTCCCACCCATCCTCCCCAGTCCCTTTCCCTTTGGTAACTGTGAGTCCGTTCTTGGGTTCTTTGAGTCTGCTACTGTTTTGTTCCTTCAGTTTTTTTCTTTGTTCTTATGCTTCTCATGAGTGAAATCACTTGATACTTGTCTTTTTCTGCTTGGCTTATTTCACTGAGCATAATACCTTCTAGCTCCGTCCATGTTGTTGCAAATGGTAGGATTTGTTTTCTTCTTATAGCTGAATAATATTCCATTGTGTATATGTACCACCTCTTCTTTATCCATTCATCTACTGATGGAAACTCAGGTTGCTTCCATTTCTTGGCTATTGTAAATAGTACTGCGATAAACATAGGGATGCATCTGTCTTTTTCAAACTGGGCTGCTGCATTCTTAGGGTAAATTCCTAGGAGTGGAATTCCTGGGTCAAATGGTATTTCTATTTTGAGTTTTTTGAGGAACCTCCATACTGCTTTCCACAATGGTTGAACTAATTTGCAGTCCCACCAGCAGTGTAGGAGGGTTCCCTTTTCTCCACATCCTCGCCAACATTTGTTGTTGTTTGTGTTTTGATGTTGGCCATCCTCACTGGTGTGAGGTGATATCTCATTGTGGTTTTAATCTGCATTTCTCTGATGATTAGCGATGTGGAGCATCTTTTCATGTGCCTATTGGCCATCTGAATTTCTTCTTTAGAGAAGTGTCTATTCATGTCCTCTGTCCATTTCTTAATTGGATTATTTGCTTTTTGTTTGTCAAGGTGCATGAGTTCTTTATATATTTTGGATGGCAACCCCTTATCGGATACGTCATTTATGAATATATTCTCCTATACTGCAGGATGTCTTTTTGTTCTACTGATGGTGTCCTTTGCTGTACAGAAGATTTTCAGCTTGATATAGTCCCACTTGTTCATTTTTGCTTTTGTTTCCCTTGCCCGGGGAGATATGTTCATGAAGAAGTTGCTCATGCTTATGTCCAAGAGATTTTTGCCTATGTTTTTTTCTAAGACTTTTACGGTTTCATGACTTACATTCAGGTCTCTGATCCACCTTGAGTTTACTTTTGTGTATGGGGCAAGACAATAGTCCAGTTTCATTCTCTTACATGTAGCTGTCCAGCTTTTCCAACACCAGCTGCTGAAGAGGCTGTCATCTCCCCATTGTATATCCAAGGCTCCTTTATCAAATATTAGTTGACTGTATATGTTTGGGTTAATGTTTGGATTTTCTATTCTGTTCCACTGGTCTGTGGGTCTGTTTTTGTGCCAGTAACAAATTTTCTTGATTACTGTGGCTTTGTAGTAGAGCTTGAAGTCAGGGAGTGTAACTCCCCCTGTTTTATTCCTCCTTCTCAGGATTGCTTTGGCTATTCGGGGTCTTTTGTGGTTCAATATGAATTTTAGAATTATTTGTTCCAGTTCATTGAAGAAAGCTGTTGGTATTTTGATAGGGATTGTGTTGAATCTGTAGATTGCTTTAGGTAGTATAGCCATTTTGACAATATTTATTCTTCCTAGCCAAGAGCATGGGATGCATATGTTAGTGTCCTCTTTAATCTCTCTTAGGAGTGTCTTGTAGTTTTCAGAGTACAGGTCTTTCACTTCCTTTGTTAGGTTTATTCCTGGGTATTTTACTCTTTTGGATGCAATTGTGAATGGAATTGTTTCTCTGATTTCTCTTTCTATTAGTTCATCGTTAGTGTATAGGAAAGCAACAGATTTCTGTGTGTTAATTTTGTATCTTGCAACTTTGCTGAAATAAGATATTAGTTCTAGTAGTTTTGGAATGGAGTCTTTAGGGATTTTAATGTACAGTATCATGTCATCTGCAAATAGTGACAATTTGACTTCTTCTTTACAAATCTGGATGCCTTTTATGTCTTTGTTTTGTCTGATTGCCATGGCTAGGACCTCCAGTACTATGTTGAATAACAGTGGAGAGAGTGGGCATCCCTGTCATGTTCCCGATCTTAGATGAACGCTTTCAGCTTCTCACTGTTAAGTATGATGTTAGCTGTGGGCTTGTTATATATGGCCTTTATGATGTTGAGGCACTTGCCATCTATACACATTTTGTTGAGAGTTTTAATCATGAATGGATGCTGAATTTTGTCAAATGCTTTTTCAACATCTATGGAGATGATCATATGGTTTCTTTCTTCTTTTTCTTGATGTGGTGGATGATGTTGATGGATTTTCGAATGTTGTACCATCCTTGCATCCCTGGGATGAATCCCACTTGATCATGGTGTATGATCCTCTTGATGTATTTTTGAATTCGGTTTGCTAATATTTTATTGAGTATTTTTGCATCTCCGTTCATCAGGGATATTGGTCTGTAATTTTCTTTTTTGGTGAGGTCTTTGCCCGGTTTTGGTATTAGAGTGATGCTGGCTTCATAGAATGAGTTTGGAAGTATTCCCTCCTCTTCTATTTTTTGAAAAACTTTAAGAAGAATGAGTGTTATTTCTTCTCTATATGTCTGGTAGAATTCAGAGGTGAATCCATCTGGTCCGGGGGTTTTGTTCTTGGGTAGTTTTTTGATTACCAATTGAATTTCATTGCTGGTGATTGGTCTGTTTAGTTTTTCTGTTTCTTGCTTGGTCAATCTTGGAAGGTTGTATTTTTCTAAGAAGTTGTCCATTTTTTCTACGTTTTCCAGCTTGTTAGCATATAGATTCTCATAGTATTCTCTTACAATTCTTTGTATTTCTGTGGGGTTCGTCGTGATCTTTCCTTTCTTATTTCTGTTTCTGTTTATGTGTGTAGATTCTTTTTTTCTCTTAATGAGTCTGGCTAGGGGTTTATCTATTTTGTTTATTTTTTCAAAGAACCAGCTCTTGGTTTCATTGATTTTTTTCTATTGTATTATTCTTCTCAATTTTATTTATTTCTTCTCTGATCTTCATTATTTCCCTCCTTCAGGTGACTTTGGGCCTCATTTGTTCTTCTTTTTCCAATTTCAGTAATTGTGTCTTTAGACTATTCATTTGGAAATGTTCTTCCTTCTTTAAATAGGCCTGGACTGCAATATACTTTCCTCTTAGAACTGCCTTTGCTGCGTCCCACAAAAGTTGTGGCTTTGTGTTGTTGTTGTCATTAGTCTCCATATAGTCTTTGATTTCTGTTTTGATTTGGTTGTTAACCCATTGATTAATTCGGAGAATGTTGTTAAGTCTCCATGTATTTGTGAGCCTTTTTGATTTCTTTGTACAACTTATTTCTAGTTTTATACCTTTGTGATCTGAGAAGTTGGTTGGTAGGATTTCAATATTTTTGAAGTTACTGAGGTTCTTTTTTGTGGCCTAGTATGTGGTCTATTCTGGAAAATGTTCTATGTGCACTTGAGAAGAATGTGTACCCTTGTGCTTTTGGGTGTAGAGTTCTGTAGATGTCTGTTAGGTCCATCTGTTCTAGTGTGTTGTTCAGTGCCTCTGTGTCTTTACTTATTTTCTGTCTGGTTGATCTGTCCTTTGGAGTGAGTGGTGTGTTGAAGTCTCCTAAAACGAATGCATTGCTGTCTACTTCCTCCTTTAATTCTGCTAGTATTTGTTTCACATATGCTGGCGCTCCTGTGTTGGGTGCATGTATATGTATAATGGTTATATCTTCTTGTTGGACTGAACCCTTTATCATTATGTAATGTCCTTCTTTATCTCTTGCTACTTTCTTCATTTTGAAGTCTATTTTGTCTGATACAAGTACTGCAACACCTGCTTTTTTCTCCTTGTTCTTTGCATGAAATATCTTTTTCCATCCCTTCACTTTTAGTCTGTGTATATCTTTGGGTTTGAGGTGAGTCTCTTGTAAGCAGCATATAGATGGGTCTTGCTTTTTTATCCATTCTGTTACTCTGTGTGTTTTGATTGGTGTATTCGGTCCATTTACATTTAGGGTGATTATCGATAGATACATACTTAGTGCCATTGCTGGCCTTAGATTCGTGGTTACCAAAGGTTCAAGGGTTGCTTTTTTACTATCTAACAATCTAACTTATCTTGCTTGTTAAGTTACTGTAAACAGTGTCTGATGATTCTTTATTTCTCTCCCTTCTTATTCTTCCTCCTCCATTCTTTATATACTAGGTGTTTGATTCTTTGCCTTTAGTTAGTATTTGGATGGTCTGCTTTCTTTGCTATGATTTTATTTTCTCTGGTGACATCTTTTTAGCCTTAGGGGTGCTTCCCTCTAGAGCAGTCTAAGATATCCTGTAGTGGTGGTTTATGAGAGGCAAGCTCTCTCAACTTTCATTTATCTGGAAATTGTTTAAGCCCTCCATCATATTTAAATGATCATCATGCTGGATACAATATTCTTGGTTCGAGGCCCTTCTGTTTCATTACGTTAAATATATAATGCCATTCTCTTCTGGCCTGTAAGGTTTCTGTTGAGAAGTCTGATGATAGTCTGATGGGTTTTCCTTTGTAAGTGATCTTTTTTCTCTCTCTAGCTGCCTTTAATACTCTGTCTTTATCTTTGATCTTTGCCATTTTAATTATTATGTGTCTTGGTGTTGTCTTCCTTGGGTCACTTGTGTTGGGAGATCTGTGGGCTTCCGTGGACTGCGAGACTATTTCCTTCCCCAGCATGGGAAAGTTTTCAGCAATTATTTCTTCAAAGTTACTTTCTATCCCTTTTTCTCTTTCTTCTTCCTCTGGTACTCCTATTATGTGAATATTGTTTCGTTTGGGTAGGTCACACAGTTCTCCTAATATTCTTTCATTCCTAGAGATCCTTTTATCTCTCTCTGCCTCAGCTTCTCTGTATTCCTGTTCTCTGATTTCTATTCCATTAACAGTCTCTTGCATCTCATCCATTCTGCTGTTAAGCCCATCCATCGCTTGTCTGATTTCTGCATTGTCTTTCCTCACTTCCCTCATTTCCTCCCTCAGCTCTTGCATATTTCTCTGTAGATCCATCAGCATGGGTATGACTTTTATTCTGAATTCTTTTTCAGGAAGATTGTGCATTTCCATCCCTTCAGGCTCCCTCTCTGGGTTTTTCTGGTTGATCTTATTCTGGATCATATTCCTCTGTCTTTTCATGGCTATAGAAGTGGTCGCTGGTAGTTCCCACGTATGTCAGCTGGGCTCTTTAAGACTTTAAAAAGAAAAAAGAAAAAAGAAAGAGAAGAAAAAACAAAAAACAAAACAAAACAAAACAAGAAAAAACGCCCACCAGGAGTAGATTCTGTGGGGATGCTGTAGGTGGCGCTGTTGCTCCAGTATTCCAAAGCCATGGCTGCACCATTCCGCAGGGCCCTTTATAGCTCTGGCTGGGGTGGGACCGAATGGGAGGCTGTTGATCTCTGTGGAAAGTCTAAGTATGGCCACCCTTTCCCAGTCGCCAGCTAAGGGGTCCGAAACTCCCCAGGACTCCCAGCCTGCTGGGCTGAGTGTGCCGGGGCGATCCAGCTCCTCCCCTGGGCTCCTGTGTGTTTAAGGTCGCTGAAAAAAGCACGTGCTTATCTTTTTTTTTTCTTTCCTTCCCGGGAGCTGGCTGAAAGCACCCTGGCGCGTTCCCCGCTCAGATCCTGCACCCTCTCTGTCTCCAACCTCTGCTACACCACGCAATGTGTGTCCGCGCTCCCCATGCAGATCACTGGGGCTGGTTATTTCACGGGGTGTACTTCCACTCCCTCCCAGCTCTGAATCCTCTCCTCCCACTGGTGCACTGGGGTGAGTGAGTGCCCGGGTCTTGCCGGGTTGGGGCTCTGTATCTTATCCACCTCGCGGGGTGCCGAGTCCTCTCGGGTGTAGCATTCTCGTCTCTCTTTTAGGAATTGTATTTGCTGTATTTTCATAGGTACATATAATTTTGGGAGGAGATTTCTGCTGCCCTGCTCACACCGCCGTATTCCCAGAAGTCTATTACACTGGAGAATCTTAATGGCTTTGTTAACACACTTGGGCTTTTTGGAAGGTAGTAGGAAGGTACTAGAGGCTTCCAACAGGCCAGCAAAACAATTAGGAAGTTTACAAAGGAAGTAGATTTCAGTCTGTGCTGACTGGCAGGGAAGGGTCCAGGGTAGGGGGATCACATCAGGGGTCAGAAGGAATCCATCAAGGTTGTTGGTATGAAGACTATAATGAGAAAAGGGATATGCGACTATGGCAGAGGTGGCACTGGCAGCATTTAATGACCGGTGGCTTGTAGGCAGCAAGGCTAGGGAGCAAATCAAGGATGATTCCAAGATTTCAAATCGGAGTGATTGGGAGAATGTTGGGAAAGTTGCCAGGATGACTCAGAAACAGCAAACAAGGGGCCTGGGAGATTTCTAATGGTGACCGTGCCAAGGGTGGGTGAATGGCACGAATGGGGGAGCTGTGAGCCACTCCTACCATGGCTGTCCTTCTCCATGTCCCCTAATTCTTTCTCAATAATTATATCATCCAATACAAATAGGGCCCTTACTGTGCAGCCTCCTTTTCCCATTGCGTTGGCCCTGCAATCCCCTTTCACAGAGGCTCTGGAGCCGTTACTAAGGCACGCATGGTGAAGGATGGGAACACACCTGCAAGCAGAGGCGCCCTGGAGCGGGCTCACACAGCTGGCTGCTCATCTCTTCCCAGCTCCAGGTCACCAATACCATGTGGGTGGCTGGGGACTGGCTATGGTGGGAATATTTACACCACAGAAACTGGCAAACTGCAAATCTGGGTGTTTTTCTCCCCCCAAACCAGATATTAAATATACCTCTCTTGAGGTATAAATTGGCTATGAAAGTAAAAAAGTAGTGAAGTTTATATATATTATTTATATATACATAGATACTTGTTTATATATATATATATATAAACAATGGTATATATACTTCCATGACTTATAAAAGCTCTTGAATGATTGTAAGGCAAAGTTAAGAGTATCAGCTGGAAGGAGAGAAAGGAGGAGCACATGATATTGAGGTATGCTTGATATCAAGGTTCACAAATGGTGGGATGGCAGGATGTGCTCCCACCTGGAAGGGATCTCTAAACATTTCCAAGTTAGTCATTGGTTCTTTGAGGGAAAATTTCCTTCTGATTTTTAAAATAATATTTAATATTCTGGTACAAATTATGTTTTTGAGAGTTGACCATTACAGGTGGTTCCTGCTTCTCATTCTCTCTCTTGCAATGGTCCTCCTGGATTTCCTGTACAAATTTGGCTAACAATTCAACTGAGCAATGAAGAATTTTTTTCAGCAGGCCAGCACACTAAATGTGTGAAGCAGTTTTCAAAGAGATAGCCAATCACCTCAATGGTATACCACTAAACTTCTTTTTGGGGGGCATCTTTCTGGAACTACGTCTGTGTTAAAATGTCTAGCCCACCCCTCTACAGCTCCATCTTCCCACTCTTTCTCCTCCCTCCTCCAAAAGGCTAGTGTACTTTGTATTCACTCTTCTCATAATGAGGCATTTCTAAGGCTTAATCCCTCAACTGTGAAATTTATTATAGGAATTGTTAACTAGAGCAGGCAGGATACAAGAGGTGATTATGCCTACATGACATTTTGTTAGGATTGACATGAAAATAACCATTATTTAGAACCATATTCTCCTCTACAAGACAAAATATGGTTCTTCAAGCACACTCAAGCATTGGAAAACAAAAAAACTGCAGGTTGTACCACAGGGATTCTCATTTTATTCTCAAGAAAATCTCTAGGTATGAAAGAATCCCATCTCTTGCTATGCGGTATGATATATAATTGATGCTCAAAAATGTTTGTGGAAAGAAAGGAATGTAGTACTAGGGTTCCACTGCACTATAGTTTAAACATATATTGAGGAACTAAGGGAATAAATATCCCTTTCACTTCAAATATTGCTTTAGAAATGATGGATTAATTTACTCAATCAACAACATGTAAATCTTGAGCATTTATTCATTCTTTTAGTCAGCTTGAGTATCTGTAATCTTCATTTGGGGAAAATATATTTCACAAGATCTGTTGTTTAATTATTCTAAATTACCAAAACAGAATAGACAGTTATGACAAAAGTATAAAGAAAGTGAAGAAAGAGGCATGATAAATTCATTCAACAAAAAAAAGGGCAAAAGAAGTTAGAGAAATAGAGATAAAAGGGCTTCCCTGAGTCTGCTGGTGGTACTATAGTTCCTCAGCGATAAAGAAGATGGAGTAACAATGATGACTTCGGAGGTCTACATAAAACGTGGTGACTGAGTAAGTCTCCCTGCAATTCATTTTTTTTGTTTCGTGTTTTTTTTCCATTTTTTATTAAGGTATTGTTTATATAAACTCTTATGAAGGTTTCACATGAAAAAACAATGTGGTTACTACATTTACCCATATTATCAAGTCCCCACCCATACGTCAATGAAGTCACTGTCCATCAGTGTAGTAAGATGCCACAGATTCACTATTTGCCTTCTCTGTGCTACACTGTTTTCCCCGTGATTCCCCACACCATGTGTACTAAACATAATACCCCTCAATCCCCTTCTCCGACCCTCCCCACCCACTCTCCCACACCCCTTCCCTTTGGTAACCACTAGTTCCTTCTTGGAGTCTCTGAGTCTGCTGCTATTTTTTTCCTTCAGTTTTGCTTTATTGTTATACTACACAAATGAGGGAAATCATTTGGCACTTGTCTTTCTCCACCTGGCTTATTTCACTGAGCATAATATCCTCCAGCTCCATCCATGTTGTTGCAAATGGCAGGATCTGTTTCCTTCTTATCGCTGAATAGTATTCCATTGTGTATACATATCACATCTTCTTTATCCATTCATCTACTGATGGACACTTAGGTTGCTTCCATATCTTGGCTATTGTAAAAAGTGCTGCAATAAACATAGGGGTGCATATGTCTTTTTGAATCTCAGAAGTTGTATTCTTTGGGTAAATTCCAAGGAGTGGGATTCCTGGGTCAAATGGTATTTCTACTTTCAGTTTTTTGAGGAACCTCCATATTGCTTTCCACAATGGTTGAACTAGCTTACATTCCCACCAGCAGTGTAGGAGGGTTCCCCTTTCTCTGCATCCTCACCAGCATTTGTTGTTCTTAGTCTTTTGGATGCTGGACATGCTTACTGGTGTGAGGTGATATCTCACTGTGGTTTTAATTTGCATTTCCCTGATGATTAGTGATGTGGAGCATCTTTTCATGTGTCTGTTGGCCATCTGAATTTCTTCTTTGGAAAACTGTCTCTTCATATCCTCTGCCCATTTTTTAATCGGGTTATTTGCTTTTTGGGTGTTGAGGTGTGTAAGTTCTTTATATATTTTGGATGTTAACCCCTTGTCTGATATGTCATTTACAAATATATTCTCCCATACTGTAGGATGCCTTTTTGTTCTGTTGATGGTGTCCTTTGCTGTACAGAAGCCTTTTAGTTTGATGAAGTCCCATGAGTTCGTTTTTGCTTTTGTTTCCCTTGCTCGAGGAGATGGTTCAGGAAGAAGTTGCTCATGCTTATATTCAGGAGATTTTTGCCTATGTTATCTTCTAAGAGTTTTATGGTTTCATGACTTACATTCAGGTCTTTGATTCATTTTTAGTTTACTTTTGTGTATGGGGTTAAACAATAATTCGGTTTCATTCTCTTGCATGTAGCTGTCCAGTTTTGCCAACACCAGCTGTTGAAGAGGCTGTCATTTCCCCATTGTTATGTCCATGGCTCCTTTATCATATATTAATTGACCATATATGGTTGGGTTTATATCAGGGCTATCTAGTCTGTTCCATTGGTCTATGGGTCTGTTCTTGTGCCAGTACCAAATTATCTCGATTACTGTGGCTTTGTAGTAGAGCTTGAAGTTGGGGAGCATAATCCCCCCAGCTTTATTCTTCCTTCTCAGGATTGCTTTGGCTATTCGGGGTCTTTTGTGGTTCCATATGAATTTTAGAATGATTTTCTCTAGTTTGTTGAAGAATGCTGTTGGTATTTTGATAGGAATTGCATTGAATCTGTCGATTGCTTTAGGCAGGATGGCCATTTTGACAATATTAATTCTTCCTATCGAGCATGGGATGTGTTTCCATTTATTGGATCTTCTTTAATTTCTCTCATCAGTGTCTTGTACTTTTCAGGGTATAGGTCTTTCACTTCCTTGGTTAGATTTATTCCTAGGTATTTTATTCTTTTTGATGAAACTGTGAATGGAATTGTTTTCCTGATTTCTCTCTCTGCTAGTTCATTGTTAGTGTATAGGAATGCCACAGATTTCTGCATATTAATTTTGTATCCTGCAACTTTGCTGAATTCAGATATTCTAGTAGTTTTGGAGTGGAGTCTTTAGGGTTTTTTATGTACAGTATCATGTCATCTGCAAATAGTGACAATTTGACTTCTTCTTTACCAATCTGGATGCCTTGTATTTCTTTGTTTTGCCTGATTGCCGTGGCTAGGACCTCCAGTACTATGTTGAATAACAGTGGAGAGAGTGGGCATCCTTATCTTGTTCCCGATCTTAGATGAAAAGCTTTCAGCGTCTCGCCGTTAAGTATGATGTTAGCTGTGGGTTTGTCATATATAGCCTTTATGATGTTGAGGTACTTGCCGTCTATACCCATTTTGTTGAGAGTTTTAATCAGGAATGGATGCTGAATTTTGTCAAATGCTTTTCAGCATCTATGGAGATGATCATGTGGTTTTTGTTCTTCTTTTTGTTGATGTGGTGGATGATGTTGATGGATTTTCGAATGTTGTACCATCCTTCCCTGCATTTCATTTTTATGCTAAGAAAACAAAGGTTAGTTAACTAAACTTAAAAAATTTTGAAAGTTGCCAAATACAGCACCTGAGTTTCAAAATACAAATGGCTCACCTATTTCTTATTCTTTCAAACATTTTTTATATGTGTTGTACCATATATTTGACATCTTTTATTTTTTGTTTGCTATGGCTTCTCTCTTATAAATCTCATGCATCAGGATACCAAGAGGAGAAATAATAACTAATCTTATATATTGCTACAGGTCAAGTATATGAAAGAAAACAGTAAGTACCAGAACAGAAGTTGAGGCTCAGTGCAACCAACAAGGATAAGTATGCATACAGAATCAGTGACTGGAAATGGTGCCGGGAAAGCTGGGCAGGGACATGCAAAAGAATGAAACTGGATCACTGTCTTACACCATATGCAAAAATAAGCTAAAAATGGATTAAGGACCTAAATGTGAGACTTGAAATCATAAAGCTCCTAGAAGGAAACTTAGGCAGTAAACAGTTGAAATGCAGCATTAGTAATTTTTGGGGGGGATACTCTCCCAGCCAAGGGAAAGAAAAGCAAAAATAAACAAGTGGGACTACATCAAACTAAAAATCTTCTGCACAGTAAAGGAAAATCAGCAAAGAAAAAGACAACTTACTGTATGGGAGAATATATTTGCAAATTATATATCTGATAAAGGGCTAATAGCCATAATAGATAAAGAACTCATACAACTCAACACCTCAATAAATAGTCTAATTAGAAATGGGCAGAGAACCTAAACAGAAGACACACAGATGGCCAATAGGCATATGAAAAGATGCTCCACATCACTAATCACCAGGAAAATGCAAATCCAAACCACAATGAGATATCACCTCACATCAGGCAGAGTGGCTAATATGAATACCAGAAACAACAAGTACTGGTGAGGATGTGGACAAAAGGCAACCATCGTACACCTTTGGGTGGGAATGTACATTGGTCCAGCCAGTATGGAGAGCAGTATGGAGGTTTCGCAAAAAGCTAAACATAAAAATACCACAGGACACAGTAATTCCACTTTGGGAATTTACCCAAAGAAAACAAAAATCACTAATTCAAAGATATATGCACTCTTATGTTTATTGAAGAATTATTAACAACAGAAAAATTTGGAAGCAACCTGAGTGTCCATCACTAAATGAATGGATAAAGGAGATGTGGTTACATATATACAATAGAGTATTACTCAGGCATAAAATAGAAGGAAATCCTGCCATTTTTGACAACATGGATGGACCTAGAGGGCATTATGTTAAATGAAATAAGTTAGACAGTGAAAGATAAATACCATATGATTTTACTTCTTTGTGAAATTTAAAAAAATTAAATAAAACAGAAACAGACGTAAAACACAGAGAATATACTGGTAGTTGCCACAGGGGAGGGAGTGGGAGCCTGGGTGAAACAGGTGAAGGGAGAAAAATTTACTGAGAATATTTGACATCTTTATCTGGGTGAGGGTTACATGAGTATATTCACATGTCAAAATTCATTGAGCTGTACATTAAGATTTGTGCATTTTATTCTTTGTATCTAAAAAAAAAAAGACAATGTGAGGAGAAGGCAAACATTCCATAGGCCACAATGCCCAGGGACAGGTACAGTGGTCAGGCTGTGAAGCAGGGGGATTCAACTAATATTATGAATAGAATATGTCAGACTAAGGAAAGTTGAGTATAGTCTTGAAGAGTGTATATACCCTGTCATGTAGGCTAGTGAAGTGGAAACATTTTATTGAGTACTTACTATATTCCAGGTTTTCTTATGTCCTAAAGACTTCACAAGCAATATCTCATTTAAAACTACAATAACCCTATTGAGGTAGTACTCATTCAACTCACATTCTGTAGTTGATGAAACAAGTTCAGAAATTTAATTAACTTACCCAAAGTCAATAACTAATAAGTAACACCACTGACTTCAGAGCTCCAATTCTTTCAGCTCAGTGAAGTGCTGGGAATAGGAATGAAGTGCACAGGATAGGAATGGCAGCATCAAAGACCAGCTGGCAGTACAGGGGATATATGAGATATGCTGGGGGAGTGAAATAAAGGGAATGGACAGGTGGTTAAAACAACAGTCTGGAAGAGCAGTGCAAAGAGAAAGACATGCACACAATACATCTTCTGAAGGAAGAAGTACCAGGCCTTGGACAGTAACTGGAGGAAACAAGGACCTGGATACTGGGCCTGTATGTTGTTGGGAAGCCTATAAAAATTAGGTTTTGAATAGAACTGCAGGATGACGGTGGAAAGGGGAAGGTGGTAGAGTCACAAAATGGCAATTGCTGGTGTTGGGGGTTTAAATGGCTCACACTGCACTGTAACACACACATCTCTGCTAATCCCCTAAGGAATTTCCTTTCAGAGTTTTATGGTCAGTCATGCCATTATGGCAGTCATGATTGCCAAAGCACTTACTAGTGTAAGATTTTTTTTAATTAAAGTTTCTTAGGGGAACCCCCCTACACTGCTGGTGGGAATGTACATTAGTTTAACCACTGTGGAAAGCAATATGGAGGTTCCTCGAAAAACTAAAAACAGAAGTACCATTTGACCCAGTAATTCCACCTCTAGGAATTTACCCAAAGAAAGCAAGATCCTTGATTCAAAAAGACATATGCACCGCTATGTTTACCGCAGCACTTTTACAATAGGCAAGATATGGAAGCAACCTAAATGTCCACCAGTAGACGAATGGATAAAGAAAATATACATATACACAATGGAATATTATTCAGCCATAAGAAGAAAACAAATCCTACCATTTGCAACAACATGGATGGAGCTAGAGGGTATTATGCTCAGTGAAATAAGCCAGGCAGAGAAAGACAAGTACCAACTCCACTCATTTGTGGAGTATAATAACAAAGCAAAACTGAAGGAACAAAACAGCAGCAGACTCACAGACTCCAAGAAAGGACTAGTGGTTACCAAAGGGAAGAGGGTGCAGAGGTTGGGTGGGGAGGGAGGGAGAAGGGGATTAAGGGGCATTATGATTAGCACACATAATGTAGAGGGGTCATGGGAAAGGCAGTATAGCACAGAGAAGACAAGTAGTGACTCTAGAGCATCTTACTGATGCTGATGGACAGTGACTGCAATGGGGTGTGGGGGGACTTGATAATATGGGTGAATGTAGTAACCAGAATGTTGCTCATGTGAAACCTTCATAAAATTGTATATCAATGAAACCTTAATAAAAAAAATTGAAGTTCATTTTCATATTCTAATTAGCCTTTGGGCATTCAACTTAAATTTCTACTTCCCCTGATTTTGTTTGGTACTTTTTTGATGGTGTGTTTCTAATTGTTTTAAAACAATTGTGGTTAATGGGGTTTTTGCTTCAAAGAAATATTTAGGATATAAGAAATTTCAATGTATCAGCTATACCAGAGGATTACAAGGTTTTTTTGTTTATACAATCTGGTGTAAAAAAAATTTACATCACAACCCAGTACAATACATTCATATCCAACTGTTTACTCCACTAAAATAAAATGTTGCTAAAAACAGTATTTTCTATTCAATTCCATTCCCTTTAAAAATGATGGCTAAAACCCACCAAACTGACATCCATAGTGACCCACATACTGAAAAACAGATAACTTTACTTGGAGCTCCACGTAAGAGGTAATCCTTTGCTCACCTTGGGTCTCTGGCTTCTACCAGAGAAATCTAACACATCGAGCTTTAGAAAAGTTGGAACAAGAAAGGAGGGAACCACATCTTTTTGGTAGATTATTTATTTTCCTTAATTTAAGAAAGATTGGTAAACTCATTACAAGGCAACTTCACTCAGTTTACACCATCCACAAATTTAGTAAATTTGTTCCCAAGTCCCAAATTCAACTTAATGGCTAATCCCAATTAGAACATTAATCCAATGGTCACTCCAGATTGGAGTTTAGATCTCCTGAAAGGCAAGCATAAGTTATAGATGTGGCCAGAGGAGCATCAGCCTCTTTGGCAAGCACCATGTTCTAGTAACTTCTACATTTCCCAGTAAGGGGCCAGGTAAACTGTGTGTTTGTGTATGTGTGCATGTGCACACATGCAATGTGAGGTATGTGCACCCACACACAGGTGTGGGAGGTGGAAGGCAACTGACCTAAAAATAAAATAGTGCCTTGGTCTGTTTGGCCCTGTGATCTGAATAACAGAACAAAAGCGGGATGTCTAATTGTAAATGTTTACCAGTGATGCCTACATTTTACTATACAAGATACTGTAATCAATAAGAAAATAAGAGCATCCTGCTTAGAGGCAGCAGCCACTCAGTGTTAGATGGAGTTAGCATATGTTTTCACTTTAAGTTGTGTTTGAGTGTCTTGGAATCAGTAGGAAAAAGGAAAAACACAGATAAAAAACAAGAGGATAACTTTCCTTCTCCTTCTTCAGAACAGGTTGCCCAACAGTTGGATAAGACTTGATCTGGCAGCCCTGTGCCTGGCTAACATGATAAAAACTGCATCCATTCTTGGAGGAGGAGCAGAAGCGGCCACTCATTTCCTACCAGCCCTGCAAAGAGCTGCAGAAAAAATGATTGTGCAACCCTTCTCGGTTGTTATTTATTCCTTCCTTAATTAAATAGACCTTTGTTTGCTTCCTTGTCCACGTCACCAATAATGACGAACTGTAATGCCATCATGGTAATGCAACCCGGGATCCTAATCAGACTGGTTAATATTTGCTGACACATTTCATAAAGAAAAAAGAAAAACAAAACACCGATCTGCCTAACTGATCTTAACAGTAGGTCAGTTTTATGCGGAGCTCTCAGTTCCATAATGAATAATGAATACAATTAACCTAGGCCAGGCAGACAATTTCAAGAGAAAGTTCTGTGAGCTTTACCTGCCTCAAGAAAATTGAATTCCAGAAAATTTCTGCTTAAATTAGTATAATTAGGATAAACAGTATGATCTGCCTGAAGCTCAGAGCTATATTATCCTTCTGCCACATAGCAAATAATATAATATTGTTTGATACTAACAATGAATTTTGAGCACACCAATAATTCTTCTGTAAATATTTACTCTTCACCTACGATGCACGAGGTATGATCATGTATAACTATACTTTGTACGGCTTTTACTCTTTTTCTTATTTACTCTAATAATCATCTATACACTCATCTTTAGGTCCCTTTAGAATAATAATTTTAATTAGATTATTATAGCTTTTGCTAATGATATTTTAATTCATACTTTCATGCAACCTTTCTTAATTATAATTCCTTTCATTAATTACTATTGTACTAGTCACTTCTGTTATTACCTAGAATTTAGATTTTCCTTTTTCTTAGTATGTATACATGCAGAAAAACTAGCTGAAAAAGATACCATCAGCAGTTAGTTTCTTTTCTCTTAATTTTATACACTAGAAATAGATATATTTGATATGATATCCTTTTTATAAGAACATGTAAAAATGGAAGGATGAACCATGGTGGCCCACAGAGAGGGATGGAAGTGAGGTGGAAGGATAAGGAGAAATTATTATTTAGTTAACTAAACAAGATAGGGTCCTTTACAGATCAGTGCACGTAAACTAAAATGAGTTGAGAAGCATGATTAATTCAACTATCAATAATAATTACAACTAAATATGGGAATACAAAAAATGTGAAAAGGAAGTTTTTTAAACCCCTGATTTCATTGAGAAACACTATTAAAATATGTATTTTTTAAATTAAGACTTAATTTTTTTAGAGCAGTTAAGGTTCACAGCAAAACTGAGGGGAAGGCATAGAGATTTCCCATTACCACTGTCCCAACACAAGCTTGACTTCCTCCACTATCAATATCCCCACCAGAATGGTACATTGGTTACAACTGATGAGCCTACATTGACACATCTTCATCAACCAGTGTCCGTACTTTTCATTAGGGTTCATTCTTGGTGGTGTACATTCTGGGGTTTGGACAAATGTATAATGACATGTAACCACCAATATGGTATCTTTCACTGCCCTAGAAATCCTCTGTGCTCTGCCTATTCACCTCTATCCCCACCTTGCTACTCCTCCCAGCTCTTGGAAACACTGACCTTTTTGCTCTCTCACTGTTTTGCTTTTTCCAGAATGTCACATGGCTGGAATCCCATAGCATGTAGACTGTTCAGAGAGGCTTCTTTCACTTAGTAGTATTCATTTAAGACTCCACCATGTCTTTTCATTTCTAGGAATTGAATACTGTTTCATTGTCTCTACGTACCATAGTTTTTTAATTAATTTACCTACTAAAGGATATTTTGGTTTCTTCAAGTTTTCGTAATTGTGAATAAAGCTGGTATAAACAGCCATGTGCAGGTTTTTGTGTGTATACAAGTTTTCAACTCCTTTGAGAAAATACCAAGCAGCATAACAGCTGGGTTATAGGATGGGAAGAAGCTGCCTAATTGTCTTTCAAAGTGGCTGTGCCAGTTTGCATTCCCAACAAGGAAAGAGTTCCTGCTGCTCTACATCCTTGCCAGCATTTGGCCCTGTCATTATTTTGGATTTTAACCATTCTAATTGGTATATAGGGGTATTTCATTATTTTAATTTGCATTTCCCTGATGACATGTGATGTGGGGCATCTCCTCATACACTTGATTGTTATATGTATATCTTCTTTAGTGAAGTGTCTGTTAAGATCTTGGTCCATTAAAAAAAATCAGATTGTTTTACTGTTGACTTTTGAGAGTTCTTTGCATATTTTGAATAGCAGTCTTTTTATCAGAGGTGTCTTCTGCAAATATTTTTTCCCAGCCTGTGGCCTGTCTTCTAATTCTCTTAACATCATCTTTCAAGGCATAAGTTTTTAATTTTAATGAAGTCCAGCTTATCAATTCTTTCTTTCATGGATTGTACCTTTGGTGTTGGATCTAAAAGGCCATACCCAGCCAAGGCCATATAGGCATATAGGTTTTCCCCTGTTGTCTTCTAGGAGTTCTATAGTTTCCCATTTTAAATATTGGTCTATGAGGCATTTTGCATTAATTTTTATGAAAGGCGTAATGTCTATGCCTAGTCTTCATTTTTTGCAAGTGTGTGTCCAGTTGTTCCAGCACCACTTATTGAAAAGACTATCTTTGATCCATTGTATTGCCTTTGCTCTTTTGTGGAAGACCAGTTGACAATATATTCATGTAGGTCTATTTCTAGGTTCTGACAACATATCAATTTCCCACTGAACGTTTGCCAGAGCATTACTGGACCACCTTGATTACCATAGCATTATAGTAAATCTTGAATTTGGGTAAAGTCAGTCCTCCAACTTTGTTCTCTTTCAATATTGTGTTGGATATTCTAGTTTTTTTTGCCTCTCCATTCCAACTTTTGTTGATACTCACAAAAATAACTTGCTGTGATTTTGATTGGGATTGCACTGAATCTATAGATCAAATTGGGAAGAACTGACATCTTGATAATATTATATCTTACTATCCATGAATATGGAGTATCTATTTATTTAGTCCTTTGATTTCATTCACCAGCGTTTTGTAGTTTTCTTCAAATAGATCTTGTACATATTTTGCTAGATTTGCAAATATGTACAAAGTGTTTCATGTTTTGGGGTGCTAATATAAATGGCAGTGTCTTTTGAAAAAGTAGACATCTCTCTTCTGTTCCTTTACAGAAATCACATGTCAAGTGTTAAATGTGGAAAGTATATCCTCCCCATAGCCACTACAAAGGCTTTAAAGGTTAAAGAGAAGAAACACAGCTGTATTAGAAAATAATATGAGTGTACAGCAAAGTGTAAAGAAAAGGTGGGGGGGGGAAGTTACAGGTTATTATTCACAGGCATATTGGCACAGTACAGTGTCTCCTGGCCTCTTCCCCTATTATTACCATGATGGGAATTAAAAGGCTATGGTGACAATCTTCCTGTTGTCATGTGTGGAGTGGGCATGTTGGCTGGGTGATACTCTACAGGATGAGATGGGCTTCTGCAGCTCTAGTTGGAACTCATAATTAATATTCCAATGATGGGGGTAGGGGAAGGGAGGCTATGTTTATGAAATAACCCATAAGGATATGTGTCAAATATGCTTGTTTGGGTGGACCTAAAAATGAAAACTTTCCCTTATAACAATTTTTAATGTCTTTTTATTCTTCTCAACAATTACCATTCTGATACAACATTTTCTTACACATCTTGGGAGAGACCTTCAGCTCAAAGAATTTTTCTCCTAGGACCACTGAAGTTGAGGGATGTTGTGGCCTCAGAGGAGTCTGTTATCACAGTAGCATTTGGGACTAAAGTTGGGTTCTCAAAATGGTTTAGGAATTTTAGATCCCAGGCCAAATGGTGACCAAAGTGGCCGGTGTTCCTGCTATTTGTGGGCTAACCTCTTGGGAGAAATGGTAGATTCTGCCCTTGAGGGGCCTTTGTCTAGAGGAAAGGGAAAATGATCCCAGATGAAGGCATGGGAGACCTACAAGAGCAAAAAATGCCTGGAGTTCACATTCGACATGCCAGGGGAGGGACCAGGATGCCCAGAGAAAGCAGGACTGAACTGCTCCCCGCTTCAGAACCCCTTGTGCTTCCTTGTGCTGCCCAGATGTCACTCGATGCGGCTGATCTCCAGTTCAGCTTTGACCCCTTTGTCACAGGACCTTTTACAGTCAGTGACAATGCTGACCTTCAGACTACTTGTCTGCAACAAGGAGAGTGCCATGTCTGCCCCACCCACTGACTGCCAGGCCACTTGTCACAGACATCTTAGTCATCCCAGACTACTGCTTCCATCCTCTACCCTTGGGTGTCTGAAGCCCCTGAAAATATTGTCTTGTCATCAGTTGCTTATTATTTGAATCATAAAGGGCAGCCTTCACCACTGGATTCCAGCCAGCATCATACTGAGATCACTGGTGACCATAATGTGGATGAATCCAAAAGACTTTCTGCCTTTATTTTAGTTGAGCTTTTAGCCACATTCAACATATACATGTTTCTTCTCTGAGATAAGTGCCTTTCTTGGTCTCCACGATCCACAGTCTATTTGTTTTCTTCTGTCTTTCTGTCTAGTTGATCTTGGGTAGGTCCTCCTCAGCTCTGAACACTGGTCCACCCTGGCCACCATTTGGGCTGGGATCTAATATTTCTAAAGCATTCTGAGAACCCAGCTTTGACCCCAGATTACACTGTGATGGAATAGACTCTTCTGAGGCCACAACACCCCACCAACTTCAATGGTTCTAGGAGAAAAACTCTTGACATTACATCCAAAGATGTGTAAGAGAATTATGTGTCAGAAGGAGTTGTTGAAAAGAAAAAAGTACTGCCAGAGTTTGCAAGATTTATTCCTCAACCTTTTCCACTACCCCCTGTTTCCCTGGGCAATCTTACCTAACCCCACAGATTTATAACCCACTGTATAAGTTACCTATTGCTGCAATATTGCTGGGTAACAAACTACCTTAAAGCTCAGTATAAGACAACAGTGAGCATTTTCTGAGCGAGGATACTGAGGCTCAGTGAAAAAAATTAACTTCCTCTAGGGGACATACATGATGAGCCTCTAATCTGATCCTGGATCACTGCATTTTCACTGTGTTATGAACTTGGAAAGAATAGAACTATCATATCCATCTTATTTCAATCAAAATTCAATGCAGAGCTATCACATTTCAAAGTAATTTTTAACTCTCTCATATTTCTAGTTCTTCAAAATTCTGTACAAACATGCCATTAATATGTTTTGTTAATCTTTATTTGATTCTTCAATGACAGCTTTCATCCATTTGCCACAACTATAATAACATATTCAAATTCTCCTTCTCTCTACAAATCATTGTAAATGGTCAAGCCCTATGAAATTATTTGTATCTACATTTCCAAGTTCAGTATAATAAATTGTTGCTTATTTGGATTAAGGAAGATAACCATTAGGATTCCTTGGAGGCACATAGCAACCAATGAGCCTGGCTAACTTACAAAGATGAGGAACTTATTGGAATAACAATAACAAACACGTATGGCACTTACTTTGGTTAGGGACTATTCTAAGCATTGAACTTACTAATTCCTAGAACACCCTATATGTGCACACTGTTACTGGTTCCACCTTACAGATGTGGAAACCAAGGCACAAAGAAGTTAAATGACGTGCTCCAGATCACACACTTACAACGTGGCCAAACTAGATTTGACCCCAAGCTATGTGGCTCCAAAGTCTTAGACACCGGAGTCAATCCAAGGATACAGGGCAGTCACATCACAGAATTTAAGGGAAGGCTACAGAGGCATGTGCCGAAGAGGGCAGAAACAAGGATGTAGTAGAGAACTGCCACTGGGATAAATGTTCACTAATCCCCCTCCTTCACCAAGCCGCCGTGTCAGCTAAAGTCTCCAGACTCCAGGTCCTAGGAGAGAGAACCAAGTGGTTCTTACCTAGGAGAGGACAGGGCACCCTGACTGATAGTTCTACTAAGACTGAATGCGGAGGGGAAGAATCAATTCCCCATGAGCAAATGGGAGTGCTATTAAAGGAAGGGAGATGGATTTGGGAAGGGTGGGCAGGAAAAAATGCCCATTACCTGGAGCATGAAGGAAAGATTTTTATTCATATTAAATGAAAAGTCCACAGTGGCACTTGTGTGAGAAGTCGCTCAATTGCTTTAGGAACAGGTCCTCAGCAGACTCCTTTATTTGGAAGTGATGTCCCTTCTATTCTCCCCTGCAAGGCCACTCTGTACAGTCCATGTTGCCCCACTTGAGTTGGATGACAGCATGCTCAAATCTCTGCCATCAGGAGAAACTTCTCCCTAATCCCATTTAGCCACTGATTCCTATATAGCTCTGATTCCCTCGCAATCCAACTTCTTGAAAAGGCAGTCTACAATTCCTACGTCCTCTATTCCCAAATCTACTATCATCTTGTTTCTTCCTCTGTCATTCCCGCCATTCCACTAAAACTGGCCTTGCTAAAGTTACCAATGACTAGATTTTGCCCAAAAACTTCTTTGTTGACTTCTCTGAAGCATTTGCCATTCTGAGCGCTCTGTCCTTCTGGAAGCTCTCTTATCTGTGATATACTTATTGATTCTCCTCTTTCTCTGCAGAAGTCTCCTTAATGCCATTCTTTGGTTCTTTTTTCCTCAGTTCATTTCCTAAATGTGGGCCTTTCCCAGACCTTCTGTTCTTCACATTTCATACACTCATTGGGGGACACAATTACTTATATGTTTATGAATCTCAAATCCATCTCCAGCCAGAACTGTCTACCAACCTCCAAAATAGCAGCTCTGCACTGAGAAGTGTCATTACACCTCCAATTAAGTATGTCCAAAATCTCATCCACTTTTACCTCTAAGCACATACCTTCCTTACTTATTTCAGTGAATGTTACCTCTGTCTCTTCATTCAAGTCAGAAACTTCAACTTCACTCTTGCCTTCCTCTTCTCATTCCTCACATCTAACTAACAACTAGGTCTTGTAGATCCTTCGTTTTGACTATCTCTTCTATCTGCCGCCTCCCCTCTAGTCTCCCTACTGTTGATGTAATGTAGACACTTATCATTCCTTGCCAGAATTGTATCAAGGACTTTCTATCTCTCTGCTTCCAATCTCTTACTTTCTTCAATTTTCCACACTGATGCCAGAAAGATGTTTCTAAAACACAAATATGATCATGTCACTTCTAGAATTCAAATTCTTCAGTGACACCCACACATTTCATGAGGAAGTTCAAATTCCTGAGCTTGGCACACAGGTACTTTGTGATGGGGCTCCTGCTACTTCTTAAGCCCTTTAGCTTCAGAGGAACCCCAGAGCCTTTCCATCCAACCACTGAGAAAGATCTATGGCTGCTCAAATATATCAAAGTCACTCCACTTTCATCCACGCTGCTTCCTCATTCTTGGCTGTCCTCTGTACTGAGCTGAATACTGTCCCCTAAAATTCAGATCCACCCAAAATCTATGAATGTGACCTTACCTACAGATTTGGTCTTTGTAGGTATAATCAACTGAAGATGAGACCATATTGCATAAGGATGGGCCCTAAATCTAATACAACTGGTGTCATAAGAAGAGGGAAATTTGGACAGAGGTACAGACACAGGGAAGAAGGTCCTGTGAAGACAGACGCAGAGACTGGATGTCTACACCCCAAGAACTCCAGGGATTGCTGGCAACCATCAGAAGTAAGAAGAGGGACATGGAACAGAGTCTCCTGCAGGGCCACTGGAAGGGACCAACCTGCTGACTCTTTGATCTCAGACTCTCACCTACCGAACAGTGAGAGAACAAATTCCCGTTGTTTTCAGCCACCTAGCCTGGGACATTTTGTTCTGGCAGCTCTAGGATGCTGACTGCTTCAGTGGCGTGCATCCCTTACTGGCATGAACCCCCAGGTTTCTAAGAGTTCATTAGGAAAGGATCAACCCGAAGTACGCAGCATGTTAGCCTGAGAACTCACTTGTTGGGAGTGTTGCCACTTTATGCACTAAAGTAACCTCTTCATGGCCCAAAGCGGCTTAGTGGGTGATTCGCACTTTGTTATCACAGGAATTACAAGTCAGTTTCTGAGTTTACACTGAAGACCTCACAAATCTGTGGAAATTGGCTAAATAAAGATATAACAAGCTGGATCTGTTTGCTTTGAAGAATTCATTAACCTAATTATTTGCCATACATGCAATTCTGTCACCCTCAGATGGTAACGGAAGCCACTTTTTCTAAAAGCAGTAAGAACGGCATCCACAGTTGCTCTGGCCAAAGAAGACCCCCTGTTACTCTGATTCCCAAAGGTTGCTGGGGGCTTTAGTGTTTTCCTTGTAGAACCTCTTGCTCAATTGAAGGCTCTGAGATGAGAGATTAAAGCAAGGCCTTCACAGTCATTATTTTTCTTATTTACTCAACTCTACACAGTCTAAGGACTTGGAGCACTGAACGTGTCCCATCCCAGATTGTTTAACCGCTGCCGGTGCCGAGCCTGTGGGTAACAGCCACAAAGACGAGCAAGACTCAGTCCCTGCCTGCAGGGCCGGCATCTCTTTGGAGGAAGGCAACTCAGTGCCAGAGATTTCAGCAGCAACACAAGAGGAGAACCTGTTCCAACTGTGCAATCAGGGAAGGCTTCCTGGAGAACCAGGGGGAGATTGGCTGCAATGCTGAGGAGGAAAAAGTGGCAGAAACAGTGTAAGTAACCACCCAGATCATGGTACCTAACAGCTACACGTTAAATGAGCAGCAAGGATGCAGCAGGATTGTAAGGCAGGACTGAAAGGTGGAAATAATGTTATTTATATGCATTATTTATAGTACATATATATGTGACACAAACAGGCACATTAACTTATTAATTCATTGTCAGGCATTTATTGTGCAGTTGCTATGTCCCAGGCACTGAGAATACAATGGTGAATATACCAGTCCTCAGCTTCAAGAATTTTCTGTCTAGTGGGGGCGGCACAAACGTGAAGCAGTGACTGGAGTACAAGGTGGGGAGCCCCTTGAAAGAGTGATGAGGCCCAGGGCACTATGAAAGCACATTGTTGGGGCACCCGAGAGAGGGGCCACCTGGGCTTCCAAGTGTGATAGTGAAGCTGCCTTGAAAGTCGAGCAGAGTTTGCAGTGCGGAGGAGACAGCACTTCAGGTGGCCGTGAACAACGTGTGAACAGACGTATAGCAGTGAGAGACAGCCTGCCGGGAGGAGTAGCTGAGGGTGGTGTGGGGCTGGAACAGTAGTAGTTGAGCACTGCTGGAGCTCCAGACGCAAGGCTGATGGTACAAAGCAGCCATCTGTCCAGGGTTGGGAATATAGGGAGCAACAAAGCGAGACTGTGCCGGGCTGTGTACATGTTTACCCCAGGTCATGGGCAGTCAGTGAGGGCTTGATGGAGTGCATGTGTGAAGACTGGAGGCAGAGGGACATTTAAGAAGGCTACTACAGAAGGGACAGTGAGAAGGGAAGTCATAGGAATAGAGAGGAACAGACAGACCTAGAAATTCTGAGGAGGAGAAATTACTTGGGCACCGTGAACACTGGCTGTAAAATTGAACATTTTCAGGAAAATATACCCTTAAAAACAAGTTGTACTAGACAGACAGAGGAAAGTGCTATAAAGTGCAAGAGAACATGTTCAAATAACACTGTGGTGAAATTCAAAGCCTTCTTTTGGAGGTGTTGGTAAAGATTTTTGAAAATATATACATATAATTTTTCCTTAAGCTATTGAAATTTTGGAGCTATATATTAGTAGAAGATAGGCTCTTGTGGCTACTACATATAAATTGACCAAATTGGACTGTATGCTTTCCTAGCAAGGGGTAAAGATTTGAGCTGGGATTTAAAAGCTGAGCCTTTGGGGCGCAGGGCAGAGACTACACAAAGGTTCAAACACAGGAAACTACAGACTTACTGTGGTCCACTGTGGTCTATTGTGCCCGGAACTTAAGGGTATATGAAAGGAAAGGGCTTGGAGGGGTTGGAAATGGGATATGGGTTGGGACATACATGGGTTTGGACATTCCTTGGGAAGCACAACTCCAGGCCCACGTTTGCTATGACTCAACTTCAATGCCAGGTTAAGAAATCAGATATTATTCCAGGAATGATTTCAAAGTTCTATACCTTGAAATGAGTATAAATGAATGACTCCATCAACTAAAATGTAGAAATGAAAGAGAAGAAATGTGTGTGTTTAGAAGGATTTTTGAGTATTACAAAAATCATACTAAAACCTAAAGTTAAGAGAGATTGATAGGGCTGATTCCATGCTAACCTTGATTTTTACTGATCACTGAAAATATAAAAGAAAACCTGCTCTGGTTTTATTGTTGGGCCAGCAAACTTGTATCAAACGATGACAAAAAGTTTTATCAATTTCCTTGGGAGTTCTCACAATTTTGGATTAATCATTTGAACACATGGAATCATATGCCATCAAATTTCAGAGTCACAGGGGTTCTTAAAGACCAGAGAGTCCTGCTTCTTGCCTTGGGTAGTTTTCCCTAGAGTAATCACAGATGTCTCCCAGCCTCTTCTGCTTTCTCACTCTCTTCCTTAAGTGCATACATTTTCAAGGTGGCTGATTTGAGATGAGACACAGGATGGAATCCTGGATGGGAGTTTTTTTTTTTCTCTTTGAAAAGCAAACTGACTCTTACATAAATCAAGGCAATGTTCAGCCTCTCAGATAAAACATTTTAAAGGTATCCACATGATACAAACAGATCTGGTGATTGTTTTATGCTGTTTTGGTCACTATTATAAGATAATGTGAAAGCATGTATGTCAAACTAATATTCTTTGAAAAATTTTTCCCTTCGCTAATAATTTCCTGGGTCAATTAAGTTTTCATTTCCACCTTCAGGACTGAAATTTAACATTAAATCCAGACACATGGATATTCCACATCAGGTCAGAGGGAAGCGGATGAGCGAGCTCTCCTTATCCTGTGTACCTTGCTGATTCAGCTTTGGCCTGGGTGGGAGAAATGTTTATCCACACAGGGTACCCTCACGAGAGCTACTGTCAGAACGGTATGGAGCTCTTCTAACACTGGGGTGGAACTGCGACTTACTCTTTAAAGGTCAGGAGATGTTATTATGCAACAAACTTAGCCTATGATTTACCTTTAAAAAAGGCAACATCACACACATACAAAACTCACAAGGTCTGGGTTACATTTCTAAAAATTCGTAAAGGATACTGAAAATGATAATTTCCAGGAACAGCACTAATACTGGCTCCTATTTTTAAGCCTCCTATGAACAAGATACTGCACTGAATACTGTCTCTTACTCTCCACAACAAGCCAGCAAGGAAGGTATTATTTTTTTAATTTAAAAACGAGGAAACTGAACTTTATTCATCAGCTGCCTTGAACTTGTAGTGTCAGTGCCACCACCAATTCTCCCCCACACTCCTTCGCCAGCGCGGCTTTTCATTTATGGATGGTCCCTCTGTAACCTCAGATCAACCGTACTGCTTTCTGACCCGCAGATGCGGGTTTTACCAGGAATTCTACTCTTCTTTCCCGTCCTTGGAAATCTCTTCACACTTAGGATAGCTAATGGTGCTGATCTAACGGCCCTAATTCCAGGCGTCGCCTCCGCCCCACGTTCCCACCCGCCTCCGGTTTATACCTGCGGCGCAGATACCTGACTCGCATACCGCGCCGGGATCCCAAACTCAGCATTCCAACCCAGGATTCGACATCTTCTGCCAAAAATGAACTTTCCTTCCCGACATCTCTATCTCTGTTAATGGCACCGACCTTCTCCCAGTCAGGTCTGGCTGCAGATCTGGAGTCACTTTGACAGCTTCGGCTCCCTCGCCCCCATAATCTGCAGTCACCAATTCCATCACATCTCTGTCAGAAATACTTGCAAATTTCTTTCCAATAACTGGGGCTCAAATAACAATACTTCTCACATTTATATAGCTCTTTAAAATATACAAAGTTCCTGCAGACATTATTTCTTATGATTAACCTCATAGATACAAAGACTGAGACTTCAGAAATGGATGTGATTTGTCCAGCAGTTTAGAACCAGAGACAGGACTTGATCCCAGGGCTCCTGACTCCTGCTTTCCAGGTACACCTGCCTTCTCCAAGCCATGCTGGAGCTGCCACAGGTCCCGTGGCACAGTCTCTACCTGGCGCCGATGCAGTTGTATAACCATGAGCTGTCATTGTCTCACAATCACTTTCAAATGATGTCATTTTAAAACACAGATTTGATCACATCACTCTCAGTTCAAAACCCTTCGGCGGCTTCCTATACTGAAAAATGTTCCAACTACTTTCCCTGGCACTGAAGATGCCCCCCAGTTTGATTTCAACACAATTCCATAACATTGCTTCCAGCAAACCCCATACTCCTACCTAATTGATACTCTCGGGTTCTCAAACATGCTTGAAGCATTTGCCTGCGTTCTTCTGCTCAGTTCATGTCTTTGCAAGTGCTATTTTTCTTTCCTTCATTAATTAATACCAAAACATTGATGTATCAGTAGAGTATCAGGGACTGGGCTAGATCTGAAGGAAAACTAGTGAATAAGACAGAAAGGATCCATTTCTCAAAGACCTTAGGATCTACTGGATTCTTAAAGTTCAAGACAAATGCCACACTCTGTGAAATAAGCTTTTGCTGATCTTCCTGGCAGGAGGTGATGACTTCCTCCTCTCAATAGTCATAGTACAGTGAGAAAACCTCTATTCCAGGGTTTACCATAATATGATAGAATTATGGTCACTAAGTCACATATCTTATTTCTCACTCCATGTTGTAAGCTCCATTTTTGATAGAGACTCTGAGGAGCTCAAAATTTAGCCCTCACATTTAGATAGTACAGCCCTTCCCTTAATAATAGCAGAATAAACAAACTGTTCTCCAAGTCTGTGAATATGAAATTGGGGAGACAGCACGGCAAGCCCCATTCACACACACACACAGTAGTGGACACAGCAAGCTCACATTACTCTCACACACATGTACCAGTTACCATGACATTGTTTTAGGCCACAGAACTGTCAGCTGATGTTCTGGGTTGCAGGATACTTGCCTCCATCCATTTAAAGAGAGTTTTGAGATCAAAACTCACCTATATCAGAGCACAAATCTGTTGAGCCTGCACATTTTTCTGCATCAACAAGCAGGGAATAGGATTAGCATCTTCTCCATATGGTCTGCTTTTCTGACCTCAAAACCAGGAGGATGCTGAACTCTGGACCATGAGTCTAGGCTGAATATTTTTTAAAGAATTTAAAAATTTTACATAGTTATATTTATTTTTTGGTGTATAGTTGTATGAGTTTTGACAAATGTGTAGTTGTATAACCACCTCCACAATCAAGATACAGAACAGTCCCATCACCCCACAAAGAAATTATACTCTACTATTCCTTTGCAGTTCGACTCTTCCCCACTCTAAATGACTCATCTGTTCTCCACCCCTTATAGTTTTGCTTTTTTCCAGAATGTCATATAAATATAAAGGTACCTCATTATTTCAGTGTGGCTTTTTAAATTAGCAGAAAGTATTTGCAATTAATCTGTGTTGTGTATATCCCTAGTTTGTTCCTTCTTATTGCTGAGAAGTGTTTCGCTGCACAGATTGTGCCACTGTTTGTTATTCAGTTCCTAATTGAGAGACATTGGGCTATTTCCTGGTTTCGTCAATTATGAATAAAGCTACTATTAAAGTGCTACCATAGGTTTCATTTCACTTTGGTAAACAGGAGTGACTGACAGGTCAGGTGGTAAGTGAATGGATAACTCTGTCGGACACTGCCAAAATATTTTCCATATAGCTGTTCCATTTTGTATCCCCACTCACAACATATGAGAGCTCCGGTTGCTTGACATCTTTGTCAACACTTGGTATTAACAAGGCTTTTTTTTTTCCTCTGCCATCTTAGATGTGCCATGTGAGACAGAATTTTAAAACTTCATTTTTTTGGAACCAGAATATTTCCACTTCCATATTAACCTCATGTACAATACTTCCTCCTCTCCCTTCACTTGGATCTTTGTATTATTTCTTCCACTAGAGTACAGATTCCTTCATGGGTAAGGGACACATTTTAGCCATCTTTATGTATGTGATGCTCTGCCACCTCAGCCCAAGTACAGGGATTTGCAATAACAGGCAAATAATACATGCTGGTTAAATAAATGATTCTATGTGACCAGATAGATCCACATACAATGAAAGAACTAATGCATCCAAAACATAGGACAGTTTGCCTCATTTTATCAATTGTTGTATACAACAATTTTAATAAAACTATGCCCCCAAGAATGGACTAACAGTTACCAAAGGGAAAGGAACTGAAGAAGACGGGTGGGAAGGGAGGGATAAGGGGGGAAAAAGGGGTATTACGATTAACACACATAATGTAGTGGAGGAGGGGATACAGGGAGGGCAGTATAGCACAGAGAAGACAAGTAGTGACTCTACAGCATCTTACTATGCTGATGGACAGTGACTATAATGGGGTATGTGGTGGGGACTTGATAATAGGGGGAGTCTAGTAATCATAATATTGCTCATGTAATTGTACATTAATAATAGCAAAAAAAAAAGCTATGCCCCTCCCTCCCTCTTCATGGATATTTCCATATTTGTGTACTTGTGCTATATTTGTCTGAATTGTGGATTTGTTTGCTTGATTTAGTAGGGGATAAATTAAAAAATATATTTGGGATGGAGAAATATTTGAGTGACATACTTCTTTCCTGCATGAAAAATTATTATTTTTTTACTAGTACTTAAGAGATTATGATTTATTTATTTCGTACATTATCACTTACTTACATTTCATTTTTCTTAATTGTGTTATAATTGACACATATTATTATATTATCTTCAGGTGTACAACATAATGGTTCAATATTTGTATATATTGCAGAATGATGACCGCAATAAGTCTAGTTAATATCCATTACCACACATATTATAGATTTTTTTTCTTGTGATGAGAACTTTTAAGATTTGTTCTCTTAGCAGTTTTCAATTATGCAACACAGTATTATTAACTGTAGATATCATGTTGTATATTATATCCCCATTACTTATTTATTTTATAACTGGAAGTTTGTACCTTTTGACCCCCATCACCCATTTTACCCACACCTGCACTCCTCTGGCAACCACCAGTCTGTCCTCTGTACCTGTGAGCTCCTTTTCTTCTTTTTTTTAGGTTACACATATAAGTAAGATCACATGATTACTGTCTTTCTCTGTCAATTTATTTCACTTAGCATAATGCTTCCTTCTTTCTTATGGCTGAATAATATTCCATAGTGTGTGTGTGTGTGTGTGTGTGTGTGTGTGTACCACATTTTCTTTACCCATTCATCCATCAGTGGACACACAGGTTGTTTTCATACCTTCTCCTTTTTGAATAATGCTGCAATGAACATGGGAGTCAAGATATCTTTTCGTGTTAGCATTTTCATTTCCTTCAGAAAAATGCCCAGAAATGGAATTGGTGGATCATATAGTAGATCTATTTTTATCTTTTGAGGAGCCTCCATACTGTTTTCCACAGTGGCTGCACCAATTACATTCCCACCAATAGTGCATAAGGGTTCCCTTTTCTCCACATTGTTAGGAACACTTGTTATTTCTTGTCTTTTTGATAAAAGCCATTCTGACAGGTATGAGGTGATATCTCACTATGGTTTTGATTTGCATTTCCCTGATGATTAATGATGCTGAGCATCTTTTCATGTGCCTTTTGGTCATCTATATGTCTTCTTTGGAAAAATGTCTAGTCAGATTCTCTTCCCATTTTTCAATCAGATTGTTTAGTTTTTCCTGCCATTTACTTGCATTTCAATTTGCTTTTGGGGTGAGAAAGAAAAAGTTGGAATTGCATGGGGATCTGTCTGTAAACATAAAGTGAGTTGGAGGAAAAAAAAGGTTGACAGTCACTGATAAAGACTCAAAAATAAATCTCCAAAAAGGAGTGAGTGTCCGAAGTTCCACAGGCCAACCTTCCTGCCATTTCAGCAGTCCGGGAGTAAGTACTTCCACCATGGGTAAGCTCACCACCTCATTCAGCACCACTGCATACCTCCTCCTTACAGGCAAGAGTCCCAAAACAAAACGCAAATAAATAAATAAAAGAAACACTGGTGAGGCAGCTTCTTCCTAACTGAGCTTTTGCTTTTCTATATTATATGAATCTTCTGCAGCACCTACGGAAATCTAAAAATGGAGTTCGGAATCTATTGTGGCAGAAAATATGTTCATTGTTACATCATCCATCCATCCATGTGCCAAGGTAATCTCATTACCTTTCATAATGCAAGATGATATATATTTTGAAGAGAGGAGCTCAGTGGCTTAAATGACATGAATCTTGGAACTTTTTTAGAGCTACTTCTTCTGAAACTTTAAGTTGTGAAGGGGAGTAAGCCAGCAACTTGTAGTTGTATACAGAAGAAAATTTGTATAAGTCTGTGGGAGAAAATGTCTTAAGTATAACCCATGAGCAGATTGGATTCTGAGTCCTTCAGCAGAAAGGATTCTTGCAGAACTCAAAATCACAAGACTCGCTAACTTTGGACATTTCTCTTTCTGTTGGCTGGTTTTTGGGGTGGTTTGGTAACAGGTGTCAAGTTAGTTCAGATAGAAATCCATTCCCACAATTCCCTTCCCTAAATGGTTATTTGTCGCTACAAGGGAAACTTATGTGAGATTTGGAGCAGAAGTGGAGCAGCAGTGTTACTCCACTCAGAAGGGTCCTGTGGTGCAACAGGGGCTGCATGCTGATCTCTTGGCACCTTGGTGCTGCTGGGCAGCAGCAGGTAGGCTGCAGGTCCTCTTCCTGCCAGACCTCCTCCTCCAGCTGCGGGGTCAGGTGCATGAACAGCTCCACAGTGAAGAGTGGCGGCCCCTCTAAAGTTCTCCCAGGTCACTCAGGGTAGAGGAGGTACGAGTCCAATGCAGATGCCCGTTGGTCTTGCAGGTTCCACCTTGTCCTTGCTAGGTTCCACTGCACATACAGCTTTTCTCCCCAGCTGCCAGCTCTGCTAACCTATGCTGACTTCAGGCCCAACACCAGATGCAAGAGCAGTTGCTTCCTAAAGACTTCTTTATAAGCCCCCACAATTGTGTAAGTCCTAAAACTTACAATAAACCCATTCCTCCATATCACACAGTGGTTTTGCTTTCCTAACTAATTTGTCTTCCATTAAATTGTTTCTGTTTAGAATATTTACTTGGTTACAAATAGTCTCTGTGCATGGCTTTCTTTTTTTTTAATTTATGGTAGTATCAAATGCAATAGTGCTGATTTATTGTGCTTAAGTATGTCCTTTTATTTTATCCTGTTTCTGAGAAAAGAGGCTTGGAATATGCTCTTTTGTTTAATTCCCCTCAAAACTACTGGGCCAGGGAATTGGGAGTTTGGTCCATGATCAGAGAACAGAGAAAAACAAACAAATATGAACTTTGGTGCAATTACTAGAGTTAAAAACCACCTGAGCTAACTAGCTGTTTCTTCAAAATGTGTTTTAATGTGACACTTGGAAAGTTAGAGCTACTCCTGGTATGACACAGCATTACCCACTTTGAACATAATTTCATTAATCAATTTTTATCACAATGTATGTGCACTGAGAGTAGAGAATTACTGCCATGACTGCTTCAATCTCTTTACTATTTCTTAATATTAAGATTTTAGGTATTAAACGCAGGTAAGCATCCTCCCATATTGGCCACAGACAAGTCCTTATTAAACATCAGTTGAATTAAGTAAAGAGCAAATTTCAGCTTCCTGTTTTTTACAAAAAGGAAAAGAGCAGCAGTGTATGAGCAAACAACCACAACTGACTGCATCCTCTGCTGCTTTTCTCACTATTATATAGAAACTCCAGCAGGAAACCACAGCGATATCCTTTCCATAAGCACACAGAAACCTTGTGAATGCTGGCAAGCGTGAAACAAGGCTACTGACATTATATAGATGCTTGTGACAACTTACACTCACATATTCAGGTGCTTTACAGCATTGTGGCAATGTTTCTCAAGGACAAGTTCCCAAGGAAAACTAGTCAGAATAATAGTTACACCATAACCACTTGGGTGGGGGTAAATTATACAGAAAAACAATAAACGCCATTGAAACTCAAGGCCTCCCTCAATGTAAGTGATTTTTAAAAAAACTGATAAATGTTAAAATTCCTCATTTCACTCAGATTTGTAAAAATGTTTGAGTGACCACAGGTACATTACCTTTGACTCAAAAATCATGAAAGTACAATTTTTTTCCCTTTGATTCAAAATGGCCCAAGAATTAGATCTTCCTAGCAATGAAATGTAGAAACCCCTTTTGTCCATTCTCACATATAAGCCCATTCAGAATTTATACAACACATGTTTCAAATTTGTAATACGAGCCTTAATAATTTGTTTTATCAATGAAGGGACTTTCTATTGAAGATCTCTTAGTTGTCCAGAAGTACAAAAAAATGATTATGGCAGAAGTTCAGGGCTCTCGAGAGCTTTACCTCTGATGGGAATCACAGACATGTGTACTCTTTTAACCCAGGAGTCAGAGGGACAGACCACTCTAGCTGTCTTGTATGCCCACGATACCTAGCATATAAATTCTCCACAGGATGTTCGTTTCACGTACCTGAGTGTAATAAATGAGTGCAGAAATGCCTGGTGGTGATGGAGAGAAGGAGACAAAGGGTGTGTTTACTGAGTTCCCGAAAAGGCCAAAGAGACCTAAAATTCAGAGAACAGGCCCAAGATAGAAGAAAAAGTGCAAGACTGTTAAAAAATTTGGCATTAACATCAGAATTGACCTTAGGGATTTCTGGACCAAACTTCTCATTTCTAGAGAGAACCTGAGGTGCCTTGACCAAATGACATGACTTCATGTACTACTTTCACAGATAGTGACTTCTGTACCACTTCCATGATTTTTGCCTTATGTGCTTCTTATCTAAAGTATTTTTTACTTAATATTTTTCATTCAATTAACTTTAACTGGTACACTAGTTGAAAATATTAGTCTGGTCTTAAGAAATGACATCTGTAAAAATCATGGGTTTGCTGTACTGGTTATACCTCTTTCATATAGCATATTTTAAATATATATTTCTAAATTTATTCTGAACATATTTGCCTATTAAGATAAATTCCTGACTATTAAAATAAAAGGTAAACTTGTATACTCTCTAAGATCATCTCATAGGTCACTGATGAAAATCTGCATTTTGAAAAGTAGTTCATTCTACTGTGCCTCCCCCTGGAACAAAGAGTTTGAATTTTAGAACAACACAAAGTGGTAAATACATTCCAGATTGATGAAAAGAGTCTGTAATAAGACTCATGCCTGTAGGTGACTTCTGTCAATCTTTTTAACTAGAAAAAAAATCAATTGTTTATTAAGGAACTAAAAAAAAAAATGAAGGCAGAAGTCATAGCTTTAAAAACCACAATTGGAATTTCATCCTCAAAATCGACAGAGGTCATGTATATTCATGCTCCTGTCAAGTACCATTAGTTTATTACAAATACAGTTTTAAGAAGGAACTTGTTCTCAAATGAGCCTTCTACATAGCCTACCTTTTTTACAGCCTTCAATTTGCAACTAGAATACTTAGCTGCAAGCTATAATAAGGGATTGCTCAACTTTCATAAGTAAATGAATATCTATGATTAAAACATCTATCGTGGAAACAGTAGTTCTATAAATAGTTCCTAAGTCCAAAGTCCATAGGTAGGGCTAAACACAGACACACGCCTGGTTTTTCTTGTTACACATGTGAATGCGCACGTGGTGTGTGCATGTGACTACACAATATGTGTTTGGTTTATTTTGGGGAAACAAAGAAATGTTTGCTGAACATGTGTCACCAGGATATTTTAGTAAAAACTTTGGTTTTCCAATTTTACTGCCTATACAATGATTCATAAAGTTTTTACCTAAAATGTTTCTCCTTGAATTCACCCTGTTAGTTTAAAAGACATCACTGAGGCAGAAGCTTTCACATTTGGTTTTTAAGCAACACAAAGTGAAATCTGAGATAAGACAATGCAGTCTGGGAAATCCTGCCTGCTCCTCATATTTTGACCCAGTGGTAATAATATTCATGTTAATAATTTTAGTATATTAATGATGTTAGTCTACTGCAGTGTGTGGCTCAGTGGTGAAGCATGTGGCCTTTGAAGTTTCAGTACAACTGAATCTGTACATAGCTCAGTCAATTACTGTCTGAAGGACCTTGGGTAGGTAATCTGTTTCCTCATCTCTAAAATGGGGGAAGCAACAGGACAAACCTCAAGACCTTTAAAAATGAGAAACGGGTTAGCAAGATGCCACTGAGAGGCTAAAGAATGAAGTTTTGACAGAGTTGGAGCTCATTAACTATACAGATCAGCAGTGTATCCATTGCCCATTTCCTGCAGTGGCAAGTAGATGGACAAAGAGAAATGTGCCAGGCTTCTCCCATGCCCTAGAACCAAGATGGCGAAGGCCCTGGTGGTTCCTTTAGGCTCTTGCTCTGCTTTACCCACTTTACTTCCTATTCCCCCATGTGTCTGCTTGGTCCTTCTTCTTTTCTACATCTTTAGCTCTGTAATCTAGGTACCCTCCCTCTTTTATTTCCTCTGCCACTACCTTCTGCACAGCAAGGTAAGAGAGTTCTCCTCTCAGGAGGGGTAAATATGCAGAGACAACCTACTCACCAGCATTACAGAGACACAAATTGCCACTTGAACTTCCAGGGTCCTAACCCTGGAGAGGAAGACCAGGGAAGATGAGCAACACCTCAGACAAAAAAGATAGCATGAGGGCATGGGGTATCTCACTTAGCAACTATGAAGATGGCTGGGTAATGGGCACATTACCCAGTAATGAGCTGATTCAAAAATTATCCCTCAAGGATGGAGGTAAACCGTGAGACTCTAAGCAGTTCTCTAATAAAACAGTGGTCTTCAAACCATCTTAAAATACACTAGTGTTTCACAAATCATTTAGGAGCAATGATAAAGTACCAATGACAGCAATGATGTATTAAAAGAATAATTTAGAGCAGTTTTCTCTGATGCCACTTATGATAATCTTGATAATAGAGTAATTTCTATAATAATGTTACTCTGATTCGTCTCACTTGCATTTGTAGATGTTTCATTGAATAGAAAAGGAAGGGGGAATTAAATTACATTTGAGGTTCTGCTGTATTCCTGGGGAGAAAACTTCCTATAGCATATGGACCAGCAGAAACGGAGGCGATTGCTTAATCTTTTATCTGCCCATCTTGGCTGCTTTTGCTACCCTCTTGTTTCTTACTTACTTTTAGCAAAATGAAGTTGAACATACATGTCTATGTTTTTATTTTCGGCATTATTAAGAAAGTGAAGTGTGGGAAAGACTTCCTTTAGTTTTCAAGTTGGCCTTGCTGGGAAGACAGGAACTCAGGTGTGGTAAGCAGGTGGTGAAGCTGGGGGGAGGGACAAAAACGAAGCTGAATTGCTGGGCGAGGGCCCACAGGAAGGAAGGGAGAGGTACACGTGATGCTTGGCTGAGAGAAAGGAGCCTGGTTGTCAGGCAGCTGGGGGACTTTCCGGAGATCCTGACCAGGAAAAGAGCCTGCTCTAACTTTGCTGAGCCGTATTTATTAATAAGTTTATCTAGTCCAGGAGTCTGGGAATTACTTGAGAGTTCAGACTATGTTTTATTCAACTTTGACTCCCTAGCACTGTAGACAGGGTCTGACGTCTATATCAGGTACTAATGCAAATGTATCAAATGATCCAAGCATCCATCTTCCTGAAGTTAGAGCCTTCTGCCAACCCCCGTTCACATCCTAGACTTCATCTCCTTCATAAATTTCTATTTCCAGTTTTAGGAATATTTTTACTTGATTTGCAAAGCAGAAGAAACTGATGTGTCCTCGATCCAGTCCAGTTATTAACCTTTATCACCCCTCCCTGAGATTTAGACTCACCTCTCACAGGCCACAAACCCCAGAGGGCTGATCTTTAAAAATCTATCATTACAATTTTAAACATCAAAATAACCACCAATAGTTTCTTCAATAAGAAAACATAAAAGTCGCACTGTAAATAAAATCACTAAGAAATATTGACTTTAACCCTAAGGAATTTTAACTCATGGCTTTTATACATTATCAGTACATCTCAGGTGACATGACACCTAATCCTGAATGACTTGGACGTCATTCCGCAAGGAAATGCACTCTGTCCGAAGAAAGCCTAGAGTCGATGTAGCACTGTGTCCTCTGTTGGCTTCCACTGATACTATTCTCAGCACTGCCTTTTTGGAGTGAAGCTGCTGAAGCACCGACACTTCAAGAGATTAATAATTAGACGCGAGGATGTTTTTAGAAGTAAAGTAGGAGGCACGATGTGGGGGTGGTATGCAGCGAAGTGTGCATGAGAAAGGAAAAGTAGCAGCAGAGGTTGAGAAGAAGTGAGAGATTACCGAGAGCTATTAAGAGCTTTCTTTACTTCAGAGATCTGCCTGAGTTTCCCAGCTTGTCTCAAAGGGCATTTGCTGTTATTTGTGACACGAAAAATCACCCCTGACACAGTCACCTCCTTTTTATCCATATTAAACAGGGCAGTTCCACACAATCAAGTGGCCAGACTGTGCAGGGATCTGACGGGCTTCAGCGATGGGCAAAAGCGCAGCCAACTGCCTCTGCTAGACGAGCATTTCTCAGCTGTACAAGCAGTCTCAAACCAAAGCATGAGTCGATACTACTCCTGACAGTTTATTCTCAACTGCCAAGCCCACTAAATACATGCACCATTACTGGGAAGATCAAGATGTGCTTTGGGCTTCAGGAAGCCATGCAAACTTGGTATACAATCTACAGAGTTGTACATAAAATAAAGACATGATGCATTTAAAAAATACGTAAAGCAATCCAAAGTAAAATCATAGTTATTGGTCAAGTTCAAGAATAAATAAAATTATTGTTAAAATGGCTCATTTTCTTTGCTTGTTGCTACATGTGGTACACTAAAAAGCAAGCAAGCAAACAAAAAATTCCCACCATTCTTACTAACAGACCAGCTCAACTCAGTTTCCATTATCATAATATCTACATGTTATGATAATGGAAACTTTCTAGACTGTCACTATAGTCTATGGAAGTTAACTACATTCAGTATAAAGTTCTCTCTACTTTGTACAATTTCATAAGCATGGTAATAGCACTATAGAGTCGATGTTACTTAGAAAACATCTGGTTCAGACTTCACGAACTCAGGTATCTGGGCTCTAGGTAGCTAACACAATTAAATGAAGTTGTGGAGTACAAGTGACTTATGTGGAGCCTCAGTGTCAGAGAGACAACAGGGAGAAGTGGGGACTATAGTGAAATAAGAGGCAGCACATACTGTTATTCAGGTCCTGCCTAGAGAAAGTGGATTGGTGTTTCCTATAATAGATCTAATTTTTCAGTATTAGCTTAATTAAAAATAAACATCTGCAAGCCAAATAACATATGATCTTCCTGCTGGGCCCACCCACTACCAGTTTTTAATTTCTAATCTGGTACATCCATCTTCAAACCTGATGTATGGACAGGTCAAGTGACATGCACCAGGTCTGTCAGAGGCTCATGGCAAAGCATCTTTTCCTCAGAGAATCTCTATGTGCAGATAAGAATCATGCCCTGAGTGAAAGGAGATGTGCAGGCATTTTCACTCAATCAGAGCTCAGCCCCTGACCCTGACATTGACAGATTTCTGTTCTCTGCCTGCTTTCAGAACATGTTTGACATGAAAACAAGACCAATACTCCACACCCATTTGTCATAAGCAATTTTTACTCATTCAAGGATGCAGAGGGAGATGCACATCCATTTATTAACCTTAGTGTTTATTAAAATTCTTATTAGCATTAACATTCTAGTCACTTCATTTTTACCTGCATTTTATGGGGAGAAATAATTTATGGGATTCAAAGAAAGGAATGCTTAGAGAACAATATAACTAAGTATAAGTTAAAAATTCATGCTATGTATAAAATTGTACTTAGAAACAGGGCTTAAGAATCACGGAGGGTTTGCTGAAATAATTGAGCTTTAAAGCATGTTTTGAGGAGCTTGAGAAACCAGCTTAGGACGAAGGAACAAGCATTCCAAAATGATGTACTGGCCAAGAGAAAGGAAGACCCAAGCCTAGCAAAGTGGGACGTGCAATGAATCACATATCTGAAAAAGGAAGACAAACCTGTTGTTAAAAAATGTAAAAGATGTACCAGGAGATTCTTGGAGAAAGCACATTCATATCAATGGGAAAAAGAAGAAAAGCAATTTAAATTTTCTATAATATATTCGGCAGCCCTGTCCTACACAGCTATAATTCAGAATAGAAACCTGGAGGTGATGCAAAATTCTGAATTCTGATGATATTTGCCATATGGTACTTATTAAGGCAGACACATAGGCACAGGCTATCACATTTTAGAAAAATTGTCAGTAAGAACTGAAACAAAAAAGATGCTCCAATTACTCAGAAAATGCAGCAAACACAAACTATTAACTCCCTCAAGCATTTCATTCGCCCAAAGTTGTACATTATAAAGAAAGAGTCTCCCACAGACACAATATGGTTATTTTAATTTTAAGCTATTTCAAAATCAATATCCTGAAAAAGCAATCGAGAATCTACCACATAAAACATCTTGATTATTCCCCTAAACTAGACCTCCCACTTTGTGGACCATTTGCAATTCAGGCTTAAAAAAAAAGGATTCACTGCAACTCCTTTTCCTCCAGAAAATCAGTAGATGCAAATAGATTTTTTAAGGAGCTCTGGAGCTCTTTGTCCAGCTGCCCTTACTGAATTAGCAACAGTGCTGAGGTCCCTGGGGGCGCCTGTGACTTTACTCACCAGCCTCGAGTTTTTTTCAAGGTTTGCTTGGTTCTGCAAGCATCATGCACTGTGACTACTAACTAACACCATCTTCCTAGGGTCGCTTGGGTATCCACTGGGCTTAGGAACCAAGAATTAACATTTAAAATGGAATCTGGTGTGTAAAGCCCAGAGAGCACTTTGTCCCACAATTTTTCTGCCACATCAGACCCTTGGGGCAGAGATCACTGTATTGCCATTCAGAATGGCTCTCTACATTGACTCTCAGTTTTGGAGGAAGGGCTACAGGAGTAATTCACTTCCCCTGCCCTATCAAACTGGAGCTGTTCACACCATCTCTTCTGGGCCTGCTCCTCCCTAACCTTAGAACTGGTGGAGAACTAGAAAGAGGCAGTCTAGACTTTAGCCCCAGATCTAACAATGAATGCGGACAAGTTATTAACTTATCTGGAACTTATCTGTATTTCCGTATCAATAAAGGCAGGACTAAACTGTGGTGTCCCAGCCTGGCTATTGGAATCCATTGGGGGCCATTATAAAATACAGATTTCCAAGCCCTACTTCCAGATTTGTGTTCAGATTCAGTAAGTCATAGCATTTAGCCTTCCAGCTAAAGGTAAGTTATTATTGACTGGTAATAATAATTTGGGCCCCTAATTATGCTGCTAGCTTCAAAATAAAGCCGGCAATCTAATTACAGACATGAAAAATCAGAAAGCTGTTATTGTGTTGCTAACTCAAATATGCCCGGACACAAAGCTGTGAAAATTTTTCTCACGGGCATTCAAGACAGTAAGTAACCTAGATTGTAATTACAGGCATATACATTTTCCCCCATAAAATTCAATAAATGTCTTCTCAATCCAAATGCACTCTAAGTGTTTTTATTATTCCAGACTTGACTCTTATGCATAAAAGTTAGACTATCACCAATTTAAACATTCTGATGTGGAGAAGGAAGATGAAAGAGGAATCCAGGATACCTTTATAAAAAAGTGAATTTCCATATTTGACTGCACTCCAAATCAACTCGTTTAAGCACAGGAGTCTCTATTTTAACTGGCACTGTTCTTTCAGTTAAAGGTATAGCTTTTTTCAAAAGGATTTCAATATCAGAACATTGTTTTATTTCACAGGAAGGACAGCAAGAGCTAAAAGAAGCCTACCGGAAGTTTTCAAAAACACAAGACTTCTCTGACCTGATCTTCTCAAAATAACCATTAGGCTACAGCAAAACACTCTGATGTTAATTTCTTGACATGCAAACAAACATATTTAAATATTTAACTAAAACGATGGATAAGTCACAGAGCAACTGAAAAAGAAAACCCGTCAGATTCTGCCCTTCCTTTGGGGGTCATGAATCCAGCGGTTTGGTCCACCTTCAGGGCTGTTAGGCCTAGCACAGGGCTTTGCACCACTCAAGAAAGAAGGCCAGTTGAAGAGAACAGAAGGGTTTGCTCCATTTACAACAATCACTGGATAGCCGCTCTGTGCTGATAACTGTGCTCTTAGAAATCAGGTAATCACGATCCAATGCAGTGTATCACAAAATTTCAATTGTTCAACCATGAAATTCAATTGAAACAAGGCTTAGCCAGTAAATTATTAAAGAAGAAAGAAAAAGATGGCAGGAAATGATAGATGTATGATGTTATGGCCATTGTGCAGCAGAATTAGGAAAAGAAAGCATAAATATTAAATAAATAGCAACTCTGGAGTAGTATTTTAGTCTAAACAGAAATTCTGCTGCAATTCCCTCCCCAACTTGATATTCATTTTTGCTTTACTAAATGATTCTTAAATAAACCTCACATGACCCCACGTCATTCTTTACTTCCTTCTTCTATATCTTCACCCCTTCCTCACTGCCCACCCAGATCCATTCATCTTTCATAAACTTGCTCACATTCCATCTCATCCTTGAAGCCTTTCTAGACTAATTCAGCCCCCAAGGATCTCCCTCTCCTGATTTTACTGCCATGAATTTTCTGCTAAGTCAAATGTTTTGCCTTCTCAAGACAACTTTGCTATCCTGAATATCGTGCAAATGCTTGTGTATCAGATCTCCTAGTTGACTCTTGGGGTTCTGCGAACTGGAAGCATCTCTCATTTGGATGACTTAAAGCAACTGCTTTCAGACTTTTTAAACATGATGCATAATAAGATACACACTTTACTCACAGTCCAATGTATATATACATATAAGTATATACTTAATTAAAAAGTTCCATGAACAATACTTACTTACCCTTCTACTCTGTTTTACTCTATAATTTTTCAAAAATAAAAATAACCCAGGAAATTGACTTCACAATGGGTTGTGAGCAGTTCTAGAAGGGCAGGCATTGATTACTATGGGATTGCTGTACGTATGTCCCTCACTTAAAAAATAAGTAAAAGATTGTATCTAGTCTTAGGGCTTAGCCTGTGTTCCTGAGTTACTTTCTTGTTCATTCAGTTTTTTGTTCCACCATAATTTTGCCTTTTGGAGTCATCTGGGACAATTAAGTGCTTGGAATATACAGTATTTTCCATCATTTTCCCCTGAGAATTGTTGCCATGAAAATAAGATCCCCTGTATTTCTATAAAGCTCAAATCTCCATTCCCTCATTCTCTTTTATTTTTATGCAGAGTAGGTGGTAGGCATTTCATGGGTGAAGAAACTGAGGCACAGTTATGGCTTTCTCAAGGACATGTCTCCCTTTTAATCAGGTGATTGTAAATGAAGGTAAATGTGGTTTCTAGATATTTGAAAGCTATCAACAGCATTTACTAACTTATCCAGGTCAGATGGCTGACTGTTCAGATGAATCAGTAGCTCCTCTGGACTTCAGTTGACGACATATCTTCTTCCTTCCCCATCTTCATCTTTCCCTCTTTTCTCTGCCTGCAGTTTTCCAACTACCTAGAGCTACTATTCTTCTGGGGCCTCTGCATCTTTTGCGTGCCGTACCAGGATTGCCCTTCTCTCTTCTTTACCAGACTGGTTCCCTCTCATCCTTCAGTTCCCTGGGGACTGACCTTGTCCTCTCCACCTACACAACCCAGTTTCCATGGCACCCTGTGCTTGTCCTGTCCCAACATTTAACTAGCTACTTCCTCCCTTCCAAGTTTTGCAGGCTGACCCTGTTTTTCGTTCACTCTTCTATTCCCCCATTTAGGACCATGTAGAGTTCAGGATAAATATATGTTAAATGCCTGGGTGAATCAATGAACAAGTGCATAAAGGGCAGAAACAGCTGCCTCTGAGACAGCTCAAGTGTGAGCTGGGGCTGGGGTTTGTGTGTCCAGACTCTCTGAGGCCAATCTTTTTGTGATTTTGTGATTCCATGACCAGTATTTTAGTGTTTCCCTGTAAGCTGCAGATTTTGTGACTGGAAATTCGTACAATGAAGGATAGCTGTATCTAATATATTCTTAATAAATACACTTAATATAAGTATATTTGAAGCATAATTAAGGAAATGTTGCAGGGTCAAATAAGGGCATGGGGCAAGTGTAATGAGGCAATTTTAAAAACACACAAATTTCCAATCATCTTATTGGAACCTACCACTCAGTTGAGACTGATCTGATTCATATCATGCTTCGGTCTTCCACTTCCCCTATGAAGCTGTGCACCTGTGATTTTGTCATCATTTTCATAAAAGTCTAGTTAGTGATTAGGTGAAATCTCACCACACCACAATACTCTCTACATGGATCTCCATGAGTTCCCCTGCTCTGTTTCCAAAATAAATTCCAGTGATATAACATCTGGACTTGCAATGGCAATTACTACTATTTTTTTTCCTGTTTATGAATCAACAAACCATTCCCCTCCCCAAACACACACAAAAATTTGAAAATGCTCTTCATGATTCTATTTCAAAAGAAAAATCCTCTAATACAAACTCCTGCCATTTGCAGATTAACAACAGAGATTTTCTTCTTCGTGCTGTGACTCATGTATCGTTAGTCCCACAGTTGTTACTCAGGGCAGACCAATGGTGAACACAATGGAAAAGAAAGAATAGTTTATAAATGGAAAATAAGCACATTCGGGAGAAGTACACTCAACGCATTATCAAAGTAAAATATGCAGCAGTTCCAACACGAGCAAACAAAAGCCCACGAAGAGATGTGTAAATATTTCATGAAGCTAAGCCTTAATCAACTCTCTCTCCAAATCTTGCTGGTGTTGTAAACACTTCAGCTTCTTCCAGTCTCACCATGACCCAGATTGCTTGCAAAAACAAAATGAAAACATGTACCAATGGATCTTAAACAAATGTGTTGCGAAAAATATTTACATGGCATATCCAAGTATTGCTTTTACAGGGAGAAGAAGATACTTTAACAAAAGGTGGATGGTGACTCTCAGAGCTTGCTTTTCCCTCCCCACTCCAAACCCTTGCCTTTTCCCCACTGCTTCAGCTGTCTTCTGGGCTTTCACATCATCTTAACCTTGAACTGCCTACACCCCAAGCAGAGATTTCTCTCAATGTCCCTCCAGAAGGCCCTTTAAACCTTGCCGGAATTTGCTGCCTTCCCACCACCCAAAATTCACTTCCCAAGTGCCTCCCTACCCCTCTTTTTAACCCCTCCTTCCCTGTCCATTGTTGCAGCTGAAATTTTGCATATATCTTCTAGATCTGCCTGGATAGCATGAAGATCTGTTGTGTGTACTGGTTAGCAGTGTTCTTCAGATCCTTTTTAAAATCCACCTCCAAAGAACCATTTATAGACTCTAGTCGCTCTAACCTGATTTAATGTGGTTCCAAAGTTCACCTCTAGATACTGAACAGGTCTCTACAATGGTTTCCCTTTATCAACCTCTGCTGGCCCTACTTCACTCTCCGCCTATCTCAAGAAAAACTATATACGTAAATGTGTGCATATATATGCCCACACGCACACACATATTATATATAACTATAGTGTTCTGACTAAAGGGAATAGCGTAGGAAAACGAGAAAAATGTCAGTGTAGTATTGCCACAGACACGTACACACACACACACACACACACACAAACACACACCTATTTGTATATTCACAGTGTGCAGACCCGATCGATTATAAATTCCCCCGCCCAAGAGCAAGTACAGCAGGCGTCTTCTTCCATTTACCTTCAAAGCCAGAGTCTACGGGAGCAATGACCTTGCAGAGAAATCCATCACCTGCGAGAAAGACTGCCCCGCAGGGAGCGCAGGATGGGATGGGGGCAAGAGCAACAGGCAAAGCATCAGCGGGCCAGCTGTGGGACCGAACCATCCGCCCTCGGCACCGAGCACACCGCGTCGCTCCGGTCCCCGGTGGACGCCGGGCAGAGCGGCGCGGGGGCGTCTTCTCCCGCGGCCGCCGGTCGCCTACCTGCTCTGGCCCGGCTCTCCCGGTGCGGCGCGGCCACTGCCTGCGCTGTGGCGGGGCCTCCCCGTCGCATGTCCCCGGCGGCGCCTCTGGGCACCACACGGAAGGCTCCGGCGGCTCGGGCACGACGGTCCTTCCTAGACGCGTTCCGGGAGGAGCTGGCTGCTCGCAGGAACTGAAATACCCTGCAAAGCGCCGAGGCGGCGCGCGGGAGCCAGGCGGAGACCGCGGGGCCCGGCCGGGCTGGAGGTGGGCGGTCGCGTGCCAGACTGCGCCTCCTTCCGGCCCGGGACGCGCCCACCCGTTCGCGAGGGCAGCGCCGCCCGGCCGGAGCCGCCGGGGAAGGGGCGGCGGCCTCGCGGGCGGAGGCAGGACGCCGAGCCCCGCCCCGCCGCCCTCCTGCCCACCTCCCCTAGCCCCGGGGACGCGGCGGCCGCTGCGGCAGACTGGGCAGGGGCTGGCGGGCTCTGCTCTGCGGCAGGGAGACCAGCGGCAGATGGAAAGCTAAGACGGGGGACTAAGGTAGAGGGCTGGGGCCCACAGCGACTCAGCAGGAATTCTGGCCCTTGCTCCCTCCCACAGGTCACCAGACTCCGTGGCTGTGTCTAGACTGTAGCAGACGGTTTCTAATAAAGCCACGTGCAGTGAAGATCTGAAAGCAAGCAAGCACCCAACGTTTAATACATGGTGCAAAATGTACAGTCTCCTGCGTACTTGGAGATGGCCCTGCTGTCTTCTCGCTTCGCCCTCCCACCCCCCAATCCATTGACGTGGATGGCTCTGCAAATTGTCCATGCTGAGCGGCTTCAACAATACTGAATGAATGGGTGGTATGGTTAGCAGCTGTAGATGGTGCAAATGATACGAGAACTATTCTTAACCAAGTATTTGTTGGCAGGCACTGTGCAAAATGCCTTATATGCAGCCTCTTTAATTCTCTACCAATGTAGTAAGGTGCATATTATTCTCCACTTTATTGATGAGAAAACCAAGGCTTCGATGATTTAGATGCTTTGCTTGAGGTTACATAGTAATAATCTGCACAGCTGGTTTCAAACCACTCCCATAGCACACAGGATTTGCCCAGGGATCTTATTCCTTCCATGTCCTTCCCAGCTTCTAGAGGCAGCCAGCATTCCTTGTCTCGTGGCCATAGCAGTCAGACTTCGTTCCTATCATCTCATCTCTTTACTCTGATCCTTCCGCAACCCTTTTATAAAGACCCTTGAGATTACAATGGGTCAAAGTGGATAATCCAGAAAAATCTCCCCATCTCAAAATCCTTAATTTAATCACATCTGCAAAGGCCCTTTTGTTCATGTAAAGTAACATATTCATATATCCCAGGGATTAGTATGGAGATATTTTCAGAAGGTGATTATTATGCCTAATAATCTCACTTAGTACTTACCCTATACTGTACTTATCCTTCTTTTCTGCTTGATATCTCATACTGGGAAGTTTTTCCAGTGGAAAAATACACCTGAAAGTCATTCAAGAGATGATAACAAATATATAGTAGCAAGAAATACCCCAAGGTCATGAAAAGGCCATGAGGCTGAATGGGATTATGGTCATGAAAAGGACACATGAGATTAGGAACTACTTACTGGTCTGAATACACTGAGGTCACCAGAAGTCCCAAACACAGTTGAACTGGCAATACAGAATTTTTCAAAATTCTGCTTCTCAAAGAGTGCACTGTTCTACAATAAATAAGGCAATTCAAAACTCATGCAAAATTGAGTGTAACACCAAATTCCAAACAAACTGATAGTTTTCAGAGTGATGCTAAACATAAAACTAATATGTCAAGCGAAATCAATAAGTATTATTGAACATCTTTTCCACTCAAGGCTTTTATAGAAACACTCTGACACGGAGAAGTTTATCATTTTACTGGGGACCCAGAATTTATGAAAGATAAAATAATAAAGGATTTAAACAGAAGAAATAACAGGAAAAGCAATGGTGCATGATAAACTACCAAGTGAACTAGGAAAAGTGAAAATTTTATCTGGAAGTTAAGTTTATACAGGGGAGTGGAGAAAAACTGGAGAGGTAGGTTGGAAGGTTGTGTTGTGAAAGATCTTCAATGTCAAACTAAGGAGTAGAGACTTAATCAGCAATAATAACAATGATAATACCTTCTGTGTTTATGTTCGCATAATGCTGAGTAATTTACCAAGCACTCATCACATATTTTCAGTCATTTGCCTTCCTCCATAAGCCTCCAGACAAATAGGGCGCTATGCACATGTGTGTACATGTATACACATACACACACACCACAAAGGGAAGGAAATGCAAGCCTCTTGTCAAAGAGATACTCTCGACCACTCTATATAATATAGCAGCTCCCTCCCACTTCTCTGCCATTCTTCCTAGCCTCCTTACTCCTGGTTTACGTTTTCCATCAGACTTACTACTACATGCTGATGGAGTACATAGTTGTTTATTGTATGTCTGCCATCTCCGAGGGGAGGGACTTTATCTCTTTTGTTCACTGTTATATCCTCATCGCCTAAAACAGTGTCCAACACTTATAAAGTGCTCAGTAAATATTTGTTTAATGAATCATTAACCCCAAGTTACAAATCAGACACCAAACTTCCAGATATTTAAGCGACTTTCACCATGTCCCATAGCGAAGTGACTTTACCAACATCAAAGCCCAATGTTTAGTTCAGGGCTTGTTTGATACTATGCTTCCTTTCTGAGTGAAAGCTGTTAGTGGTGTTTAAACATGGGCCACAATGTATTTTAAAAAGGTAGAGTGTGAGACCAGAATCTCCTCTAAATGTCACATCTTTCCTAAAAATGTCATCAGTTTAGCCAGATTGGCAAGCAGCACTGGCGCGATGGAATTACCACCAGTAGGCTCTGGAGGGCTGCCATCAGGTCTACATTAGCTGGCACTGAGCAATACTGTAAGTTGCCTTGTAATTGTTCTCCAGTTAATTCATGTGACAATGCATTATAGGCTTTTTGGGCTCAAGGACCATAACTTCTATTTCTTTTATATCCCTGCATTCTGCTCAGTACTGGGCTTTAAATACATTTATCACTGCATGGTTACAGGGTGGCTGCCATTGCTCCAAAAACCATATCCTTACAAACCACATTCAAGACAGTATAGGGGATCTGAATATGCCACCACAAAATATGCCCCTTTGGCATAAGGATTATTTTGAACTGGAGGCAAGTGAGCATCAACATGCAGAAAGAAACCTTCTTGGAGCTTCCCTTATCTGACTAAAAGCAGAAACTTCTGAGAAGTGGGGACTGCCATAAATCCCCTCTCCTGGGCAAGTTTTATGGCCATGGAGAGCACTGAGAGTCACCACCAGGATGGGCCTGCAAACAGATCTTACTAAAATAACCCTTGCCTTCCATTAGCTTCCCTCCATATATTTACCTTCCTGCAATTTGCTGCCCCTAAAAGGCTACACCCTTTTTTCTCATTGTCTCTCCACTCTCCAGAAATTTATTATTATTTGTTAAGATGCTATATTATCCCAAGTTCTAACCACCACTTTGACTTACTCATTATTGAGTTTATGCTGCATCTGTGCACGCTGCACATGCTAGGAAACTCTGTTTCTTTTTCCTCTTTCCAATCTGTCTTTGTCTAATTTGTAGGGCCCCTGCTAGAGAAGCTAGGGAGTACAGGAAAGAGGTATTTTCCTTCTCTACAACAGAAAGAAAATAATTACAGTGGAAAAGGTAACCTCCACTTTTTTTTTCATGGAAGAAAAAATAGTTTCCAGAACCCACTCTCCTACTCCCAAGCTTTTGTCCAGGGAATTTGGTCTCCAAATCACTCAGAGTGGCAGTGTAAGTGAGCATACAGCAAGGAAGCAAAGGCTTGATTTTATTTTTCTAGGCTAGGCATTCTGGTGCCCTAGTCAAAACTGAGGTTCTGTTAGTAACAAAGAAAGAAGGTATGCTCTAGGATCATCTTTAACAGTGCCTCTCACAGAGAATCCGTAGAGAAACACTGAAGATATACATTAAGGTCCATTGTGATGTTACCTGACTGCATTTGGATTTCTGGAAGACCATGGCAGATCACATAAGTAAGGTTCCTACTTATCTCCCTCCTTTCCTCTCCCTTCTTTCCTCTCCCTTCTTTCTCCCTTCCTTCTTTCCTCCTGTTCCCCTTCCCCTTCCGCTTCCCCTTCCCTTTCTTCTGATACTATATAACCTTCTGCAGTGGCATGCTTACTGTTCCATTGTCTATGCAATCAATGCCCTATTGTTAACGTTTAGATTATCTCTACCTGGAATACTCTTAAAGTAGACTTACTTAATTGATTGGATAAGAGACACTAAAAACATTGTTTGTACTATTGACATCCTCTTGCTGCTCCCTAAACTCACATTTTCCATTCCTGCCATAGCAGTTGCAACACACTAGTATATTGTTCTACAACACCATGACTTTGCTTTTATTTGTGCCCCCCCCACCCTCTCAAAATGCTCTTTCCTCATAGCCAAATCCTGTTCATCTCAAAATTCAGTTTAGCTCTTACCTCCCCTAGGGACACTTGCTCAAACCACCCTTTCCCATATTTAATTACTTCCTCCTTTGTGATACATCTATATCTGGTATCCATCTTTGTTGTAGTTAAGACACTGTACCATAATTCATGTTTTTGTTTTTAATAAACTTCCATGAAGACCAACTTTTTGTATTAAACTATTTTCTGTCATCAAACTTGGCACATTACCTGTCAATTAACCTTTGTAGGATTTAAGGCAAACCCAATTTTCAAAAGGACTTACTCTGTTCCAATAGTTGTGCTAAGCATTTGAAAACCTGTTACTCTATTAATTGGAGAAGGTGGAACGATCACTTCATAACAAAAGATATCCAGCTAACTAAGACAAGGGTGGAGTCCCAAAATGTTTTAGGCTCTGAAAACTGGGTCTGTCTGCACTGTCATGATGAGTGTGCAATATGGAAGCATTTGAACTTTATACTTGGCTATTAAGCCATATACATGTGTAGATAACCATCAACTTCTATTTAAAAATTGCATGTGATACATGTGAAAATCTATTTCATAGAGAACCATTTTTCAAACGATTATTTTTACTAGACATTTTAGACTATAAGAAGTAAAACATGTGCTTGGTTGACCTTAGCTACTGAGAATTTATTTAAAGGACATGGGGAAGTAAGGATACACAGGGAACCATTTATGGAAGACAGATGCTGTTTCTGTTCTCTTGACTTCCATCCACCCCTTTCTGATTCCTGCATCTCAGTCTTCCATTGAGGAACCACACACAGTCCATGTGACTAGGTGGGGCTGATCCTGCTCCAGGCATGAGCGTGTGACTTAAGACAGAGCATTAGGAGAACAACCTGCCCTGGCCATAGTGATTGGTTCATGGATGTGTGCAAGACCCAAACTATTGCTGGAACTCTTGGGAAAGATGGAGTCCCTGGTTAAAAAATGTAAAATGAGCTGCTAGTGGGGACTGCTTGGAGAACGTTTGCGTGAGAAAGAGCAACATGAAGACAAAGGAAAGGAAGTCATTGCTCAAGATGGTGGGAGGAGATGCAGTTCTCTTTCTGATGATATAATTAAACCACTACATTCAGCCACCCTTGAATCAAGTTCCATCATTGAATTTTACATCACTTAATCATTTTCAAACCGGGTTTGTCCCCTGCAATTGAAGACTTCTGACAGGCTCTCACAGCAGCAGCCCAGAAAGTCTTCCTATGTCACTTAGAATACAGCTGCAGACCCCAGGAGCAGCACCGATGCTTTGGTCCAAGGAGAAGCCCCCTGGTGACTTGGTCATATGTTTCCTTTAGAAGCAGCAGTCTGCTGCTGCTTTGTTTTCTGAAGCCTCTGAAGGACCTTCTAATTGTGCTTCTTTCTGCTTCTCTGCTTACACTGCTTTTTCTTGAACTCTTCTTTTTCTCTGAAGAATTCGCTTTCAAACTTCTCAGGAAAGAGGACCTGATCGATGGCAGGACACAGTCCCTTCAGTGTATCAAGAGCCTTCTTGCAGGTTGTTCCCTGTGGCATGATTTCCTGCCCCACATCTACTCCCTTCATTCAGCTAATGACTATAATGTTCAAGTCTCCAATAAGGCCATTTCCTCTGGAAAGGCTAGTTGAGAGTGAAATTGGGTTAAGTATGTCTCCTTTGTGACCATCACTTGGTATTTCATTGCCTTCCTGCTTGTCTGCCTCTCCACCACCATTATTAGACTATAATTTCTTTGAGGACAGGAATTTTTTTTCTTGGTTTATATTTAGCACTTGGCACAATACATATCAAATAATGGATATCAAAAACAATATTGGTTAAGTAGTGAATAAAATAGTTGCCAGCGAGATTAAGGTCTACCTTAAGTGTCTATCAAAAATGCCATTGACCAAAATAACCAGAGTTAGCTCACTCAGTATGTCCAGAGTATAACATCAGGGAAAAGGACTGTGATATAAATAATATGAAGATAACTGTAGAGTGTGAAAGTTGTGTGCACATTTGACTTATGTCAATATAAACACATGGTATTGGAAAGGGGTGAATGAGAGAAATACAGAAACAGCAACTCTTGTAGAACAAGGATTTGGGCATGGCATTCTACCATGTAGCACTTGACCTGGGGTTTGCACAGGACAAGAGCCCCAAACCTCCTCTTGCCACAGGAGGGCCCTCAGAGTGAGGACTCCTTGGCAGAGTGGGGATGATTCTGGTGTTTAAAGGTACACTTATTTTTTCATACAATATGGTCTCTAAACCCTAAAAGCAGTCACTCTGTTTGATATTAGATCAAAGGTTCAGAAATCTGTTCCAATGCTGGAAGAAAGGGTCCAAAGGGGAAGTTTGTGCTTTCTTCCAATGAGAAAAATAGATAGATGATGAGAGGTAGAGAGATAGGCAGATAAGCTAGAGTTGAATACATCTTATGATTGGAGAGGCTTGGAAGGCTTTGCCTTTCTCTTGCTGCATTTTGCTACAGACCTCAGGCTTTTTACCACATCTGCTTAAGCTTTTCAGTCCCCAAGCCAAGTCTGACCAAGATAGGTACTAGACTCACACTCTCCAGCTGACGGGATCTGGAAATCATCTAACCGGATTTCCATATCAAATGTGCAATGACTTAGGTAGGCCCTGAGCTGCTACATCTGCGGTGATGATCAGCCTTCTTCTCGGTTCTCTATGTTCTCCACCCACTTCTGCCTGGTTTTCCAACAATGCTTCATCCACTGGTACTCCAGCCTGCTTGTTTGAGACTATGACACTTCTTAGCCCTTGTCATCCCCATTCTACAACAGCAGTGGACTGATGGAAGCTAGGTGCAACTTTCTCAGTAATTGGGAGGAGTCCAGCTCTAAACTGCGTGGACCTCCTGGAAAAAGAATGTGCCTAGCATGTGGCTTTGAGTGTAATCACTATCTAGATACTGACTGCTCTGCCTCATTGACTTCTAAGTCGGCTACACCTTCCTCCTGCCTTAAATTCGTTAGCTGGCCGCACTCGGCCCAGCGGGCCAGGAGTCTTGGGGAATTTCAGACCCCCTGGCCGGCGACCGGGAAAGCAGCTGCGCCGAGGCTTCCCATAGTGATCAGCAGCCTACCATTCATCCCCGCCCGGCCAGAGCCGCAGAGGGCCCGGGAGCCGCCGCTGCTGCGGAACAGCTGAGGAGCGGCCCCGCGCACAGCAACCTCACAGAATCTACTCCCGGCTGGTGCGCAGCTAAGTGGAAAGAGCCCCAGAAATAGGGTCGGAAGGTACCAAGGGGATCAGAATGCACCCAACGAGACTGCAAACCCCCACAGTGCTATAGGCTAAGCTGAGGCAGCCGGCACACAGGAAGCTTAGGGGATTATCCCAGAGACTGCCTCCCGGTGTGCTGAAAAACAGCTCAGGCCCCTGAGAAGGGCAAGAAGAACAACAATCAGGAAGGGACTTCGTTCTCCTAGCTGACACACGTGGCGACTACCAGCGACCACTTCTATTGCCATGAAAAGACAGAGGAATATGGTCCAGACAAAGCTTAGCCAGACAACCTCTGAGAAGGGGCATGATGGCATAGACTTATACAATCTTCCTGAAAAAGAATTCAGAATAAAAGTCATAACCATGCTGATGGATCTACAGAGAAATATGCAAGAGCTAAGGGAGAAAGTGAGGAAACAATGCAGAAATCAGGCACGCAATCAACGGGCTTAGGAGCAGACGGGACAAGGTGCAAGAGACTGTTAATGGAATAGAAATCAGAGCACAGGAATACAGAGAAGCTGAGGCACAGAGAGATAAAATGATCTCTAGGAATGAAAGAATATTAAGAGAACTGTGTGACCAATCCAAATGGAACAATATTCGTATTATAGGAGTACCAGAAGAAGAAGAGAGAGAAAAAGGGATAGAAAGTGTCTTTGATGAAATAATTGCTGAAAACATCCCCAAGCTCGGGAAGGAAATAGTTTCTCAGTCCATGGAAGCCCACAGATCCCCCAACACAAGGGACCCAAGGAAGACAACACGAAGATACATAATAATTAAAATGGCAAAGATCAAAGATAAGGACAGATTATTAAAGGCAGCTAGAGAGAGAAAAAGATCACTTACAAAGGAAAAACCATCAGACTGTCATCAGACTTCTCAACAGAAACCTTACAGGCCAGAAGAGAATGGCATGAAATATTTAACGTAATGAAACAGAAGAGCCTTGAACCAAGAATATGTGTCCAGCACGATTATCATTTAAATTTGAGGAAGGGATTTTAAACAATTCCCAGAAAAGCAAAAGCTGAGGGAGTTTGCCTCCCATAAACCACCTCTACAGGATATCTTAAAGGGACTGCTCTAGAGGGAAGCACTCCGAAGGCTAAAAAGAGGCCACCAGAGAAAATAAAATCATAGCAAAGAAAGCAGACCATCCAAATACTAACTAAAGGCAAAAAGTAAAACCAACTATCCACAAAAACAGTCAAAGGAAATGTAAAAAAATACAGAATAAAACACCTAGTATATAAAAAATGGAGGAGGAAGGATAAGAAGGGAGAGAAATAAAGAATCATCAGACTGCATTCATAATAACTTAACAAGAAAGTTAAGTTAGACTGTTAGATAGTAAAGAAGCTACCCTTGAACCGTTGGTAATCACGAATCTAAAGCTAGCAATGGCAATAAATACATATCTATTGATAATCACCCTAAATGTAAATGGACTGAATGCACCAATCAAAAGACACAGAGTTAACTGAATGGATAAGAAAACAAGACCCATTTATATGCTGCTTACAAGAGACTCACCTTCAAACCAAAGATATACACAGACTAAAGGTGAAGAGATGGAAAAAGATATTTCATGCAAACAACAAGGAGGAAAAAGCAGGTGTTTCAGTACTTGTATCAGACAAAATAGACTTCAAAACGAAGAAAGTAGCAAAGATAAAGAAGGACATTACATGATAAAGGGGTCAATCCAACAAGAGGATATAACCATTATAAATATATATGCACCCAATATGGGAACACCAGCATATGTGAAACAAATACTAACAGAATTAAAGGAGGAAATAGACAGCAATGCATTCATTTTACGTGACTTCAACACACCACTCACTCCAGAGGACAGATCAACCAGACAGAAAATAAGTAAAGACACAGAGGCACTGAACAACACACTAGAACAGATGGACCTAACGGACATCTACAGAACTCTACACCCAAAAGAAACAGGATACACATTCTTCTCAAGTGCACAAGGAATATTTTCCAGAATAGACCACATACTAGGCCACAAAAAGAACCTCAGGAAATTCAAAAACACTGAAATTCTACCTACCAACTTCTCAGATCACAAAGGTATAAAGCTAGAAATAAATTGTACAAAGAAACCAAAAAGGCTCACAAATACATGGAGACTTAACAACATTCTCCTAATTAATCAATGGGTTAACGACAAAATCAAAACAGAAATCAAAGAATATATGGAGACTAATGACAATAACAACACAAAGCCACAGCTTCTGTGGGATGCAGCAAAGGCAGTTCTAAGAGGAAAGTATATTGCAATCCAGGCCTATTTAAAGAAGGAAGAAAAATCCCAGATGAATAGTCTAAAGACACAATTACTGAAATTGGAAAAAGAAGAACAAATGAGGCCCAAAGTCACCAGAAGGAGGGACATAATAAAGATCAGAGAAGAAATAAATAAAATTGAGAAGAATAAAACAATAGAAAAAATCAATGAAACCAAGAGCTGGTTCTTTGAAAAAATAAACAAAATAGATAAACCCCTAGCCAGACTCATTAAGAGAAAAAGAGAATCTACACACATAAACAGAATCACAAATGAGAAAGGAAAAATCACGACAGACAAAACAGAAATACAAAGAATTATAAGAGAATACTATGAAAATCTATATGCTAACAAGCTGGAAAACCTAGAAGAAATGGACAGCTTCTTAGAAAAATACAACCTTCCAAGACTGACCAAGCAAGAAACAGAAAACTAAACAGACCAATCACCAGCAATGAAATTGAATTGGTAATCAAAAAACTACCCAAGAACAAAACCCCTGGACCAGATGGATTCACCTCTGAATTCTACCAGACATATAGAGAAGAAATAACACCGATTCTCCTTAAAGTTTTCCAAAAAATAGAAGAGGAGGGAATACTTCCAAACTCATTCTATGAAGCCAGCATCACTCTAATACCAAAACCTCGCAAAGACCTCACCAAAAAAGAAAATTACAGACCAATATCCCTGATGAATGTAGATGCAAAAATACTCAACAAAATATTAGCAAACTGAATTCAAAAATACATCAAGAGGATCATACATCATGATAAAGTGGGACTCATCCCAGGGATGCAAGTATGGTACAACATTCGAAAATCCATCAACATCATCCACCACATCAACAAAAAGAAGAACAAAAACCACATGATCATCTGCATAGATGCTGAAAAAGCATTGGACAAAATCCAACATCCATTCATGATAAAAACTCTCAAGAAAATGGGTATAGAGGGCAGTACCTCAACATCATAAAGGTCATATATGACAAACCCATAGCTAACATCATACTTAACAGCAAGAAGCTGAAAGCTTTTCATCTAAGATCGGGAACAAGACAGGGATGCCCACTCTCTCCACTGTTATTCAACATAGCACTGGAGGTCCTAGCCACGGTAATCAGACCAAGCAAAGAAATACAAGGCATCCATGTTGGTAAAGAAGAAGTCAAATTGCCACTATTTGCAGATGACATGATATTGTACATAAACAACCCTAAAGGCTTCACTCCCATCCTACTAGAACTAATATCTGAATACAGCAAAGTTGCAGGATACAAAATTAACACACAGAAATCTGTTGCTTTCCTATGCACTAATGATAAGCTAACAGAAAGAGAAATCAGGAAAATAGTTCCATTCACAATTGCATCCAAAAGAATAAAATACCTAGGAATAAAACTGACAAAGGAAGTGAAAGACCTATACTCTGAATACTACAAGACACTCCAAAGAGAAATTAAAGCGGACACTACCAAATGGAAATTCATCCCATGCTCTTGGCTAGGAAGAATAAATATTGTTAAAATGGCCATCCTGCCTAAAGCAATCGACAGATTCAATGCAATTCCTATCAAAATACCAATAGCATTCTTCAATGAACTGGAACATAAAGTTCTAAAATTCATATTGAACCACAAAAGACCCGAATAGCCAAAACAATCCTGAGAAGGAGGAATAAAACAGGGGGAATTACGCTCCCTGACTTCAAGCTCTACTACAAAGCCACAGTAACTAAGACAATTTGGTATTGGCACAAAAACAGACCCACAGACCAGTGGAACAGAATGGAAAATCCAGACATTAACCCAAACATACATGGTCAATTAATATATGATAAAGCAGTCTTGCACATACAATGGGGAGATGACAGCCTCTTCAGCAGCTGGTGTTGGCAAAACTGGAAGCTACATGTAAGAGAATGAAACTGGACTACTGTCTAACCCCATACACAAAAGTAAACTCGAAATGGATCAAAGACCTGAATGTAAGTCATGAAACCATAAAACTCTTAGAAAAAAACATAGTCAAAAATCTCTTGGACATAATCATGAGCAACTTCTTCATGAACATATCTCCCCGGGCAAGGGAAACAAAAGCAAAAATGAACAAGTGGGACTATATCAAGCTGAAAATCTTCTGTACAGCAAAGGACACCATCAGTAGAACAAAAAGACATCCTACAGTTTGGGAGAATATATTCATAAATGACATGTCAGATAAGGGGTTGACATCCAAAATATATAAAGAACTCACGCACCTCAACAAACAAAAAGCAAATAATCCAATTAAGAAATGGGCAGAGGACATGAATAGACACTTCTCCAAAGAAGAAATTCAGATGGCCAACAGGCACATGAAAAGATGCTCCACATCGCTAATCATCAGAGAAATGGAAATTAAAACCACAATGAGATATCACCTCACACCAGTGAGGATGGCCAACATCCAAAACACAAACAACAACAAATGTTGGCGAGGATGTGGAGAAAAGGGAACCCTCCTACACTGCTGGTGGGAATGCAAATTAGTTCACCCATTGTGGAAAGCAGTATGGAGCTTCCTCAAAAAACTCAAAATAGAAATACCATTTGACCCAGGAATTCCACTCCTAGGAATTTACCCTAAGGATGCAGCAGCCCAGTTTGAAAAAGACATATGCACCCCTATGTTTATCACAGTACTATTTACAATAGCCAAGAAATGGAAGCAACCTAAGTGTCCATCAGTAGATAATGGATAAAGAAGATGTGGTACATATACACAATGGAATATTATTCAGCCATAAGAAGAAAACAAATCCTCCATTTGCAACAACATGGATGGAGCTAGAGGGTATTATGCTCAGTGAAATAAGCCAAGTGGAAAAAGACAAGTATCAAATGATTTCACTCATATGTGGAGTATAAGAACAAAGAAAAAAACTGAAGGAACAAAACAGCAGCAGACTCACAGAACCCAAGAACGGACTAATAGTTACCAAAGGGAAAGGGACTGGGGAAGATGGGTGGGAAGGGAGGGATAAGAGGGAAAAAGGGGCATTACGATTAGCAGATGTAATGTTGGGGGGGCACGGGGAGGGCAGTACAACTCAGAGAAGACAAGTAGTGATTCTATAGCATCTCACTACGCTGATGGACAGTGACTGTAATGGGGTTGGTGGGGGGGACCTGATGAAGGGGGTAGTTTAATAACCATAATATTGCACATGTAATTGTAGATTAATAATACCAAAATAAAAAAATAATAAAAAAAGAAAAAAAAAGTTTGTTAGCTGGCATGTAGTAAAATCTGCACTGTTCTGTTCTTTCAGACCCTATTACTTTTTTTAAGTCTGGCTCATCAGCTAAGTTAGTTTCCCCAGTCCAGATTCCCCCCTTCATCCTGCTGAGATCACCAACATTATCCATAAAAATACAAAAATTATTTAATAATGTCAATCAACTGATGAGCAGCTATGTAATAGTGGTATATCCATATAATATGATATTATTTGTCAATTAAAAGAATGAAACATGCTCCAACTAAAAAAATGGGCCAAGAATCCAAACAGACATTTCTCTGAAGAAGACAGACAAATAGTTAATAAGCGCAAGAAATGATGCTCAATAGCATTATCTATTAGGGAAATGCAAATCAAGAACACAAAGAAATACTACCGATAACACCCATTAGGATGTATACTATCAAACAATAGATAACAAATGCTGGAGAAGATGTGGAGAAATAAGAATATTTATAATCTCCAATAGGAATGAAATATGGTACAGATCCTTGGAAAACAGTTTGACACGTCCCCAAAAGCTTAAACATAGAGTTACCATATATATACCCAGGAGAAATTATAGCATATGTCCACACAACTTGTACATGAATGTTCGTAGCAGCATTATTCATAGTAGCCAAAAGGTAGAAACAACCCAAATATCCATCAACTGATGGATAAATGAAATATAATATATCCATATAATAGAATTTTACTCAGAAACAAAAAGTAACAAAATATTGATACATGCTACAGAATGGATAAACCTTGAAAACATTATGCTAAGTGAAAGGAGCCTGTCAAAAGACCACATATTGTAGGATTCTGTTGACATAAAATGTCCAGAATATGCAAATCTATAGAGACAGAAAATAGACTAGTGATTATCTAGGGCTGTAGGGCTTTGGGGGAGGGAATGGGTATGGGATTTCTTTCTGGGTGATGAAAGTGTTCTAAAATTAGATAGGGGTGATGGCTGAATGCCCTTGTGAATATACTAACAACACTGAATTCTGCATTTTAAAAAGGTGGATTGTATGGTGTGTGAATTATACCTCAATAAGGCTGTTTAAAAATATTTTAACAACTAGTTTAGCCTGATAGGGTACTTTTCAAGAATTCTTAACTCCCATTATTTTAAGGCTGAGCTCATGAGCAACCTTTTCATGTCTGAGTTCTCTCAGTATGTTCTCCTGGTCATTGATTCTTATCCAGCCAACTATGTCCACCTATGCAAATAAATTGATATTCTGATTTGCATATCTATCTCCTGTGAGTTCCTCTAGTTCAAATAATTTCCCTAGAGTTTGGTCACAGTTGGGGTGAACTGATAAAACTGATTTTAGCAAACCGCAAATCTTAACACCTGGCTGTGTTAGCCTCACACAGGTTTTACATTCCCAAGAGACCCTGCCTAAAACAGCCAGCCAGTCAGTCAGCTGGCCTCTTGCTCTTTCTTTTTTGACAGGTCCAACCTACAATATATTGGCTGGAATATTATTTTTCAGTGCAGAAGATTCATGGAGGAAATGTACAGTATCATATCACAAAAGAAAAACAAACAAGAAATAAATTAAAAATAAGATAGAGTTCTTGATTTTGTTTTCTGAAATGGATATGAAACCATTGCAAGAATAAACAGTGATTTGGCATTCAGCGTCACTGCTACATAGTCATTAATAAGAACTGAATTAATGAATGAATAAACTAATGTCATAAGCATATTGTTTGTGGAGTGATGAATAGATTTGGTTTGGCTAGATTTATTAAGTTTATCTAGCTATGAAGTTGCACAATTCAAGGAGTATAAACTTAACTTGTATTCATCTCAGTTTTCTATGGCTGGTCTTCATAATGATGTGGCATAGCTGGGACATTACTGATTTTCAGGTGAGGATCCAAATAGAAATGGGCCAAATGTATTTTGTGGACTCACCTCTAGTTTGGCTGTCATGTTTTAAGCCCTCTCTTTTGACATGGGTGAAGTTAGAGCCAATCATCTAATCAGTCATAAGTACAGAAAACATGGTGGAACAGAACTAAAAGACATGATTCTCTTCCCTGGGAGACAAGGTTATTAACCATGCCAAACATAAAGAAATTATATATATACATAAATAATGTGTTATATATGTTACAGAAAATATATACATGTACATAGGGGTTCCATATAGTCTAAATACATAAATATGTTTTATTTTTATAGATTAAAGGTTTCTTTGACAAGATTACATTTTCCTAAATGTACCAGATTTTTCTGGAAACCTTTTATAAACATGAAAGATGAATGCAAAAAAGACCTCTACTTAAGAAAAATGGTTGATTTTCTTAATCATCTAATGGGTTATTCTTTCTATTATTTGCAGAAGTAACTTGTCTTCCTAATTATTCATTTACTATAAGGAATCTCCATGTTTCTCCATAAGACAGTCTTAGAAGTTATATCATAAATTGTAACAGTGTAAAGTAGATCTTTTTTTCCCTATAGCAATAAAGTTACCATTAGGCCTGGTTTCTCTGATCATGAATTCAACAAAATGATTCAGGCTTAGAAACTAACACTAAAATCTCTGTAGTCATTAAAAATAAGATTATGTCTTAAATTCTATAAAATGACATAAATAGGATGTGTATATCAATTATTCAAGAGGCCTCAATGTACTATACTGTACATATATAATACAACCATTATAACCATACTGTATTACAATGACTTACTTAAAACAAATAATGCAACTCTAATAACCAATGCATTAATTATACATGATTCAAGAAATAATTTTGTTTGCATTCTTACAATTCACAAGGAGTTGGGAAGAATAGTGTTTTGCCAAATTCTTATTAAAACTGTGCAGGAATTTTGAGTGGATATTTTTTTCCCTTGATAAGTTTTCTTGCAGCAAGGAGTCTTCAAAATCATTGAACAGTTCTGACTAGCAGGTATTTGTTAAAATTCTACCAGGTGCTAGATACTACACTAAGTAATGAGGACACAAAATTAAATAATAATACAGAGCCTTGCCCAGGAGGAATTCAGTTTTGTGGGAGAGACAGATGCATAAACAGTGGCTTTCCATACAAGAATGAGCTATGCATGAGCCACCGTGGAGCACAGGGCAGCCAGAGTTTGGGGATTAGAGAGGCTCCTTGAAATGAGTCTTAAATTCAAGATAGATAGGAGTTATTGGGATGAGGAAGTGTGATGAACAGGAGATATTTAAGAGACAGTGTATCCTGGGCTGTGCTCAAGATGGGTCACTAGAAATTAGAGCCATTGCAGTATTATATTTGAAGTACTTTTTAAGAAACACAATTCATTCAATAAAATGCTTACTAGGTGTTTTTTATGTATTGAGCAATGTTCTAAATGCTGTAAATACAGTGATTAACAAAATAGACAAAAACATCTGACTTTAGGAGCTTATACGCTAGTGGGGGAAACAGATGAAAATAGAATAAACAAATAAATGTATGTTATAATTCCAGATAGTGATGAATGTTATAAAGGAAAAAAAGCAGAGTAAGGGACTAGTGAGTGATGGGGTGCTATTTTAGGTGGCGGAGAGGGTCAGGGAAATCCTCTCTGAAGAGGTGATTTTTGAGTAGAAAGTATTCAGGGTACAAGGCATGTGAATATTTAGAGGGCAATGGCATTTCAGATACTAGGACTAGCCTGTATAAGACCCTGAAGTAGGACCTTGGCTTGGTATGTTTAAAGATTAACAAGGAGGCCAAAATGGCTGGAACACACTAAATGAGAGGAAGAATAACAAGAAATGAGTTGGGAGAAGTGGCCAGAGGCCAGCTTATGCAAGCCTTTATCTTTACCAAAGCTGTTTTCTCTACGTTTTAGTTACAAAGCTAAACTGTATTTGCCAGAATTCTTTGCGGCTAGGGAATGTGGAGCCTTATGAAAGAGTTCTGACTCTGGACTGGTGGTTGTGCTGTAAACCCCTTCTAGATTTACTCACATAAATATTCTACACAATTCTCTCTTCTGTCTGCTGTCTGACCTCATGGAAGACTCCAAGGCCCTTGAGACCCCTAGAAAGATCAAGGAAGACTGATCATTGCCTAGACACATTTGCTTTGGACTTTTCATAAGAACAAAATACAGTTTATTATGCTACACCACCAAGATTTGGGGGTGTGTTACAGCAGCCAGTGGCTCTGACTAATAAAGCTTTGTAGTTGGGATTTGAAAAAAAGGTGCCTATTGAATTAGATATTTGAGTTAATTTTCTTTATTCTTTATCCTATATCCACTCCCCCCATCCCTATTAGAAAAACCTTAAGGAAGCAAAGGGGTCATAGGAGATCACTCTGAAGGCTTTTGTTTTAAAGAGAAGGGGGATAGTCACCCTTCTTTGTCCTAGCAACATTGAGGAGTGTGGACATTACCTTTAAGGCTTGTAGGAATCATTAGTGTCAGCCTCCTCCCTCCAGCTCCCAACTGATTCCCCAACTCTTTCCCTGCCCAGTTCCAAGAAGAACAGCAAGAGTAATCAGAAGCACCGAAGAAAAATATAATTATTTAATAAGCCGAAATGAAGTTTGGACCATTTCATTCTTAAATAACAAAAGAGTATTTGAGAAAAGGACCTATGTACTGGACAATTTGGCCAATGATTAACTTACCTTGGAATTGATCCAGTAATTCTTCTGCATCTGCATCTTTTGGGTATAAACACATAGCTAAGATATATAGTTATTTTTATAGTCCCCAACAGCATTTAAAAATATTTCTCCCTGTAGGAATTGTCCTCTAGTCTTTTAATTCTCCTACCTTTCTTAAGTATCATGGTACTACTGTGAATATTCACTGCTTCATTGTTTTTTTATTGAGCATATACTCTGTTTCTGGCACTATTCCCAGTGCTGGGAATATACAACTTCCTGCTGTCATGGGCCTCAGGAAAAAATGAAATTTGATTATAGTGTAGACATAGCTTGGTTTTACTTTTCATATCAGTTTTCAGTTGCTATGTTAATAAATAACACAAATACAGTGGCTTAAAACCATACAGACTTATTCTCCTACATTTCTGAAAGACAGAGGTTTGAAAGGAGACTCATGGGGCTAAAATCAAACTTGTCAGGCTAGTTCCTTCTGGAGACCCTAGGGGAGACTCTGCTCCTTGTCTCTGCCAGCTTCCAGAAGTTACTGGCATTCCTTGGCTTGTGGCCAACCCCTGCTTCTATCATCAAAGTAACCTTTCTGTCTGACCTCCCTGTGTCAGTCTTATGTGGACCTTTGTGATTTTATTGGACCTACCAGGATAACCTCACCATCATGGGATCATTCATTTGATCACATATGTGAAGTCTCCTGTACAATGTAAGGTAATATGTTCACAGGTTCTGGGGGTCAGGAGGTGGGTACCTTGCAGGGGGCACACATCTTAGCCTACCACACATTTTCAGTATTTAAGGCTAAAGAATATATTTTCCTTTTGTGAAAGCTTCAGATGGAGTGTCCTAGAAGTTGTTATATTAAAGGATGATTTCATTTTCTTTCTCATAAATTTCAGTCAGGCTGCTACGACATGAAAGATTTGTGAGTTCTCTTCCACTAGCGAGCCAGGTGTTCACAGATGGCTTTACTGGTTTTTGGGCTGTGATCTTAAGCAAATTCTTTAGCTTCTATGATCTTTAGTTTCTTCATTTCTCCAAAATGGTGATAATAGGACCTCCATCCACTGTTATCTGTTGTTTAAGATTGGCTGAGATAACTGAAAGACATTTGGCTTATTGTAGGTCAATTTCTGATCTATATCTCAATTTCTGATACTCAACATCTAGGAGCTCCACAAAAAGGATTCAGTGAATCTTTGATTCTCCAGATTTACATGCAAAATTTTGTTTGCATCTATAAACACACAGTTTTGGAGGAATATTATTTCTCTTTTTCATTCCATTTTCTAAGGCTCTATGCATTTGTCAAAACTAAAAATCATTGTAGGTTATCATCATGTTATTTCCCTTTCTCTTTCAACTTCTCCAGGAGTGGAACTGGTACACACCCTTCCTTCATCAAAACCACAAACTTGATGTGTAGAAAAACTCTTCTGATTCAATATGAATATATGGCAACAAGAATGGTGCATCCTTTCCTCTTTCTATAATGGTGGTTTCTGGTACACATCCTGTTTAAAAGAGAGGCTATGCTTACCAGCACATCAATATCATTATGATGTTTTTGCACTTAAAGTTTCATGTCTCATTCCAACTTCCCATGTCCCTCATAAAGGAATAGCATGGCTTCAGCTGCCAGTAACAATTTAGTCTTGATCCGTCTGGATTTTAAAATCATATTTCCAGCCACATGATTCATACCTCACCAAGCATCCCTATCTTCATCTTGTCAACAGGCACTGGCAGCTTTTCCAGCTTGCCCCTCTCAGCCCTGCTCACTGAGCCACGAGTGTGTTTTGTCAACTAATATGATTTGAATGGAGGTGCTTTACTGAGCTCAGGTACCTGGCTTGCTTGTTTCTGGACACAGTACATCCCTAAAGTTGCAACTCCATATGATCTAATCACATTAAATGATAGACTGTAAGTTCTTCGAGAGCAGAGCCCATATTTTCCCCATTTTCTTATCCCTTACACTTCATACCACACCTATACACAGTAAGGGCTCAGGAAATACTTGTCATATTGAATCAAATACTTATTAATACAAATTCATTTTTTTCTCACAAACCTACCTATCCTTCTAGTTCCTTCTCTGTTAAAGGTATCACCCTCTAAATATATATCCAAGTTTGAAACTGATAATTTATATCCAGGGTCAGCAAACTATGGCCCACAGACCAAACCTGGCTGCTGCCTGTTTTAGTAAATGAAGTATAATTGGAACATGGCAGAGTTGAGTAGTCATAACAGAGACCATATGGGCTGCAAGGCCTAAAACATTTGCTGTTTTGCTCTTTACTGACAATGTCTGCCAACTGGTGATTTATGTGATAATGCCCAGCAAAGTTATCTCCTAGGATGGGAGAGATTTCTACATTCATTGCTTTCTTAACTATGAACTCTTCTCACTGATTCTTCCCCAACTCATCCCTAATCCCCACTTATACCAAGTGCCACCTCATTGTTGAGTTCTTCATAAATGGAGAATAGATATGACCTCTGGAGTGCAGGAATTGCCCCATATTTGATCTTGTGTTCTCAGCTGAACTCAGTAACTGTTGCTGTGTTAAGTGTGTTCTTCTCCAAATAGCTGAACAAATATCTTCCTGTTTGTGATCATCTCTAGGCTTTCCTGTAGGTAGTTCCTGTAGAGTGTAAAGTTCTTACTTACCTTTATCTTCCTGTAGCTTCTGCACAAGGAGATGCTTCAGGGCTCATTAAAGGAGAATGTTCGTAACGTGCAGAAAGCCCAGAAATGGCATCATGGAAAACAGAAAAGTGTGAAAGGATAAGAATAAAATACCTACTGATTTTCCATGGCACTTTTAATGACCTTATAGTGTATTGTCTAGAAACAAAATAACCAATAATAAGAAAATCTACATAGCATGGAGTGGTACTTCATGTTTCTTCTTTTATCTAAAAAATAAAAAAATATATAAAATGCTAATATAGAAATGAGTACAAAATAACCTTACTTAGTCATGGTAAGAAAGATATGTCTTATTCTGGACTGGTTGAGTGGCATTACTAACCACAGAGGTTAAGACGGATGAGACCAAAAGTTTTTAAACATTTCTCTTTTTGGAACTTCCCCAGAGCCTAACTATGGGAAGGGTTAATCTCCTCATACTCTGTGTCATCATTGATGGAAAACTTGAAACCAAAGAACCTATTTCCTCAGATATTCACTGATCTGATAGCTGAGAAATCTGAGCTGTCACAGAGATTCTGGAAGTGCAAAGATACCTCTTTGTTGTTAAATTTCAGAACTTTATGCACACACATAAACTTTGGGACACATGGGACACACTTTTGTCATCCAGTGGCTAAAAAATAGTATTAAAACTGTCAGATGCACCAAGATACAGGGACTCATCCCAAACAGGAGCTGACAGTCACAGAAAGAGGTGAAAAGACAACGAAGGTGATCTCAGGGAAGGAATGGTCTGTGGAAATGGAGTGATATGGGGATAAGAGTATGCATTTTCATTTTCTTTCTCTGATTGCAGCAACATAGGTTAATTTTGTAATGCACAAGATTTTTTAATACCAAAAAACCCAAAGACCACAGATAATTATGTATGAGCTTGGTAATGAGTATGTATTTAAAAATTCCAAAGTCTAGAAATACTTCAATTAACCATAATTTGATCAAAATTATGAAGTATATACATATCACATGGAGACACTTCTCCATCTGTCATCATCACCATCTATTTATTTCTCTATAGCAAATGACAATTTTCAGAGCAATTGTTGCAAACAATGCTTAGTTGTTAATATATAATTACAATAATGATGTGGCTTATAAAGCTTGGGGTGAATAGTAACAATATTTCCTCTTTTATATGTAGATTCGCAGCTGAGCCCTGAGAAACAACAGTAACACATTTTTTTACTTACAGGTTGCAATGTATGTGCACTTCACCTTTTTGTTCTTTATGGTCCATTATTGCCTTTGAGAGTAAATACACCACTCCTACTAGGGTAAAGTAAGAGTTAACTCATCACTAGACTACGGAGAAGACACTGGATTCAGAATACTATTTTTGTACAAATTTAATATATAAACTAATTCAATCATTAGTCTCCCCCAAAACATAAAGCGAAATTCCTCTCAGACAATATCTCAATGTTACAGATTGTTAAATAACCCTGGATAAGATTTAAGTTCTATGTGAATGTGAAGTGTAGGTCAATTTATGTTGTTGGGGGAATCAACACAATTATGTAATATTTTACAAAGAGTTAAGAGACAGTCATAAATCTCCAATCTTTGAGTCTCTGGATGTACATGTTCTAACCTAGAAACTACTCCTCTGACAGCTCATGTTTAAATCTTATTAGATATACACTTAAAATTATGCCAAAACTCCACCCCTGTCAACCACACTATCACCCTCATCACCTCCTACGTTCATTCTATCTTAGTTAGTATTTCTAAAACCTTTTTAATCTTATTGTTTCCTTCTCCCACTCTATCCCATAGTTAGTACTTATTTTTGCTCCACTTTTTGGATTTTAATATTGTTCTGATTAAGAAGTGTCAAGCTTCAATCTCCAAATTTTCCTTTGCTCAAATATCTCCTTAAACCCACTCAAATGCTTATCTCATTAGGGTCCCCAAATGCCCTGCTGAGTTTGAGAGTCTAGTACGGTTTGACCATTTTTCCTATTGAAAATGTAGACAATAGGTTAAGCAAAAGCACATCTGAAAACAACAGTCCCATTCTGGCCTTCCCATTTTGGCTCTGTTATTGAGACACTGACAATAGAAAGTGAGCAAGCCATCTCCACTGCCAGAGCAGGGGCAGTCTCTGAGGCTGGGCATCATTTCTAAACCTTCCCTTTAGGTGTATGCCAGCTACAGGATGTCATTGTAAAGCAGAATAGGGTAGAGGAGAAGAGGAATCTATAAAGAACACCTGGATCCACGGAGATGCAAGTGGAAGTAACCTTTGTTCTTAATTTACCTGTTGTGTGCTGTTAACTTACTGGTCAGGAAAATTAGGGGCCTCTCAGACTCATTGTCTGTAAAGGGAGCATCATAAGATCTATCCTGTATGTTTGTTGTGAGACTGGGCACATGACACAGAACCTGACGCAAAAGTACACCTCATTTAATGACAGTTTTATTATTATTCTTTATTTCAGAGAGAGCAAGGCTTGAAAATGAATTGAAAAAGAGTTAAAACTTTCTGAGACATTGTAGCATACACATATTTATCCTGGAGTAGGAAGTAAAATGTGAGACACAGTCTAAAGGGTTTGGCTGTGACAAGATTTGTCTTCAGTATCTAATTAGAAAGCCATTCCCACTAAACACTCAATGCTTTTCTCCTCAAGGTCCCCAAATGCCCTGTCAAGTCTGAGAGTTTAGTAATATGGATTTCATTCTTTTTCCTACTGAAAATGCAGACTAAAGGTGTCTTAGTACAGGCTGCTATAATAAAAATATCATAGACTAGGTGGCTTAAAGAACAGGCATTTATTTCTTACAGTTCTGAAGGATGAGAAGTCCGAGATCAAGGCACTGGCCAATTTGGTGTCAGATGGCCATCTTTCTGCTGTGTCCTCATGGGGTGGAGAGCTCTCTGGGGTTCAGCGAGACACCCTTATCATCCAGTTGCCTTCCAAAGTACCATCTCTTAATACCATCACATTGAGGGGTTAGGATTTCAGCATATGAATTTTGTGGGAAACAAACATTCAGTCCATTGCAAAAGGATTAAGTAGAGTACAACTAAAAGCAACAGTTTCCTCTTGATCCATTAAGCACTGTTCCTTCCCTAGGACATATTTTCTTTTTTGGCTAAAAAGTGACATATTGGAGCTATTCTCCAATGGCACCAATAACTTCTATTTTCTGTTAGAATACCTGAAATGTAATTATAATGTTCAACCCCCAATTAGGGTAGAAGATGGCTTTGCTTTTTGATGTACAACAGGAAAGGAGAAGTGAGGGGCAGGTTAATGTGTTTCCTTTAAAAGGCCAATTGTATGGCATTATTGACCTAAGGAATTTAGGAATGTATTGAGTATCTTAATTATTTGAGCCCTTGAAATAGTTTTACTCACTCCATTTGGCAAAAGTCTCCTACACAGGGCTCATCTGTGAGAGACAAAGAGATGAAAAAAACATTGAGGTTCGAGGAATTGGCATTACTTCTCCAGGTCCCACTGCAGAGGACATGTTGACTTATGATGGTGGGGGTCTGGGGGAGCAACACCATGAGGTTCTGCTTTTCCTCTGACAATGCATATGACCTTAGACGAATCACAATTTATTTGGGTCTCACAGTTTTCATCTAGGAAATATTGAAGTTGGACTAGATGACTACATTCCTTCTAGCCCCAGTATCACATTAACATCATTGTCTGGATTATTGCTCTGACCCTCTACATCCTCCAGGGATCCTAGGTGCAGGAAATGAAAATTGGACAGGAAGTTAGGAGTCCTGTATCTCTACAGGAGTGATAATGGGGATAATAGTCACCACTCTCTGGGCCTCGATGCCCTCTTCTGTAGTGAGGTTCCCGGGAGAGTAAACCGGGCATGTTCCCTGAGGCAGCAGGGCTGGGGGTTATGAGGAAGAGAGCGCAGAGCAGGTGATGTCAGGGTTCTTTCCACCTCTTAAATTCTGAGTCATCTGGGACACTTTTTCCACATTACTCAGGCAAAGCTGAAACAAGAGGGTTCATTGCATCTAATTCCTGTTTTTTGTTCTGCGTTAGTTTTATTTTGTTTTGTTTTTTGAGGGGTAGAGAGAAAGACTGACTAGTAAGGAGAAGACTACAATTCCTAAAAATATCTTAAAAACCAAGTCTCCTAATATATAGACGAACTTCTTATAAACCCAAGAATTAAAACCATTCATGGAGAAACAGGATTTAGCCACAAAATTATTTATTATTTTTTTGTTTAGGTGTATTGAATGCATGAGCAATACTTGCTTAATATTATTTTAAATTATTGCCCTTCATTGTTAAGAAAACCAAAAGACAGAAAAAAAATATATTATGTTACTATATATTATTAACCTTGCAGGTTGTTATTTCTGAGAATTATAAAGAACAATGAATCGTAATGATCAAAGAAAGGCAGTGCATTCCTCTTTACCATTGAGTAATTTGTGTGAGTGTAATTAACTGCCCTTCGCAGCTCAGAAAATCCTTGTAGTTAGAAAGGACATGCTATTGTTTTCTGTTTAGTAGATGTAGAATGGTAAACGAGAAATCAGAGTATTTTATGTTCACATTTCAATTAAGCAGCAAGGAAGATAAACAAAGAAAGCTAAATATAACTTTGCAGAAAACGCTCTTTCCAGTTGTCCTCTTTAAACTTTCCCAAGCTCAGGCTACTATAAAAAATATGAACTGAATCTTCTCTTCCAAGTTGTGTATGTCAAGAGGCCACTAGCCCCCATTTTATAGATTATCTGGGTTTGGCTTAACTGAGTCATTAATGGGTAAAGGCATTGTAGCTATGTATGAGCAAATAAGTAAAAGAGTGCATGGATAACTTCTAGGTATGACTTTTAAACATATGGTGTTTATTCCTTATGAATTCCTTACAATTCCTCAGCATATAATAGACATAGGCCCTAATGAATTCTTTTTGCTAGTATCAGTATTAATTTCTCTGTTGTTGCTTTTTTGGCCAATGTAATGTCAAAGTCCAGAGAGTTAGAAGTGGCTTTAAATAGGGTTCTTGTATTTTTAAAAATTTAAATGTATAATCCAAACAGTCTTAGGGTTTTTCAAATATAGGATGATCTTTCATATGACATAACCTTTTATTAAGAGTATAATCCTTGTGTGTTACAAAAAAGGAAGAAAATAAAATAGTGATTTACCTGAGAAGGCTGGCTTGGAATGCTTTATGAATAAATGCTATTTTCCTTGAATGGAGAAAAACTATTTCTTAAGATTTCGACTTTATAGACTTCATTTCTTTTCTGCAAGTACTTTCTTTAGAGATTTATGACCAAACAACTCCCTGATTAATTCTCTTCTGAAGATATCTGAAGCCAGGTATAATGAGAAGTGGAAAGAAGGCCTTTTCAGAAATACCTCAGCCTTCTCCTCATTGTGTCAAATCAGCACAAATGAGTCATAAGTCTGAAACCTGGGTGCCTTGCCATGGCAGCATCAAAGCATCACTGACAGAACCTTGAACGATGGGCCCTGAGAAGGCCTCCAAGGCCTCGTTCTAAAGACAGCGACATCCTTGAAAACATGGGCAAGAGCTCATGCAGAATATTCTGCAAAGGCTGGGTGAATACAAACTAGCGTGCACAGTAACCCTTGTATAGGCAGACTGGGGGGCCTTGGGGGCATGGAGAGCTCCCATAATAACTGCAGTGGTATTTCCTTGATTTCTTCTCTCCCTCCCCAGAATTCTCTCTGGGACCCCCAGCACACGCGGATGGCTCTGAGGCCGTCATGTCCCTTCACTGTGGCTGCTGTGATGCTGCAGCTGCTGAAGCCTAATCATTCCAGGCCTGTAAGCACCATTGTGCTGTACTCATCAGGGCTCCTGGTGCTCTCCTCCCATCACTGTTTTCCCTTGCTGTCAGGACCTCTGCTGTTGGTACTGAAAAAGATGGAGAGAAGTCTCTCCCTCACTGAGTAAATGCTTTCTAGGCCTCCAAGGCTCAGCCTGGCTACTGTTTCCGTACTAATGCTGAACTAGGTATTTAGAGTATAACTGCTAAAGCCCAAGGGTAGCACAGTAAATATATTCCTCAACGATCGCTGAGTGACACAAAATGAGGCACGTGTTTCACAAGCCTAATAACTCTGCTTTCTCTTATGTTACATCACTGAGCCTCTCTTCTTACCTTGCAGAGGGGTCTAACATACCCCACAGATTAGGCCCAGTTTTGTCCTCCAAAGCCCAGGGGATCCTGCTAATAAAAACTGTTTGTGATATGGTCTGATTCCCCAGACTCTCCATGGCAAATACAGCGATCAGAATCTGTATTAGTTTCCTATTGCTGCTGTAACAAATTACCACAAATGTAGTAAGTTAAAACAATACAAATATATTACCTTACAGTTTGAATATAAGATGTCTGGTAGGGTCTCATGAGACTAAAATCAAGGTGCCTGCACAGTGGAGAATACATTACCTACTTCAGTATTCAGTTCCTTGTGGTCATAGGAAGGAATTTCTCATTTTCTGGCTACCTGCTGGGGTTCATTTCCAGTTTCTAGAGGACACTACATTCTTCAGCTCATGGCCTACTTCCGCCATCCTACAAGCTAATGCTGGCAGGCAGAGTCCCTTTCAGGCTTAGGCTCTTTCATTATTCTTCCTTCCTCTCATTTCTTGACGTCTCTCTGCCTCCCTTTTCTGTTTTCTTTTTTTTTTTCTTTTGGTATCATTAATATACACTTACATGAGCAACATTGTGGTTACTAGATTCCCCCCTTATCAAGTCCCCACCACATACCCCATTACAGTCACTGTCCATCAGTGTAGTAAGATGCTATAGAGTCACTACTTGTCTTCTCTGTGCTATATTGCCTTCCCCGTGCACCCCCCCTACATTATGTGTGCTAATTGTAATGCCCCTTTTTCCCCTTATCCCTCCCTTCCCACCATCCTCCCCAGTCCCTTTCCCTTTGGTAACTATTAGTCCGTTCTTGGGTTCTGTGAGTCTGCTGCTGTTTTGTTCCTTCAGTTTTTGCTTTGTTCTTATGATCCACAGATGAGTGAAATCATTTGCTACTTGTCTTTCTCCACCTGGCTTATTTCACTGGGCGTAATACTCTCTAGCTCCACCCATGTTGTTGCAAATGGTAGGATTTGTTTTCTTCTTATGGCTGAATAATATTCCATTGTGCATATGTACCATATCTTCTTTATTCATTCATCTACTGATAGACACTTAGGCTGCTTCCATTTCTTGGCTATTGTAAATAGTGCTGTGATAAACATAGAGGTGCATATGTCTTTTTCAAACTGGGCTCCTGCATTCTTGGGGAAAATTTCTAGGAGTAGAATTCCTGGGTCAAATGGTATTTCTATTTTTAGTTTTTTGAGGAACCTCCATACAGCTTTCCACCATGGTTGAACTAATATACATTCCCACCAGTAGTGTAGGAGGGTGCCCTTTCTACACATCCTTGCCAGCATTTGTTGTTGTCTATCTGTCTTTCGGATGGTGGCCATCCTAACTTGTGTGAGGTGCTATCTCATTGTGGTTTTAATTTGCATTTCTCTGATGATTAGCGATTTGGAGCATCTTTTCATGTGCCTGTTGGCCTTCTGAATTTCTTCTTTGGAGAAGTGTCTGTTCAGATCCTCTGCCCATTTTTAATTGGATTATTTGCTTTTTGTTTGTTGAGGTGCATGAGCTCTTTATATATTTTGGATGTCAATCCCTTATCAGATATGTCATTTATGAATATATTCTCCCATACTGTAGGATGCCTTTTTGTTCTACTGATGGTGTCCTTTGCTGCCTTTTAGTTTAATATAGTCCCACTTGTTCATTTTTGCTTTTGTTGCCCTTGCCCCTGGAGATATGTTCATGAAGAAATTGTTCATGTTTATATTCAAGAGAGTTTTGCCTTTGTTTTCTTCTAAGAGTTTTATGGTTTCATGACTAAATTTAGGTCTTTGATCCATTTCGAGTTTACTTTTGTGTATGGAGTTAGACAGTAATCCAGTTTCATTCTCTTACATGTAGCTGTCCAGTTTTGCCAACACCAGGTGTTGAAGAGGCTGTCATTTCCCCATTGTATATCCATGGCTCCTTTATGGTATATTAATTGACCATATATGCTTGGGGTTATATCTGGACTCTCTTTTCTGTTCCACTGGTCTATGGGTCTGTTCTTGTGCCAGTACCAAATTTTTTTGATTACTGTGGCTTTGTAGTTGAGCTTGCCCTTTTCTGTTTTTAAAGACTTATGTGATTAAATTGGCTCCTCTAGCATCAAAGTCCTTATCCTTGATCACATCAGTGAAGATCTTTTTCCATATAAAATAACATATTCTCAGCTTCTAGGGATGAGGGCATGCACATCTCAGGGGGTAGTCATTATTCTGCCTATCACAGAATATGCTCAGGGTTCTTATAATCTTAGTGTTTCCAAAAACAAGTCCAGCATCTAATAGAAAGTTACAGACTGAAATTAAACTCTGTATTAGAAGTCTTTTGATTGAATTAAGAAATTGAAATAAGGGAAAATTGCTATTCTTTAGATCATTAAATGGAGAAGTCCAGATGGCTTCAGACAAACATTGATCCAGGAATTGGTCTTTCTTCATCACATGATACTCCATTGCTGTGCTAATTACAAATTCAGGAAAGTTATTTATTTGTCTTTAGGTTACTGTCCTATCATTGTAGCAACTCCAGTGGAAAGAAATGTTTTCATTCTCAAGAGTTCCAACAAAAGTTTGGGAGACAGTTCTAATTCACCCTGTTAAGTCTTATGACCATCTTGGAACCATTTACCTTGTAATCAGAGTAATACAGTGCTTTGATTGGCTAGACTTGACTTCTGAAGCCAGGGGATAGGGTTAGGCCCACCTTAATCACATGAACTAAAAGTGGATAGAGGTGCTATTATACAGGGGGTGTGAATGCTGGGCACTCAAAGACAACAGGCATTGACTCTTCTCAGAATTTTGGGAAAATACTACATAGGGACTTATTATCTAAAGATAGAAATGTAAGTTGTAGGAGTAAGAGAAAACAGAAGTACATTGTCTTTATATAATGCACATTACAAAATATTCATTGTGGGGAAGTTGGGGTTCCTATGACCAGGATCCTCACTGAACTTAAACCACCTGATAATGTAACTGGCCTGTTGCTAGGCTACCGCTTAAACATCTTTAGGCAATAAGCTATTATTGTGCTATATAGAGAGCTCCGCCCAGTGCTCTGGGCAGAGGCAGAGACACTAGTGCTGGACCTACTGCCAGGGGAACAAGCCGGGTAATAAACCCTTTCACCCCAAAGAACATTTTCTTTGGTCACATTGAATTCATAGCAAATTTGCCCTGGGCTGAAACTCATTGGCAAGACAATTGGTGAAAGTCGGCAGGGTTCATTGTTGACCAAGGAGAAAAGACAGGCTGCTCTTATGGGAGGGGTGCTTCAGCGGGCTGCCCCTGTGAATGGGGAGACAGTGGATTGTCCCCCAATGGGTATGTGGTCTGAGGTGGCTTGCCTCCTAGAGGACTGGGCCCCACCCCAGGACTGGAGGCCAGTGGAGGTGACACCTGAGGCAGTAGGGGTGGCCCTTGGTACAGTAAGTAGGTCTTTTGAGAGACAGAGTGCCCATGAGGCAGTGGGGACTGTGGGTTGGCTGCTTCTCACAGTACTAAAAAAATGTACAGAAGAGAAGGACATACTCCTGAAAAATACCCAAGAAATGGCAGCATGAGAATGTGAGCTGCAAACTTCTGTGGATTCCCTGAAGAAGGAAATGGCATTCATGCAAGAGGAGGCAGCACGAGAACTCTGGCAGCAAGGTGCTGTTGAAGACGTTAAAGATTACAGACTAAGAGGGCAGCACTGCCATGCTCTGAAGGAGGAAAAGGCCATCAAGGAAAAAGATGGACTCCTGAGGGAAGCACAGGTGGAGATGGCACAAGAACGCAAGCTGTGAAGCATGGAGGTGAAGGTAAGAGAGCTGCTGAAGACTGAGCTAGCATTGCTGCGAGGCACGGTAGAAAAGGTAAAGGTTGTAGCAGAGGAGGCACTCGGGGGAGGGGAGAGAAAGGTACCACCAGCCCCAGAAATGGAGGAGCTGGGGAAGGATGAAGGGATGATGCCAGAGGCACTGGCCCTTCCTGTATTGAAAGCATGTCCAGTGGTTGTAAAGAAAAAGACCCAGCAGCTGAAAGTTCCCAAGGAGAGGAGCAGCCCCCTCCCCAGGTCGTGGAGCACTCTATGGTCCGCCCCTATACTCAGGCTGAGCTGGTGGATTTGGGCTCCTGGTTTAGGCAAAAGCCCTCAGAGTCAATATCAGCTTGGTTCCTGTGTCTGTGGGACTTAGGGGTGGATGGAATTGTTCTGTCGGGGTCAGAGATGGGAAAGCTGTCTTCCCTGACAGTGCAGCCTGCCTTGAGGCAGCGATTACAAAATGCACATCAGACCCCAGGGAGTCACTCCCCCTCGATTGGCTCATGGCTGCACTTCATGCTGTGTGGTCCAATCCCAGTGATCTACCATCCTCTCCTGTTAGATGGCAGACATATGCTGAGCTCCAACAGGTGTTATGAAAGCTAGGCATAAGAAACGCCATCTATAGTCCAGAGAATTATGGCCCAGATGAAGAGATTTTCACTACTGGGATGAGAAATATTGTACTTCAAATGGCTCCTACATCCCTCTTTGGGTTTCTAGTGGCCATTCTTTCCCCTCACTTAGGTCATCCCATAAGCGAGGTGACATGTACAGTAGCAGACTTAGGAGAGGCTGAAGCAACAAGAATCTGGAAAGAAATAAGACCTGTCACTCACAAGAAGAATTTAAGGGCCCCATGAAGGTTAGGAGGACCCATATGTGGGTTGATATAATACGGACAGGAGCAGATGGAAGGAAATTGGATGGGAAGTCAAATAGGACCTTACTAGAGCTATGGCAACAGCTGAAACCAGAGCAGCAGTTCCAGCCATTAAGACCAAAGAGGCAGAGGTCATAGACAGAGCCAGGAGTATGGCTTGTGTGTTTGCAAGACTTCCTGCTGGAGAACGAGCCAACCTCACTTGAGCCCACACAGGAAGGTGATTGGGGAACACGGTCTGACTGAGGGGAAGGTCAAGGTATCTGCCCTGAGGGACCACGGGGGGACCGGAGGCCACATGTTGAAATAGCTATCCATTGGTCCCCAGTGAACATACAATGTGTTCTGGCTCTGGTGGACACAGGGGCTGAATGTTCACTGACTCATGGTAACAGTGAATGGTTCCCTGGGACCCCCACTATCATAGATGGATACGGGGGGAAGGCTATCAGAGTGAAAAAAGCCCAAATCACTTTGGGAATAGGGTGTCTACCCCTAAAAGAGTATACTGTGTATATATCTACTATTCCAGAGTATATTTTGGGAGTAGATATCCTGCAGGGTCTATGGTTGCAGACCACTGTAGGTGAGTTCAGACTGAGAGTACGTGTGGTGAAGGCAGTTCTGAGGGGACATGCTAGGCACCCGCCCACAGCATTGCCTGTACCTTGGTGGATGACTAATACCAAACAATACAAACTGCCTGGGGGGCCTAGAGACTGGAGAAACTCTCCAGGAGCTGGAAAAGGTGGGTATTATAAAGCCCATCCATAGTCCTTTCAATTCCCCAGCGTGGCCACTAAAAAAGCCTGATGGCTTCTGGCGTATAACTGTGGATTACAGAGAACTGAATAAGGTCATACCCCCACTGCATGCTGCTGTTCCCTCTACTGCAGTCTTGATGGATACCCTCAGCCACGAACTAGGAACATACCATTAGGTGGTAGATCTTGCTAATGCCTTCTTTTCCATTGACATTGAGCAGGAAAGTCAGGAACAGTTTGCCTTCACGTGGGAAGTATGGAAATGGACTTTCACCATCCTTCCCTAGGGATACGTCCACAGCCCCACCATCTGTCATGGACTTGTAGCCAGGACTTGGCTACATGGGAGAAACCGCCAACAGTGCAGCTGTACCATTATATTGATGATGTCATGCTCACATCCGATTCTCTTTCAGACCTAGAAGGTGCAGCACCTAGACTGCTGCAACATTTATAGGAGAAAGGATGGGCTGTGAACAGTACTAAGGTTCAGGGACCTGGTTTGTCTGTCAGATTCTTGGGGGTCATCTGGTCGGGTAAGACCAAAGTTATACCAGAACCAGTTATAGATAATGTCCAGGCCTTTCCTACCCCTGCAACTGTAGCATTGCTACAGGAGTTTCTGGGTCTTTTAGGCTCCTGGAGAATGTTTATCCTGCACTTGGCACAAATCCTGAAGCCCTTATACCTGTTGGTACAAAAGGGCGTCAGGTGGGACTGGGCTGAGACATGTGCATCTGCCTTTACTACAGCAAAACGGGCAGTCAAGGCCGTGCAGGCCCTGAGTGTGATAGACCCATCAAGGCCCTGTGAGCTGGATGTTCATGTCACTGAAGACGGTTATGGCTGGGGTCTCTGGCAGTGGCTTGAATGAACTCGCCAACCCATTGGATTCTGGTCACAACTCTGGAAAGGGGCAGAGGTACGATACACCTTGATAGAAAAACAACTGGCTGCCATGTATCATGCCTTGCTGGCTACAGAGACCACTGGAATGGCCCCGATAAAGGTAATAACCACCTAGCCCATCTTGGGGTGGGTACGAGACTGGACCCAAAAGCCAAGGAGTTTTGTGGCACAAACACCTACACTGGCCAAGTGGGGTGCTTACCTACAGCAGCATAGTGCCCTTTCTAGTAGCCCCCTGAGTGAAGAACTCCAACGCTATTGGGGCCGGTGACATATACTAGTGAAAAGCAGGAAGAACTTGCTTTTGAACCATTACTAGCAGAGAGTCCCTATTGGGAGGGAAGAGCCCTTATACCCGAAGATACATGGTACACAGATGGCTCCAGCCATGGGCAGCCCCAAAATGGAGGGCCATAGCTTTCCATCCTAAGACAGACAATATGGATGGAAGATGGTGAGGGGAAGAGCAGCCAATGGGCAGAGTTGCGGGCCATGTGGCTTGTGATCAGCCAGGAGCCCTCCCGTATGGTTGTCTGCACTGACAGCTGGGCTGTCTATTGGGGCTTGACCCTGTGGCTACCAACCTGGTACCATGCCAACTGGCTGGTTGGTCACCCACCCCTTTGGGGGCAAGAATTGTGGCAAGACTTATGGGCCTGTGGTCAGACTAAAATAATTACAGTATACCATGTGACAGGTCATTTGCCACTGGCATCCCCAGGAAATGATGAAGCAGATAAATTGGCCCAGATATGTTGGTTAGAAGGAAATCCTGCCTCTGATGTAGCCCAATGGTTACATCAGCGTTTGTTGCATGCAGGGCAAAAGACAATGTGGGCTGTAGCCCGTCAGTGGGGCTTGCCTTTGACCTTCGAATAAATTAGTAGAGCCCGGCAGGAGTGTGTCGTGTGCTCCAAAAGGGACGTACACAGAGTTCCAAAGCAACATGGAACAATAGCTAAGGGGCTTATACCCCTCTTCAGGTGGCCGATAAACTATATTGGGCCTCTACCTCTGTCAGAAGGATATCGGTATGCCATGACTTGTGTGGACACAGCTACTGGACTTCTGGTTGCTTTTCCTACCCATTGTGCAGACCAGCAGATGACCAAAAGAGGCCTGGAGCGTCTCTTTGCTGCTTATGGCTGACCACAGGTAATTAAGAATGATCAGGGCACCCATTTTACTGGACATACACTGCAAGAATGGGTGCGACAGCTGGGAATCAAATGGAAGTTTCATGTGCCATACAATCCTACTGCAGCAGGCATGATAGAGAGGCACAATGGCTTGTTAAAATCCGGACTAAAGTCAGATACCAATAGTCTGCGGGGATGGTCAGTACGCCTGTGGACCATGCTACAGCATTTGAATGAAAGACCCCTAAAGGGAGCCCTGAGCCCCGTAGACATGTTAACACATATGGCTGCCTCCCCTATATAACTGCAAATACAGACCAAGGAAGAATCACTGAAGCCAAGGTTTGGCCACCAGAATAATCATCTTGCTGCCAGCACCAGCTGCAGTGAACCCCGGAGACTCCATTGAGTGGACGTGGCCTTGGACTTTTCGACACATGGACCAATGATGGCTGACTCTCCTGGCACCTTGGGGACAAAGCCTGGAAGCTGGCCTCCTGTGTATTCCTGGAATAACAGCAGAGTGGTTGCCAAAGGTCACAGGAGTATATCCTGAACGGCCAGAAGGTAGGAGTATCTTACCGGGGAGTTTTGTTTTATCATTATGGCTAGTGCATGCACCTCCAGTAGCACTATATATAGACCCTTCAGTAACCCCCACAGGGAAAGGAGTAAAAGTATGGTATACTAGACCTGGAAGGGACCCCCTTCCTGCTCCAGTCCTATCACAGAACCACTCTCTTGCATGCATCCTACCTGATGGACAAGATTTGCCTATGTTGGTGTCAATTAAGACATGTGTCTTATTGCCCCTAAGGTCTTTGTGGGTTGGGAACTTCCTCTGGATTGAGGATTATTATAATTTTTGTTACCTGTATCAAAATCTTGTTGTATCTTAATTTTTGTTATTATCTCTAAGTCGTTGTTATCCTCTGTTGCTGTTGTGGAATCTGGTTACAGGGCTCCAGCTTTCTTGCACAGGGGCCATTGCGGAAGATTGAGAGTGTGTAGAATGTAAGACGAAAATCCTGGAGGGGTGGAAAGTGGGGAAGTTGGGGTTCCTAGGAGCAGGATCCTCACTGAACTTAAACCATCTGATGATGTAACTGGCCTGTTGCTAGGCTACCGCTTCCCCACCTTTAGGCAATAAGCTATTGTTGTGCTATATAGAGAACTCAGCCCAGTGCTTTGGGTGGAGGCAGAGACACTAGTGCTCGACCTACCGCTTGGAGACCAAGCTGGGTAATAAACCTTTCACCCCAAAGAACATTTGCTGTCATTTTCTTTGGTCACATTGAATCCATAGCAAACTTGCCCAGGGCTGAAACCCACTGGCAAGACATTCATGTGAATAAGTTAGTGACTTATCTTTCACATAAATACTGCACACTGTGTGAACCTTTCCATATATTATCTGCATGACTTTTAAGAAAATTACTTAATCTTAAGTTTCTCACATGAAAAAAAAAATCACAGTTCTCCCCTTTCAGGGCTGTGCAAGAACTAGAGATAATGCCTGTGAAGAACCCACACAGTGGCAAATAGTTGATGTTCAGTTAATGGCAGATATTGTTTTTGTCATCATCATCATTTAAAAAAATATCAAAACCTTTCTCACTGTTGGAACAGTTTAAGTTACAGCACTTCTATATCTAAGTTTTTCTTGAGGGCAAGCAAGCTACTTGTAATGCTCTCCTTAAATGTAAGACTTGAAATGAAATTTTGATCAATTTGTTCTGAAGCCCATAGGCCTTTTTATTGATTCAGCTCTGAGGAAAACCCCAATAGTTTTAAATATATTGATTCTGGTTGAAGTTAATTTTAATTTAACATAAACCAAAAGCAAAGTGAGGTCAGGCTAGCAATGTTGCCAACATGAAATTTGCACCCTTCCAATATGTTCTTTCATTGCTGTCTATGTTAAATCAAATTTCCTTTTATTAGCCAAGATGAATATGACTCTGAATCTAAAACCTTCTCAGACTGATACTTGTTTAGAAATCAGGATGCAGAATATACATGTATGTGTTTCTATGTAGTTTGATTGTCACAAACTTGGGGATAAGTATAAGTGAACTGGAGTGGGAAAAAATGAAGGAAAAATCAGAGAATGATAATAAAAAAGAAAAATGCTATAAAACTAACATTTAGGAATTAACTTGGCGTCCACAGCCATTTTCATGGGAAACTTCTGAGATCCTGTGCAGAATTTCAGGCACATGTTTGTATGTGTTTTCAGGGAGATGATTTTCATGGGCATCTAGCTATCCAGGAGCTTTTCTTTGTCCAGTGTTAATGGTCAGAGTGCAAAGATCTTATGTCATAGAATCATCTTGGCAAATGCACTTGAAATGATTTGTATTATTCAGGATTTTTCTTAAGGCTGAAAGGCAGAGGAAATTCTTCTGTACATTAACAACCCTCCTCCCTCAAGGGTTTGTAAAGTAATAGATAACTCCAGCATTCCCCAAGGCTTGTTAGGATGTCCTACCACATGCTATAATTGTGAAATGTGGAATGGTCAAGAGTTTGATCTCCGACAATCAAATCCTCAGTTCAAGGTTCCAAATCTGAGAGTCAGATCAGTTCTGTTGTCCAAGACCAGACTTGTTCATGGGGAGCCGGGAGGAGCTTGCTGCCTAAATAAACCGCATTGGTGGCCTACAGGGAATGAGCACAGGTGTTTGAAATAGCTGGAACCTGGGCCTGGCCTAGCTGAGGCAGAACTGGCTGGCCATAGAGGCTTAGAGAACTAACCTGATCTGACATGTGGCACCTGTGGGGAGGAGTTTGCTGGTAAGGGAAATTCCACATGTAAACAAGGGTAGGCGGGCACCTAAGAAGGAACATGCCAAGGGGCCGTAGATAACAATAGCTAATATTTAGTGCAAGAGTAGTATATGTTACACACAATTGTAAATATATATGCATTTGCTCATTCAGTCCTTCCTACATTATCAGGTAGTTTCTACTATTATCCCTATTTGCAGTCGGGGAAAATGAGGCCAGAGAGATTAAGAAACTTGCAAGGTTGCAAAACTAATAAGCATCAGGGTAGGATTTGAACCCAGACAGAGGGGCTCCATTGTCTACCCTCATCAACACTACACTATGCACCTCGTTATCCACCTTGTCCTACTCTAGCCCTTTCCTGCAGGCAGCAAAAACAGCCAAGCACCAGAAACCTCAGGCCTCCTTGTGCCCCAAGTCAATGAAACCAGTATTGAAGATACAGTAGGAACTTCCTTCTCCCTTGACAGTGAAGTCTGGGAAAGTTTGCTGTGTCCCCAACCCCCACTCTCCCCTGGTCACACTGGAGAAACTTCATTTACCTGGGTTCCCCGTTGAGCACGGGGCTGCGGCTTCCCTCGGCTCCAGGTCCATTCTGCTGTTTCTTCTGCCTTTTTGCTTTGCTTATCTAGACCTGGAGCCCTGTTCTGGACGCCATCCTGTTAGCTGGGCCCCCTTCCAACTCATTTTCTTGAAGCTTCCATCCCCTAGGAGGTGACAACTGCTGACAGTCTTATTTGTGTAGCCTTAAAACGGCTCCACCACCTGGGCCTCACTGCACAGCTGATGGAAGTCTCTGCAGATGTCCCAAGTCCCAAGTGTCAGCCTCCTGGGCTGAAGCCTCAGCTTGTAACATTAGGCAAAGTAATCGTGTTCCTGAGTTCTCAGTTTCCTCATTTCTAAAATGAGGGGGACAAAGCACCCCCTCATAAACATTGCTTTGAGGATTAAATAAGATAGTCATGTTAAGTCCTTGGCACAGATGGAGCACTGTCTTGCCAATGGGTTTCAGCCCTGGGTTAAGTTCACTATGGATTCAGTGAGACTGAGAAATGACAGTGGAATGTTCTTGGGGTGAAAGGGTGTCTTGCCAGTGGGTTTCAGCCCCGGACAAGTTTGCTATGGATTCAATGTGACCAAAGAAATTGACAGCAAAATGTTCTTTGGGGTGAAAGAGTTTATTACCCGGCTTGTTTTCCCAGCGGTAGGTCTAGCACTAGTGTCTCTGCCTCCGCCCAGAGCACTGGGCCGAGCTCTCTGCATAGCACAATAATAGCTTATTGCCTAAAGGTGTGGAAGCGGTAGCCTAGCAACAGGCCAGTTACATCATCAGGTGGTTTAAGTTCAGTGAGGATCCTGGCTATAGGAACCCCAACTTCCCCACAGGGTGAAAGGGTTATACCCAACTTTATTTTCATGGTGGCAGGTCAATCACTAAAATCCTGTCCACTCAGAGCGAGTCTGCATGCAGCAAGCCGGTCTCTGCCCCTGGGCCTCTCTGCCCAGCAGCCGTCTCAGTCTCTGTCCTCGGTGCTGCCACCACTCCAGTCTCTGCTCTCCTGCAGCCTTGTGGCCATGCCACTGTGTTGCCCAGAGTGGAGCTCTAGAGTCAATAACACTGTATTGCCCAGGGCCAGGTGATAATTCTGGATGTAGGACCTTCACTTTCTCCACAAGCACTCAAAAAAATAGCTATCATTTGTGTTTTCCCACTAGACTAAATCTCAAGAAGTTGCTCTCAGCCTTGTGGCTTGAGGTGCTGATTTTTCCTGAAATGGGTGTAGAGAAAATGGAAATCCATAACTAGAATTCTCACCTGACCCAGGTCTGCTTGCCCCCTGTGCACGTGCAATGTTCACAGGTGCAGGCTTGCACACGTGTGGGCAATGAGTCACTATTGACTCTATTAAAGAGCTCCATGGGAGGCTGTGGGGCTGCCAGCTGGAGGCAGAGTCCAGCCGGCTGCAAGCAGACTGCCCCACCGGCGGATGGGATTCTAGTGCTTGACCTGCTATCGCAGAGAATAAAGTCAGGTAAGACCTTCTATCTCAAGAACATTCCAGTCTCACTGAATCCATAGTGAACTTGCCCAGGGCTGAAACTCCCAGGTGAGACAAGGGGCTTAACTTTTCCGGTCTGCTTTGTTAAGAACCTGCTCTGTCAGTATGGGGCCCTTCTGCTCAGGGCGCCTCATGGCTGGGTTTCCACAAATTATTGCTGTCACGGTTCTGAAAGCCTGGGGCCTAATCAACATAGGACCAATGGGGGTCAAGATAAGAACTCGGTGCTCAGAAGAGGCTCACACGGCGTAGGGGAGGAAGAAGGAGCAGACAGGAAGCACTGTGGATTCAGGGCCACAAGACTGCCATTTCTTCCCAGTGAGCTATTTATTGGGGCAGGCCGAGGACACAAATTTTTTTATTGAAATATAATTGATATACAATATTATATTGGTTTCAGATGTACAACAGAGTGATTTGACAATTATATGCATTATGAAATGCTTACCACCATAAGTATGGTTACCATCTGTCACTGTACAAAAATCTACAATATTTTTTACTATATTCCCTATGCCAAGCTTTCATCCGTGTGACTAATTTATTTTGTAACTGGCGGTTTGTACCATTTTATTCCCTTTACCTGTATCAGTGGGCACATTCTAATTCCTGTTCCAGTGGTGAATGGAACTGAGGGTCTTGATACATTTATGGCTTTTGCATGATTTCAGAAAGAGGGAAATGGCTTGGGCTTGTAGGGGGATCCTGCTGCATACACTGAGGATTAGTTTTCTATTACTGCTGCAACAAATCACCACAAATGTAGTGGCTTGAAACAACACAAATTTATCCTTCTACAGTTCAGGAGGTCAGAAGTCTAAAATGGGTCTGCAGGGCACTGTTCCCCCTGGAGGCCCTAGGGGAACATCCATCTCTTTGCCTTTTCCAGCTGTGTTCTTTGGCTTATGGTCCCTTTCTCTGCCTTCAGAACCCGCAGTGCATCTTTCCACATCTCTCTCTCTCCCGTCTGTCCCATCTCCCACTCAGAGTCTCCCATCTCCCTCTTTCAGTTTGAAGGACACATTATCACATCAGACTACCTGAGTATCCAGGATAATTTCCCCATCTCAAGATCCTTACCTTAATCTCATCTGCAAAGTTCTTTTAACCGTTTTAGGCAACGTATTCACATGTTCTGGGGGTTAGAATGTGGGCTCCTTTGGGAGCCTCTCTTCCTTGCCCTGTGGAGCAGGAGAGGCTCGTACAGGGGAACAGCGGGGCCCAACAGATGTGCTGGCTTTCTAGGTCTTTTCCAATGAAAACCTTCATCGTTGCCATGGCACATGCTGACACCCCAAGAGGCAACCGTGGTCCTACTAACTGTGTTTAAATTAAGACTCTGTTAGAGACCTCCTGTTAGAGGGATAGAAGAAGACTTCATCCCAAATTTGGGCTCAGTAATTTACTTCAAAGGTGAAAGTATTAAACTGACAGAGAAAGCAAGAGAACAACAGAGACAGAATAATTTTTACAAAGAAATTGTCACTAGTCCCTGGGACCCACAGCATGTGCTTAAGACACCTAACAGCAGGAGTGTACATCCTATTGCAACTGCAATATTAGTTTTTAGGACATTTTTCCTTAAAAAATGATTCATCAATGCTTAGAGAGGATTGGTAGATATGGGAGAAAAATGGTGGAGATGGGAGATATGAGTGTGAAACTATTTTTTAAAACTTGCACAAATATGGTCATTTATGGGCATAAAGGGAACCTTTCATGCTACCCAGCCTGCAGCTGGGAATTGTATAGTTTTCTAGGGCTGCCGTAATGAAAAACCACAGACTGACTGGCGTAAACAACAGAAATTAATTTTCTCATGGTTTTGAAGCCTAGAAGTCCAAGCTCACGGTGTTGGTTTCTTCTGAGACTCTCTCCTTGGCTCACAGACAGCCGACGTCTCAGTCCTCCTAAGGCCTTCGTTCTGTCTGTTGTCTGTGTCCTACCCTCTTCTTTGTATAAAAACCCCCGTCATATTGGATTAGGGCCAATCATATGCCTTTGTTTTAACTTAACCACCTCTTTAAAGGCGCCATCTCCAAATAGAGTCACGTTTGGAGGTACTGGGGTTAGGGCTTCAACATAGGAATGTTGGGGGATAGAATTCAGCCAATAGGGACCAGCAGAATGTATTCCTTTATATTACATTACATGATATTTACATTGCTGGAGTGAATCCAGCTGCATCCTGAAAAGAGAAGAGTACACATGGGTAAGAACCCTGCCAATCATCAGCAGTGTTTCTAAACCTAGCACAATCACCAGTCAGCATCACACTTAAACCAAGAGAAGATAAGCCCATTCTGGGTCCATGTCTCTGTTAAAATCATCCAGAACCTTGGGGATTTAGAGGTTACCAGAAAAAGTTATTTAAAGCTATCCAAGCTGTTATGCTTTCCTTTTTAAAGCATTTCTTAGTAACTCACAATCCTTCTAGAACAGAGAGTTAAATTCCTTGGGTTTTCTGTTTTAGTCATTTTATTATCATAGGTAGTGAGGTTTATATTTAAGTCATTGCTTAGAGATGCAGGAATGTAATTCTATTTTCTGTAGCTGAACTCAACTTGCCCATGAGCCCTGCAATTCTGGTGAGGAATGGGAAGAACTTTAAGTTGCCCATTCACGTTTTCTTGGTGCCCTTCATTTTAAAGCTTCCTCTTTTCCAAGGAGGTCAGTGTTCCTGCTCTCTCCCCTGCCCCCAGGTTGAACTAGATCCTGGGAAAAACCACTGGTCCTTGTTCTGCCATCTTACCTTCTTTGGTGTCGTCTGAGGTGTCTCATACCCAGAGGTGAATTCGCAGATAGTTAACAAAGCTTGAACTTCATGGCTTCTCATTAACAGGGCTTCTTCTAGCCCTGCAATTGGGCTGCAGTGAGGGGTGCATATGGTCATAGATTTTATAACATTTATGGAAGTGAAGTGTGTTGATAGCAATTGAGTAAAACCAGCAGTGATTGGCACTTGATTTCTATTCCATCCAAACTTTTCCTAATAGCAAATGGCTCTGGAGTGGTTGTAGGAGTTTTGGGGGTCTGACTGAGGAGACGTTGAGCTGGGGATTACATTATGTTCAGTTTGTATTTAGTGTATTTATGTAGTTTACAGTCACTTCCTTGAGGAAATAAATTATATGCTGGTCAATCATAGGTAGAAATGGCTTCGAGAAATATTCCTGTCATCTGCTGCATCAGCTCAAAACTGTGCAGGACTAAAGTGATATCAGGATATGGTGCTTGCAGTGCCTGGCACTAGAAGTAAGTGGAGAATGCGGGGGAAAAAGGCTTGGGAAAAAGCCCATGAAGAGTCTTCCAGTTACCAAAGTGGTAAAATTGTGAGCAGGGGATTTAGTTCTCATGGACTTGACACAGAGATTTTTCAGATCAGGAATATACTCTCAATAATGCAGCATACATAATTATAAGTATTGTGTGTATATATATATATATGTATTCTTTTTCTGGTATAAGTTATTCATAATAGAACTTAGAGTTGCTGTGTTTGTAGAGCCCACATGCAAACAGCTGGTACATCTATGTGTGAGGTCACATGACTTATGCTTTCTAACTATCAGTTACAAAAAAACATCAATGACCCTTGAGAAAAACCAGTTATTTTTTAATTCTCTCTATAGAAAATATTACAAAATTATTTTCATATGGAGAAGTGAACAGAGAGTATATACTCTAAAATGTAGGAAAAAATGTCTTATTGAGATATAAACACTTTTTAAAACTGCTATTGTCTAAATTTTTATATTTGGATTTTTTAGCTTTTATACATGTGTTGCTTTCTCAAATATTTAAAGAAAAAGTCTTTCATTTTTAGCATTGTAATTCTCATGTTGTAGTCTTCTTTCTCAGAGGGCTCCCCAAATCCTACAAGCTTCAGGGTTCCCTATTTACCCCATCAGGCTCTCCTCAAGCCCTGTGAGTGGTGAACACTGTGCTGATGTGATGAGGGCCTGGACTCCAGCCAGAGGCAGCGTCTCTGCATGCTCCTTGTCTGGACCCCAGCTACCTTCCAGCACAGTGGTCTCTGAGCATGCACATTTCAGCACACCTCTGACCATCTCTGAATTCTGGAGGATCTGATGCCGCAGTGACATTCAGGGACATGGAGGACATGGGACTCAGAGGGCATGCTACTTCAAGTCTTCTAACTGAGCATAGGTACCATGCCAATGTGCCTACTGCCCCAGTGCTGCCATGGTGGGCTGTGGTGGGGGGTAGTGTGGGAACTGTCTGACTGTCTGTGGGGCCATCTTTCAGTGTTTGGATTTCAGATTGTTCCTATCAGTACTCTCCAAGCACCTCCTCCCAAGTCCAGGAACAGCTTTTAAGCCTCATGGTGCAATAGTTAGTAGCATGGACTGGAGCCATATCACATAGGATCAAATACCAGAGCTGTCAATTAAAAGCTGTGTAAACTTGGATAAGTTACTTAACCTCTCTGAGCATCAGTTTCCTTATCTGTACAAAAGGTCATTATGAGAATGAATGAGTGAACATATCTAAGTACTTGAAATACAAAATGCATATATTTCAGCTATTATAACCTCACTGTTGGGGATGCACTTGTGTCTTATCCTGCATCTTTCCTGGGCTGTGGCTTACAGTAAAAACACTATACTCTGGCCTCCAAGCTTCGTTCCCTGATATTTAAAGCGGAGCTTTTGGGATTTAGAGTATCCTTTTTGTTTTCTTTAACCACAAAGGCCCAGAAGTTAGTCAAAAACCTGGATTTCAGGATTATTGTTTCAGAGATGGACTTCAAGTACCTATTTGGAAGTCTAGAAATGACCAAAATTTTTTGTTTATGCTTGTATCTCAGCTATAAAAATACTAAACTTCTCTGAGGCAATGGGTACTTCTGGCTAATAAGGAGAAGATTGTGAACAAAGATAAGTACAAATATTAAAGTAATAGTGTATTTCAAAACGCTGTATAAATAACAAGAAGAGCTAACACTTTAATTTCCTTTAAGGATGCCAGGTACCATATCTTGAAATTTATAAATATTGCTTAATCTTTATACTATCGTACTATATGGATTGTTTAATTTCCATGTTTCTGATGGTCTGCAGAGTTTTAAGTTGCTTGCCCAAACTATGTAAGTGGTAGGCCATAATTTGTGCTGACATTTTGCTTCCAAAAGATTTGCTCTTCCACTCATTGCTCTTGACATCCTACTCATCTTCTCCCTAAAATTTAATTCTTTGAAAGAAAAGCATATGACTGGAAAACAGCAGTTTTCTGTAAAGAAGAGATTTCCATCATCAGCTGGGGCTTGTCAATTGTGGGGAGCATTTTCCTGAATCTTTAGAGCCTTTATTCTGTCAGAACTTAATAAAAAAATTCTAGGTTCTATCTATAAGTTTGTAGGTTCTAACTACCAGTTTGACATCTATTATGAAAGTATATCTCAGTGCAATTGTGTAGTCAGTTATAATTAACTCTCTCTTCCAGTAAATTCTGTTGATACATCAATTCTATTTGAAAAATTCAAGTTGTCCTTGTGGAAAAATCTCACTCCATCTCTCTCAATTATTTGTTGTTTTGACTCTAAGCCTCATCTTTATTCTTATCACAAATTCCTCAGAAGAACTATCCCTCCTATTCCCATAATGAATTAAATTGATCATGCCTAAAATGGTGCCAATACTTTGCTCTTACTTTAAAAATAGAAATATAGAAATCAAATATGTGAACCTGTTACTCTGGTTAACATTGAAAATTAGCACCATACAATATGTCATATGTGTTTTCAAGCTTGATCCCAAGTGAAATCATGAGGAAAACAAAATTTGTTTTATCTGAGCCACTGTTTCTTAAAACCCGCCAGCTTGCCTTTATATCCCACTCACACTATAGCTAACATTCTCATTCATTTTTCTCTCTTTCACGATCTGGCTTCAGGGAAAGGTCTGGTATACTCATGCATGGTGGTGTTAGCAGACTCCAGCTTTTCCCCCTTGTAGCTTCACTCTCAGTTTCCCATATGTAAACTCGTGAATATGTTTGCTTCCCTCCCACCTTCCATGCTTCCCTTAAAATTATGTCTCCTTTGGTTTTCAATTTAATTATAAGTGAGTTAGGAAGCATTTAAATCATTTCCATTTTGTCACATGGAAGGGTTTTAAAATAGATAATTCTGATCACAATCACATCATCATTCAACAATGTTCTATAAGTTCTGGTTAATGTAATGAGGCTGAAATAGAAATAAGTTGTACAAGCATTTTGGAAAAGTGAAGGCAACATTATTATTTGCAGATATGAAGATAAATCTAGAAAATATGACTCAATTTAAAAAGTACTGTAATGAAAAGTCTCCGTAAAATGGCACGTATGAAACCATTTAACCATAATTGCACGTTATTCCAGCAATTCTTGTTTAGAAAACATAATGAAAGAAGAATTCAGAGTATTAGAAAAATACAGAAAATAAATTGGAAATAACCTTATCAATATGCAGAGATTATATGAAATGAACTGATTTTTTAAAATTAACAGACAATATGCCTTTGGAATATTTGGAGGTGCATGCCTTGCTCTAATTATGAGAAGACTGAATACTGCAATGATATTTTCTTTCAAACAAATATATATGCAGGAATATGTCAGGGTGTGCCATTTGTATCCAGGAACAAGTTGGCTCATATTCTGCTTCCTAAGACTCATCATCATGACCTCTTGCTGTGAGTGCTCTTTCTGGGACTGTCCCAAGGTGGTTCCTCTGAGCCCACAGCCTACTAAAGCCACTCAGTGGTTCCTTGGCAAAGCTGAGGAAGAATTTTCACCTCGACCCAGAACAGTATCATTTGTGCCCATCACCTCAAGTGCCTTTATGAACACATCTCCCAAATCTTCTGCCCTTAATCCTTATCATCAGGACTGAAATCTGGTACCTCAAGCCAGAGAGAGAGATCCAAGCCATCCCTGTCTTACACAGCCCTGTTCCCTTCATTTTTGTTCCCCTCACTTCTCCATCCTATTTCAGCCCCAAATAAAAGCCCTGTGCATCACCAAATCACACAAATAGACTAGACTACCAGGTCATCAAACAGCAAGATTCTGAGTACAAGTATATGCTCAGAGACACTCTACTGTAGAAGAACCCTCCTGATTCTATTATAAATCACTCATTAACAGTGATATATTAAGTACTAGGTATAGTATGTAGTTAGAAAGTCATGGTTTCTGTCCTTCCAGAAACTTATTGTCTGGGTATCACAGCTCTTATTCATTAGGGTGTCATGAGAGGGCTTACTGATTGCATTTCCAAAATACATAAACTACTCTGTTCCAAACTAAATATGTTATTAAAAGAGCAATTAAATTTAGTCTATCATGACCTGTTTTCTGTTAACTGATGCTGGCACCTAGAATTCTCTATTGCATATTTTTATGTTCTTAAAATCCAGTCAGTAGTATTTCTGAGAATCCACATTAAACTCACCAGAATGTAGAGAAAAATCAAAACAACATTAGCCTATTGCCAGTCTTTTAGCAGTTCTCTGGTTCTCTGCAAATCTCCAATATTGATTCACCACCCTCCACATTCTGCTAATGCCTCTCCATGTAATATCCTAGGACAGAATGCCTGAATTCTGAAAATGATCATGTGCTTTCTTACAATATCTCTACCCATATTATAAATTAACATGACATAATTATTAAACATTTATTGAACATAAACTCCTAACTGGCAGCTGTGTTAGGTATAGAAGAAAAATGGTGAACAAAACATAGTTTTGTTCAAAGATGCTTATAGGTTAGTGGAGAAGACAGTTTTCTAAACAAGTTCTGATGATGATTGTGATAATAAGGATAATAACTATTAAATGATTGTTATGGAAGTGTAATAGGGAGAAGGATTTTTTCAATTTAAAAAATGGTTCTAGGTTAACTGGCTATCTAACTGACCTCCTTAAACCATACTCAAAAATCAATTCCAGATGGATTGTAGATTTAAATACAAAAATTAAAAAATAAATTCTAGAAAATAACGTAGGAAAATGTCTTGAGTACCTTCGGTAGGAAAAAAAGTCATAAACCAGATATAAAAAGCATTAACCATAAAGGAAAAGACAGATAAATTAGACTTCACTAAAATTAAGAACTTTTGTTTGCTCAAATATACTAGTAAGGGAGAAAACCACAGAGTAGAAGATAATATTTGTAATACATGTAATTGGCAAATAACTATATCCAGATCAATAAGATAAATATATGTCAGTAAGAAAAATGCTCCAGAAAACATAATTAGAAATGGTCAAAACACTTGAATAGGCACTTCACAAAAGAATATAGCCAAATGACCAATGTTTGTTGAGGTGATCAACATTATTAATCATCATGGAAGTATAAATTAAAATAACAGACACCAGTACAGGAAAATTAAGCAAAAATACTTAGACTACCACGTGTTGGTGAAGATATTATACCACCAGTATGGAAAATTGGCAGTTACCGAAGCTGATCATACAATGCCCAAGGACCGTGGAATTCTACTCCTAGATGAGAGAAATGTTATGTGTTTAACAAAAGACTTGTACAACAATGTTAATAGAAGTATTCCTCATAATAGCCAAAAATAACAATAAAACAAAAACAAAAAAACAACTAGAAGTGAGCCAGTTGTTAATAAATAGTAGACTGAAGAATATACTGTAGGCAAAGGATAGTCTTCAACAAATGGTGCTGGGAAAAATGATATTCATAGGCAAAAGGGTGAAATTGGATTTCTATTTTATATCATCACAAAGTCAATTCAAAATGGGTGAAAGACCTAAATTTAAGACTTGAAACTATAAAACACCCAGGAGAAAACAGGGGAAAATCCTTATGGCATTTGTCTTGGCAATGATTTCTTGGCTATGCCTCCAAAAGTACAAGCAACAAAAGCAAAAATATGCAAGTGGGACTATATCAAACTAAAAAGCTTCAGCACAGAAAAGGAAACAATAGAAAAAATGAAAGCCAACTAAGAGAATGGGATAAAATAATTACAAAACACATATCTGATGACTATAGGTTAATACCCATAATAAAAAAGGAACTTCTACAACTCAGTAGCAAGAAACAAATAACCTAACTTAAAAATGGGCAACAGACCCAAATCAACATTTTCCACAAAAGACATGTAAATGGCCAATAACTATGTGAAAAAGTGCTAATCATCAGGAAATGCAAATCACAACCATAGTAAGATACCACCTCACACCTGTTAGGATGGCCATCATCAAAAACAAAAAATTACAAGTGTTGACAAGGATGTGCAGAAATTGGAACCCTGGTACATGTTAGAATGAAAATTGGTGCAGCCAGTATGGAAAACACTGGAGGTCTCTTAAAAAATTAAAAATAGAACTACTATATGAACTAGTAATCTTGAGGACATTATGCTAAATGAAATCAGCTAGTCATAGAAGGACAAATGCTCATGACTCCATTTATATGAATTGTCTAAAGTAGACAAACTCATAGAAACAGAAAACAAATAATAGTTGCCAGGGACTATGGTTTGGGAGAGTTGCTTTTCTTTGTTTCAGCAATAAACAAAAAAATACAAAATTTCAGTTATACAAGGTGAAAAATTCTAGAGATCTGCTGTATAACACTGTGCTTGTAGTTAACAATAATGTACTGTATACTTAAAACTTTGTTAAAATGGTATGTCTCATGTTATGTGGGGTTTTTCTCCACATTAAAAAACTCCCAGTAGAATGAATAATTAAATTGGGAGTGTATTCAGACAACAGAATATTATGCATTGATCTACAGTAATGAAAATGAAATGAATTATTGCTACATGTATATATCAAGATGAATGAATCACACAAACACAGTGTTAAGTGAATGAAGCCAGGCACAAAATTGCATATTGTATCATACAATTTGTATACAGTTAAAATTAAGCAAAACCAACCTACCCTGTTAGAAGTCAGAATTGTAGTTACTTTTGAGCCAGGGGCTAATGACTGGAAGGGACCACAAAGGAGGTTTTTAGAGTGTTGGTGAGGTTCTGTTCCTTACTTTTGACCTTGGTGGATGTGGGCCAGAATTTCTAAAAATTTGGTCAATAAAATGCTGCAAGAGGCTTAGGCACTTGTTTTTAAAAATAGAAACAAGTTTTCAGATGGTGAAACCCAACTAAGTGGGCAGATAATTAATTCTATTAAAATTCCTATTAAAAACATGTATGACTATTGTAATAATAATACTACTAAAAATTTAAATCATTTTAATAGTTCTGACTAACCCTCCTCTTGGTCAGGACAAAAAGCTTGGATGGCCTGTGGGCAGAAAAGAAACTACTGTATCTCCTGGGTGAAAAGTATGAATAGAAGTAGTTCTAAGAATCTGTTGCAGCATACTGTTGAGTCAGTAGCTTGAATTTATTCCTCAAGTATAGGACTTCCAGACTGCCAGCACTGAGTATTCTAGATCCCTTTCTCTGATGAAGGATCAGGTTCAGGGTTGAAGGAGAAAAGGGATGGGCATGGAGAGTTCCTTCTTTGCAGGCATGCTGGGATGCCTCCTGGCAGATATCCAGGCCCCAGTAGCTGCACTGCGGATGTAGCTTCTTCTGGGCCCCGTCCCACCCCACTTCTCAGGCCCATGCATTCTTGACCATGGACAACAGATTTCCCTGTTTCCATTGGCTTCATTTCAAATTTGGTGATAGGCAGCTTGGTCCCTTGACTTGACTGGCTATTAAGATATGGTGTTGCCCAGCCTGTCCTACAGGTAGTGAGAGTGTGACACAGTTTGGCCTGGCTGTCTGCCTGTGGTATCCAGATCTGGTTGGTACACAGGAAACCTGCCAACCCTTCTTGAAGCCGTATGTTCAAGGCAATGTTCTTTTAGATTACATCTTGTGAGAGTGTGTAGAATTCTGCTATGAGGCCGGTGCTCAGGCTCTCAGTTTTCTGGGGTGACAGTGGAGCGGTGGTGGTCAGAAAGCTAGGTTTGAATTTCTGCCACCACAATTACAGAATGAAGTGGGTACAGGTTTAAAGGAAAGTCATCAATGACTGAACATGCAAAAATGGCTTCTTGGGGGCCTCCCCTCAATTACAAAAAGATCAGGGAAGTCAGCTTGTGTGTTGCCTGAGAAGGGAGAACTGGGGAGTCTAGATGCTCTTTACCCACAGTAGCTTTTTTGTGTGTTGCTGATAGAGAGACACGGAAGCCAGAATCAAAGGCCTGCTACTACCATGTGAGACAGACTTGCAGTGATTCAAGGAGGAGAAGCAAGAGCTTAATGAGCAATGACAACTGTAATCACACTTGTGAAGAGAATTGGGCAAGGTTTGAAGTGTGGCAGGTACGGGGCAGGTAAGGAAACAGTCATTGAATAACATGTGCTGCTTTAATGTGATGTTCTGCTTAAAGGATCAGGTCAGGCCAAACCTCCCCTATATTTACACAATCCGTCTCTGTCTCTCTTTTAATGAAATGTCTGAAATCTTCCATAAGTGATCCAATTCTACTTAAGGGTCCAGTTGTTTACTGGAGAGAGTGCCTTCACTGAATTTCTGCTATTTTCCCCTAATGTGAGTGAACTGGATAAACTGGTTTGGTCAACCTAAAAAAACTCTTAACTCTTTTCTTTTTAACTCAAAATGATTACTGGACCAAATTGGTCTGTAGGTCATTTACATAGGAATCATCTGGGGTAACTGTGAAAATGTGAACTTCTGGTTCCACGTTAAGACCCCCTGTATCAGTATCTCTTAAGAGTTGGTTCCAGGAATCTGTATTTTAAATAAGCACTCTTGGTGATCTGTGAGAATTCCAAACTAGCGAGGGGCTCTCCTAAGGGTCCTTTCTCAGCTCTTCTGTTCTCTTGGGCCTTGGCCTCATCTCTTTGTCTCTAAAGTGAAAGATATTTTCTAGGCAAAAGATACAGCACCAATAGGAAAAACAAAACAAAACAACGAATGTGACCTTAAAAATGTCAGGCCTGTTTTACGTTCCTGCTTTAAAACGTTTAATGGCTTTCCAATGAACCAGGAATACAGGATTTCCATGGCTGCATGCCCATCCTTTCTGACCTCATCTCCCAGTACTTCATCCCTCCTAGCTTGCTATCCTTGGGTTATGCTGGCCAAAGATCTGATCCTCGAACCTGGCAGGATTATTTCTGTCTGGGAACCTTTTGCAGTTACTCTTTCTCTACTTGGAAAACGTTCCCATTATCTTCCCACCCCTGACTGCATCTCGTCATTTAGATCTTGGCTTTTGCTTTACCTCTTCAAGCCACTCTCCTTGACTTGCTTTTCTAATATGTGCACACTCCCCACCTGTCAGCATCTAACATGCATCAGCCTATTCCATTTAAAACTTACATCCTGGCATTATCACCATCTGAAATCAGCCCATCGATCATTTTATTCTTTGTTTTTATTTAACTGTCTCCCTCTCTTGCACCCTAATTGAATGGAATAAAAATCTTCATCTGTGTTAATTATTGCTGTATTTTCAGTGTCTAATACTATGCTTGGTACACAGTGCGTATTTAATAGTTGTTTAGTGAATGTTGAGTTAAAATATCAAAAGTACAAATCATAAAGGATTTTAAAGTCCTTTAAGCAACCCTTTAAATCCACAATGCCCCCAATTCTTCTAATTGTATAATTGCTCCTTCTACCCAAGGTAATACCTCTAGCTTTGTGTTATCTGTCCCTATTGTGTGTGAGGGCAGAGGAAGGACAAAACCTACATAATGTAATTTGTAATCTTCCACAAATGGGACCTCACTCTTTAGTATGGAGGCTAAGTGGCGAATTGTTTCAGTTTCATTCTCTCTATATAAATTTAAAATATTGAACTTTAATTAAGTAATTAATTAATTCAACAAGTATTTTTTTTCTAACCATCAGGCCTATCCTAGGCACCTGGAATACATCAATAAGAATGATCTGGCCCTTACGGAGCTTGCTCATATTCCTATCTGCTAACTAGGTTATTTGGTTCAATGAGGAGAATCAAGTTGTGGAAATACTGTCCTCCATCCTGAATTATCTTCTTCATTTGTAAAATAATAGTGATATCCTTAGAAATGTCAACACTTTTAAAATATGGAATAAGTTGTTCTGAAACATACATTTCTGATCACTTACAAAAATGTCATACTTTATAAATTGAATGTATATTAATATCATTTCCAACAGGAAATTCTCTGTTTCATGATAAAGCTAAGAAAGTAGATGAATTCAGAGGGAAGAGTGGATGACAGGGATTATTCAAGTAAAAAACTACAGACATCTCTTTCTCTAAAAAGAGGTACCATTCAGTTTTTAGGTTATTATTCTATTTTCATTGACAATATCAACATGCTCAACATTAATATAAGGAAAAAAATTACCTGAGCAAAATCTATAATTTAACTTGCATTCCAAGGAGATATATTCGTGTATATATAATGATATAATGATCTTTTGAAAATTTATCTTAGTTCTGTGTTGTTTATGAATCTGATAAATTAGTAAAAAAAATTTGAGACCATTCAAGATTAAAAATTTATTAAAGAATTTCATCATATCCAAGAACAGATAAAGCTAGTCATTTAAAACAAACCGCAGCACATGTCTTTTGTGCACCAGAAGGATGGGATAAAAAGCCATCTTTATTTCTCTCTTTAGGAGAAAGGACCACCCTCCTTCTTCCCATCCTGGATTTTCTCAGGAGACTCATAAATATTCAGTCTTCATTCTGTTACAGAGAGTAGCATGCAGATATGAATAAGCCTAAGGTATAGAAAAGTAGGAAATGTCAGCCTTCTTTTTCTAGGCACAAATGCCTGGATGATTTTGCAGTCGTGCTCTTTTTATTAACAACCCCAAAGCTGAGAAGGGCAGGACTGACTACTCTTCTGGATAGAGGAAAGCCTGACTTCTATTGTGTTTGGGGCCTGTGCAGATCATGTTATAATTAGGAAACTGCTTTTCTTCCTAAATATGAGTCTAGACTCGACCTCTATAAAAATGTACACTTGTAGACTCATAGACACTGAGAAGTGACTGGTGGTTCCCATGGGGTAGGTGAGCAGGGAGGGTGAGGGGAATAAGGGGGCACAAAAGTCTCAGTCATAATATAAGTTGGTCACAGGGTTGGTAGTACAGCATGGAGAATATAGCCAGTGATTCTGTAACATCTTCCTATGTTGACAGATGGAAACTGCGCTAGTGGGGGTGAGGATTTAATAACATGGGTAACTGTTGAACCACTGTGTTTTGAACTTGAAACCATCATAAGATTGTATATCAAAGACATTTCATTGTTATTCTGTAGATGTCATTTTATTGTGCTTTGCTTCACTGAGCTTTGCAGAAAATGCATTTTTTTTTACAAATGGAGGGTTTGTGGCAAGTCTGTTGGTGCCATTTTTCCAAAAGCATTTGCTCACTTTGTGCCTCTGTGTCACATTTTGGTAATTCTTGCAAAACTTCAAGGTTTCTCATTATTACTGTATTTATGGTGATGGTGATTAGTGATTATGACTTTCTGAAAGCTCAGATTATGGTTAGCACTTTTTAGCAATAAAATATTTTTAAATAAGGCATGTGCATTGTTTCTTAGACATAATGCTGTTTCACATGTAAGTAGACTGCAGTACAGTGTAAACATAACTTTTATATGCACTGGCACATCCAAAAATTCATTCGACTCTATTGCAGTGGTCTGAAACCAAACCCCCATCTCTGAGGCATGCCTGTATTTTATCCTAGTATTTTAAGCAAAAAAGTGAGGTGCTCAGTGAAAGTTTCAGTGTAAATTTTGGCTCTGCCATTTATTAGCTGAATGACATTGGGAAAGGCACTAAAATTCTTCAGGTTGTTACTAATTTTGTAGTATCTTGCACTAACCCTTATTTAGACTTAATTACAAATTTTACTGATGCATTTGTTCGCTGTTTTAAAAAATACCTAATATTTGTTGAATTGTAAAATGACTACTATGGCACATTTTAAACACAGAAAAATATGGAGAAAAAGAAAAACACAGGTAAATATACACCAGTTTTATCAAATCTTAACATTTTGCCATATTTTGTACACATATGAAAAAAAATGCAGACACACTTGAAGCCTGCTGTGTATCCCATCCTGATCCTAGTACCGTCCTTCTCTCACTACCACCACTACCATGAAGTGCTCTGCATTGTTCCCATGCCATTTTAAATATTTTTAATGATAGACACATACAGGTAAATATGATGTTTTGTGTTCTTTTATATTTTAAGTAGATAGTACTATACTATATATATGATTTTGCAGCTTGCTTTTCTTTGAGGTGTACTTATGTTGATACAAGTAGCTCTGTTTTTTTTTATACTAACTATATAGTATTTCATTGATTTATATACATAAATGATACATAATTTATGAATACACCACTACTCTATTGATTGATGTTTTAAGTTTTCAAATCTCACTTCATTTTGTTTATAGCTCTTCCTTTTTTAAGTTGAGGTACATATAATAACACGTACCATTCTTGGTGTACAGTCCAGTGAATTTTGACATAGATATATACTCAAATAACCATCACCAGATCAAGATATTAATCATTCTCACTAATTTTCCCCCTTCCCCTATTTCACTTACCCCTGACTCACTTCCACCATGGAAACCATCAGTCTGTTGTTTGTGTTTATGGGTCTATTCTTTTTACAGATTTTCTTTGACCTATGATGGGGTTACATCCCAATAAACCTATCATAAGTGAAAATGTTAAGTCAAAAATGCATTTAATACACCTAACCTCCTTCTGCATATCAGAGCTTAGCCTAGCCTACCTTAAATGTGCTCAGAACACATTAGCTTACAGATAGGCAAAGTCATCTAACACAAAGCCTATTTCACAACAAAATATTGAATATCTCCAGTAGTTTATTGAGTACTGTACTGAAAGTGACTAACAGAACGGCTGTGTGGGTACCGAGTAGTTTCTAAGTGTGCTGTTTGTTTATATTCGTGATTGCGCAGCTGATGGGGAGCTGCAGCTCGCTGCCCGGGATCACCATGACGTGTGGTCTCATATCGCCAGCCCAGGAATGATCAAAATTCAAAATCTGGAGTATGGTTTCTACTGACTGTGTATCATTTTCACACCATCACAAAGTCTAAAAATTGTAAGTTGAGCCATTGTAAGGTAGGGATCAGCTGTATTTTTATTTTTCTATTTTTTGCTATTTAAATAACCCTGTGATGTCTTTTTGAGAATATATGTAAGTTTTTCTAAGGTGAATACTAGTCATAGAATTTCTGGGTCTTACGGTATGCACACTTTTAACTTAAATTGTATTAAGAGGTGTGGCCAGATTTCTGTCCAAAGTGGAGAGGAGACAATTCCACTCAAACCATGAACGTATGGACCTTCCTTTTTTTATGTTCTCATTAACAGCCATTTTCAGAATTTACTTTTACAAATTTAAAGTTTTGATTTTCACAGTTAAGTCTTGAAAGTTCATAAGGATGATTTTATCTTTATAAGAAGTGAGATAGGGATCCTATTCCCATGAGGCTCATCAATGGTTCTGCTGCTGTTTATAGAACAGTCCAGGCTTTCTTGGCTGGTTGTTGCCATGTTGGTCATATATCAGGTTTTCCTTAGGGCGCTGCTCTGTTTCTGGGCCCCCCCACTAAACTCCATGGCACTGCTTGTCTTTCTTTGCCGTAGACCACAGTGGCTCGCTTACTTTGGTTTATTATTTTTGCTTTGTGAGAAGGCGAGCCACTTACTTTATCTACAAAATTGTCTTGGTCCTTTACTTTTTTATACAAACTTCGGGATTGACTTTACTTGCTTTATTGACCAGACTTGTTGGAGCTATTCAATATAACAACTAGAGTATTTTTTGGAAGAAAGAGCACTTTGGTGAGTTTTTTCTTCTTTTCTCTCTATTCCCTTCCCCCCTCTACTCTGTACTTTCTGTGTTTCTGCACAGAAGCACTTGGTCAACGGATGTTGGAATCCATGGATCTATACTCCATGCCTCATCTCCTAACTGTTCTTTCATACTTTTGATCATTTAGCTTTTATTTCTTTAGTTATTTGCATGGCATTCTGGGGCAGTATCTAGCATTGATTTTTTCAGCTGCATTTCATTTCTAGTCATCCCACTTATTGATTGTTTTAGAGTTTTCTTTCTCTTAGCAGGTTCATTCCTAATGGGCAGGTCATCCTTTTGAATCTTTCTGAAGTTACTAATTGTACTTATTTTCAAATGCTCCTTGGTTGCTCTTGGCATTAGTTCTTTTGTTTATAGATTTTATCAGCTTTCCTTAGTGTTTTTGATTTTCCTTGAATGGTTACTGAATATTTGTGGTCCATTATTCTGTAGTTGATATTTTAGATTGTTGGCAGCAGGACAATTTCAGTGTTCAAATGAAAGTTTATGTTGTCTTGGCAGTGAATAAAGATTCAGACAATGAGAACCTCACTCCTTATGTGTATGTGAATGTGTGTGTGTGTATGTGTATGTGTGCATGTAGCAAAGACATGGCCAGGTTGGCTTTCTTTTAAGGAATGCTTGCTTTGTATCTTCTATGCACAGGGGCTTTGTACCCTTTATTGGCAGCACAAGGTCATCGGGAGCCCTGCCCTGCTTTCTGTCCCCAGCTCCCATTCTTAAAGGACTCTACTTGTGGAAGGCAGTTGTTCAGAGTCCACTTCTGGAGGCAGGGGACTGATCTAGGCAACAAGAAGAACCATAGCTCACTTTTTCTAGGCTCCATCACCTTTGAACTTAGTATTACTTCATGATTCAGCTCTGTTGCATTTTTCCATCAATTCAGTCTCATCAGAAATGCTTTTCAGTTCTGGTGTGTTAATGACATATTTCCTGGCTTGAAAGGATTGCTGAGGATTTGTTTTTATGTCATTTCCATGTGGTTTTTTGAAGGAAGAAAGGTAGAGTCAAACATTTGAACCAGATGTGTTGAGTCAAGAATTTAGAACTGAGTGATACATCATTTATGTTGTGTTGTGTGCTATGGTTAAAAGTAAATGAAATAATAGTTCCCTGCACTGGAAAAGCATGTTGGATATTTGACTGTATTTTCCATAGGACTTAGAACAGTAAGTATTTTTATGGTTGAATGATTAAAACAATTTTTTTTCCTCAAAATTAGATTTATGCTTCTGAAATATCTAGGTAAATGCTCCAAAAATTTCTGCTTATTCTTTAAAATTTACTTACAAGCCCTTTTCTTTTGTCCCAAATTCTCCAGATATCATCTCTCTGTTCCCTAAACTAAGCAAGAATATTTTCAGCTTTTTAACTTTAATGCAATATTTTTGCTATCCTTTTCTAATTTCTAATGGCCATGTGTTAGACCAATTATTATGGACTAAATGTTAGTGCCCCACCCAAATTCATAAAATGAAGCTATATTCCCCCATGTGTTGCTATTAGGAGGCAGGGGCTTTGGGAAATAATTAGGTTTAGATAAGATCATGACCATAGAGGCCCCAATAATGGGATTAGTGTCTTTATGAGAAGGGGAAAAGACACCAGAACTTTATCTACCCACTTTTTGAGGATATACAGTAAGAAGACAGCTGCCTACAAGTCAAGAGAAGAGGGCTTAGAATGAAACCAAGCTTGCTAGCACCTTGATCTTGGATTTCTCAGCCTCCAGAATTGAGAGAAATACATTTCTGTTGTTTAAGCCATTTGATCTGTGGTATTTTGTATGGCAGCCCAAGATGACTAAGACACTAGTAAATTGAGAGTTCCTAGGATGTCCACAGCAGCATCTCTGTTAGTGTAAGGCTCTGAATGGAACCTTGGGGGTGATTCATTAAATTTTCAGCCTATATTCAGCACTTTTTCTATTTCATTTATGATTTGTGCTCCTATAGGGGAACATACATGCCTTTATTCTAGAATTTCTCATTTCTCTCATATTTAAGCTTATATCTCAAGTGCTTATATTTTCATCCTTAGTAATGTAAGTAGAACAATTTCTGAGATATAGTAGTTGTTCAATAATCTTCTCCAAATGAATGTGTCATATTAAAAAAAACATATTTCTCTGCTCTATCAAGTATAAATGGCTCAAATAAAGGTGAAGGCTTTGTAAAAAAAAATCATTTTGGATCCAAACAAAAACTTAAACAGATTTAGTAGCTTAATATTCATATAAGAAGAATCACTATTATTGACAACTAACGGTCTTGCTTTTGAGCTGGTGGTTGGCTAATTAAGTTGACCCAGTCACATATTGAACTGTATTTTGAACAAAGGTCTGCATCAGAGAATATTTTAACATGCTATTTTAGATTTTGATATGTACACTGAGCTTTGAGAAAATACGTAGGATCTTTCATTGTATTTTGAATCAAAATAATAACAAGCAATTAAAATTTATGGTTGTGAGGGATGGAGAACTGGGAGTCTCCCTTTATTATGCTTTCTTCTAAGTATAAATCATCATAATTGCTTTTGAAATAAACACAAATATAACTTAGCAGCCTTATCAGTTATCATTTCAACCCCAAAGATTTACTGTGTGGCCCCATGAGAATCATAAGTAGCTAAGGAACTCACTTAGAAATGACGTCAACAAAATAACCTCTTGTGTCCCAGTGACATGGGCACTGCTGTGGTTATTACTAGATAATGAGGGTGATTCACTTATACAGCATTATTTCTATGTGCTTAATAATTTTAATAGAATTACTCAGGTTTAATTAAAAATTTTTTTTTAATTTTGGTATAATTAATCTACAATGACATGTGCAACATTATGGTTACTAAACTCCCCTCTTCATCAGGTCCCCCCCACCTACCACATTACAGTCACTGTCCATCAGCATAGTGAGATGCTATAGGATCACTACTTGTCTTCTCTGAGTTGTACAGCCCTCCCCGTGGCCCCCAACATTATGTCTGCTAATCGTAATGCCCCTTTTTTCCCTCTTATCCCTCTCTTCCCATCTATCCTCCCAGTCCTTTTCCCTTTGGTAACTGTTAGTCCTTTCTTGGGTTCTGTGAGTCTGCAGCTGTTTTGTTCTTTCAGTTTTTTTCTTTGCTCTTATACTCCACATAAGATTGAAATCATTTCATACTTGTCTTTTTCTGCCTGGCTTATTTCACTGAGCATAATACCCTCTAGCTGCACCCATGTTGTTGCAAATGAAAGGATTTGTTTTCTTCTTATGGCTGAATAATATTCCATTGTGTATATGTACCACCTCTTCTTTATCCATTCATCTACTGATGGACACTTAGGTTGCTTCCATTTCTTGGCTATTGTAAATAGTGCTGCGATAAACATAGGGGTGCATCTGTCTTCTTCAAACTCGGCGGCTGAATTCTTAGAGTAAATTCCTAGGAGTGGGATTCCTGTGTCAAATGGTATTTCTATTTTGAGTTTTTTGAGGAACCTCCATACTGCTTTCCACAATGGTTGAACTAATTTACATTCCCACCAGCAGTGTAGGAGGGTTCCCCTTACTCCACATTTGCTGTTGTTTGTGTTTTGGATGTTGGCCATCCTTACTGGTGTGAGATGATATCTCATTGTGGTTTTAATTTGAATTTCTCTAATGATTAGCGATGTGGAGCATCTTTTCATGTGCCTGTTGGCCATCTGAATTTCTTCTTTGGAGAATTGTCTCTTTATATCCTCTGCCCATTTCTTAAATGGATTAATTGGTTTTTGTTTGTTGGGGTGCATGAGTTCTTTATATATTTGGGATGTCAACCCCTTCTCGGATATGTCATTTATGAATATATTCTCCCATACTGTAGGATGTCTTTTTGTTCTACTGATGGTGTCCCTTGCTGAACAGAAGCTTTTCAGCTTGATATAGTCCTACTTGTTCATTTTTGCTTTTGTTTCCCTTGCCCAGGGAGATATGTTCGTGAAGAAGTCGCTCATGTTTATGTCCAAGAGATTTTTGCCTATGTTTTTTTCGAAGAGTTTTATGGTTTCAATGACTTACATTCAGGTCTTTGATCCATTTTGAGTTTACTTTTGTGTAAGGGGTTAGGCAGTAGTCCAGTTTCATTCTCTCACATGTAGCTGTCCAGTTTTTCCAACACCAGCTGCTGAAGAGGCTGTCATCTCCCCATTGTATATCCAAGGCTCCTTTATCATATAGTAATTGACCGTATATGTTTGGGTTAATGTCTGGATTTTCTATTCTGTTGCACTGGTCTGTGGGTCTGTTCTTGTGCCAATACCAAATTGTCTTGATTGCTGTGGCTTTGTAGTAGAGCTTGAAGTCTGGGAGCATAATTCCCCGTTTTATTCTTCCTTCTCACGATTGCTTTGGCTATTCGGGGTCTTTTGTGGTTCCATATGAATTTTAGAACTATTTGTTCCAGTTCATTAAAGAATGCTGTTGGTAGTTTGATAGGGATTGCATTGAATCTGTAGATTGCTTTCAGTAGTATAGCCATTTTGACCATATTTGTTCTTCCTAGCCAAGAGCATGGGATGCATTTCCATTTGTTAGTGTCCTCTTTAATTTCTCTTAGGAGTGTCTTGTAGTTTTCAGGGTAGAGGTCTTTCACTTCCTTCGTTAGGTTTATTTCTAGGTATTTTATTCTTTTTGATGCAACTTTGAATGGAATTGTTTTCCTGATTTCTATCTCTGCTAGGTCATTTTTAGTGTATAGGAATGCCATAGATTTCTGCGCATTAATTTTGTATCCTGCAACTTTGCTGAATTCAGATATTAGATCTAGTAGTTTTGGAGTAGATTCTTTAGGGTTTTTTATGTACAGCATCATGTCGTCTGCAAACAGGGACAGTTTACCTTCTTCCCTGCCCATCTGGATGCCTTTTATTTCTTTGTGTTGTCTGATTGCCATTGCTAGGACCTCCAGAACTATGTTGAATAGAAGTGGGGAGAGTGAGCATCCTTGTCTTGTTCCTGATCTTAAAGGAAAAGCTTTCAGCTTCTCGCTGCTAAGTATAATGTTGGCTACGGGTTTGTCATATATAGCCTTTATTATGTTGAGGTATGTGTCCTCTATATCCATTTTGTTGAGAGTTTTTATCATGAATGGATGTTGGATTTTGTCAAATGCTTTTTCCGCATCTGTGGAGATGATCATGTGGTTTTTGTCCTTCTTTTTGTTGATGTGGTGGATGATGTTGATGAATATTCGAATGTTGAACCATCCTTGAATCCCTGGAATAAATCCTACTTGATCATCGTGTATGATCCTTTTGATGTATTTTTGAATTTGGTTTGCTAATATTTTGTTGAGTATTTTGCGTCTATGTTCATGAGGGATATTGGTCTGTAGTTTTCTTTTTTTGTGGTGTCTTTGCCCAGTTTTGGTATTAGAGTGATGCTGGCCTCATAGTATGAGTTTGGAAGTATTCCCTCCTCTTCTATTTTTTTGGAAAACGTTAAGGAGGATGGGTATTATTTCTTCTCTATATGTCTGGTAAAATTCAGAGGTGAATCCATCTGGCCCAGGGGTTTTGTTCATTGGTAGTTTTTTGATTAGCAATTCAATTTCGTTGCTGGGAATTGGTCTGTTTAGGTTTTCTGTTTCTTGCTGGTCAGTCATGGCAGGTTGTATTTTTCTACGAAGTTGTCCATATCTTCTAGGTTTCACAGGTTGTTAGCATATAGATTTTCATAGTATTCCCTTATAATTCTTTGTATTTCTGTGGGGTCTGTTGTGATTTTTCCTTTCTTATTTCTGATTGTGTTTATGTGTGTAGATTCTCTTTTTCTCTTAATAAGTCTGGCTAGGATTTTATCTATTTTGTTTATTTTTTCAAAAAACCAGCTCTTGGTTTCATTGATATTTTCTGTTTTATTCTTCTCAATTTTATTTATTTCTTCCCTCATCTTTATTATGTCCCTCCTTCTGGAGCCTTTGGGCTTCATTTGTTCTTTTTCTAATTTCAATAATTGTGTCGTTAGACTATTCATTTGGGATTGTTCTTTCTTCTTTAAATAGGCCTGGATTGCAGTATACTTTCCTCTTAGAACTGCCTTTGCTGCATCTCACAGAAGTTGCGGCTTTGTGTTGTTGTTGTCATTTGTCTCCGTATATTGTCTGATCTCTGTTTTAATTTGGTCATTGATCCACTGATTATTTAGGAGCATGTTGTTAAGTCTCCATGTATTTGTGAGCCTTTTTGTTTTCTTTGTACAATTTATTTCTAGTTTTATACCTTTGTGATCTGAGAAGTTGAGTGGTAGGATTTCAATATTTTTGAATTTACTGAGGTTCTTTTTGTGGCCTAGTATGTGGTCTATTCTGGAAAATGTTCCATGTGGACTTGAGAAGAATGTGTATCCTGCTGCTTTTGGGTGTAGAGTTCTGTAGATGTCTGTTAGGTCCATCTGTTCTAGTGTGTTGTTTAGTGCCTCTGTGTCTTTACTTATTTTCTGTCTGGTTGATCTGTCCTCTGGAGTGAGTGGCGTGTTGAAGTCTCCTAATATGAATGCATTGCTTTCTATTTCCTCTTTCTTTTTTTATTAAGAATTTGGATTTGTTTTCATTTTTTATTTTTTATTTTTTTTTGAAGGGTTTTACTTTTTTTTATTTTTTAATATACTTTATTTTATTATCATTAATCTACAATTACATGTGCAATATTACGGTTATTAAACTACCCCTTCATCAGGTCCCCCCCACCAACCCCGTTACAGTCACTGTCCATCAGCGTAGTGAGATGCTATAGAATCACTACTTGTCTTCTCTGAGTTGTACTGCCCTCCCCGTGACCCCCCAACATTCTATCTGCTAATCATAATAACCCTTTTTCCCTCTTGTCCCTCCCTTCCCGCCCATTTTCCCCAGTCCCTTTCCCTTTGGTAACTATTAGTCCGTTCTTGGGTTCTGTGAGTCTGCTGCTGTATTTAGTTCCTTCAGTATTTTTTCTTTGTTCTTATACTCCACATATGAGTGAAATCATTTGATACATGTCTTTTTCGGCTTGGCTTATTTCACTGAGCATAATATCCTCTAGCTCCATCCATGTTGTTGCAAATGGTAGGATTTGTTTTCTTCTTATGGCTGAATAATATTCCATTGTGTATATGTACCACATCTTCTTTATCCATTCATCTACTGATGGACACTTAGGTTGCTTCCATTTCTTGGCTATTGTAAATAGTGCTGCAATAAACATAGGGGTGCATCTGTCCTTTTCAAATTGGGCTGCTGCATTCTTAGGGTAAATTCCTAGGAGTGGAATTCCTGGGTCAAATGGTATTTCTATTTTGAGTTTTTTGAGGAACCTCCATACTGCTTTCCACAATGGTTGAACTAATTTGCAGTCCCACCAGCAGTGTAGGAGGGTTCCCTTTTCTCCACATCCTCGCCAACATTTGTTGTTGTTTGTGTTTTGGATGTTGGCCATCCTCACTGGTGTGAGGTGATATCTCATTGTGGTTTTAATCTGCATTTCTCTGATGATTAGCCATGTGGAGCATCTTTTCATGTGCCTGTTGGCCATCTGAATTTCTTCTTTGGAGAAGTGTCTATTCATGTCCTCTGCCCATTTCTTAATTGGATTATTTTCTTTCTGTTTGTTAAGGCGCATGAGTTCTTTATATGTTTTGGATGTCAACCCTTTATCAGAAACGTTTTTTATGAATATATTCTCCCATACTGTAGGATGTCTTTTTGTTCTACTGATGGTGTCCTTTGCTGTACAGAAGCTTTGCAGCTTGATATAGTCCCACTTGTTCATTTTTGCTTTTGTTTCCCTTGCCCGGGGAGATATGTTCATGAAGAAGTTGCTCATGTTTATGTCCAAGAGATTTTTGCCTATGTTTTTTTCTAAGAGTTTTATGGTTTCATGACTTACATTCAGGTCTTTGATCCACCTTGAGTTTACCTTTATGTATGGGGCTAGACAGTAGTCCAGTTTCATTCTCTTACATGTAGCTGTCCAGTTTTTCCAACACCAGCTGCTGAAGAGGCTGTCATCTCCCCATTGTATATCCAAGGCACTTTTATCAAATATTAATTGACTGCATATGTTTGGGTTAATGTTTGGATTTTCTATTCTGTTCCACTGGTCTGTGCCAATACCAAATTGTTTTGATTACTATGGCTTTGTAGTAGAGCTTGAAGTCAGGGAGTGTAATTCCCCCTGCCTTATTCCTCTTTATCAGGATTGCTTTGGCTATTCGGGGTCTTTTGTGGTTCCATATGAATTTTAGAATTATTTGTTCCAGTTCATTGAAGAAAGCTGTTGGTAGTTTCATAGGGATTGCACTGAATCTGTAGATTGCTTTAGGTAGTATAGCCATTTTGACAATATTTATTCTTCCTAGCCAAGAGCATGGGATGCATTTCCATTTGTTAGTGTCCTCTTTAATTTCTCTTAGGAGTGTCTTGTAGTTTTCAGAGTACAGGTCTTTCACTTCCTTCGTTAGGTTTATTCCTAGGTATTTTATTCTTTTTGATGCAATTGTGAATGGAATTGTTTTCTGATTTCTCTTTCTGTTAGTTCATCATTAGTGTATAGGAAAGCAACAGATTTCTGTGTGTTAATTTTGTATCCTGCAACTTTGCCGAATTCAGATATTAGTTCTCGTAGTTTTGGAATGGAATCTTTAGGTTTTTTTATGTACAGTATCATGTCATCTGCAAATAGTGACAGTTTGACTTCTTCTTTACCAATCGGGGTGCCTTGTATTTCTTTGTTTTGTCTGATTGCTGTGGCTAGGACCTCCAGTACTATGTTGAATAGCAGTGGAGAGAGTGGGCATCCCTGTCTTGTTCCCGATCTTAGATGAAAAGCTTTCAGTGTCTCGCCATTAAATATGATGTTAGCTGTGGGTTTGTCATATATAGCCTTTATGATGTTGAAGTACTTGACGTCTATACCCATTTTGTTGAGAGTTTTAACCAGGAATGGATGCTGAATTGTGTCAAATGCTTTTTCAGCATCTATGGAGATGATCATGTGGTTTTTGTTCTTCTTTTTGTTGATGTGGTGGATGATGTTGATGGATTTTCGAATGTTGTACCATCCTTGCATCCCTGGGATGAATCCCACTTGATCATGGTGTATGATCCTCTTGATGTATTTTTGAATTCGGTTTGCTAATATTTTGTTGAGTATTTTTGCATCTATATTCATCAGGGATATTGGTCTGTAATTTTCTTTTTTGGTGAGGTCTTTGCCCGGTTTTGGTATTAGAGTGATGCTGGCTTCATAGAATGAGTTTGGAAGTATTCCCTCCTCTTCTATTTTTTGGAAAACTTTAAGGAGAATCGGTGTTATTTCTTCTCTATATGTCTGGTAGAATTCAGAGGTGAATCCATCAGGCCTGGGGGTTTTGTTCTTGGGTAGTTTTTTGATTACCAATTCGATTTCGTCGCTGGTGATTGGTCTGTTTAGTTTTTCTGTTTCTTGCTTGGTCAGTCTTGGAAGGTTGTATTTTTCTAAGAAGTTGTCCATTTCTTCTATGTTTTCCAGCTTGTTAGCATATAGATTCTCATAATATTCTCTTATGATTCTTTGTATTTCTGTGGGGTCCGTCGTGATTTTTCCTTTCTCATTTCTGATTGTGTTTATGTGTGTAGATTCTCTTTTTCTCTTAATGAGTCTGGCTAGGGGTTTATCTATTTTGTTTATTTTTTCAAAGAACCAGCTCTTGGTTTCATTGATTTTTTCTATTGTTTTATTCTTCTCAATTTTATTTATTTCTTCTCTAATCTTTATTATGTCCCTCCTTCTGGTGACTTTGGGCCTCATTTGTTCTTCTTTTTCCAATTTCAGTAATTGTGTCTTTAGACTATTCATTTGGGAATGTTCTTCCTTCTTTAAATAGGCCTGGATTGCAATATACTTTCCTCTTAGAACTGCCTTTGCTGCGTCCCACAGAAGTTGTGGTTTTGTGTTGTTGTTGTCATTAGTCTCCATATATTCTTTGATTTCTGTTTTGATTTGGTCGTTAACCCATTGATTAATTAGGAGAATGTTGTTAAGTCTCCATGTATTTGTGAGCCTTTTTGATTTCTTTCTAAAATTTATTTCTAGTTTTATACCTTGGTGATCTGAGAAGTTGGTTGGTAGGATTTCAATATTTTTGAAATTACTGAGGTTCTTTTTGTGGCCTAGTATGTGGTCTATTCTGGAAAATGTTCCATGTGCACTTGAGAAGAATGTGTATCCTGTTGCTTTTGGGTGTAGAGTTCTGTAGATGTCTGTTAGGTCCATCTGTTCTAGTGTGTTGTTCAGTGCCTCTGTGTCTTTACTTATTTTCTGTCTGGTTGATCTGTCCTCTGGAGTGAGTGGTGTGTTGAAGTCTCCTAAGATCAATGCATTCCTGTCTATTTCCTCCTTTAATTCTGTTAGTATTTGTCTCACATATGCTGGCGCTCCTGTGTTGGGTGCATATATATTTATAATGGTTATATCTTCTTGTTGGACTGACCCCTTTATCATTATGTAATGTCCTTCTTTATCTTTTGCTACTTTCTTCGTTTTGAAGTCTATTTTGTCTGATACAAGTACTGCAACACCTGCTTTTTTCTCTTTGTTGTTTGCATGAAATATCTTTTTCCATCCCTTCACTTTTAGTCTGTGTATATCTTTGGATTTGAGGTGAGTTTCTTGTAGGCAGCATATAGATGGGTCTTGCTTTTTTATCCATTCTGTTACTCTGTGTCTTTTATTGGTGCATTCAGTCCATTTACATTTAGGATGATTATTGATAGATATGTACTTATTGCCATTGCTGGCTTTAGATTCGTGATTACCAAGGGTTCAAGGGTTGCTTCTTTACTATCTAACAATCTAACTTAACTTTCTTGTTAAGTTATTGTAAACACAGTCTGATGTTTCTTTATTTTCTCCCTTCTTATTCCTCCTCCTCCATTCTTTCTATAATAGGTGTTTTATTCTTTGCCTTTAGTTAGTATTTGGATGGTCTGCTTTCTTTGCTATGATTTTATTTTCTCTGGTGACATCTTTTTAGCCTTGGGTGTGCTTCCATCTAGAGCAGTCCATTTAAGATATCCTGTAGTGGTGGTTTATGAGAGACAAAGTCTCTCAACTTTCGTTTGTCTGGAAATTGTTTAATCCCTCCATCATATTTAAATGATAATCGTGCTGGATACAATATTCTTGGTTCGAGGCCCTTCTGTTTCATAACGTTAAATATATCATGCCATTCTCTTCTGGCCTGTAAGGTTTCTGTTGAGAAGTCTGATGATAGCCTGATGGGTTTTCCTTTGTAGGTGTTCTTTTTTCTCTCTCTTGCTGCGTTTAATACTCTGTCCTTGTCTTTGATCTTTGTCATTTTAATTATTATGTGTCTTCATGTTATCTTCCTTTGGTCCCTTGTGTTGGGAGATCTGTGGGCTTCCATGGTCTGAGAAACTATTTCCTTCCCAGCTTGGGGAAGTTTTCAGCAATTATTTCTTCAAAGACACTTTCTATCCCTTTTTCTCTCTCTTCTTCCTCTGGTACTCCTATAATGTGAATATTGTTCCATTTGGATTGGTCACACAGTTCTGTTAGTATTCTTTCATTCCTAGAGATCATTTTATCTCTCTGTGCCTCAGCTTCTCTGTATTCCTGTTCTCTGATTTCTATTCCATTAACAGTCTCTTGCACCTCATCCTGTCTGCTCTTAAGCCCATCAATCGCATGTCTGATTTCTGCATTGTCTTTCCTCACTTTCTCCCTTAGCTCTTGCATATTTCTCTGTAGATCCATCAAGATGGTTATGACTTTTGTTCTGAATTCTTTTTCAGGAAGATTGTGTAAGTCTATCCCATCAGGCCTTCTCTCTGGGGTTGTCTGTATGATCCTTGTCTGGACCATATTCCTCTGTCTTTTCATGGCGATAGAAGTGGTCACTGGTAGGTGCCACATGTGTTAGCTGGAAGAACAAAGTCCCTTCCTGTTTGTTGTTCTCCTTGCCCTTCTCTGGTGCCTGAGCTGGTTTCCTGCGCATGGGGAGGCTGTCTCTGGGATAATCCCCTGAGCTGCCTGTGTGCAGGGCCACCTCAGCCTAGCCTATAGCACTGCGGCGGTTTGCAGTCTCATTGGGTGCGTTCTGTTCCCTTTGGTGACTTCCAGCCTTTGTTCTGGATTCTGGGTCCCTCTTGCTTAGCTGCGCACACCAGTCGGGACTAGATTCTGTGTGGTTGCTGTCGGCGGGGCCGCTCCTCCTCTCTTCCACAGCTGTGGTGGATCTGCTGTACCCTTTGCAGTGCTGGCCAGGGGGGAATAATTGGCATGCTGCTGATCTCTGTGGGAAACCTTAGCGTGGCTGCTTTGCCTGGCTTTCAGCCAGGGGGTCCAAAATTCCCCAGGACTCCCAGCCTGCTGGGCTGTGTGCGCTGGGACGATTTTGTTCCGCTGTTGGGCCCTTGTCTGTTTAAGACTTTAAAAAAAGTGCCCGCTTTTCTTTTGTCCCGAGCTGCTGGCTGAGGGGACCTCCTTGCAGTCTCCATCCCGGATCCTGCCCTTCTGTTTCTCTAATCTCTGATACACCACGTGATGTGTGTCCATGCTCCTGGCTTAGATCACCAGGGCCAGTTATTTAGCCAGCCTGTGCTTCCACTGCCTCCCCACTCTGAATCTTTTCCTCCTGCTGGTGAGCTGGGGTGGGGGAGTGCTCGGGTCCCACCGGGTCATGGCTTTGTATCTTACCCGCTTCTTGAGGTGCTGAGTTCTCGCAGATGTAGCTGTAGCCTGGCTGTTGTACTGTATCTTCTGGTCTCTCTTTTAGGAATAGTTGTATTTATTGTATTTTCACAAATATATATGGTTTTGGGAGGAGATTTCTGCTGCCCTGCTCATGCCGCCATCTTCCCAGAAGTCTACTCAGGTTTAATTTTATTTGCAATGTACTAATCAGATAATGGATGCAGCGGCTTAGCCAACACGGGTAGGAGTGACATCACAGTTCCTTCATGGTGGCTGTTAAAACCAGCATTGAGGGGGCATCTCTATTAGGAAAATTATTATTGACAGCACCTCAAAAAAATCAGAACAAGTAAATCAGAGGGACTTTTGTTTGGAGTGAAAAGATCTCCAGGATGTGATTCATGCATCAACATTTTTGAAAAGTGTAAACTCTGTGGATGGCTTTTTGCATATTTAATTTCTATCATCGTCCTTTGCCAACCACCTATTTCCCCTTCAGCAGCCAATAAGGCACCATGCACCTTTGTGCACCATATGATTATTTCTGTTTAATTGCAAGCACACGTTGTCAAAGAGAATTTGAGTCCCTTCCCAGTTACATGGGAACTGAAACATGTATAGAAAGCTCCATAATGATTTGTGTTTATCATATAGTGGAGCAAAATTTGGTACCCCTAAAATGTGTCTTTAGTGTGTGGATTATTTTAGGCTCATTATATTTAAGAAACAAGACTCAAGAATTCTTTCTCTTTTGCTTTCCCCATTAACTGCCTAAAATAATTTTGATAGAGGCCTGTTTCAGGAGGACAGCTATCACCACAGATAGCTATGTATAGTATGAATTAAGGGAGTAGTACAGGAGGAAGCTAGCAAGGCAGGTTTGATTAAATTCCTTTCTATATATCATTATTTCTGTGTGGCCCAGCAAACGTTTGTTTACCAAACATTTACTCATTTTCCTCTTTTTGTGACTTGCTTTGCCTTCCCTTTGAAGTCCCAGACCCCTACCCACTTCTTTTTAGTTCAAGATGACATATGTACCTCTTTGGAAACTCTGTTTATGTAGATCCCCCATATTTTAATTAAATTTGATTTTCTCCTCTTGCTCTGTCTCACATCAATGTAATTCACAGACCAGCCAGATGAATCTTGAATGGTAGAGGAAAATTACTCCTCCCCAACAATAGCCAGTCTTAAACATCAAAACTTGCAAGTACCACCACATGCTTTTCTACAATTTTCTCTCCAGCAAGCAATGTTTATTTATATAAGCTTCACTTCATCCAAGTAATAAAATGTGGATGTCATCTAAGAATGTATCCTAAATCATATTCCTACAATGCACTGTTTTCTCCATTTCAAGATAATTAGGACATTCATCATTTTTATTCTGCTTTGTTGTGGTTTGTATTAGATGAAATTTCATCATTTCTCAGAACAACTTGATTTTATTTTTTTGCCAGGTGACAGGTTTACTTTCAGGATTCTCCAGATGTGCTCTCTTAAAATTGGTAAATTGTGGGATTAATGGGATTAATACATAAACCAAGTAATATAGAAATCAAACGTACAAATACATATGACTTGAGTGTTTTTCCTACAACTCTTGATGCGTGATCAAAAACAGAATGATTAGAGCCAAAACAGTTCTTACAACTCGTGACCACCCTCACATGGTTTCGGTATCCTTGAGGAGCGTCACGCCCTTGGGCTAGACTCAAGGTCAGATAATGATTGTGTGTTGATCATGTGTTGAACCCCTTGCTCAGAATTCTTTAGATGTTTAAGTTCATTTGCTCAATAAATATGAGGAGGGCCTTTTTGGCATCACTCTTGTGCTGTGATGCCTTGAGTCCCCTGGCTGGCCTTTCAGATCTTCAGCATTCCATTGCATTCCCTCCAGATCTGCGGGTCAGAGGCAGTGGGGAGCCGACAGTAAGTGAAAACTGTGTGGGGCCCATGCTAATCTCTGTATTGTTCCAATTTAAGTATATGAGCAGCCTAAGTGAGAACTATGTTGCACACCTAAAACTAATACAATATTATGTCAACTAAATAATAATTTTTTAAAAAGTCTGTGCCAATCTTTCCTGAGACTTTATCATTTTATTGAGCCCTTGAAATTGGCAAGTCAGTAAACCAAACTCCCTCCTCTCTAAGCAAAGGATCCTTGCTCTGTATAGTAGATCTGCAGACACAGAGTCTAATCCAAGCCCCACTTAATACTTGCTAAGCCATGTTTGTAAGTCATTAAACTACAAGGTAGCTTCATTTATTAAGTGGATTACTTCCTGACCTCGATGTGTCCTCTCTAAAATAAACCTGAAGTACTTTGGGCCTTGTAAGCACCTCATAACACAGTTGGCAATAAAACAGCTCAGTGCAAAAGAATTCCATTAAAATTGAATTACTAGAGGCAGATAATCAAATTTTCATAAGTGTAGGAGTAAAAAGGTACTAAAAAATGGTATTGACTGTTACTAAATGCTAATGGTTTGAAAGCAAATGTGATAAAAGTAAAAAACACTACTACCACCACCTGGGGTTCCATTTGTACTCTTAATAAAATAAAAATAACAGAGGTATACTTAGAGACTTAGTAGGTCTATCCAGTGTCATAGAAGCAGAAATTCTTAAGATTGGAAGGGACCTCTGAAATTAATCCAATCTCCACCTCACTCTCACTGGGTGCTGAATCCGTTCCATATCACCCTTTCTGAAAGATTATTTAGCTTCAACTGAAATACCTCTGATGATACACACACTTCACTAACCACATTTAACTGGTTGAAAACTCTCTCAAAATTGGCTTCCTTATAAATGCTACTCATCAATACAGTTTTGCACACTGAGGAAACAGGAAAACAAAAATCCAAACCAAAACAAAAACTGTATTTTCTACATTAATGGCCTTCATACATTTGAAGATGATTGTCAGAGCCCAATATCTTATTTCTCAAAAAAGTTTCCTTTTCTTAATGACATTTCATGGTATAATGCTGTCTTAGCAGTCACTGCTAACCATGATCTATTTTGTACACATCCTCCTGAAAGTCTGGTGTCAGAGTAACTTGGACTTCACAAATGATCAGAGCAGTCTGGACCTGAGCAAAATTAGCCAAAATCCTTCAGGCTGCATTCTACTGTGAACGAATAATACTCCATCTGCCAAGACACAGGGCAGAAGGGCTATCCTTGGTCTCTCTCTCTCAGATCCTGCAAGAGGACAGATGTCTTCATTCATTTACCTGTTCATTCAAGAAACACATTTTGAGCATGTACTAATTTTCAGACACTTTTCTATGTGCTGGAGATCAATAATGGGCAAGACAGAGCTGTCATTTGCCCTTATGGAATTTATAGTAGAGAAGAAGAGGGAGAAAAGTGTTACAATTTAGGACTTGCTAAGTAAAAAGTCAAGTGCTTGAATAGACACTAATGTGGCAAAGGGAGGAATGAAAATTTAATTAGGAGGTTCAAAAAGTCCTCTTTGGGGAGGTGAGAAGTAAGAAGACATTAATCGTGCTCGCTTCGGCAGCACATACTAAAACTGGAACGATACAGAGAAGATTAGCATGGCCCCTGTGCAAGGATGACACGCAAAACAAACAAACAAAAAAGAAGTAATTAATCACGTGTTTAGAGCTGCCTCTGTTGCTTTGCAATTCCACTGCTCCGTGCTGTAGTTTTGCCCCTCAAGGGTGGCTGTCCACAGTGGCTGCTCACCTCCCCTGGACCACACTGAAAGGGTTGCTGCCTTGCTCCAGCAGTCTTTTGTAGTGTGAGTTCAGTTTGTGATCCCCAAGCTCCAGCTGGGCTTCTTACTCTGGAGCAAAGAGCTCTCTCATGTTCTGTGGTAGTTGTCTAGGGCTGCTGTAACAAATTACAGCAAACTTGGATGGCTTCAGACAACAGAAATTTATTGTCTTACCATTCTGGAGGCTAGAAGCTCAAAATCAAGGTGTCAGCCGGGCCATGTTCTCTTGGAAGGCTCTTGGGAAAAATCCATCCTTGACTCCTGGCTTCTAGTGGTTGCTAGCAGTCCTTGGCCTTCCTCCACCTGTAGATGCATCACCCCATCTCTGCTCTGTAGCGACATGATGCCCTCCCTGTATCTGTGTCCAAATTGTCATCTTAGAAGGACACCAGTCATTGGATTAAGCCACATCCTTATCCAGTACAATCTCAGCTTGATTAGATCTTCAAAAACTATTTCCAAATAAGGTCTCAATCATAGATGTGGAGGGTTAGGACTTGAACATATCTTTTGGGGGGATGCAATTCAAGCCACAACACACACCAATGCTCCCAGGTACACCATGTCTGCTCTCAGAGAGCTTCTCATTGATGACCTATAGATCCCCTTTTTTCAACTAACTTGTATTTCACAAGCAGGGAAAACTTTCCCCTTATAATGTCTAACTCTTAGAGGAAGCCTCTCCTCAAATAGACAGAAGCCTTGCTTGGGCCACTACTGATACAATCCTTCCTTCTTCCTTCCTTCCTTCTCTCCTTGCTCTCTCCCTCCCGCCCTCTCTTTCTTACTTTTCTTTTTTTTCTTTCTTTCTTCCTTTCTTCCCTTCCTTCCCATCCTTTCTTTTCTTTTCTCCATAACTCCTTTCTTCCCAGAAAGTAAAATGCCCCAGGAGCCAGGGGTAGGGGGTAATGAACATAAGCCTCTTGAGCACCTGCGTCAGATTTTCCTCTTGGTGTCCGCCCTACAATGACAAACTTTCATTGTGCTTTTGGTGATTTCTCTTTTAGCAACTTCTGTGCTTCTCCAGCACTGCTTTCTTTCTCCCTGAGAACCCTGTTCTATGTCTGTCTTAAGTAGTGAAGAGGGTTGCATTTTTATTGCACAGGCTTCCTGAATACCATGCAAATTTTGAATTTTTTAGTAATTAAGGAGGCTTGTGTTTTTCAGAAGGAAGTGGAAATCTGGGAGAGTGGTGTCAGTTTTGCCCCAGTTAAGATATATTTTTAGGTTTATAATACCAAGAATCTCTCCTGTCTCCCCAAGGGTGAAGTCTTGAGAGTGTTCCAAAAGATGGGAAACATAAAACTCTGCAATGGGCCCATTTGTCTTCTCTACTGAAGTTAGTAACAGAGTAGGGAACTTAGCTGATGAAGCTGAACAGCTTTACAAAGGACATATGCAAAGAGAAATGGAAGAGTGAAACATTGGGTTAGACACTCAAGTGGATATCAGACTAAGTGAGGAAGAAGGAAAATTGATTTTTCAATCTATTCTCACAGTTTTAGAACCCTTGAAATTATGGTATAAATATATGTGCACATGGACATACATGTAAGTGTGTGTGTGAAAGTTGTGGTAGATGCAAGTTTTCTGATTATTGGAAAGATACATTGCAGAGTAGAGCAGCAGTAAATCAAGAGGTTCAACTCTAACCCTATTTATATTTTTGCTTAATTTCTTAGTAAGATACACATTTTAGTTATATTTTATCATCTCTAAAATCAGACTGTGTCTTACAAATGACAGTGTCTTCCAACTGCTGTTGGCCTGGGGTCAGTTAAGGCATGGTTGGCATTGTCTTTAAATACAAGACAGTAGAAATAGTTTTACATATTGTCATGGTCACTTCAGTTATGTGTGCATTATTGATGTCTTCAAAAAGAGTACAATATTTGTTAGCGTTATAATGAAAATTTATTGCATATACAGAAAAGTGAAAACAACTGAAAAGTTCATGTCTGAATATTGAAAGGATCTTTTCAATAAGCATGAAACAAAATTTCCATATGATAATAAAATCCTCTGTCCTTGTTTAATTGGGAATATATTTTTTTCTTAGTAGTATATAAAATAATGATGTGTCTTCAATAAATGACATATTACAGTCAAGGAAATGCAGTAATTTATTCCCTCAAGTACAGTGAAACATGAGCTATTCTAACCCCAGTCTTCCATAACTTCCTGACTTTTAGGCTAATGATGCACAATGTCTATATAGCTAGGAAAAAAAATCTCTTTGGTAGCAAATAGCACCAGAGGACCCAGGGAAAAGTGAATATAGTTGAGAAAAACCTAATAATAATTTTACGAATCCCATTACTCTGTGTACCTCCCTGGCCCCAACCACCATCATCTCCCACTGGAACTATTGCAACAACTAAATGGCCTCCCTACATGGCCTCCCTCCCTGCATCTGGGAGAAAATCTAAATTCTTAGGCAGTGCCTGCAAAGCATTGAACTGAACTACCTCACCTCTCTGCTCCTCTGCCTTGCAAGGAGTCTGCCCCCTTACTGCCTTCAAATGGCTCTTTTCTCAGACTGCAATACCCTCCTCCCAGTTCTTCGGACCTACTTGCTTCTTGTCGTTCAGCTCAAATGTCACTGTCTCAGAGGGACCTTCCTAATCCAGCCAGGGTAAAATAGTCCTTCTGTTGTTATCATATCACATTGTTTTATTTTGTTTTATAACATGTATCACTCTCTGAAATCGAACAAATCGTATTTGTTCACTTCTTGGGTGTCTTTCTCACTAAAATATAACTGCATGAGAGGTGGGGACGGCAGAGGCTTGTCTGTCTGTTCACTGCTGTTTCCTAACACTGTAACATTACTATCTGTTGAGTGAATGAATAAATAAACTGTAATCGAACAGGCTACTATGAAAGAGGAAGTGCTTTAATGGGCTGAGAGATCTATAAAAGCCTGTTTACAAAAAAATATAAATACATCAAAGTCTATTTACATAAAAATAGAAAAGCATTTCAGAAGGAATTGGAAGCTTAAAAAAAAGTACACAGAGAACATAAAGAGATAGAAGGAGCAGAGGGACAAAATCCAGCCCTGATGGCAGTGGCTTAGGCACAGATGAGACAGGGTATGTTGATCACGTGTAACAAACACTGATAATGGAGAGAAGAGACAGACGGCGGAGCAGCTTGGAAGTCTTGAGGTGAGGGAAGCGCACCTGGTCTGCCTCCGAGCCCTTGTGGGCATTAATGTGTTCCACTTGAAGCTGCCAAACAGCTGAGCTCAGTGGTCCCGGGCCGGGAGGTGGCATTCACCACGCTGAGTACCACAGTACTAATAAATAAACTTTGCATTTCCAAAATATTCCTGCCAAAGTCAGATGCTCAGGAGGGTCAGGGAAAGTAACGGGAATAAGAGAGCAGGCTGGGTGAGGACAGCTCATACCCCACCTAACAAGCCCACACCCCAGCTCCCGCTGGGCTCTGGCCATTGCTGCCCCACGTGAACTGGGGTCTGGCATTATGAGATCTTCTGATTTTTCTTGTGGGCCCGATGTCTGGGATTTTTATGTGAAATTTTCCTACATTTCAGTACTGGCAACAAATAAATTTACAAAGATACACCACGGGCCAAAAAAAACCAGATCTGTAATCCAAATCCAAACCATCCATGGTCAGCGGTCTGAGCATGGTAGTTATGGCACTACATTCCCTTGACTATGACCAGCAAGCTGTCAACTGAGGAAAGCCGCTGAGGAATAGGTGACCAGTCTGCAACCTCTAGGAACGTTTTCCAGTATTATCCTTGTAGATATATTCAAGAACCTTATGAAATAAGTACGTGGAAATTAAAATTTTTCATTACAGAATGATTACATGCTTCTTTTAAAATAATTCAAGAGTACAGAAAATCATAAAAACTTGGAAACAAGAAAGTCTCTTGTGTTCTTGTACTAGATAACATTCTGGCATATTTTTTCTGAAAGGTAAGATGAAGGATCACTGATAAAATGTATATGCATATTTGCATATACATTTTTCTTTTTTTATTGAGGTATATACTATAAAATACACATTTTCACTAATTTCTCTCCCCTATTACATGTACCTACATATATATAGGTAGCTAGATAGCTTTGTGTCCTGCTGTCTCTCTTAGCATTAGAATATAATTTCTCAGGAATATTATTTTAAAGGCTACACACTACTCCACTGTAATTATGGAGGATCATTTACTTCAAGTTTTCTCTATTTTAGATGTTGATATTTCTTCCATTTTTTTTTTACTATGACAAATAACTTGACAGTGAACTTCTTTATGTCTAACTCTTGGTTTGTGTTTCACACTATTTCCTTAGACGTGATTGCTGCAAGTAGAATAATTAAACAGATGTGATGAATGCAACCAACCAAATTTTGCCACAGAATCCACTTCCAAGAGTAGTTTTGACAATACATAACATGTTCCCGTCCATTGCTAAAGACAGCAGAAAGAAACTTGATGTAAGTTTGTTTATTGAATTACTAGTAAGAGTGACTATATGTGACAATTAGCTACTACATGTATTTTTTAAAATCTTATTTCTTTGGTCACTCTTTCAAGTTTGGGGATCTATAAATATATTAATCTTATTTTTCTTATATGGGAAACAGGAGACTATTTTCCTCTTGATGTTTTAATTCTGATATTTTGGGTGACAGAAGCAGTTATTGTCCTGACTGACCTTTGGTGGAAACAGGCTGCTCAAGGGCTGCAGGGTCACGTGGCCTGGGAGGCTGCGTGATCTAGTACAGCGATTATATTAAGAACTGCAGGGAGCCCTGGGGATAGAGGGGATCCAGGTGGTCTTGGTCAGCGGTCTGAGCATGGTAGATTATGGCACTACATTCACTTGAATATGACCAGCAAGCTGTCAACTGAGGAAAGCCGCTGAGGAAGACAATGTGGAACAACAGACAAGTATGGGAATTTCTTCATCGTATGCAGTGTTACAAGCAAGGGGCTGACGCTAGCCTGGTTTTTGTGCCCTTCTAGATAGACGTTCCCTTTCATTGGATGGTTGTTAACTTTTTAATTCTTTTTCCTTGCAATTAAAACTGCCATATCTATTTTCAAATGAATTTTTATTGTACCTTTTCATGCTTTCAATTTGGCAAAATTTTCCTTTTGATATTATTGTTACATTTCCATTTGTTCATTCTTGTTCTTAAGTAACACCCAAGATTTGTAGGTTGGCTCTTCATATCTCTGTTTTTTTTCTCTTATCATCTTATTTTCTCTATTAACTTGGTTGTTAGCATCATTTATTCAGTTATCCATATTTAGCATTCTATGTTCTGATTGTCGCAGTGCAGAGTTAAAATTTGATGTATCTGGAGCTTTGTTGCATTATTTTCTCATTTTGTTCAGTTCCTTTTTCACCATTGTCTTCATTTTAAACCTTTTTCACTCTATGGATTCCTTCTTTCCATAGAGGCTCTGCTTTCTCATATCCCTCTGAATACATCAAACCACAGTTTCTAAAGGCTATTGTAATTCATAGTACATTTGGTTTTGTGTCTCTGTCCTATTCGTGTGGGTAACTGTCAAAGAGAGCAAAATATTGGTGCTGAAGACAGGGCATATGGGCTCCTCCTCACAACGCTGCATTTCAGCTCGTGGGAAACATGTTTTTCTCTCCGTTCCATTTCCAACTTTTAGTAGAAACTTGTCAGTTTCTGTGTCAGTTCAGGTCCATTAGGAAGCAGATGCCAAGACGGAGTTAGGAATACAAGAGGTTATTGGAGGCAGTGCCTGTGAAAGGTAAAGAGCAGTAGGAGGAGAAATAGTTGCTCCAGATGACAGTCCAGGTCTGAATCCTGTTGAAGGCAATGGTGAAGGGAGGAGGATGGCGTAGGAAGAGGTTCAAATTGAGGTGCCAGTCTGAGTGCATCTTGGCCAGCCTAATGGAGATTGCCCATTTGAGGACTTCCACACTGGGTAGAAATTGCCAAGCCCCGGTGCCCTCACTGTGCATGTCATTGGCTGGCAGTTGCCCGGGAGAGGGTGGCTTCTGTACTGGACCCCCACAGGCAGGGCATCAGGAGAGAAATTTGCAGGAGCTCCTCTTGAAGAAAGATCCAAGGAAACACCACCATGGCTGCTGAAGAGGGTAACAAGAGAGTCAGTACTTTTCAACATTTCAGGTTCTGACCCCAAGGTATCAGAGTTACTAATGATGTTTTATCTAGTCTTTTCTGGAGGTGCATTTCTTCCTTCATGAAGCAACAAGAGAAGTAATGGTCAGTATGTTTGACAAGACTCAGCAGGTACATGTTGATAATCCATTACCTTCCCTGAGCACCACACATTCTTGCATAAGCATGTCTGCTCCATAATGCAGTCCCTTCATTTAACCTGGGTCACCTGTTTCAGAGAATCCTTGAATCCTTTCTACTGTTGTTTTTGTACAACCTGTCTGTTCCCCGTTTTACTTTCCTCCCCTTCCAGGGTCTGCATCAAGCTGAAACAGAGAACTAATTATTGATTATGTCCTCTTTTTGTGCTGTCTTCCTCTGAAGAGTTTGACAATTTTGAATCACATCAACTCCCAGCGTACTGCCCTCCAGTGGCATTCCACTGCGTTTAAAATAACCCCCAAACTTCTTGCCATGGTCTACAGGATCTTAAGTAATCTGCTTCCACCAACTTTCTGACCTTGTCTTCTATGGCTGACTGCCCTTGCTCACCACATTTCAGAAGTTTTGCTTGACCCCAGTTAATTAGAATGCAACCACTACAGTCCCTTTCCAGTCCTTTGCCATGACTTTCTCCCATCCCTGACAATGTTGCCATAAATGAGTTTTGCCCTGCACCTTACTGTTCCTTTGTGCCAACATTTTCTTGACTTGGCACATTCAGAATATTCATATACCACTTAGATGAGATGAGACCAAATCCATGCTACCGCAAGGTGGGAGACCTCAAGGCTTCTAGGGAATGCAAAATAATGTCAGTCTAGGCCACACCCAAGGCTTCATGCGCTGGTTCCAACTCTTTACCTGCTTTTTGATTGTCTGAAATTGTATTATTTATATGGTGTCTCATTTAATATCAATCTTCCCCAGCTAGAAATAAAGTTCCAGAATGTCAAGAGCTTTGTTAGATGCATATATTGCTGTATGCACATAAAGCAGTGCTTGGCACATAGTAGGCATTTCAATAAATAGGTGTTCAATAAAGGTGTGAGAGAATAAGTGAATGGATGTTATTCAGTGAAGGAATTATATTTTCACAACACATCTTGTCTTATCTCAACTGTGTGCATGATGACTGTATTAGTCAGGGTTCTCCAGAGAAACAGAACCGAAAGGATATATACAGACAGATATAAGAAGAGATTTATTATAAGAATTGGCTGACATGGTTAGAGAGGTCAGGTCCCACAATCTGTGTAAGTCTTAGAACTAGGAGAGCCGGGGTGTGATTCAGTCTTGAGTCCAAATGTCTGAGAACTGGGGGGCTGGTGATGGAAGCTGTGGTCTGAAGCCAGAAGTCAGAGACCCAGAAGCACTGATGTCCAAGGGCAAGAGAAGATGTATGTCCTGGCTCAAGCAGAGAGAGAAAATCTGCTCTTTCTTTTTGTTCTATTCGGACCATCAGGTTGGTGATGCCTGCTCACATTGCGAGGGCTGTCTTCACTCAGTCTGTGGATTCAGATGCTGGTATCTCCCAAGGGCATCCATAAAGGCATATCCAGAAACAGTGTTTTACTGGCTATCTGGGCATTCCTTTGACCAGTCACGTTGACACATAAGAGGAATCATCAAAGTGACCATAATAACTCTGGCAAAGAAGACTTCGGGAAGCTATCATAGAAGGCTTTATGAGGCGAGGACTATCAGAACGCTGATCACCAAGTGAGGACGGTCACCAACATTGTCTCATGCCGGGAATAGTAACCAGGCGTTCCGTCCGGTAGCCACGTAGCTGGTTGCCCTGTGGCGAAGCTGCTGCTGATTCAAGACCTGATCCTTCCAGGGCTGCTGGTTTTCGTTCCCCTTGTTGGCTCTGTGACTTCAGGCCCTGCTAGTCTGTCTTCCCTTTCCATCTTCATTATCTGACATTTGGAGGAGCAATGTTCCTCTTGCTGGGACTCTGTTCTATTCTCCATCTTCTGACTAAAACTGTCAACTGACAGCAGGTCACATTATAGTATCTCTTTTGCTAGCCCATACAAATTTGAATTTTTAAAGCAACTTTCATGGGGCTTATTTTTTAGTTTGATACCGAGGACTTTTCAAAACCAACAGAATCAAAATGCAATTGATATTGGATTAATTTTTTCTCAGCGCCAGCACCTCTAAATGTGTATCTCTCACATTTGCATCAAGACAGAAGCAACTCCTGTCATTTGTTTCTTATGAATTTCCCTCAAATGTTATGACTCTCTTGGAGAATATAGAGGCATTTCCTCTCACAACATCAGAATATTTTTATTTTAATGGAAATACGTGGTTCACTTCTAGTTACTCTGTGATGATATATAATGCACATGTGTGGTTTCTTTCTTGAGAATTTCATATTCAGAGATTATTTAAAGAGCAAAAAAAAAAAAAGCCCAGACACAGAGATGGATTAGAGAATAAGTGCTGCTTATTTTTCTACTTAAAAGCTCTATCACTGTAAAAAAATATGACGTAGGGATCACATTACAGGGCAGTAGTGGCCCAGGTCACAGAGGCCTGGCTTCCGGTGCCCTCTCCATGGCCTGGAGGGTCCAAATTACTTTCTGTATGAATGTGTGGGTAACACACTGAAAGCCGAGGGGAGATGATGGTGCAACACTGGCTGTGATCAGAGCCTAGCTTTGGGAATATTGAAAACATGGTTTGCAATTTTTACCTTGATACTGAGTGCTCTTCAAATTTTACAGCTTTATTACCCTACAACTGCTCTTACTGATTAACCTTCTCTTTTCTCCATCTTTTATTCTATAACAAATTACCTCTGATTCATCTTGTAGGTTTTTATATGAGCAGAATTTGAGCAGATAAAACAAATTGTGTTAATCAATCATGGGTTGTTCTTACTAATTGATTAAGCCACCCTAAGTCCTTTTTGGAATCATACAAAGGTAAATATTATGAATTGATTGAATGACACTTCCACTTAATCAGTATCATGCCATATATTTTATTTCATAAGTTTGTAGAAAAAGGCAGTATTGTTTGCTTCACAGATAAGAAAGAAATAGCAAAAGTTCTTCTATGCAATAGGAAAATGAGGGGAACCATGGAGTTTTGAAGGAGAGCAATGCTTTTTGACGTTGCTCCCAGCAGTAGCGCCAAGCCTCTCAGACTGTCAGAAACAATAACAAGATACCTGATGCTTCATGCTCCAAAGCCTTGCCAGCGGTGCTACCAGCCTTCCCGACAAGACTCCGGCAAATTACAGGACAGCTAATAGATAGGCTTCTAGGTGACAGTGTGCTTAATCACTCAGGCATATAACAACCATATTAATTAACATTACCTGGTTCTTAAAAATGTTGAGACTGGGCACTATATTTAGCCAGACCTGAAATGCTTTCAGAACCATGTAGTTTCTCTCATAATTAAACATCTTTTGACTAATATCCTAATGGGTATTTAAAGTAAAATTGTGTTAGTATCTTTTAAGGAAGACATATGGAGATATTAGATTTGATTGGATGGTCGGGAACTCAAGCTCTTGTTTTAGAATTTTCTGTGATTGTAGGCAAGTTAATGCATCTCAGTTACTGAATTTTAAGAAGATAACAATAGCTACCAAGAGTGTGGTTGTGTGAATTAAGTGATCTAAAAGTGTGTAAACTTCTTGATACAGTTTAGAGGATATAGAAGGTGATGAATAAATGAGTTCATTCAACAGTGTCTACTCAGGACTTATAAACCTTGATTGTTCTAGACCGGGGCTGTCTGATATGGTAGCCATTGGCCACAGCACCTGAAATGTGGCTAGTCAAAATTGAAGCGAGTGGTAAGTATAAAATATTTACTGGATTTTGAAGATTTGGAACAAATAAACAAACAAAAGGATGTAAAATATCATGTTAAAATTTTTAGATGGATTATATATTAGAATAGTATGTTGGATACATTATGGTAAATTAACACATGAAAATAAATTTTACATGTTTTTTAAATGTGGCCACTGACACTTGTATAATTACAGATGCAGTTCACATTTGTGGCTCCCATTACATAGCTAGTGGACAAGGCCAGTCCAACTGCTGAGGAAAAGTGAAAACAAAACAAAAAGAAGCCAGAAAGTGTCTTCTCTATTACAGAGCTTGCATATCAGGAAGAGGAGATAGATAATACAACGTGAAAAAATACAGTCAATCCTTATATTCACAGTTCTATATTTGTGAATTTGCCTATTTGCTAAAATGTATTTGTAACCCCTCCTACCCCAGATCAACACTGGTCAGCACTTTTGCAGTCATTCAGATATATGCAGCCTGGCAAACAATGTGAGTCACCTTATATGCATTGTTCCCAAATGAAGTCAAACAACGTGATCTTGTTTCTACTCTCATACTGTAAACAAGTATCATTTTCATGACCTATTTAGTGCCATGTTTTTTATGTTTTTGCTGTTTTGGGGTAATTTTACTATTTTTGGTGGTCCCCAAGAGCAGTGCTGAAGTAATGTCTAGTCTTCCTAAGCTCAAGAAAGCTATGATAGGCCTTATGGAGAAAATATATATATTAGATAAACTTTGTTCAGGCCTGAATTACAGTGCTGTTTGCTGTGAATTTAATGTTAATGAATCAATAAAATATTATTAAATAAGATGTTTTTAAACAGAAATACACATAAAACAAGGTTAAATATTGATTAGGTGGCGAAAATGTGTACAGAGGCTTATAGAAACCAAACCCTGTATTTCCCTTGGGGCAATCTTTTAGTATTCGCTAATTCAGTATTTGAATAAGATCATAGAGCGTAACTGTGATGAATAGCAAGAACTGGCTGTGTATAATATAACACCAGGTAGTAATAACTGTTATGGAGATAGGAAGATAGAGAGGGATGGATGTCATGGAGGTGGAAGAATTGCTAATTTGGAAAGGACAGTGAGGAAAATCTCTCCAAGGCTGTGATTTTTGAGAACAGTAGCAGAAAGTGAAGTTGGAAGCATCGAGGAGCCAGTTCCCACATGTCTGTAGGCCACTGTAAAGACTGGGGATTTTATTCCACATCTGACTGGAAAGCTTTGAGGGGATAATAAGTTCATGTTACATTTTTAAGGGTTGCACAGGATTCTGTGAGGAGAATAAGTTGTGGGGAAAAAAACTTACCCAGACAGACAAATTTCTATTTATATATTCCCTTGACCTTTGTATTTCACACATTGGACAGATTTTTTTTCATTTATTTTGCCTTTGTGAAATTTTCAGTAATATTTGTGTTATATATTTAGTGACTCGAAGGTAGGAATTATTGATATTAAAGCAAAGTTGTATAAGTGGCTACTAAAATAAACTACAGGAAATTCAATGAGTACCAATCTACTTATTTTTCAATTTTCTATGCAGCTCATGTATTTGAGTTATAATGTTACATTCTCGTTAGTAACATTGTGGTATGAAAATCAGCCCAACCTGGGTTAAATTCTACCTCTGCTCTTTACCTTGGACACATTTCTCAACCTTACTGAGCCTCAATTTATTTATGTGTAAAATGGGAATGACAAATGTAGGGTCCTGGCAAGAGTTAAATAGAACATATTGAATGTTTCTGCTCAACTGCAAGTCAAATGTCAGCTCGGAAACACGGCATAGGCTCCCTTTGGATCGGTTGTCCAAATGTTTTGTCCCACAGGAAGAGATGTGTTTTGGGGAGTCTGGCTCACTGGGGGTTCTGAAACGCACCAGGTGGCCCTGTCCTTGATCATCTTGACCTCTTATCAGTCACACAGCCTTGGACCTCTTGCTTTCCATGTCGGCTAAGTGACATCTCTCCAAAAAGGGGTGGTACACCCTTACCTTACATCTTAGACCTCTCTGATTTTTGTTTTTTTTTAATACTGTTTCCCATATCAGAGTTCTTCTCACTTTTGGAGTAACCAATACCAGCTGATTCCCATTTCTTAATATTGTTTATTGGTCTACCTTTTGGTAACTTTTCTGCTTACCACAGAGCAGGAAGCAGATGTAGTAGCAATAGGTATAGCTCATTATCTGGATAAAAATTTGTCTTGGCAGCAGTTAACTTTGGAGTTGCCAAGTCAAATGCAACAGTGTATGTGATTTGATTAAATAAAATATCGAGTTTCCTTAGCTGACAACATCTCCCTTTTGGGGGGCAGCTGGGGCTCCGAGCAATGGTGTGGGGGAGACGGGACAACAGCAAGATCACAGCAGAGGTCCTTTCAGAGTTGCTTTCCTGCTCTCCAACTGCCTACTTTTCAGGCACACTCGAAGTTGCTCAGGCTTCCCAAGTCAGCCAACTTTTTCTCGAGAGTTAAAAGAAAATGCTTGATTTTCTCCCCGACATCTGTGATTACCCTACGCCGTCCTCTCTTAGGATAGGAATCATCTACCAAAATATTGAAATCAGAATCTTTGGAGACATTCTTGATCCCTCCATTTTTTTCTTGTTCTAAATATAATCCATCACATGGTCCAATCTGCTTTCGAAGTCATCTGCCCATTTCCTCAGCTATAGCCCTGGGTCCAAGCCACCATCACCTTTCATCTGGATATGGAAATCAACCCCTAACTTGCCTTCCTGAGCTCCTCCTCTGTCATTTGTGTCTACGTCCAACCCATTCACTACACTTCATTGAGAGTGGTCTTTTAAAAATTTCAATCTTATCAGGTTCTTTTCCTGCTGAAAGCCTTTTAATGGCTTCCCATTGCATTTAGAAAATAAAATCTAAATTTCTTACCAGAGACTGTAAGGCCCTGTATTACCACCTCCCACCTGTTCCTCTAGTTTCCTCTTCTCCCACCTGTTTTTATCATTCCACTGTTCTCTCTGCTCCAGCCGTTTGTGCGGCGTCTCCTTCCGTTCAAGAGTGCCTGACCCCTTAGGGTGACTGGAAGTCTCCCCCTCCATTTCATATAGATGGCTTCTTCTTCTCCTCCAGGTCTCAGGATAAATATAATCCATCATGACTTTATTCACAGTTAACTCTGTCCCTTTTCTTTTTTTTTTTCATAACACCATGTTTTTTCCCCCCTTCCTTTCTTAGTATTTATTTGTAATTATACATATGTGCATACACATATAATATATTAACATTATATATTAATATAAAATTATATTACTATTATATATAATATAGATTGCATAATTTAATTTCTAATTAAAATAAATATATTTTATAATGCATGTGTGTGTGTATATACACACACACACACACACACATATATATATATTTGGTTGTGTGGTTTACTTATTTAATGTCTGATTCCCATACTAGAGAGTAAGACCCTCAGGGGCAGATACAGAGTCTCTAGCACTGTGTGCACATAGGTGCTTTGAATATATCTTTTGAATTGATGAATGGAATAGGTAACGATCAGGTGCAGCAAATTCTCAGTAGGCATAGAGCTAGGGGAATGCGCAGCCTCTCACTACACCAAGAGGTCACATTGATCTTTGAATCCTTTTGCCTTATTTAATAAAATCTTTTGGTCAGTGAAAGGAGGTTGAGAGAATTATTTTCATTTTCAAAATCTTTAAGGAGCAACATTGTTCCACAAAGCTAGGTTAGTGAAAGGATTGTCTCCAATGCCAGGATCCAAGACCCCACCCCACCTTCTGTCAGACACAGTGGTCTCTGTCCTTTTCAGAATCACACACTCTGTTAGTGAAGCCCAGGTCCCTAACACTGCAGCAGTCACTGGGCCCTAGTCCTGAGCTCCCCACTGGCGGCTTTAGAGCCACATCTTTAGGGCATCTCAGTACATGAACTGGTTATATCCAATTGATTTGGGACCTTTGTCCTATTGGATGCTCAGAACCTTGTGATTCGTTCTAGCAGAGACATCTTAAATTTAATAAAATCCAGTTTGCAGAGTTTCGGCACACAGTGCTGGATTTACTTATCATCTGATCAGCAGGGATTTTTTAGTTTATAGGACACTGCAAGTACTCAGACTCCTGAGCCCAACTGCCAGCAAGAAGATTCAGGCTAAGCTTGTGCCCAAGGGCAGGGACAAAGTTTAACAAAATATATTTACTCTGTCACTTTTCCAGAGCTAGTGTTATTCATCTACTAAGAATTATACAGCAAATCACCTGAGCTTCTTGATCTAAATGTCCTGTGCAGCTTGGGAGATTGCTTTCAAAGTGGTCATATTCTGGAAATCATTCTTGCCAAAAAGAATATAAATTTCGTTGTTACAAAATAAGCAGAATTCAGGGAAAGCTGGACACAAGTTTAATAAACTTGAAGAAGTCAAAGTTACAGGGTCTTGCAAATATTAAAAGAAATTATTCCATGGCCAAAAGTCATTGATGCAGAGTAGTAGCAGACAATGGATTTCAAAAAAAATTTTTTTGACTGTGGTCTTAAGTAAGAAACATGCTAATTTCTATAAGGCAAGATCAACCCATGCTGTGGATGCACATTTCCCTCCTCTCTGTTCCCTCCTTCTCTCTCCCTTCCCCTTCTCTTCCCTTTTCTTTCCCCTCTCCCCACTTTCCTTTCCTAAATGGCTGATCTCAGCCACTGGAGTAATTTCTAGATTGACACCCATAATATGCTGATGCTTAGTGATTGGCAGTTACCAAAAACAAGCAAATATTGCCCTAGAACATACTGGAGAGAAGCAGGGCCTCCCTTACAGTGGTTGACAATGGTTCTGTACTTAAAGTGAAGTTTGAACAAGCACATAAGCAGACTTAGAATTTTCTACAAACAGATATACGGGTCCTGATGCAGGGAATCAATAAGCTAGCACGGAATGGTGTGAGACAAGAACAGTGTGGACACTGGAGGATCAATAGAAATTAATGAACAGAAGAAGAAGAAAAATGTATTGCCCCGGAACAAATGGCTTAGAGTGTAAATATAATCCTTGCTGAGGAGTTAATATAAGAAACCCATTTATTCTTTTGCTCATTTATTCAACCAATATTTTTGAAAGCTCCAGCCCCTAGTTGGGAACAAGACACACCCTATTCCTTTAAGGAACTTGTAGTGAATGAATATATTATTTGTGGTTTAATATGTATGACATAATATATAATGATATATAGTATAATAAATTAATTGGAAAGAAGAAAACCACATATAATTCACATTCCACATTATAGTTTTAGTTGTTTTCAATTAACCCTTCTTATTAGTTGGGTTAAGTCCAGAGTCAGGAACACTTCTGTAGGTTTTGTATGTAGATGTTTAAACTATGTGGATGCCAAATCACAACTGCAGTCAAGATGCTGGTAGTTAAGAGTGGAGAGATCAAGTAAGTAAAACCTTTAGAATAAAGTTGATTTTTGAAAGTTTATTTATCTTCTGGAGTGTATTACTCTTGTACATATTGAATACATAACTTAAAAAGATAGTTTTCTTATGAGATTTTTATACTAATGTTGACTTTTACAGTACTCTTACTATTCCATTTAGAAATTCATTAGATATTGCCTTTAATTGATTTTTAATTTGGTTGATGTCTTACCTACCTCCAGCTAATCCCTCATATGGAGGAAGAGGCTGGGGATCTTTCTGGAGCCTTTTGTATAAAGCACTAAACCCAATTCATGACCTAATCACCTCCCAAAAACCTATCTTTGAGCTTTAGGTTCAACATATGAATTTTGGAGGGATGTTTACAGACCATAGCATTCAAAGATAAATAGGAGCTGCAGAGCTGTAGAGGAAAAAGTCAGCACTGAAGCTAAAGAAGCAGCATAAGCAGATGAACTTGAACAAGCAAGAATCAGTTATGCATGCATGGAATTAGGGGATGGGGAATGGGAACATGAGGACCAGGGAGGATGTCAGACCAACTGACAGTAAGTTTTGTGTTACAATGGTGAGAGGTAAGATTGCATTTATAGGGTTATGAAATTCATGGAGAACTTCAAAAGCTAGTCAGAAATACCAGTGAGATTTGTAAAAATTCCTACCTCCCTTACAATACTTCCAATTTCATACTACTTCTTTATTCAACACATATTTGACTGGCTGTTGGGTGTTAGATGCTGTAGGAGGTTAACTAAATAGTTTTCCCCCAAAATTCATGTTCTTCTGTAACCTGTGAATGTGACATTATTTGGAAATAGTCTTATAGTGACCTTATTTGGAAATATAAAGATGCACTTATGCTGGATGAGGACGGGGCCATAAATCCACTAACTGGTGTCTTTATAAGCAGAGGGGATTTTGAAGCTCATAGAGACACAGAGATACACAGGAAAGACACCATGTGACAATGGAGGCAGTGACCGAGTGTTCCAGCTACAAGCTGAGCAAGGCCAGAAGCTAGGACAGATGCTGGATCAGATTTTTTCTCTGAGTCTACAGAAGGAACTAACAATGCCATCCTGATTTTGGACCTCTAACCTCCAGAACCATGAGAGAATACATTATTTTTGTTTGAAGCCACCATGTTAGTGGTAATTTGTTACACCAGCCATAGAAAACCAATACAGTACTATCCTAGATGTTGGAGATACAAATAAGAACAAAAGAAGTCAAAATTCTTGTAGTTAGTTATCTTCATGTGGTATCTTTCCTTCTAGACTGTACGTTCCTGAAAGGAGGGTCTGTTTCTCACTGATCTTTGTTTTCCATGCATTTCTTTATACACTATAAATGCTTAAAACACATCTAGGGTGCTAGATAATGAGGAACAATGTAAAGTTCTGGAGTCAGCAGCGTAGAATTGCGATAGCGTGGGTTCAGACATCAGCTCCACTGATGATTAGCTGTGGGTGATGACGAGCAAGTTGTCGACCTTTCTGGCCCTTACTCCATCCTCTGTAAAACATGAGCCCTGATATCTGCCTCATGACACTGGGTGAGAGGACTTCATGAGGTGACATGCATGAAGTGTCCGAATCATGGTTGGCTGATCAATAAAATTAGTTTCCTCTCTTTCCCTTCCTTGCAATGGTTTAGGGAAAGCAGATTTTAGGGAGACTAATTTGGCAGGTGGGTATCAGGTGGATTAGTGGGAAAGGATGGTATTAGAGCATTTATTTTGGTAGAAGAATCTTTTAGAAGGAAACTGGCTATGAAATTAGGAGGGCATGGATTCGATAGAGAGGACAAATGCAGAAATGTATGTGAGGAAGACTCTATAGAATTTAACCACTAGTTGAGGAAAGAAAGAAAAAAAACTGCAATAGGAATATTTACCCAGACTCCTGGTGTAGTAGCCTGAAATACTGAAAGGGCCGCTGACACAGTCAGGGGATTCGGAAGTTTGGTTTAAGGTTGGAAGATAGGCTTAGTTTGGTTCTTGCTGAGTGATGATAGGACAGAGAAGTGATATTTTATAGAACAAAATGAGGCTGCAATAGAGCAGAGAGAAATGCAGATTTGACCGAGATGTAGATACTGAAGACAAGTAGCGACAGGAACTGTGAAAGTAGATGATTTCACTGAAGGAGACAGTATGTAAGAAAAGGCAAACAAGGGGAAGAGCTGAATCTTGAGGAAGAACAAAATGGACTACAGTTGAGAGTAAGAAACTGTTGCAGAAATTATGGTAAAAGGAATCCTTGGATTTATCAAGGGTGATTAAGCAAAGTTCTGACTTGAAAAAATGCGGCACTTTTAAATGTTTTATGTCACAGGCTGCCAGAAAAACATTGAAAGTCCTTAGGAGAATCTAACTGCTTTTAGTGAACAGTTAAGTATTGAATATCTTAACTTTTGAGCTACGCCTGTGTATTGTAGAAAAGCCATAAGACAATATACACATTTAGTAGTTCTTCCTGGCCTTAGTTGGAGAACACAATATCTTGCATTTTTATTTCCTTCTGGTTTGTAGTTTCCATGATTCTTTGAGCTAGTCAAAAACATAATAGATGAAGGAAAAGACTTTGTGATTAAGTGTAGGTAAGTGGTGTATCTTTGTGTCCAGCTGAGATGGGCTCCTTTTAGATTTTAGAGATGTATAGACAATGTCTAGTGTGGGGAGGTAGGCAGACATTCCAGAAGTCTATTCTGTGAGTTTGAGAAGCTTCCTAGACAGAAACTTATACTGAGGAAAATATTGAATTTATAAGGGAGGTTCAAGGCTATGGACTGGTGTAGAAACAGCTGGGTAATTCTGAGGGTGTGCAGCTCATACGGTCCTCTGTTCTTGTCACACACATCTCATGGTCCCCCTGCACAAACTCGGGGATTTGTACTACCTGAGTCCTAATAGTGAGGCTCAGTGGGAAAAATGAAACAAGACAACAATTTTCTTCAAGTCTCTGAGACAAAGAGGGAACAAGGCTACACTCCCTTAGGGCCAGGTAATAGGGGTAATGTCAAAGAAGCATTCTCTTGGCTTTTTGAGCAACAATATGGAAACAGTGGCCATGTAGACACATGAGTGAACCTCATATCCATCATAGGCAGCCTTCAGGCAGAATAGAAAAAAAAGGTGGTACATTTGACAGGCAATAATTTGATGGAGAACAGGAGACTTGTAAAGAAACAACAGTGAGAGTTAGGAGCTTATAGCATCAGTAAGGATGGTGATACCTTGACTTCCAAGTATATTATTTTATTTAAAACATTTGTGGACTCAATCTTCCACAAAATTTATTTCTCTCAATTTACTAATCCAAAGAAATGTTAGATATGAAATTATCATCATAGATCATTAAAATACATTAAACCTAAAACATAAAATATTCTTTCTTCTCTTTTCTTTTCTTTCTACATTTTTACCATCTAGTAGAATACTGCATTTACATAGATGAATATCCCCAATGCTAGTTCAGAAGCCACATTTCTTGTAGAAGAGTATAATTGCCTTATCTTTGGTAAATTTATAAATCCATGAGGTAGTGTTGAAAAAAATTATGATTTTGCATATATTGATTTTAGTGTGTAATCTGCGCTGGCAGAGGTTTTCCCCTGGCCATAAAGAAGATATATTTTAATTAACTGAAAATTCACCCGTATCAATTGAAGATACGCATAAACACACACATATACTAGTACCCCCAAAAACATATACACAGAACTGTTACTCAGAAATAGCACAAGATTTTAGCCTATTTTGTAAAAGTGAACTTGGCACATAATAAGTACTCAATAAAATAATAGCTACTATCATTATCACCATCATGACTATTATTAAGACACATCACTGGCTTATCAATAAGCCACACTGAAAAGTAAGAGCTACACTGACTTAGTTACTATGTGATACTCCAAGAAAATTCAGGGTTCAGGAGAATGGCCAGTTGATTTGTATTGCTTTGTCTGATAATGGTTTGTGAATATAGTTGTTTCAATAAACCATATGCAGCAGAAGAGAGAGGCATGTTCCTAGAATTTTGCTCCAAGAACACTTCTGTTCAGCCTGTCCATCATTTAAAGCTCTATGGCCTTGGCTTTTGCCAGCAAGAGGTGGTGCAGTCTAGTGCCTTGAGGGTTAAGCTCTGACCCCAGGTATACCTGGTTTTGAATCTTAGCTCCATTGGTTTCCAGCTGCATGACCTTGGGCAGTCTCTGTAACTTCTTTGTCAGACATTTTCTTTACCTCTGAAATGGGATTTCTGATAACAGCTCATAGGGTTACTGTGAGGACTGAAATAGTAGTACAAGGATGCAGTACAATAGTAAGCCTTTGATTTAAATCAGCCTTTGTTCACCTGTTACTATCCTGGTCACTTTCTGGTGATTACTTGATACTCTGACTACAGCTGTGACTCAGTGTTCCTCTCCTGGTCTAATCTTCCACGCTAGTTCAGTTGGCATTTCTGATTCCTTCCAAAGAACTACTGTCTCACTTAGTCTATGACATGCCTACTCCAGCTGCAATCCAGTTATTTGGGGCATGAGTCAGAATAAGAAAAGAGCCCAAAGATCATGGCACCATAATGGACTCTGTGGAGTATTTCCTCCTATAGCACCTGCATGTCACACTGAAAGGGCTGATTATTTCCTGGTCGTTGCACAAAGAACTTAGTAGTATTTGCTACCAGTAACATCTTAGAGGGAATGAAGAAAGGTGCTTCTTTAAAAAGACCATTTTATTATTAGCTATTATTTCTTCAAATATTGGCAAACATAGATAAAAGATAGTCAATGACCAAAAGTAGAACTCCTTGTGTGCTCACATGTTTTAATTTAACAATTTCGTTTGGTTGAAACAATGTAAAACAAAGACAGAAAACAGTGCAAGGTGATAACCCTATTACCTCTTAGTTTTGAATTGTGTTAAATGTCTTAGAAGCAAAGTAGAGGGAGGTACTGGTCATAATACTATCTTCTCCATATAGTGTACACATTTGCAAAGCTGCTTTTATAATAAAGGAACATATAAGAAAGAACTTATTTTTAGTTAGTATAGACTTCCATCTTTTTAGGTAGTCCCCTTCATGTTTCTTGGGTTTCACTGTACTTATTGAATATATGGATTTATAGTTTTGTCAAACTTGGGAACTTTTGTCTGCCCCCACCACAGGGTCCAATAACACATATGTTAGGCCTCTTGAAGTTGTCCCACAACTCACAGATTCTCTGTTTATTTTTCTTAGTCTTTTTTTCTCTTAATGTTTCGTATTGGATGACATCTAATACTTTGTCTTTAAGTTCAGTATTCTTTCCTTGTGCTGTGTCTGATCTGCTATTAATCCTATCTCATATATTTTTCCTTTCAGACACTGTATTTTTCATATGTAAAAGTTTGAGTATTCTAAAAAAATCTGTTCCATGTGTCTAATGTACTCAGGTGTTCCTCTACCTTCTTGAACATATGAAATACGGTTTCAATAACTGTATCATCTTGTCATATATGGGTCTGTTTCAATTGAATGATCATTCTCATTACAGGTCATATTTTCTAGTTTCTTTACATGCCTAGTAATTTTTTATTGGCTATCAGACATTGTAATTTTTTGTTGTTGGGTGATGGATTTTTGTTTGTTTTTGTATTCCTAAAAGTATTCTTGAGCTATGTTCTAGAATGCAGTTAAGTTACTTGAAATTAGTTTGAGACCTGTTTTAAGCTTTGTTAGGTGGGACCAGATTAGCTTTTTAGTCCATCGATAATTTTGTCCTCTGGTGGCAATATCCTTTTGACCACTCTCCCTGACGTCCAATGAATTAGAATTTTCTTTAACTGGTGCAAACCCAAATTGTTCCCAGCCATGAATCAACTTCAGGATTGTCTCTCTGTTTCTTTCTTATAATAATTTATCTAGCTTTCTTCACACTTAGCTTAATATATGAAAGGAATCTTTAACAGATATTAAACTATGTTCTCTCTCTGTCTTCCTCTTCCTGGGAAGCAATGTCCTCTCTTGTATTCTGTTCTATAAACTCCAGCCACTATTACCTCATCTGACACTCAGCTCCATCTCTTCAACTCAAGGGAGATCACTAAGCTTTACCTAAGCTCCTTTTCCTTATTCCACAGGCTGAAAGTTTTCTCCAGGCTCTTAGATGAGGCAACTGCAAGGCTCACTCCGTTTGTTTTCTCTCTCTCAGGAATCATTATCCTATATTGCTTGATGTTCCATGCATGTCTGAAAAACATTGTTTTATACACTTTGTCTGTTCTTCACTGTTGATTCAAATGGGAAGGTCAGCCCAGTCCATGTTACTCCAACTGGGCCAGAGGTGGAAACTTCCCAAGGTCTTTTCTCTTAACCATGGTAACTAGATAGTAAATTTGACTTATTTAGACTGGAATGCATTTACATTTCCCTGATATATCCAAGTCCTGGGTCATATGCTGATTCTAAAACTGTCCCTTAGAGTGTTGTAAAACTGCCTCATATACTCAAGGCTGCTCTTGTCATCCTTCTCTTAATATAACTGACCAGTTATTAACTCTTTGATGTTATACCCTTATGAAATCAGAAAGATGTATTTTTTCTTTTAAAACTATAATGAAATTCTCTATATGTGAATTGACTAACTTTAATTCAAACATACTTACATCTAAAACATTCAATAATTCATACATTAAAGAAATATTTGTTGATCATCTACTTTGTGCCAAACAGGCCTGTTCTAGATGCTAGGAATAAAGCTGACAACAGAAAGGTAAGGTTCTTCCATTTTTGGAATTTATATTCCATTGGGAATAGTGAGATGATAGCCAAGAGAAAAGCAGATAAATGTATTATGTTAAAAAAAAAGAAAGAATATCAAATAAGCATAAGCATAATGCATAAGGAAATTAAAATAGGATGACTGGGTAATTACTTTTGATTAAGTAGTAGTCAGAAGGGCTCTTACTTTTATTCAGAAATTATATTTTCTGAAAGAAAAAGGTGAAGTTTTAAGCATGATATGATCAGAGAAAAAGCTTTCAAGGTAGAGGGAATGAGTGCAAATATCCTAAGGCAGGAATGTTCTTGAGGTGCTCAAGGAAGGCTAGGTAGGATTGGTAGGGGCAGTTGGTGAGGAAGAGAGGGGTCCCCAGGCCACAGGAGCAGGGAGGGATGAGGTTATTTTTATCATGGCTGAGGAGTTTGGACTTATTTTAGAATGATGGGATCCACTAGGTTTTAAAGGAAAGGAGTGGTATGATTTGTTTTTCTTCTCAAGCACCCTCTGACTACTATGTGGAGAATTGTAGAGATTGTCAAGGAGTAAAAGAAAAAGCAAGGAGCCAATTAGGAGGATATAGGATGATGATAATGGGTATGGAAAGAAGTGGATGGTGTGGGGTAGGTTTTGGAGGTACAGTTGGTAAGACTTGAGGTATTAAATGTGAAACATGAAGGACAATATATAGATTTTTGCCTCAAGCAACTGGGTGGGTGGCTGCATCATTTAATGGGGGAAGCTGGGAGTGAAGAAATTTGTGAAAACAATTCAGTAGTTTTGTTTGGGCCATGTCAATTTTGAGATATTTACTTGAAAATCTTATGGAGATAATTGAGTAGGAGGTGGATATGTAAATCTGTATTTCCAGAAAGAGACTAAGGCTGGAGAATTAAATTTGGGAATTGTCACAAATAGATGGTATCTAAAATGTTGGGTTTAGGGGAAGGTACTAAGGAAGAGTATGGGGTCGGGGGGTTCAGACACAGTCTATGAAATGTTTACATCGAAAGTTTATCAGGGGATAAAAAGAAAGAAGGAGATTTTGAAGGAATGAGCTATGAAGTGGGAGGAATACACTTTTAAACATAAAAGAATAGGCAGTGTATCAAATGCTGATGAGAATACCTGATAAGAACAAAAAAGTGACCGCTGGATGTGACAGCTTGGAGGTCATCAGTAACCTTGATTAGAGCACATGCAGTGGACTTGTGGGACAGAAAAACTAAAGAATATGAAGGGAAGAGGTGAAAGCTAGTGGTTATGGGACACTCTTTAAGGATGAAGCTGTGCTGTGAATAGGAGATGAGAAATGAGATGGAAGATGAAATAGGAAGGGAGTCAAGAAAGGATTTATTTATTAAAGAGAGGACGTACTCAACTAGTTTTAGATAAAGGGCAGTAATTCATTAGAGAAGCAGAAATCAATGCAGGATAAAGCAAAGTAATTGCAGTATCAGAGTCCTTGAAAGCACAAGGAGAGGGATCTAGTGCACAAGTACAAGAGTTGGCTTTGGGTAGCCCAAGGGACTCTTCATGCATGTTCACAGGTGGGTACAGATATGAGTACACTGGTTATTTCAAGGTACAAACAGGCATGAGATATTGTCTCATATTTTTCAATTTTGGCTGTCATGAGGCAAGGTTATCAGCTGAAAGATGGTTAGACGAGATGAATGTAGGAGGACTGAAGATAGTAATGCATGAAATAGTCATTTGAAGAGTCGTTTGATAAAGAGCATTTCTGAACAGTATTTTATGCCCTTTATATTGCAAGTCAATAAGAGTATGTGTTTTTCTCCAGGAGAAATTGGTTGCAGGCTGAGACTCAGTTTATTCGCTGATTTTAATTAGGACTTGGATTTTGCCAAGAGAGTATAATGCAGATAGAAATGGGAGATATAGTTAAAGTATTGGGAATATATTATATTAATGAGACACCATGAAATCTGAGCTCTAGCAATGGAAGGAAGTAAGCACATGAGAAAGGTGACAGTGAAAAAGCTATAGAATCTATGGACTGGTGGCTTTAATGAAGGAGAGGAATAGTTGAGGTTGGGGGCTAAGTAGCAATACTGAGAAAAAAGGGAAGTGGTTGAGTAGTTTTTCATCTCTTTGCCACATAATATCGAAACAAAACAGGAAGTGTCATCTTTTTCATATCAGTACTGAAAAATAAGACATCTGGAGATAAGTTAACTGGCTAGACAAGACTAGACTGTACTTCATTGAAATTTTAATGATCCAGTAAGAAGATACAACTTAGAATGTCAATGCATTTTTGATTGTTAAACATTTAAGAAGCATTTTTCATTTTACATTTTTAGCTTACAATCAAAACTCCTCATCAGCCATTCAATTACATCTTCTGGAAATAGGTGATAACAATTTTCCTGACCTTAGGTTTTTCTTTTTTTTTTTATTAAAATGTTGTTGACATCCAATGATAGTTACATAGGTTTCAAATGACCTTAGGTTTTTCTTAATGCTGACCTCTGAGACGGCACTACGGAACTATCACTCCCAGTGATTTCTCTGTGACACAAGAGCCTCCTCCAACTCTCAGGTACTCTTTTGTCTATATTAAGAATAGAAATAAAAAACCTTTTCAGCTAAGAAGATTCACAAACACTGACTGGGTTTTGTCCCATACTTAGGTTTTCATATTGATTATAAAATTAGAGTAGGCACAAAGCCAAAAGAGAAAAAGAGAAGTTTATATCATGAGCCTTCTCAGTATCAAATACTCCAACTCAGTATTGTACAGTTACTTTTAGTTTCAGATGTACCTTGATTCACATTCTTTTGCCAAAGGGGGCACATTTTTATATAGTCTGAGCTGAAACCACATGCTTTTTTGGTGCAAGGGTAGAGAGGACAGCCATGGCATCCAGGAGCCCCTCTGTTCTCAGTGTATAAATAGTTTCTCTCTCTTGTTTCCCCCATGGCTATTTATAGAGCATGAGTGAACTAGAATATGGCCAATATGTCTTCCAATGACATATATTCCAGAAAAAGTGAAATCATTAAAAGTTATCTCTAATTATAACCAAAAATATAGATACTATTCTTTGATTTTTTAAAAGTCAGATTAACTCAAAAAACTTTCTTAGAGGAAAAAGAATGTGAGAAAGGAAAATATGACAAGAGTTGTTTCTTCACATATCAATTACTGGTAGTCAAAGTATTTTCCTCATTCTGTTGTTTGTAAAAATCCAAACCACAATCTCTACTTCTGTACAGATAACCTAAGAATCAGGTAGATGGTCATGAATGGTTTCTCTGGACTTATGTGGAGATTTCACATCAACATGACTATATGAAGTAGTAATTGCATTTTCTATAGTGCTGGTGTTGAACTCATGGAGAATAAGATGAGATATGGAAAGTATCTCTTACAAAGTGTTTGAGTTTTTCATATAAAAGAGAAACTGCCTCTCCTTAGTGAAAGTTGTAAGCCATTTTATTTTCCTGTTTGTGTAGGCTTCCAAGAAATTTGAAGATTTTGATGCTTAATGTTTCTAGTTTCTCTAAGAGATTAGGGTCTTCAATCCTCATCCTGAAATTTAATATTATATTAGATATTTCTTTTGAACAGTTTTTACTGTTCTTTTGTGTGTATGTTTTTAAATGTAAGCCATGGAACACCATTTTGGAAAACAGCATTGAAATTTCAAAATGTTAAAGTTGACAGGAACTGAGAAAACAGACTAATCTTCCAGTTTATTCAATGTAGGAAAGAGGGCTCAGAAATGCTGTGTAAATTGTATAGCTAGTAACTGACAGAGTCAGTCCTAAAACAAAGGCTGTTCTAATCTACGCTTGATGGAGGCTAGAAAAAAATTAACCTGGAAATTATATTTAATGTACAAATCTTGCTTTCTGTTTTAAACTTAATGTTATCATTTCAGAGTTGTTCTGTATGAATGAGATTTGTTTTCCCTGGCCTGACTCCAAGTTCTTTAGTTTTCCAGCACTCAGTAAACAATTAAATAAATCACGGGCTGAAACTGGACTTTTTTCAGTCAATTATTTATTATCAATGGTAATAGCCAACTTATTTCTGTTGCTGGAATATGATAGGCTTACCCTATTTTGAAATCCTAGAAATATTTAGAATTTTACATGGTATTTTTTAATCCCAGAATTATATGTTTAATTTAAAACAGCACATTTAACTTTACTCATAGACTATTATATAAAACTGACAGTCTCATCCTATACCCCAACCTTAAAACACACACATATACATGCACACACACAACATGCACATACACACTGAAAATAACTTTCTGTTGCATAGAGGGTCTGAAATATTAATTGGGATGATTAAAGATGTGGGAATTGTGTTCCTTGTGACACTCAGACTTTCTTACGCTGATTTCTTTAAAGGTCTAAGGTGACAGAACTTTTCTGTTAGATGCAAGGACCCCGCCTGTGCCCCCATTCAGCCTTATCTTACAAATCCTTTCTGTGATTTCCATCCCCACCATGTGACACATTTCTGAACCATTGCTCTCTTACAATTACTTTTCTCAACAGTTAAAACACCCGTAGTCCATAGTATTTTTAAATGATCTTGTTAATGTCTAAAATAGACTGATTCATGTTCACCTCTTTTCATCCTATGCTCCCCAGTGAGGTAGGTGCTAATGGGAAGTGAAATAATGGCAAAGAATAAGCATCAGGAATGAGAAAAATAAAGAAAAGTGTAGCTAAAGTAGAGATTGGACAATTGCCTTTAACAGGTAATTCTTGTCCTGTCCATTACCCTGGTGAGCAGACGGAAATAAACCTTCATGATGAGGGGGTGATGGTAGCAAAGTCTAGGGCTGGGTGGCTGGTGAGCAGAGGAATCCCTCCTCATAGCCCTGGAGGCAGTCTGAAAGGGGCACAGGAAGGGGCACTAGGGGTGGTGACAGGCGATAGACGTTAATTCAAGGTGAGTGAATGAGAAGGCAATGAGAACAAGTTGCGGTAGCCTGGGGAAAGGAAAAACGCAGTTTACCCATGTTATCCCAGTTGATATGAAACAACTCTTAAACCAGGTGTTCTTAGCTCCATTTTATCAAAGATGAAGTGGTGGCATTAGTCAAATATAAGTCGATGTAGTTTCAAGGTATGCTATTCTCCTGTATGACACTAGAATGCCGAGTCACAGATTCAAAAGTCAAAACTAGAGAAACTCTTCAGCTAATGAAATCAGGAAGCATGAGACTAAGTGTGAGTTCTGCAGAGTTAATCACAGTTTGTACATCTGAGTCTCACTGGTTCAATGCAGTCTATTTACTTTGGGTTTTGACTTTTAAGAGTCATGCAGCCTTAACATAAGCACATTTCTGAATAACTTCTATTTGGCCTTGGAGTGCTTAGTGTCTACTATTTAAGATATTAACTGTGTTTCTAACAAAACAAAAACACGGAAATGATGGTTATTTTTCTCCTCTACTCTGAAAATGAGATCACTCGTAATAAAAGGGAAAGTACCAAAGTCTCTACAGGGCTCAGTATGATAGCCACTAGCCTCAAGAGTCTGTTGAGCATTCCAGATATGCCTTGTCTAAATTGAGATGTGCTTTAAGTATAAAATACACACCAGATTTTCAAGACTTAGTTTGCAAAAAATATAAAATAACTCATTAATAATTTTGTTATTGTTTACATAGTGAAGTGTAATAATTTGGATATAGTCAGCTAAATAAAATATATTAAAATTAATTTCATTTGTGTCTTTTTACTTTTTTTAGTGTGACTGTTGGAAAATTTAAAACGACGTGTATAGTTTGCATGTGTGGCTCGCATCACTATTGGACAGTATTGGTCTGTATTGTTGCCAACTCCGTCCCTCCAGGTGTATATTCCATGATGTATTCCAACTTTCTACATATTTTCTAGCTCAGGACATGTCTAGTTATGCATTATATACATAATATATTCCATGCTTTTCTCCCTCAAGATATATTTCAGCTTTCCATGCATTTCCCAGTTCAGGGAATGCCCATTTATGCCCAGTTATATATCTTTATGGACCAAGGTGTGGTCTGACACTTTTCCCAGCAAAGCTACAAATGGCCTCCAAATTTTGAAGAAGAATTTTATGAAGAATATAGGTAATCAAATGAATTCAATCAAGGTAAGTTGCTACATTTAGGTGGTTAATATTTTAACTTGATGGATGTTTTGGCTGGTGTTCATTTATTCCCTCATTCACTCATTCATTTATTTCACAGACATTAATGTGGGCTTCCTGGGAAAGATGCCTGTTATGTAAGCCTGTCCCAGATTACGGGGACATCAAAGAATGCAAGACACACTGTCAGTTGTCAAGTATGTTTTGATACAGATTACTTGCTAGATATAATTACTCTCAGCAAAGGGCTTTAAGTGTTCACCTACGCATCTCAAAATATAGGAACTGCCTGATTTTTTATGTATCTTTAGGCAGGCTAGAAGACCTCTCGAAGAAGGAGACAGATCCTGCATTTTAGGTTTCCATGAAAGGAAATGTTCCCTTGGCTTTAGAACAACAACAAAAGTCTCCACAATATTTTTGGCTCAATTAGGGGTCATATAATATTTTAAAGGGATTGTTGAGATTTATTCTATTATTTTGTTGGGGCTCATTGTATCTTTGAGGCTTGTCCTCCTAAATGATACACCAAGTATAAAGCTGAAATTATCATAAATATAGATGATCTCTTATACCTCACCAGGTTCTGTCACTGAATTGTGTTTCTACATATTTTCTCATTTCTGTACTTCCTCAATTGCATAAAATAATTTTTGAGTGTTATTTTGAAAAGGAGAATAAAGAAACTCCAGATATGATGAAGTGGGTGAGTAAGAAAATTCCATGTGCCTAAATTTACTGTTGAGATAGTAAATTATTTGCTTTTAAAGGTTTGTTGTCAGAAAAACTTCAGGCCACAGTCCAAAGTAATCAAAACACAAATCATAGTCAGTACTAGTTGTCAAAATAAAGTTAATACTGCCTAAAAATAAACATTGAATACTTTCTTTGCATGCAGGAATATATCCATTATGGAAAAATTTCCAATGTCCTATGGGCAGTATCTCCGGGTAACATGCAGAACTTAGTCTTGGTTGACATCAGAGAAAATGCTTCAAGGCTACTACTGCCAAGAAAAGACTCTCAGCTTTATTTCTACTTTCAGTAGCAAAAACATAAAATCAATATGAATTATTTCATAACATTTGGACATATAAAGACATTTTTCTAAATAAAATTAAATGTGATACCAGTTCCATCTTGCTGTCCTTTGAAATTCCTCAGGCACAGATTTTTCTTTGTCTTTCCTGTTTTTTTAGGGATTAGGTATTCTCTTGGGTTCTTATTAAAAACTCCAGGGTCTCTTGAATTCAATAGGATGTAAGTTAGGCTAAAGTAACAAAGATACCTATAAGTTCAGGGTCTAACACAAGTTAAAAACATTTCTTTTTCGCATAAAATTCTGGGTGGGTGGCTCAAGGTTGATGAGATTGTCTTCTGTGTTGTCTGATTTGTTTTTCTCAGCTCAAGATATTCAATTCTTGATCCATGATGGTTTAATGCCTGCATTCCAGTTAAGGGAAAGAAAGAGGTGAGGTCAGACTACCCTCTTTTATGGGTATGCCCTTAAGGTTATACACATCATTTCTTCTTCAACGGCTAGAAGGCGGTCCCATTGCCACATCTAGTTGAAGGTGAACTTGGAATGTAGTCTTCATTTGGGTGGCCATGTGTGTCACTAAAAATTATGTCACCATGGAAATAGGGGTGAACACAGAAAATAGCTAGATGTCCCTACTACTTTCATACTTGGAAAAAAAAAGGAATTGGCCTCTAGATCGAAACTCATAATAGCCACCGTTGGAGTGGTTGTGGTCAAATCAATTTGGTTAATTCGAAGATAGGTTGTTCCACTTTTCTAATGTTCATTCCATGGATATCCATGCAGCCAGCTGTCATCTCCTGGAAATGATATGGCTCTAGGGCTAATAGAAGGGCTCTAGGCTCTGCCACTGAGTACCCTGCCTACCTGTGCCTCTCCACGTGGGAAACAATTCTTCTTTCCTTGGTTTGTGCCACTCTTCTCCTCTTAAATTTCTCAAATTCTGGTCTCTGTACTCTCATACGCTGAGACAATTCCACTCTTCTTCATAGGCCCCTGAATTCTCAAAGAATACAGGTTGTTTTATAAACTTTTTTTTTCAGGAAAATAAAACAAAATGAATGTTTAATTCCCCCTAGGATTAAGAAACTTACCGTCATTAAATTGGATGTCACAAATGGCAGCTGTGGACAGACTAAGTCAAAGTAAATACTGATGTATTTTGTTTGGTTTTCAGTTTTATTTCAGTGGAGAGAGGTTGTTGGTAAGGCATTGGTGTTCCATGTTCACTGCAGCAGTGTTCACAACAGCTAAGATATGAAAACAACCTAGCGATAGTCAACACATAGCTCTCATTACTCATTCTGCTTCAGCCACTTTGGTCCCTGAAGCAGACCCTCCTCCCTCTGAAGGTCAGTTCACTTGTTCTCTCTGCCTAGGGGGCTCTTGTCTCAGATATCAGGGCCACTAACTACTGCACCTCCTTCAGGGTTTTACTCAAATCTCATTCTCCCAAGGACTCCTGCTCTTCCTATTAATATAGCTATCTGCTCCTGCTTTCCTGAATTCTTAATCCCCCTTACCTTACTTTATTTTTTTCTTTTCTTCCATAGCATTTGTCACTTTCTAATATGTTATATATCTATCCTACTATGATGTTTATTGTTCATGTCTACCTTTTCCCACTAAGTTATAAGTTTTGGATAGGTAGGGATAGTTTTCTGTTTTTTATTCATTTATAGGCTCCAGGAACCTAGACCAGTGCCAGAAGCACTATAGATGCTCAAAAGTTGTTTGTTGAAAGAATCTGTGATTAAAAACAACAACAACAGAGGTATATTGCGGTATCTACTTATCTCTGAGATATGTTGTGGTTTGGTTCCAGACCACTGCAATAACTTGAATATTACAATAAAGCAAGTAAAGTGAATTTTTTAGTTTTCTAGTGTATATAGAAGTTTTACTCTACTGTAGTCTATTAAGTGTGGAATAGCATTCTGTCTAAAAAACAATGTACATACCTTAATTAAAAAATACTTTCTTGCTGGAAAATGCTAACCATCATCTGAGCTTTCAGAGAGTCATAACCTTTTTGCTGGTGGAGGGTCTTGCTTCAGTGTTGACGGCTGCTGACTGATCAGGTGATGGTTGCTGAAGGCTGGAGTGGCTGTGACAATTTCTTAAAATAAGACAGTGAAGTTTGCAACATCAGTTGACTCCTCTTCATGAATGATTTCTCTGTAGCAGGTGATGTTGTCTGATAGCAGTTTACCTACAGCAGTACTTTGTTCAAAATTGGGGTCTCTCCTCTCAAAATCTGCCATTGCTTTATCAACCTAGTTTATAGAATATTCTAAATCCTTTGTTATGATTTCAACAATCTCCCTAGCATCTCCACCAGTAGATTCCATCTCAAGAAACCACTTTCTTTGCTTATCTGAAGCAACTGCTCATCCTATTAAGTTTAATCATGAGATGCAGCAATTCAGTCACATCTGCAGGCTCCACTTCTAATTCTAGTTCTCTTCCTATCTCTACCACATCTGTAGTTACTTTCTCCATTGAAGTCTTGAACCCCTCAAAGTCATCCATGAGAGTTGGAATCCACCTCTTCCAAAAGCCCATTATGCTAATATTTTGACCTCTTCCTTGAATCACAAGTGTTCCTAATGTCATCTAGAATGGCCAGTCCTTTCCAGAGGTTTTCAATTTACTTTGCCCAGATCCATCAGACGAGTCACTATCTATAGAAGCTATAGCCTCATGACATGTGTTTCTTAAATTCAAAATTACTCCTTGATCCATGGGCTATAGGATAGATGTTGTGTTAGCAGGCATAAAAACGATATTAATCTCATTGTACATTTTCCATCGGAGCTCTTGGATGAAAACGTTCATTGACAATGAGCATTGTTAATATTTAGGAAATAACCTTTTTTTTCCTGAACAGTAGATCTCAACAGTGGGCTTAAAATATTCAAGAAACCATTCTGTAAACAGACGTGCTGTATTCCAGATTTTGTTGTTGCTTTTATAGAGCGCTGGCAGAGTAGATTTAGCATAATTCTTGAAGGCTCTAAGATTTTGAGAATGGTAAATGAGCATTGGCTTCAACTTAAAATCACCAGCTGCTTTGGCCTCTAACAAGACAGTCAGCCTGTCTCTGAAGCTTTGAGGTCAGGCATTGACTGTAGCTTTTCTTCCAAAAGAAGGCTACATCACTTACATTGAAAATCTGTTGTTCAGTGCAGCCCCTTTCAACATCTCAGCTACAGCTGGATAATTTGCTGCAGCTTCGACATCGGCACTTGCTGCTTCACTGGCACTTTCCTGTCACAGAGAGGGCTTCTTTCCTTAAACTTCAGGACCCAGTCTCTGTTAGCTTCAAACTTTTCTTCTACAGCTTCCTCGCCTCACTCAGCCTGCATACAATTTAAGAGAGTTAGGGCCTTGAGCTGGATTAGGCTGTGGTTTAAGAGAATGTGGCTGGTCAGGCCACTAAAACTTGCTCCAAAGAAGGAATAAGTCTGTTTTGTTTTCTTTTCATTCATGTGTTCGCTGGAGTAGCACTTTTAATTTCCTTCAAGAACTTTTCTTTTGCATTGACAATTTGGCTAACTAACTATTCCAGTGGAAGGCAGAAATGAAAGTAAGTAAACAAGATCTAGAAAGAATATTTGAACTCTTTAAATTGTCTAAGAAGTATCAATGATGAGACAAACTTCAAAATAAATATGTACTCTTGTATAGTATGTATTTCAAAATTAACTATCACTGATACTTTAGAATGCTTTGTAATATAGTAATTCCACATTATTGCCACATTAGTGATATTAGAAGATTTAATATTCTTCTCTAATAGTTAATGGTCTGTCAGGGAAGAATTTGGGCAATGGGAAAACTCAGGTTGAAACTGTCTTTGAGGGTATTAAATATCCATAGTTAAAGTACTTGAAGCTCTACTAAATTGTTTCATAATTACTTAATGGGTCTAATCTTTTTTTTTTTTTAATGGATGTGTTTTAGTGCAAATCACTGAAGTGAATCCTTGGTAATTAGCACAAAGACAAAAGGTAATATTCTTGAACAGTCAGAAGATTTCAGAGAGACACTGGCATCGCAGTCACGCTTTCCTCATTCTCCTAAGTAGTGAATCATTTAGAATAGTCTGTGAATTTTGAGGAAGGCAGGGAAAACTGAGCAGTGTGTGGGAGTCAGTGCTTCACTCACTTTGATACCCCAGCACCAAGCGCTGGACAGAGCACACTGTGGTCATTTTAGTGAAATACTTGCTAAAGGAATAAAATGAATACGTACAAGAATGAAGAGTAGGCAAATTCTGATGACACAGAGCCTAAGGTCCTGTAAAGCACTGAATCCCCTTTCCACCCCTTCTCCCTTTCCTCACTGGCCAGTGGTTGAATTTCCTGCTCCTTCATCTCAGTTCTGTGGCCTGGGTCCCTCAACTTGCTTAACGACTTCTTTGAGGCAAATTTTCTGCCTTGCCACACAAGTTTTTTCCTTAATCTTCAGATCCAGACCTTTTCCCTGTTTTGGGCTGTTTGAGTTCCTGGATATAGAAGGTGCCTTCAGCATTTCAAACAAAAACATCAATATATTGTCCTAAAGGGGATAATTATATGGGCATTTCTATGTTTCCTAGAAAGAGCATTCAGAAAGATGTCCTTCGGCAGGCCGCCTTATTAAACAAACGGAGAAGGCTACCTTCCTTGCCTTACTAAAAAACCACACCACCATCTGGCATCTTATTTATTTCTGACAGCTGCCCAACAGGATATGTAGACTAAAATTCCCACAAGAAATCTTACCCATGAAAGCTTTCAGAGTTTCTCAAATGTCCCTTTTTAATCTTCAGGCAGAGAAAGATAATCTATGAGGGAACGTTCAATTCTCCATGATACGTATTTATATAAAACAGTAGCCAGTAATACAAGTTGGTTTGTATAGTTATCTGGAAGGATTAACACCTTGGGGAATTCAGAAGCAGTTTTGCAAATTGTCAGACAAGTCTGGTGTTATTTAGGACGGTTCTCCCTCTAACCAACTTGGTGTAACCCTGAACCCACAAAACAGCTGTCTTTCCTAAACTTTACCCACTTTGATTTGCCAAATGCCTTTCTTGATCATCTGATGCCACCAGATGTCAGAATTCCCTGCTGCTATCTCAAGTATTGATAGTCTTTCACTTGCAGTAAATATAGCTCGTGTTGATTCAGTTGGCTTCTTCTTTGAACAGCTGGATGAGTATCAGAGGAGCTTGGGAAAAAGGCCTAACACGTACTGAGGGGTCCTGAGAGACTTGGTCACAGCTGGAAGATCGAGTGCCTGGAAGAGCCTGAATAACCACAAAGCTTGCATCTTATGCAAAATTTCCCTGTAAACTGGATTCCTTTTTCTGTTTACAGATATGCTTTGTCTGTGCTTGCAGCGTGATATGGAAGGCTGATATTTGTCTTCTGTGTCTCTTGGTCATAAATTACTACTGTGGAAAATGTCAATCACAAACCCTTTTCTTCCTAACAAGGTTGAGATCATTTATTGTTTTCAGAGTTTGTTTCTTGGATGATCTGCTCCAGCATCAAGTGGGGGGGCCTGTGAAAAATGCAGATGCAGGGCTTCTCAAAATTATCTGAATCAAAATACAAGTCCTGATAATCTACATTTTATTTTATTTTATTTCTACTTTTTTGTCCTTTTGAAAGTATGAACACATATTTTTATTTTAATATAAAATGATCCACATGGCATCCTTTGGTAATCCCTTTAGATTGAGATATTGAAAAATTTACCATGCACTGCTTCAAGTATGATAATGTGCAATCTCTTTTAAAAATCTGATAGCTTGCTCTTTTCTACTGAAGTATTGATACACAATATTACATTGGTTTCAAGTACACAGCACAGCGGTTCAGCAGGCACAACATCATTAAATCCTCAACATCTCTAGTGCAGTTATTATCTGTCAGCATAGGAAGACGTTACAGAATCAGTGGCTCTATTCTCCATGCTGTACTACCACCCCCATGACCAACTTATATTATGATTGACAATCTTTGTGCCCTTTTATCCACCTCACCCTGTGCCTCCCTGCAACCCCTCCCCCATGGTAACCACCAGTTAGTCCTCAGTGTCTATGTGTCTACTGCTATTTTGTACATGTTGTTTTGTTTTTATATTCTGGCTATTGTAAATAATGTGGCAATAAACATAGGGGTGCATATATCTTTTTGAATCAGGGATTTTGTTTTCTTCGGGTAAATTCCTGGAAGTGGAATTCCTGGGTCAAATGGTATTTCTATTTCTAGTTTTTGAGCAACCTCCATACTGCTTTCCACAGTGGCCGCACCAATTGACGTTCCCGCCAATAGTGTAGGGGGGTTCCCATTTCTCCACATCCTTGCCAACACTTGCTGAGAACCTACATTTTAGACAGCTTATTGGGTAATTCTTATGCACACTAAATCTGAAACTACATGCTTAAATTAAGTTCCATGAAGTTTGGATTCACGTTTATTTTGTTCCTTATGGTATATTCAGCCTCTAACACAATACCTGGCATGCAATAATGTTTTATTTTATTTTTAAAGTAAAATATCCAAACTAAATCCCAAATGTCTACTTCATTTTGCTTTTGAGGACCCTTCTAAATAATGGAAAGAAAAATATATTACATTCTGTAAAGCAAGAGAGCAACTTTTGTAAAATGAATATAGAGAATAGCTTATCTTGCTTGCCAAGAGCCTATTTTTGCAATTTTTTTTCCAATTTTTACATCACTGGATAACTTCAGTGGTCATGGCTTTGCTGTGTGTGTGATATTACAGATGGAGAGAACATGAGTATTGTTTGTCTTTGGACTTACTGAGAAACCAAAGACACAAATCCCTGAAGTGGGAGATGCCTGCTGCCTATCCTACAGAGCGAGGTTCAAGTTGCTGTCATAAAAGGACATGTGTTTAGTAAAAAACACTACCGAAAGAATTAAAAGAGCAAGTTGAGGCTTTCAAGTCAGTCCCTCCGAGAATTCAACAGCTCACCCACGACTGTGTTTACCAGATCAAAACAGTTGAGGAGGGAGGAATGTATTCTCAGGAAGACATGTTTTTGTCATGTTACCAGCCACAGTTAGCTGACCTTCTCCCAGTAAAGGAATGAATCTAATTTTATTTCTAGACTTGTGGTCTGCACAACTTACCTATAGTTACTTTGTTCTTCAGGTCTTCAAAATGTAAAATACAAAAGAAGTGGCAATGGTAAACTGTCAAAGGAAAATAAACAGAGGGGCTTGTGATATCCCTGACTGGAGATTAATTTGTCACTAATTTAACTAATATTCTTGAAACTTTTTAAGTAACTGTCAGTAACTGAGCACTTACTTGCGCCAGTCTCTGTGCTATGTATTTCATGTGTGTTGATTCACTTAACCCTCTCAACCTATGCGTGCGGTATGTTCTGCTATTTTCAGATAAGGGTGAAAAGACAATGAATGAGACACTAAGAAACTTTTCAGCAGCATAGTCCTTTTATGTAGCCGTGTGGCCTGGCAGGAGTCTTTAGGTATTCCAAGTTTGCTCCAGCAAAGGGCAGAGAAGAAGTGCCCTGGGAAGCAGTTCTATGGCCGAATCCTCGGGAAACCAAAATGAAGCCCTGCAACTCCCTTGCCTTCCTCCCTAAAATCATCTGTGACACAGCATGCTCTTTTTTTCCTTTCTGGAGGGGGCAGGGTTCCTCCACCGATTCCCCCAACGAGCTTTCTGCAGTATTTTTTTCACTACATTTCCCTACATGCTGAGGCAGATTCTGGTAAATGCAATCTTCCCCATTCCCTAAAATTGCCAGTGACGTTTTCAGGAGCTTTTTAGAGTAGTCCTTTATACTGAACTAGAAAGCTGCCCAGACCGCGAAAAAAGCATCTAAATCTAACAACTCTTAGAATGAAACCAACTGAAATATCTTGATGACAAACCCTATTCTTAATGGGGAACAAGGAATGCTGAATTCAGCTCCCGCTCCTGCTTCCCCTCCTGCCTCATTAAAGGACAAGAGAACTATTTGGGGTTGATGAGGCTGCAGGTCATTAACATGTTATTATTACTATTTTTCCTAATTAACCTACTTCGTTACGGTTTCACTAAGTGAACTAGGATCCTTAAGAATTGACATCCTCAGAAAATATGCCATGGAAAATATGACGAAGCAGAGAAGGCTTCCACTCTCCCACCCACAGAAACCCAGGTTCTGAGGCCTCACCGTTGGTTACAAAATGGGTACCTGACAAACATGCTTGAAAGAACCCCATGGAACTCCAATTTTAAACATGACTATCAGTGCCAATACACATATTGCTGGCTTTTCCCATCCTCCTTTCTGAGATACATCTGAAAAAATTATACTAAGAAGAAAGTTTGGTTTACTGGAAAAACATACCAACTACAGAACTTTATTGAAATACTAAATGAACACTTACAGTTTCGGTCTGCTAATTTGATTCTTCTAGCACAATCTACATACTAAAATAGTTCTCATTATAATAGCTAACTGTGTGTTTGAAAAGTGGCAAGCAGTTACTTCTGATTTGGAGTGCTCTTTCTAGTTTCGTGGGAACCATAGGAAGTAGCAGTAATAATGTCCTTGCAACTGTGTTGATTAACATTACAGAAATTTAGATCTACTTTATACGGAGAACTGATTTTTAAATAACCTTGCATAAGGACTGGTAGTAGAGACCCTTGAGAATCATAATGTAGCATACTTAAAGAATACTAAGTACCTTCTGTATACTAAGCATTGTAGAATTTGCTGGGGTTAGTATAATAAATTATTTTTAGTCTTGTTCCAGCTTCTAAGGAGTTCGAGATGTAGCAAGGGAAAAAGACTCGTACATAAAAGGGTTTAAGGGGAGATCAAGGAAAGCCTTACAGTAGGGTTTTGAGGAATGAATTTATGTTCTTCCCTAAGGGAAAAAGAGGGGGATAAAAGCATTCCAAGTAGAGGACCAGCCTGTATCAGTCATGGTGATGTGGTCATATGAAATGAAAGTCCACGGGTACTTGTGATGAATGCAGTTGGGGGGCCAGGGTGGGGGAAGGTGGTGTGGTATCTAGAAAAGGAAACTTGAAGGGTCTTGAATGCCACACTGAATTCAAACCTGGTTTTTAGGCAGTGGAAAACATTGAATCAGTGAAGTGACATGATTACATCAAGCTTTCAGGAAGATTACTTAGGTGGCATTGGGAAACAGGAATCCTGGTAGTCGTACTGCAGATAGGTGAGCTTTTAAGGGATTACTAGAATAGTTTAAGTGAGAGACAGTGTTGAACAGAAACAAAGCTTTTGGAATGAGGATGATGGAAAGGAGAGGAGAAATTTGAGAGACATTTAATTCCAGTCTCTTAAATCAGTGAACTTCCAAGTATATAAAAAAAAAATTGATCTACCTCTCTAAAAAATTTAATCTGAAATACTTATTTATAAAATATGAAAGTTTTATTTTGTTAATAAATGTAATATATAAGTTCAAGTATGCATTTACTTATAATAAACTCAATTACTGAAATCAATCTAGCTCATTTATTAAGACACATCTGCTAATAAAATTTATGGTTACAGATGAGAAGTGCTACATTTAATCAGCATTAACATAGAATTTATTTAATAAATTTTTAGTTGTATATTCCAGATTTATAAAAATAAGCAGCTGTAAAAGGTAAATGATCATCGTTAAAAACAGATCACTTCGAAATATAAGATACTTCTCAAATTTATCTGGAAGCTTGAAAAAGCAATATTCAGTATCTTTATGTCAAAATCGTATGACTAATAATATTTAATAATGGTTGCATTCCCTATAATAAATGGGAAAGCCTGCAAAGGAGCACCTAAAGTGCAAAAGTATTAAATTATCTATGACATATTACTGCAATATGATATATTATTATACACTTGCTTGTTATTGCACAATTGATTTTTTTTTGCCAGGAGAAGTACATTCCCAAAGCTAGTGTTGCTAAGCCTTGCCGGCATAAGGTTGAGAGTAGCACACGTATGCTTTAGGAATGAACTTTCTTGAACAGTTTTATGTGAGCAGATCTGGACAGGTCTGATTTCTAAGAAAGTGTGTGTGTGTATATATGTACATGCATATTTATGGCAGAAGCACCACAAAACTAATTTTAACTACCAATATATTCTGATGTGTGAGTAACCACCAATATGTTAAATTGTGGCATATGATGTATTTGAGCTATATAAAAATATACAAAATGTGGAATTTAGCGTAAATATTTCCTCTGAACACAATTTGAAAACCATGGCCTGGATTATAATTGGCCATACATTGGCTATGATAACATCCGGAGTATCTTTAATTGCTTCTTCTGTATCAGGTTATATTATTACATAAACTTTTGTACTTTCAAGTCATAACGAATTTTTGCAGAAAACCGTTTTACAGAATGGCTTGAAATCCATTTGTGTATGAAGTCCCTATTTGTTCTAGCTGAGGAAGAAGGAAAGTACTTACTAAATGCATCAACTAGGATTCTTACCTTTTAGAGACGGCAGGCACGTTAAGGATCAATACTGCAGAGTCGGTACTCAATAGATAAACCTCATTTAGAAAAGCATCATTGAATATTGTCTATGTTGGTAGTCCTCCACTTTGGCTGACCACTAATTATGCAGGAAATCTATTTTAAAAATCCGGATGCCTTGATGCATCCGGTTCTTCCCCCAAAGGTTCTGACTTAATTGGTCTGGGATGAGATCCAAGGGTCAACATTTTTTTAAAAGTGCCCTCAGGGATTCCACCCGGAAGCTAATGTTGGGAAGCCTAGTTCTATCCGGTAGGCCTTATTGTGGGTACCAGAGGAGCAAAGATTATCAGTGTCTCGAGTGGGAGAGGAAAATAAAGGATAATTCAACATATTGTGGTAAATGCTGAAAAGAGAGACAATGTATAAATATGATATTGAATTAAGAAATCAGTAATTACCCTGACATTGGGCTCATTCTCATAGTCTTACAGTAATTACAGTATTGGAGAAGCTTGGAGAGGCTTTCAGTGGATTTCTGTAGGTGATGATGGTCCAGCCAGATGCAGAGGTCTCTCAGAGGGGAGGAAGTGGTGTGAATAAAAGTACAGAGCCATGAAATATAGGGAGTCATCCTCTGCTATTGACAGTGGACAAAAATGCTCAGGTACTTCAGAGGTCATCCAACCCACTTTCCTGATCCAGAGCACATCTTCCAGAATTGACCTGTGATCTCCCTTTTGTGATGCCCTGTGTATACTGGGAGCCCTGGGTCTCAGCAGTAAATCCCATATGCTGAGAAAGAGCATGAACTCTTTCAGATAATAATGCCTGAGTAGAGGTAATTTCATAAATGGAATTTATATAGCTTGAAAAGTTAACATGTTTTCCCAAGTGAGCATCTTAGTCACTTCTGAAGAGCAGGACAAGAACCATTACTTTGTCAGAGTAAAACATAAAGCAAAGAACTATTTTCCCCCATGAGGTCTAATAGAGCAAATCACCTACAAAGAAAGACATTATTTTTGCCTGAAAGATAGGAGCACATGGTGAGTCATAAATCAATAAAAACTTAACCATAAGCTATTTAGTGATTCATCCATTACTTATTCCTAAAATAAACTTCAAACAGAAGAGCATTTTACTTACATCCCCAGATTCTGCTCTGAGATGCACCAATAAAATTCTAGGGTCAAACTATCCCTTTGACTACTAGAATAAAATTCCCATTGACACAAAACCTCAGGAAATCAGTGGTTTGAAGAGGAAAGGTAACAATACCTATTTTTATGCTTCCATTTGAGAAAGCTTTTAGATTTTCTTTTCTCTGTAACTAAATGAAACTGGACCTTACTTTCCATACTTCACCATTTTTGAAAAGAAGCTTGCTAAATGCAGTGAGCTGTATTTTCCAAAAATGTCTGAAGCAATATTCCCAGGGCCAGGTGTTCTAACACTTTGCCATCCCTCCATCAAGGAGAAGAGTCTATTTCTCTTCCCTTTTGAAACTTGGCCGGTCTTTGTGACTGCCACAAATGAATATAGAACAATGGGCTTAGCATGTCCATTTCTCTTCTTTTCTCCCTTGAACTTGGCTGGACCATTGTGACTGCCCCAAAGAATAAAATGCAGTGGAAGTGATGTTTCTGAGATTCAGCCATAAAAAGTGATGCAGCTCCCTCATGGCTCTCCTTCAGGATGCTTGCCCTAGGAATCCAGCCACTGTGTTGTGAGGAAGAATCTAGGGCACATGGAGAGGCCCCATGTCGATGCTCTGGTAGACAATCCCAGCTAAGGTCCCTGTCAACAGCAGCACTTACTGTCAGACATGGGATTGACCACATCTGTAGATGATTCCAGGTGCCACCCTTGGAGCCACTGCAGCTGAGGCTGAATAGAGCAGAGTCAAGCTGCCATCCCTGAGCCCTGCCTAAGCAGCATTTTTTTTTGGGCGGGGGGAACAAAATTAATTGTTCATTTTAAATCACCAAGTTTTGGGGATTTTTACACAGCAATAGATAATTGGAACACTAAACAATAATGAATAAGGTGATTTTTTTTTCATTTCAAGATGATTTTCAAGATTTAATCAATGCCACTTTGAACACATTTAAAAGACTTATTAATTAAGTCTATTATAAAATAGCAGAAAGTAGACAGAAGATTCAAGAACTACTATAGAATGGAGGGAGAGAATCTATATTTCAGAATTACCACCCAATTTCAATTTCCTTTCCTCCTCTATCACCTAAGTTGGTTTGTCATTTTAAGCCTGACATTTAATAGTCAACTTACTTAGGGAAGACTAGAGCTCAGAATTTCAAGTAAGGATACCCAGACACGTAACTGATGGATTTGCCTTGGACATCCTACTTATTAATATGTAATGAATACACCAGTCTCATGGTACAGATTATCCTCCTAGGATTCTCTTTCTTCTCATTTACACAGCCTGCACCTGATGGACAAAATTTCCAGTGCCTTTTACCTTAGCGCAGACCAGGTTTTCAGTAGTGGTAGTTGCCATCCAGCATACTAGATCCCCTTATCCATGCCCAGTGCTTTTTTGCTATGTTCTCTGGTGGCCAGTCTTGAGCTACCACTTTCTCACTTCCTTTTCGAGAGGTGCTAGTGCTGATGATCAACATCATAGCCAAGTCACTCTGTACTAATTTCAAAGGAACACTCACTGGTATTCAGCGAGCATTTAAAAAACTCAGCCCCTGGTGACTTCTTGAATTGCTAATAGTTTAGAAGTCATCTGTCCCAGACTTTTTAAAAATCCCCTACTCATCCTTAATGCTTCTGACCCAAATCGTTTTACATGAAGTTAGCGTAGTATTATTGTTTATATTCTCTATGTTGTACTTCCATTCCTATGACTAATTTATTTTAGAGTTTTCAGTTTGTACCTCTTTATCCCCCTCGCCTATTTCACTTTTTCCCCCACCCCCTTCCTATGGTAAGAAAGTCTATTGCCTTTTTATTTGTTTTGTTTTTTAGATTCAACATGTAAGTGAAATCATACAGTATTTCTCTTTCTATGCCTGGCTTACTTCATTTAGCATGATACCCTTTAGGTCCATCCATCTTGTCACAAAAGACAAAACATCCTCCTTTTTTATGGCTAAGTAATATTCCATAGTGTATATGTACATCTTCTTTATTCATTCATCTATAAATGGGCACATGGGTTGCTTCCATATCTTTGCTATTGCAAATAATGCTGCAATGAACATAGGGGTGCATATATCTTTTAGAATCAGGGACTTTGTTTTCCTCAGGTTAATTCCCAGAAGTAGAATCCGGGTTTTATGATATTTCTATTTTTAGTTTTTTGAGGAATGTCCATATTGCTTCACAGTGGCTGCACCAATTTATGGTCCCACCAACATAGTGTAGGAGGTACCCTTTTCTCCACATACTTGCCAACACTTGGTATTTCTTGTTTTTTTGATGGTAGCCATTATGATTGATGTGAGGTGATACCTCATTGTGGTTTTGATTTGCATTTCCCTGATGATTAGAGATGTGGAGTATCTTTTCATGTGTCTGTTGGCCATCTGTATGTCTTCTTTGGAAAAATGTTCAGTCCTATGCCCATATTTTTATCAGATTATTTGTTTTTTTGGTGTTGAGGCATGTAAGTTCTTTATATATATTAGCCCCTTATCTGATATACAATTTGTAAATACATTCTCCCATATGGTAGGTTTCCTTTGCTTGTCAGAAGCTTTTTAGTTGATGTAGTCCCACTTGTTTTTGCTTTTGTTTCTCTTGCCCTTGGAGATGTATACAAGAAAAATTCCTCATGCTAATATTCATGATATGTGTGCCTATATTTTCTTTAAAAAATTTTATGTTTTCATATATTATATTTAGGTCTTTAATCCATTTACAGTTTACTTTTGGTATGGTGTAAGACAGTGATCTAGTTTCATTATCTTACATATAGCTGTCCAGTTTTTAGAACACCATTTATTGAAGAGACTATCTTTCCCCTATTGTATATTCATGCCTTCTTTGTCATATATTAATTGACCTTATATGTGTGGGTTTATTTATGGGTTCTTTATTTTGTTTCATTGATCTATGGGTCTGTTCTTGTGCCAGTACCAAACTGTTTTGGTTACTGTGGCTTTGTAGTAGAGCTTGAAATCAGGGAGTATCATACTCCCAGGTTTGTTGTTCTTTCTCAGGATTGTTTTGGGTTATTTCTAGTCTTTTGTGTTTCCATATGAATTTTAGGATTATTTGCTCTAGTTCATTGGAAAATGCTGTTGATTGCATTGAATCTGTAAATTACTTTGGACAGGATGGCCATTTTGACAATATTAATTCTTCTTATCCATAAGCATGGGATAGATTTCCATTTATTTCTATCTATTTCAATTTCTTTCATCAGTGTCTTACAGTTTTTAGAGTACAAGTCTTTCACCAACTTGGGTAGATATATTCCTAGTTATTTATTCTTTTTGGTCCAGTTGTAAATGAAATTGTTTTTCTGATTTCTCTTTCTACTTATTCATTGTTAGTATATAGGAATGCAAGAGATTTCCGTATATTGATTTTGTATCCTGCAATGTTGAATCCAGTCATTAGTTCTTAAAGGTTTTGGATGGTGTCTTTAGGACATCCGTGTACAATATCATGTCATCTGAAAACAGTGACAGTTTTACTTCTTCCTTACCAATTTGGATGCCTTTTATCTCTTTATTTTGTCCCATGGCTAGGACCTCCAGTACTATGTTGAATAAAAGTGGTGAGAGTGGGCATTCTTGTCTTGTTCCTGATCTTAGAGGAAAAGCTCTCAGCTTTTGCCATTGAGTACGATATTGGCTGTTCATTTGTCCCTTTATTATGTAGAGGTATGTTCCATCTATACTCACTTTGTTGGATGTTTAATTTTGTCAAATGCATTTGCAGCATCTATTGAGATGATCATATTTTTTTAATCCTTCCTTTTGTTAATGTGGTGTATCACATTGACTGATTTGCATATATTGTACTATCCTTGCATCCCTGGAATAAACCCCACTTAGTTGTGATGAATGAGCCTCTTGATGTATTTTTTTAATTCAGTTTGCTAATATTTTGTTGCGGATTTTTGCATCTGTGTTCATCAGAGATATTGGTTGGTAGTTTTCTTTTTTTGTAGTGTCTTTGTCTGGTTTTGGTATTAGAATAATACTGGCCTTGTAGAAAGAGTTTTGAACTATTCCCTGCTCTTCTGTTTTATTTAGAATACTTTAATAATGATAGGTATTAGCTTGTCTTTAAATGTTTTATAGAATTTCATCTTGTAGTTATCTGGTCCTAGACTTTTGTTTGTTGGGCTTTTTTTGATTACCTGTTCAATTTTGTTATTAGTAATTGGTTTGTTCAGATTTTTTGTTTCTTCCTTGGTCAGTCTTGAAAAATATTATGTTTCTAGGAATTTATCTATTTCTTCTAGGTTGTCCAATTTACTGGCATATGGTTTTTTCATAGAATTCTCTTACAATTCTTTAAATCTCTGTGGTGACAGTTGTAACTTCCTTTTCATTTCTGATTTTGTTTTTGTCCTCTCTCTTTTTTTCTTGATACATCTGACTGTGTGTTTACCTTCTTGAAGAATCAGCTCTTGATTTCATTGATTTTTTTCTATTGTTTTGTTTCTATTTTATTTATTTTTGCTCTGATCTTTATTATGTCCTTCTTCCCACTCATTTTTGGGTTTGCTTTGCTCTTATTTTTCTAGTTCCTTTAGTTGTAGGGTTAGATTGTTTGAGATTGTTCTTGTTTCTTGAGGTAGGCCTGTATTGTTATAAACTTCCCTCTTAGAACAACTTTTGGTGCATCCCAAATATTGTTAACTGTTGTATTTCTGTTTTCATTTGTCTCCATGTATTTCTCCCTGAAATCTTGATTACAAAATTCCAAGAAGTGACCTTGAAAAAATAGCTTAGAATGAGTCACTCTATGCTTTCTGCTCTCTTTCAGTTTTGGATCTAACTTGCCTGCAGAAAGTATGAATTTTCTGTTCCTCCATGTTATAGACCTATGACTGTCCATATCTTCCTGTTACTGCCTGGGAACATTTGTCTAATTCAGGGGTGAAGTAGATGAGGTCTGTTGTGGTTGTAAGTCTAAGATAAATCTTGCCTACCAATCAGGAAGAGAATGTACTATTTTGTGACTTCCTAAATCTTGGAAGAGGAATATCATACAAAGCACTAATGTTACAATTTCAAAGCAATTAAAGTTTATTAAAAATATACTTTATATTTAAATGTTTATTTCTTTGTTGCCTTGATGCTTTTGGATATTCAAACTTTTATTTCCTCCTTGCACTGTATAGCTGACTAAGCTATTAGCAACTTTAATAAAGTCTTCTATTTTTACAAAAGGATGTTTTCCTAACATGTGTTCTACTCATGCCCAACAAGTACTTGGTATCTACCCAAATTGTCAGCAAATTTCCATAGTGGTAATTAATGATAAAAGTGCCATTCCTATTACATTCGACCCTATGTCTCAATTAATATTCCCAACATATGGTGGCCTAATGAATCACTTGTATCTATTAGTAGGGTGCGTCTATTCAAACCAGTTGTCCACCACTAGGAGGGTGTATCTGATTCACTCTTGGAGCTTTTATAAAATATACAGGATCATCCTTCCTTTTCCTAGCACTAGATTCTAGCCAATGTGGTCAGAGTAATCTCCAGATAGGTCAGAAAACAGGCTGACAGATTCTTAATTTGTCTTCTTTGTTAATATTTTCTATGCTTGTTCATTTATGTCTTCTGATTTCTGAGTCTTTCGATCATAGATTACTTATTATTTTACTCCAACCTATTTTCTGTTTTCAAATATATATCAGATTAGCCTTTTGCTTATAGGGGTTAATATTATTTAATGGGTGAGAGTATGAAATTTTATACTATTAGAGGAATGTGAATTAAAGACTCTGACCTAACTTTATGATATTTAACAGTCATAAGCCCCTGTATCCTTATCTGTAAGACAAAGGAGGAGTCTCTTTCTCAAAGGAGTACTGTGAGGATTAAAAGACAAAAAGATATGATGCATAAAAGCACTTGGTAAAATGTGCAACCCTGGTATATGAACAATAGTAAGTGTTCAATAAATTTTAGCCGTTATTGTTATAATTATCTTGTGTCAATTTCAAGAGGAGAGTTTTTTTTCTTTGATCTTTGTCTAGTCATCTTTTATTATTTCTTAGTTTCTATGTTGTGGCCCAACCCTCAAGAGGCTTTATATGACAATATCCATTTACTTCAAGGGAATAAATTCATCTCAGTTATAAGTAATTAACAACAATGCCAACTATAAGATAATGGAAAATTTATCTCACATAATTCTTTCTTTTTTTAATTGACATATCATTGATGTAGAACCTTATATTAGTTTCAAGTATACAACACAGTGGTTCAACAGTTACCCATATTATTAAATCCTCACCTGCACTAGTGCAGTTACTATGTGTCAACATAGGAAAATATTACAGAATCATTAGCATGCTGCACTACCATACTCATGACCAACTTATATTATGATTAATATTTTTGTGCCCCTTTATTCTTTTCACCCTCCCCACCCACCCATACAACCCTTCCCCCATGGTAACCACCAGTCACTTCTCAGTATCTATGAGTCTACTGCTACCTTTTGTTCATTTTGTTTTGTTTTGTTTTTAGATTCCACAAATAAGTGAAATCATATGGTGTTTGTCTTTCTCACCCTGGCTTATTTCACTGAGCATAGTACCTTCTAGGTCCTTCCATGTTGTTGCAAATGACAGAATTTATTTTCTTGGCTGAATAATATTCTACTGTGTATATGTACCACATCTTCTCTATCCATTCATCTATTGATAGACACTTATGTTCTTTCCATAACTTGGCTTTGTAAATAATGCTGTGATAAACATAGGGGTACATATATAATTTCGAATCATGGACATTGTTCTCTTCAGGTAAATTCCTAGAAGTGTAATTGTTGGGTCATATGGTATTTCTATGTTTGATTTTTTGAGAAAACTCCGTATTGCTTTCCACAGTGGCTACACAAGTTTACATTCCCACCAACAGCATAGGAGGGTTTCCTTTTCTCCACATTCTTACCAATACTTGTTATTTCTTGTCTTTTGGATAGAGTGAAGTGAAATCAAATTGTGGTTTTCATGGACATTTCCATGATGATTAGCAATTTATAGCATCTTTCATATGCCTGTTGGCCATCTGTATTTCATCTTTGGAAATAGGTCTGTTCAGATCCTCTGCCCATTTTTTAATAGGGCTATTTATTTATTTTTGGTTTTGAGGTGTATGAGTTCTTTATATATTTTGGATGTTAACCCCTTATCAGATAAATTGCTTATTAATATATTCTCCTATATTGTAAGTTGGCTTCTGTTCTGCTGATAGTATCCTTTGCTGTACAGAAGATTTTAAGTTTGATGTAGTCCCACTTGCTCATTTTTAATTTTGTTTCCCTTGCCTGAGGAGATATATCCAGAAAAAAGTTTCTTGTGCTGGTGTTCAAGAGATTTTTGCCTATGTTTTCTTCTAAGAGTTTTATGATTTCATGTCTTGCATTTAGATCTTTGATCTATTTTGAGCTTACTTTTGTGTATGGAGCTATACAGTAATCGAGTTTCATTCCCTTGGATGTAGCTGTCCAGTTTTACCAACACCAGTTATTGAAGAGGCTGTCTTTTCCCCATTGTACAGTAATGGCTGCTTTATCATACATTAATTGACCACATATGTGTGGATTTATTCATGGGTTCCCATTCTGTTCCATTCATCTACAGGTCTGTCCTTGTGCTAGTATCATACTGTTTTCATTACTGTTTGTCAGATAGCTTGAAGTCAGGTTGCATAATACCCCCAGCTTTGTTCTTCTTTCTCAGGATTGCTTTGGCTATTTGGGGGCTCTTCTGCTTCCATATAAATTTTAGGGTTATTTGCTCAAGTTTATTGAAATTACCATTACTATTTTGATAGGGATTTCATTGAATCTGTAAATTGCTCTGGGCAGGATGGCCATTTTGACAATATTAAATCTTCCTGTCCATAAACATGGGATAGATTTCCATTTATTTGTGTCTTCTTTAATTTCTCTCATAAGTATCTTACAGTTTTCAGAGTACAAGTCTTTCACCTCCTTGGTTAGGTTTATTCCTAGGTATTTTATTCTTTTTCATTCAATTGTAAATGTCGTTTTACAATTTTTGTAGCTTTCCTGATTTTTCTTTTTGCTAGTTTGTTGTTAGTATATGGTAATGGAACAGATTTTTGTGATTGATTTTGTGTCCTACAACTTTTCTGAATCCTGTTATTAGTTCTAATAGTTTTTTGATGGAGTCTTTAGAGTTTTCTATGTATAATATTATATAATCTGCAAATGGTGATATTTTAACTTTTTCCTTACCAATATGGATCTCTTTTATCTCTATCTCTTCTGATTGCTAGGACCTCCAGTACTTTGTTAAATAAAAGTGGTGAGAGTGGGCATCCTTGTCTTGCTTCTGATCTTAGAGGAATAACTTTCAGCTTTTTGCCATTAAGTATGATGTTTACCTGTAGGTTTGTCATATATGGTCCCCTCTACCTATTTTGCTAAGAGTTTTTATCATGAATGGATATTGAATTTCATCAAATGTATTTTCAGTATCTATTGAGATGATCATGTGGTTTTTATCCTTCTTTTTGTTAATGTGATGTGTGACATCGACTAATTTATGAATATTGTACCATCCTTGCATCCCTGGAATCCTATTTGGTCATGATGGATGATCCTTTTAATGTATATTTGAATTCAGTTTGCTAATATTTTGTTAAGGATTTTTGCATCTATGTTCATCAGGGATATTGGTCTTTAATTTTATTTTTTTGTAGTGTCTTTGCCTGGTTTTGGTATTAGGGTGATGCTGACCTCATAGAATGAATTTGGAAGTATTCCCTCCTCTTCTACCATTTAGAATACTTTAAGACAAATGGGTATTAGCTCTTCTTTAAATGTTTCATAGAATTCAGCTGTGTGGCCATCTCATCCTGTACATTTGTTTTTGGGAGTTTTTGATTACCATTCAATTTAATTGCTGGTAATTGGTCTGTTCAGATTTTCTGTTTCTTCCTGGGTCAGTCTTGGAAGGTTGTATTTTTCTAGGAATTTTTACATTTCTTCTAGGTTGTCCAGTTTACTGGCATATAATTTTTCACAAAATTCTCTAATAATTCTTTATATTTCTGTGGTATATTCCTTTTTTGTTTTTGATTCTATTTGTGTACTCTCTCTTTTTTTCTTGATAAGTCTGGCAGGGGTGTGTATATTTTGTTTATTTTCTCAAAGAACCAGCTCTTGGTTTTGTTGATTTTTTCTATTGTTTTATTCTTTTCTATTTTTATTTATTTCTGTACTGATCTATATTATATCCATCCTTCTACTTTGGGTTTTATTTCATCTTTATTTCTTGTTTCTTTAACTGTGACAGTATACTGTTTATTTGGGATTGTTCTTGTTTCTTGAGGTAGGCCTATATTGCTGTGTACTTCCCTCTTAGAACTGCTTTTGAGGTGTCCCACAAATTTTGGACTGTTGTATTTTTGTTTTCATTTGTCTCTGTGTATTTGATTTATGTTTTAATTTGGTCATTGATCCATTGATTATTTAGAAGCGTGTTTAGCCTTCATGTGTTTGTGGGTTTTGTTTTTTTTTGTTTTCTTTGTGTAATTTATTTCTAGTTTCATTCCATTGTCATCTGAGAAGTTGCTTGATAGGATTTCAATATTTTTGAATTTACTGAGGCTCATTTCATCTACTCTGGTGAGTGTTCCATGTACATTTGAGAAAAATGTGTACCCTACTGCTTTTGGCTGGAATGTCTGTAGAGGTCTGTTAAGTACATCTGATCTAATGTTGTTCAGTGCCTCTGTTTCCTTATTTATTTTCTGTCTGGTTGATCTATTGATGTGAGTGATGTGTTAAAATCTCCTAATATGAATGAGTTGCAGTCCATTTCCCCCTTTGATTATGTTAGTATTTGTTTTACATATTTACATGGTCCTATGTTGGGTGTATAAATATTTATAATGGTTATATCCTCTTGTTGGACAGACCCCTTTATTAAGGAATGTCCTTCTTTTCCTCTTCCTACTTTCTTTGTTTTGAAGTCTATTTTGTCTGGCATAAGTACTGCTACTCCTGCTTTTTTCTACCTATTATTTGCATGAAATATCTTTTCCCATCCCTTCGCTTTTAGTCAATGTATGTCTTTGGATCTGAAATGAGTCTCTTGTAGGAAGCATATAGATGGATCTTGTTTATTTATCCATTCTGCCACTCTATGTCTTTTGATTGGTGCACTCACTCCATTTACATTTAAGGTGATTATTGATAGATATGTACTTATTGCCATTTATTAATTGTTTTCTGGTTGTTTTTGTAGTTCCTCTCTGTTTCTTTCTTCCTCTTTATACTCTACTCTTTTTGTATTATGGTTTTCTTTAGTGTTGTAATTGGATTTCTTTTTTAAATTTTTTCATGTATTTATTATAGGTTTTGGGTTTGTGGTTACCATAAGGTTCATGGATAGCTTCCTAACCATATAAAAGTCTATATTAAGTTGATGCTTGCTCTATTTTAATCACATTCTAAAAGTACTACTTTTCATTCCTCCTCATCCACATTTTATGTATTAGATGTCATAATCCACATTTTTTTGTGTATCCCTTGATTGATTTTGTGTATAGTTGGTTTTACTATTTTTGTTTTAATTTACTACTTGCTTGGTAAGTAATTGGTATGCTACCTGTACTGTGAGTTTATTTTCACTGATGAGAAATGTTTAGGCTTAAGAACATTTCCATGTACAGAAGTCCCTTTATCATGTGCTGTAAGTTCAGTTTAGTGACAGTGAATTCCTTCAACCTGTGTTTATTGGGGAAATGTTTTATCTCTCCTTCAATTTTGAATGATAATCTTGCTGGGTAGAGGATTCCTGGTTGAAGGTCCTTCTGTTTCAATACATTAAATATTTCATGCCACTCCCTTCTGGCCTGTAAAGTTTCTGCTGAGAAATCTGCTGATAGCCTGATGGGTTTTCCCTTATAAGTAAATTTTGTTTTCACTCTGGCTGCTTTCAATACCATCTCCTTATCCTTAATCTATGTCATTTTAATTATTATGCATCTTGGTGTTGTCCTCCTTGGCTTCCTTTTATTAGGGGCTCTCTGCTCTTCCAAGATGTGTGTGTTTATATTTCCCCAAGACCGGGGAAGTTTTCAGCACTTACTTCTTCAAAAAGACTTTCTATCCCTTCATCTCTCTCTTCTCCTTCTGGTACATCTATTATGTGAATATTGTTTCATTTGGAGTTGTCACACAGTTCTCTTGGCAACCTCTCATTTCTAGAGATTCTTTTCTCTCTCTGTTCCTCAGCTTCATTGTTTCATGTTCTCTAATTTCTATCTCATTTTATTGTCTCTTCTACTTGCAGTAAACTATTATTAATTCCCTCAATTGTGTATTTCATTTGTTACTGTATTCTTCAGCTGAATTGCTCTTTTTCAATTCCTCTATCTTTTTGTTGAAGTCCTCCATGAGATTGTTAATACTTTTCCACAGTTCAGTAAGCATATTTAGGACTGTTATTTTGAAGTCTTTATCAAAAAGATCGATGATCTCTGTTTCATTTAGCTCTTTATCTTATGTCTTATCCTGTAGTTTTGTTTGGAATGTATTTCTCTGCCTCCTCATTTTCTCAGGGTTTCTGTGTTTCTTCCTTTGTATTAGATAGATATGCAATGCTGTCTCTGTCTTGGGACTCATCAGGACTGATGGAGCATGTCTATCTCCACAAACAGCTGGCGTCTCAGCCTCCCAGTGTGCTCCAGTTCTCCCTGGTGTCCAGCCCTGCTAATCTCCAGAACCCACTGCAATGTGGACTCATGCTCCCAGAGCAGCTCTTCAGGGCCAGATGTGTAGAGTTCCTGAGCACCTATCACCTCCCTACTCCATTTCTCTTCCTCCCACCTATGGGCTGGGATTGGGGAAGGGTTTGTGTCCTGATTGGTTGAAGCTCTGCCACTTTACCCTTCTCTGTGTTGTCTTTTCTTCACTAGGTGTAGGTGGTCATTTTCAGGTCTAGTTGTATTTACTGTAGCTGCTTCCTTGGTGTGTGTTTGTGGGAAGAGGTTTCTGCCTTGCCTTCTTATTCTGTTATCTTTCTGACACACATAATTCTTTCAATTAATATTTTTGAGGGCCCAGCAATTAACTAAATGTTGTCAGATCCCTTTCGTTAAATTGTATTATTTAGTTTAAAACATTGTACTATTTCAGATTAGCTTTGTCCAATAATCTGATTTAATTATACATGTCTACATAAGAAACAATAAACTGATCTCATTCAGTCTACAATGAACAATAGAATGCAAGATTTTAGTGCCAATTTATACATCCAATAATTAATATTCCCATATTAAATGTCAACCCTTTCTCATCTTCCATGCTTTACTAAGAAGTAAAGCTGCTAGAAAAAATGCAGGATGCCTAATTAAATTTGACTCATATAAAAAAAATGAATATAACTGTCCTGACTATTGCAAGGGGTATAATTATACATTATTCATTATTTTTCTGAAATTCAAATTCAGGTGGCATTGTTAAATCTAGTATTTTTACTAATGGTTGCAAGCAGATAGGGAATTTAAAAACTGAAATAATGGCAATATGTTTAGTATGATTGCTAAATTTAGCCTACTAGGTTATGCTATTCTGTCTTTTGTACATGTATATATATAATAGAATATCTTTGTTTCTCTCTCTCTCTGTCTCTCTCTATATATATGTATATATATACACACACAGAGATATACTATTATCTATATCCATAATATATCTCTATATAAATAGCTATGTATATTTTATATATATGTATATATTATGTAAATATATATATATTTTAACTTGATCAACTAGTTATCTGCCATAACTGAAGAAAAGCTAATCTGTGCTCCTTAACTCTGTAGTTAGAGGAAACATAGTTCAATCTACAACTTCAGGACAAGAATGTTTTTGGCTGTCATGCTAGTCGGGCTTAATTGTTGTATTATCAAAGGCCCAGTTCAAGCCTGCTGTCTCTACAAAGGCCATAATCCCCACCCTGCTTTCCCGTCTTCCTGAATCCTGTCTGTGTACAATTCCTCCATTGATTTGTCACGCTTCATCTGGAGTTCCACCTGGGTAGATCTGGTAGGATCAGATTAACACATCAAACACAGAAATAGCTCCATACATAGATTGATGAGTAAAGGCTATGAGATCAGTACTTAGCAGTGACTTTTGCCTGTAATTTAGTTGTCAACTTCATTTCTGTGAGCTCTCACTTAATGGCCATGTAACACAAACCTCAGTTTTAGAAGAAATTAATTTGTCTTTGTGCCTGTTTCTATAAATGGAAAAACAGAACTTCCTCTCTCTTTTCTGCAGTACACACATTTGGCTTTCATTCTGTAAGTAGCCAGTCATTTTTATTGCCATTAAGGTTTCTTTACTTGTCTTCTGATCCTGCTGTGTAAATTGGTAAAAGGGCTAATAAGGTAACTGGTTCATGGAAAGTGCATACTGAGCAGGGTAAAAAGAAAGTAAAGGGGGACCATCTATCTGCTGAGTTATGACAGTGCTCTCAACTGGGAAAACTCATAAAGCCTAAGACAATGAATGGGCCAAACATTGCTCTTCTTCAGACAATGAAGTGTGTATTTCCTCTTCAAATCTTCTCCTTGAAAAAAGGCACAAAAGCACTTTCTACTAAAGTAACTCTCCTGGAAATGTCTGTATTATCTCCTGGAAAGGGGACATCAACAACTACTCAGCAGTACCTTTCTACAAGAAAAAAGATTGAGGGAGATGGCTCAAGATGGCCACATGAGTAGGGCAGCAGAAATCTCCTCCCAAAACCATATATATATTTGAAAATACAGCAAATACAACTATTCCTAAAAGAGAGACCAGAAGATACAGTACAATAGCCAGGCTACATCTACATCTGTGAGAACTCAGCATCTCACAAAAAGGGTAAGATATGAAGTCGTGACCCAGTGGGGCCCGAGCACTCTCTCCACCCCAGCTCATGGGCGGGAGGAAAAGAATCAGATTGGGGAGGGAGTGGAGGCACAGGACTACTAAATAACCAGCCCTAGTAATCTGCACCGGGAGCACAGACACACATTGCATGGTGTACTGGATATTAGAGAAATGGAAAAGAAAAATCCAAGATGGAGACTGCAAGTGGGTCCCCACAGCCAGCTCCCCTAGGACAAAAGAAAAGCAGGCGCTTTGAAAGGTCTTAAAGGGACAAGGGCTTAACAGCTAGACAAAATCGTCCTGGCACACTCAGCCCTACAGGCTGGGATTCTTAAGGAACTTCAGGTACCCTAAACCCCTGAGTGGCAAAGCAGCTCCAAAGCCCCTTACGGTGATAAGCAGCCGGCCGTACATGCCCCCCTGCAGGCACTGCAAGCAAACTGGCTGACCCGCCACAGCTGCAGAGCAGCCGGGGAACAGCCCCACCCACAGTAAACACACAGAGTCTTCTCCCAGGGCGCAGCTAACCGGGACAGACCCAGAGGCTGCCACCAGCGTGCAGCTGCCCAGCACAGACAGAGGAAGCTGGAGCAAGGTCTGAAAAGTACAAAGGGGTGCAGTTCTCACAGGAGAACACATCTAGCACGTCTGCGACTCCCCACAGTGCCCTAGGCTATCCTGAGGGCTGCCTCTCCCACGGCACCTCAAGATATCCCAGAGGCTGCCCCCTGTTGCAGGTAACTGGCACAGGCAGCAGAAAAAGGCAAGGCAACCAGCAAGCAGGAAGGTCCATTGATCTCCCAGCTGACACTCGCACCACCTGCCGGCAATCACTTCCATCGCCATGAAAAGGCAGAAGAATCTTCTCCAGTCAAAAATCACTCAGACAACCCCACAGACAGGGCCTGGTGAGATAGATATAATCAATCTTCCTGAAAAAGAATTTAAAATAAAAGTCATAACCATGCTGATTCACCTGCAGAGAAATATGCAAGAGCTAAGGGATGAAGTCCAGAGGGAGATAACAGAAATGAAACAATCAATAGAAGGACCTAGCAACAGACTGGATGAGGTGCAAGAGACCGTTAATGGAATAGAAATCAGAGAACAGGAATACAGAGAAGCTGAGGCAGAGAGAGATAAAGGATCTCCAGGAATGAAATGATACTAAGAGAACTGTGTGACCAATCCAAACGGAACAATATTCTCATTATAGGGGTATCAGAAGAAGAAGAGAGAAAAAAAGGGATAGAGAGTGTCTTTGAAGAAATAATTGCTGAAAATTTCCCCAAGCTGGGGAAGGAAATAGTCTCTCAGACCACGGAGGCCCACAGATCTCCCAACACAAGGGACTCAAAGAGGACAACACCAAGACATATAATAATTAAAATGGCAAATATCAAAGATAAGGACAGGGTATTAAAGGCAGCCAGAGAGAGAAAAAAGATCACCTACAAAGGAAAACCCATCAGGCTATCATCAGACTTCTCAACAGAAACCATACGGGCCAGAAGAAAATGGCAGGATATATTTAACGTAATGAAACAGAAGGGCCTTGAACCAAGAATACTGTATCCAGCATGATTATCATTTAAATTTGAAGGAGGGATTAAGCAATTTCCAGATAAGCCAAAGTTGAAGGAATTTGCCTCCCAGAAACCACCTCTACAGGATATTTCAAAGGGACTGCTGTAGGTGGAAGTACTTCTAAGTCTAAATAGATGTCACCAGAGAAAATAAAATCACAGCAAAGAAAGCAGACCAACCAAATACTAAATAAAGGCAAAAAATAAAATCAACTATCCACAAAAGCAGTCAAAGGAAACACAAAGAGTACAGAATAAAACACCTAACATATAAAGAATGGAGGAGGAAGAATAAAAAGGGAGAGAAATAAAGAATCATCCGACTGTGTTTATAATATTGTAATAAGAGAGTTAAAGTTAGACAGTTAGATAGTAAAGAAGCTACCCTTGAACTTTTGGTAACCATGAATCCAAAGCCAGCAATGGCAATAAGCACATATCTCTCATTAATCACTCTAAATGTAAATGGACTGAATGCACCAATCAAAAGACACAGAGTAATAGAATGGATAAAAAAGCAAGACCCACCTATATGCTGCTTACAAGAGACTCACCTCAAACCCAAAGATATACACAGACTAAAAGTGAAGGGATGGAAAAAGATATTTCACGCAAACAATATGGAGAAAAAAGCAGGTGTTGCAGTACTTGTATCAGACAAAATAGATTGCAAAACAAAGAAAGTAATAAGAGATAAAGAAGGACATTACATGATGATAAAGAGGTCAGTCCAACAAGAGGATATAACCGTTATAAAGATCTATGCACTTAAGACAGGAGCACCGACATATGTGAAACAAATACTAACAGAATTAAAGGAGGAAATAGAATGCAATGCATTCATTTTAGAGACTTCAACACACCACTCACTCCAAAGGACAGATCAACCAGACAGAGAATAAGTAAAGACACAGAGGCACTGAACAACACACTAGAACAGATGGACCTAACAGACATCTACAGACCTCTACACCCAAAAGCAGCAGGATACACATTCTTCTCAAGTGCACATGGCACATTTTCCAGAATAGACCACAAACTAGGCCACAAAAATAGCTTCAGTAAATTTAAAAATATTGAAATTCTACCAACCAACTTCTCAGATCACAAAGGAATAAAACTAGAAATATATTGTACAAAGAAAACAAAAAGGCTCAGAAACACATGGAGAGTTAACAACATGCTCCTAAATAATCAGTGGATCAATGACCAAATTAAAACAGAGATAAAGCAAAATATGGAGACAAATGACAACAACAGCACAAAGCTCCAACTTCTGTGGGACGCAGCAAAGGCAGTTCTAAGAGGAAGGTATATAGCAATCCAGGCCTATTTAAAGAAGGAAGAACAATCCCAAATGAATAGTCTAAAATCACAATTATTGAAACTGGGAAAACAAGAACAAATGAGGCCCAAAGTCGGCAAGGAGGGACATAATAAAGATCAGAGAAGAAATAAATAAAATTGAGAAGAACAAAACAATAGAAAAAAATCAATGAAACCAAGAGCTTGTTCTTTGAGAAAATAAAAAAAGAGTAAACCTGTAGCCAGACTTATTAAGAGAAAAAGAGATTCTGCACACATAAACAGAATCAAAAATGAGAAAGGAAAAATCATGATGGACACTACAGAAATAAAAAGAATTATTAGAGAATACTATGAAAATCTATAAGCTAACAAGCTGGATAACCTAGAAGAAATGGACAACTTTCTAGAAAAATACAACCTTCGAAGACTGACCAAGGAAGAAACAGAAAATCTAAACAGACAAAATACCAGCAACAAAATTGATTTGATGGTCAAAAACTACCCAAGAAAAAAAACCCAGACCAGATGGATTCACCACTGAATTTTATCAGACATATAGAGAAAACATGATACCCATTCTACTTAAAGTTTTCCAAAAAATAAAAGAGGAGGGAATACTTCCAATTTCTATGAAGCCAGCATCACTCTAATACCAAAACCAGGCAAAGACACCACAAAAAAAGAAAATTACAAACCAATATTCCTGATGAACATAGATGCAAAAATACTCAACAAAATATTACCAAACCGAATTCAAAAATACATCAAGAGGATCATACACAATGATCAACTGGGATTCATCTTAGGGATGCAAGAATGGTACAACATTCAAAAATTCATCAACATCATCCACATCAACAAAAAGAAGGACAAAAACCACATGATCATCTCCATAGATGCTGAAAAAGCATTTGACAAAATTCAACATCCATTCATGATAAAAACTCTAAACAAAATGGGTATAGAGGGCAAGTACCTCAACATAATAAAGGCCATATATGACAAACCCACAGCCAACATCATACTTAAAAGCGAGAAGGTGAAAGCTTTTCACCTAAGATCTGGAACATGACAGGGATGCCCTCTCTCCCCACTTTTATTCAACATAGTACTGGAGGTCCTAGCCATGGCAATCAGACAAAAAAAAAAGAAATACAAGGCAACCAGACTGGTAAGGAAGAAGTGAAATTGTCACTATTTGAAGATGAAATGATATTGTACATAAAAAAATCCTAAAGACCCCACTCTAAAACTACTAGAACTAATATCTGAATTCAGCAAAGTTGCAGGATACAAAATTAATACACAGAAATCTGTTGTTTTCCTATACACTAATGATGAACTAGCAGAAAGAGGAATCAGGAAAACAATTCCATTCACAATTGCATCAAAAAGAATAAAATACCTAGTAATTAACCTAACCAAGGAAGTGAAAGACTTATACCCTGAAAACTACAAGACACTCTTAAAAGGAATCAAAGAGGACACTAACAAATGGAAATGCATCCCATGCTCTTGGCTAGGAAGAATAAATATTGTCAAAATGGCTATACTACCTAAAGCAATCTACAGATTCAATGCAATCCCTATCAAACTACCAACAGCTTTCTTCAATGAACTGGAACAAATAGTTCTAAAATTCATATGGAACCACAAAAGACCATGAATAGCCAAATCAATCCTGAGAAGGAAGAATAAGGCAGGGGTGATCTCACTTTCCAACTTCAAGCTCTACTACAAAGCCACAGTAATCAAGACAATTTGGTACTGGCACAAAAACAGACCCACACACCAGTGGAATAGAATAGAGAGTCCAGATATTAACCCACACATGTATGGTCAATTAATATATGATAAAGGAGCCATGGATATACAATGGGTAACTGACAGCCTCTTCAACAGCTGGTGTTAGCAAAACTGACAGCTACATAAGTCATGAAACCATAAAACTCTTAGAAAAAAATATAGGCAAAGATCTCTTGGACATAAACATGAGCAACTTCTTCATGAAAATATCTCCACAGGCAAGGGAAACAAAAGCAAAAATGAACAAGTGGGACTATATCAAGCTGAAAAGCTTCTGTACAGCAAAGGACACCATCAATAGAACAAAAGGGCATCCTGCAGTATGGGAGAATATATTCATAAGTGACATATTCAATAAAGGATTGACATCCAAAATATATAAAGAGCTCACACACTTCAACAAACAAAACGCAAATAATTCAATTAAAAAAATGGGCAGAGGATCTGAACAGACACTTCTCCAAAGAAGAAATTTAGATGGCCAACAGGCACATGAAAAGATGCTCCATATCACTAATCATCAGAGAAATGCAAATTAAAACCACAATGAGATATTACCTCACACCAGTTAGGATGGCCACCATCCAAAAGACAGACAAGCAACAACAAATATTGGCGAGGATGTGGAAAAAGGGGAACCCCCCTAGAATGCTGGTGGGAATGTAGATTAGTTCAACCATTGCGGAAAGCAGTATGGAGGTTCCTCAAAAAACTCAAAATAGAAATACCATTTGACCCAGGAATTCCACTCCTAGGCACTTAGCCTAAGAATGCAGCAGCCCAGTTTGAAAAAGACATATGCACCCCTATGTTTATCGCAGCACTATTTACAATAGCCAAGAAATGGAAGCAACCTAAGTGTCCATCAGTAGGTGAATCAGATAAAGAAGAGGTGGTACATATACACAATGGAATATTATTCAGCCATAAGAAGAAAACAAATCCTCCATTTGCAACAACATGGATGGAGCTAGAGGGTATTATGCTCAGTGAAATAAGCCAAGCAGAAAAAGACATGTATCAAATGACTTCACTCATCTGTGGAGTGTAAGAACAAAGGAAAAAGTGAAGGAACAAAACAGCAGCAGACTTATAGAACCGAAGAATGGACTAACAGTTACCAAAGAGAAAGGGACTGGGGAGGATGGGTGGGAAGGGAGGGTTAGGGGAAAAAGGGGCATTACGATTAGCAGACCTAATGTGGGGGTGGGCATTGGGAAGTCTGTACAACACAGAGAAGACAAGTAGTGACTCTATAGCATCTTACTACGCTGATGCACAGTGACTATAATGGGGTATGTGGTGGGGGCTTGTTAATGAGGGGGAGTCTAGGAACCATAATGTTGCTGATGTAATTGTAGATTAATGTAATGTAATTTTACCAAAAGAAAAAAAAGAAAAAAATTGATATTGGCCTACCTATTGGGCATATCTGCCAATGATGGAAACAATAAATTTGAAGGATTTGGTGGCTGGACCTGTTTTTACAAAATAATAATAATTGAAGTTAGAGAGTTATAGTGGGGGGTGATTAACTTAAAATACATATACACAAATATATCAGTCTGGCTATTGGCATTAAAGCCATATTACAAAAATAATTATAAGAAGAATTATTGATTACCAAAATTTGAGGATCATTAAAAAAGAAAGTTTATTGTATTTATATGAATTAGATACTATCTCAGCAAAAGTGAAGGATAAAGATTACAATAAAATTAAAATATGCATTATATTTTATAGGTATTTTAATGCAGACTGAATCCTAGACTATATATCCTTATTCATATAAAAGACGCATTATATAACCCAAATATACATATGATACTTTATTATAGAAGCGTGTGCGTGCATGTATGTGTGTGTGTCTTCAGTAGTACATTTTACCCTAAGGCAGGTGTTGGCAAATTACAGCCCAAAGATTGAATGACTGTTTTTGTAAATAAGTTTTATAGGAACACAGACAGATCCATTTGTTTATTTTCTATGGCTCCTTGCATGCTTCACAGTGACTTGAATAGTTTTAAAAGTGGTTATGTAGCCCACAAAAAACTTTTGGTAAAACACTTACCAAATATTTATCTGGTTCTTTGAAGAAAAAAAAAACTAAGACATAATTATGGTACGTATAACAACAACAAAAAACCATTAAAAATCATGACTTTTAATGATTTCATAACATGACATTCAGTTTAGCTCTTTAGTGTTGTCATAGGCAGATGAAGGAATGTCAGCTACTGGGGAAGGATTTTATATGTGCGGGGAGATAAGCAGAAGAAACTTTTTCCTGTATGGCTACTCCAATTTTCTCCTTCTCTGTAATTTTGCTTGTATTATTCCCCTCTCATTTTTATTATTCTGTTCCTCTTTTGTCATTTACCTCTGTTCTACCTTTTATCCATTTTCCATATGTATGTATATTTTGACATTCACGTGAAACCATGATGACTTTCTGCATGTAAAATATATTTATCTGTATCCATATGAGCAATGTTGAAAACTCTTCACCTCTGATGAACCAAAAAGATAAACTGAGTAAGATGAATAGGCTTCTTGACAGTTTTTTTAAACCTTATTTTATGTTATGTAACAGCAAAATAGGAAGAATTCTGTTTCCTTCAACATTCTTGTAATAAGCTTTGATGATGACTGGTAAATTTTTAGGCCCTGGAGATTTAAAAAAAATAGGTGAAATAAGATAGGTTCAGATCCTTTTTTGTTCTCTCTTGTACATTTTGTACTTGCTTCCAAGTAGTTAGGACAATTTCTGCTTTGTGTGTACAGTGTGTATATTTTAACTGGATCTTTCATAAGACTGTAATCTCAAAGAGAAGATTTCTGTTCTGCTTACTATTTCATACCCAGTTCCTATCATATACTAGGTCCTCCAAGGATATTTATTGAATGACTTGAATGAATGATAGAGAGGCATTGAAACATTTTAATAATTAGTCATTTAAGTCTTAGATAAATAATTCTGGCAGTAGTTTGAAGTACAGATTTAAGGAGGATCAGACAGAAACTGTGAGTTGGATTTTGCAATTTTCCAAGATGAAAGACTCATAAAACTCTTGAATTCAAAGAAACATTAATTATACATGTTTTATAGACCAGATATTATTTTGAATATTGGACAATCAAGGCAAAATGAAGACACAGTCCTGATGCAAGATAATTATATTTTTAGGATGCCTATGATATGTGTAATGAATTCTTATTATAAAACTCAAAAGAAAAATATTTAAAGGAGAAGATGGTATTTGAAAAGAGCCTTGAGGGATGAACAGGAATCTGATTGGTAGAAAGGGTATTCTAGGTTGTGGAAGTAAATAAAACTAAAGAGGGGTGGAAGAAATCTGTTGCATGCCTATATACTAATGATGAACTAGCAGAAAGAGAAATCAGGAAAACAATTCCATTTACAATTGCATCAAAAAGAATAAAATACCTAGAAATAAACGTAACTAAGGAAGTATAAGACCTATACCCTGAAAACTACAAGACACTCATGAGAGAAATTAAAGAAGACACCAATAAATGGAAATACAACCTGTGCTCATGGAAAGCAAGAATTAATATTGTCAAAATGTCCATCCAACCTAAAGCAATCTACAGATTCAATGCAATCCTTATCAAAATACCAACAGCATTCTTCAACAAACTAGAAGAAATAATTCTAAAATTCATATAGAACTACAAAAGGCCCCCAATAGCCAAAGCAATCCTCAGAAGGAAGAATAAAGCTGAGAGGATTATGATCCCCAACTTCAAGCTCTACTACAAAGGCACAGGAATCAAAACAATTAGGTACTGGCACAGGAACAGACCCCCATAGACCAATGGAACAGAAGAGAGCCCAGATATAAACCCAGACATATATAGTCAATTAATATACAATAGAGGAGCCATGAATATACAATGGGGAAATGACAGCCTCTTCAACAGCTGGTGTTGGCAAAACTGGACAGCTACATGTAAGGGAATGAAACTGGATTATTATCTAACTCGGTACACAAAAGTAAACTCGATATGGATCAAAGATCCATTTGAAACAACATGGATGGAGCTAGAGGGTATTATACTCAGTGAAATAAGCCAAGTACCAAATGATTTCACTCATTTGTGGAGTATAACAGCAAAGCAAAACTGAAAGAACAAAACAGCAGCAGACTCACAGACTCCAAGAAGGGACTAGTGGTTATCAAAGGGAAGGGGGTGGGGAGAGAGGGAGAAGGGGATTAAGGGGCATTATGATTCGCACGCATAATGTGAGGGGACACAGGGAAGGCAGTACAGTACAGAGAAGACAAGTAGTGATTCTATAGCACCTTACTACTCTGATGGACAGTGACTGCAATGGTGAGGGGGGAACTTGATAACATAGGTGAATGTTGTAACCACAATGTTGTTCATGTGAAACCTTCATAAGATTGTATATCAATGATGTCTTAATAAAAATCAATCAATCAATCAATCAATCAATAAAGAGGGGTGGAACTGCCTGCTGTCTGAGAGCCTGGCTGGCAAGTGGTCCACCATGAGAACAGCACTTAGGGAAAGTGACACCTCAAACTACCAAGAAAGGTGACAACATGCTTTTCCTGACAAAAAGCTATGGACAAGCACTGAAAGTTTTTTAGTGGATGTAACATGATATGACTTGTATTTTAGGAAGACAGGTTTGGTGGCTCTATCAGGAGTTGGCTGTAGAAGGGAAATCTGGTAAGAAGGCTATGGAAATAGCTCCAAAGAAAGACAGTGAGACACTGAATTAGTGGATTCACTGTGGTGGTGGAGGGAAGACCAGATACTAGGACACTGAAGTGAGAAGGATCAACGAATTAGGACATGGTTTGAGTGTTAGGAGTGAGCTTAAGCTAGCACCATTGGAAGGTTTCAGTTTGCTGGCACTTTACCAATAAAGGAGAGGGTGGAAACTATATAGGATAGAAGATAACAGGACCCTCTTTTGGCTGGGAGAAATGTGGGTAAACAGTTACAGCACAGACGGATTGGATAGGTTGTCTCAGAATGCCCTTCAAGCTTTAAGTACTTCAAGATGAACCATTGTGGAGTCAGTGAGAATGAAAGCCTATTAACATGTCTTTCCTATTCCATCTAACATTGAGAAGTTGCACTGCTAAGAATGGGAATCATAACAACGAGTAAAAGAAAACTAACTGAGAGTTGGTCATTTGAATTGACAATTACACCAAGAAAATCAATGGTTTTATGATACATCCTTCCTAAATGCAGTGAGTTTGTAAAACAAAACTAAGTGAACCATAATAATTTCTGTTTCTACATTTGTTGAAACAGGGTGTAGACTAAGTCCAGTTCAATGAGGGCTTTTTTAAATTAAGTTGATAAACTGGTTATAATCAAATTAATCAAGATACAAAAATACTGATAAAATTCTCAGTACGAACAGCCATCTATTTCCTAAAGTTATAGAAGTCCTGAATAAAATGCAGATAATTTAAAACCATTATTTAAATTATTTCTTTAATAAATTCTTAAGTAGAAATGGGTAGCAAATAGGATTAAAACTTCATTTCTTTAACCATCAAACAAGCATGGTAACACTGAATTGCTGAAAGCAGAGTGAAGGGGGTGGGGAGGAAGATAACTTTTTACTTGATAAGATCCTAATATTTAGCTTAAAAAATTTTTTTTTTCTTGTGTAGGAAAACCAATTAAAATATTTATATAATTCCTCACCTTAGGAGTATGAAAAGCACAGTCTAGAAATAAATACTTCTCCAACCCAGTCCGGTTTGCCCCACTATAGTTACTGGCTTTGTACATCCCCTCAAGTGTGCTTCTCAGTCCTCAACTATGAGCTTGATCCAATCCACCAGCCCAGCTTTGATGGGATCTATTAGAGTAGCTGTAATCTTTGAACTTTAGCCCAGCTGTATAGCTGGGATTCTGCATTGTGCTAGGAGCTATTCCTGTCTATTCGTGATAGGTTGTATCAACATCATGACAGGCTTTTAAACTGGTTAAAACAGTGAGTAAGACAGACCCTGCCCTGTTACAATCCATAAAGAGCGAAAAAAATGAAACATTAAAAATAATATTGGATGATAATTGCAGTAATACAGTTATGTACCCATTACAGAGGTGTCAGAGAGGAAAGAGTGGTTATGCCTGTGTTATGGGCACTGGAAGGCCTTATAGAGGAGGAGACATCAGGGCTGTGCTTTCAAAGACTAATTCAAGTTTTCTGATTCAATAGAAGGCGACATAGGGAAATTGGGAGTAGGTGTTTCAGGTGGAAGGACAAAAAAAAGCATGAAAGAATTAAAAAGTTTATCACAGTTTTTACAAGTCCTCTGTATTGGTTCCTTCTCGGACATCCCTATTCTTACAATTTGCCAAAGTCCCATTCTCCTCTGGGAGAACTGAGTTCTGCTCCTGAATATCAATCCTTTTTGATAGTGACGTCAGCTTTCCCTGATGCTGCCTTTCAGTCCCAGATGCCAATTCTGAATGTCAGCTTCCCTAAGTCCCCTGTTTCAGCATCTACTTTCTATCTGCTATAGAAACAGAGTACCTATTTTCCTGATCTGAGATAATGTGGTTGTGACTTCTGGATGCTGAACTTTGCCTCTGTAGTAGATCAAGCTCTCTTTAAGGTAGAACTTTAAGGATTCAGGAGCAAGTGACTTATAAAGGAGTGCTCCCTGGAGGCATGAGCTAGAGGAGAAAGGGAAAGTAGCCAAGCCGTAGTGTGATCGCAGGTGTAACTCCAGACTCAGCCTGATCCTGTGGGGAGCTCTGGGGTATAAATTACATCTCAGAGGTTGTCTTATGTGGAGGCAAAGGAGCTGGGATTTTGTACCCTCCTAAGAATCAGTCATTGGCTGTAGGTAGACCTCACAGTCTGTGTATGCGGTGGTGGGAGGTGGGGGGTTTGGGGGTGGGACCTAACATACCAGGCACTTGCAGGCAAGGTAACTCCAGTGCACAAGGGTGAGCCTCTGAACGCCATAGGTTCGGCTGTTAGCAGCATAGAAATCAGGTGATGGTAAATGCTGAGAAAGGGGATCAGAAAGGATCTGATGAGGTATGCCGTCCACTGCAGACTTACTTACACCGAATCTTCCCCACGTTCATGCCTCTGATCCCTGGTGGGCTGGGATGTGTCAAATGCCTGAATCTCCTTGGCCTCTTCCCTCCTGTTAGAATTAGCTGCGCTCTGCTGTGCCATAAATCCAGCATTTCCGGAATGCTGTCGCTCCTTCAAAGACAGGAAATGCTGAGGATGTTCTTACTGCTTAGGAGGCTAATAAAATCTCAGATGAGCAGAAAGCTTTTGATTCTTATCAAAACCCATTCCATGCTGAATACAGAAATTGAAACTTTAATATGCACAGAAGAAAGGTAAAACTATCTTTGCATTTGAAATGCATGTCTGCTTCCTGATCAGTATCTAAAAATAGGATGGAGTAGTTACAGGATATTTTGTAATTAGATTTATTATACTCCAAATTCAATCTTTTTGATTAGGATATATTTTCTTGCTGCAGTATAAAAACAAGTATAGGACAAGGGCATTTAGCTTAATAACTTTTTGTAACTTCAGCCAGAATTTCTGAATATTTTAAACCATGATTCTTACACTAAAAGATTAGTAATTAGAAGTTATGTGGAAAAAAATGTGGCTTTTTCTCTATTATTCCTATATGATAATTATCATTATAGTGACTTTTCTCTCTTTTCTCTAAAATTAAATATCTAAAAAGCTTAAATTACAGGAAGTATAAAAATGTGTATTTGTATATCTCTTTTATGAGGAAGGCAAATAATGATGTAATCATATGGCAAGAATTTGTTGAAATTAACAACTTTCAGGTCAAATTAGAAAGCTAGCATTGATTCAACCCAGTATCTTGCAGCCTAAATTGATATTCATAATTACTAATATGGCATAGTTACTTTTGTGAACCAAATGGGTTAACTTGTACTTACTATATTTTATATTTTATTTTTGCTCTCTTTCTTGGAAAGTTGGTAATCGATTTACAATAATTCTTACCTAATGAGACTATTCAATTATCCATTTTCCTGTCATTCTGGATAAATGGGCACTGGCTCTATCTTTGTTTCCATCATACCATGTTTGTGGTGACGTCATACTCTACTTTTAAAGATAATTTTATTTATCACACTGGAATTGGCCAATGCCTGGAAAGGTTACATCTGTAAAGTAAACATAAAACACTATGGAGCCAAGTGGAGCCCAAATGATTTGTTTACACTTAATATTGATTTTTTTTAAAACCTCATTTCCCTGTTTTGTTACACATGGCAGTGGAAAAAACAATAGAATCTCCGAATGAAAAAATCTCTAGATTACTATGTTGTAAAAGCAGGTCCTTGACATTCTTCCTGTTCATCTAGGAAGATGCTGACATCCACATTATGACCTTTGCCTCTGGAGGTAGGAGTGAAGGTCATTCATGTCTTGATGTTTGGATGTTTCTTCAAACACAAATTAGTTACAAATAAGAAGAAATGGTGTGTGGAACTGGCATGGACAGGAGAGATTACACTATTTGTCCCCTTTTGTAATTGTAGATTAGTTTCCTTCAAGATCTAATTTTGATAACTTTATGCAAATAGCAAATAAAAATTAGCATTTTCCTTTTGTTTCCAACAAATGTGGGTGATACTACTGTAAGGACAATACTGCTTTTTGACTGGCTACCTTGTTACATTTGAATAACAATTAAGGAAAATACAGCTGACTGGTCAAGTTTTTTATTATTTACCTTGGTAAGTTGATAACTTTACAACCTTAGTAAGGTTTCTTGGCTTAAATCTTGCAGGGGAAGTCCACATTGCTCTGAAATGAAAGCTCAAATTGTTACCACAGCCTTCACTGCTCTACACGACCTGCTTCCTTCTCCCCACCACCTCTTTGACCTCTTATCCCATGATAAGACCAGATACTAGTGTCTTGAGGCCAGTTGTGCACCCAGTTAATAAAAAATGTTAAGTGAAAACAAACCAGTTAGATTCCAAGAAAATTAGCTGATGGCAAAATGGGTTATGGGAGTTTCGCACCCCTTGACGTCATGACAGTTCGGAGGCTGAGCATACCAGAGCAAAAAGAGGGTGCAACCCCTGTTCCCCCAAATCCCCTCCCTGATCTAAGAAAAACCCCACCTCTCCCGACGAACATACCATCCCCTGCTTAAACTCTAGCTACAAGACTGCCCAAACCGAACCTCAGCTCCCCAGCGTGCCCGCACTCCTGAAAGTGTGTACTTTTGCTTTAATAAACTATCCTTTGCTTGTACCTGCTCGACCTGCTAGTGAATTCTTTCTTGATCAGAGTCAAGAACGTGATTGTAGCTGTCTCCAGGTAGAGGTATCGACCAGATGCACAGGTGAGCTCTCCCTGGCACAGACCATGTTTTGCTGCTGTGTTGAGAATGAATCTAGGGGAAGCAACACAGAAGCAGAGAAACCACTTAGAAGATATGGCAACACTCCAGGTGAGAAGTGATGGTGTCCTGGAAAAGGGGGACAGAAATAGTAACAAGTTATCAGATTCTGGTTATATTTTGCAGTTTTAGCTAAGAAGATTCCTGATGAATTGGCAGTTGTATGTGATAGCTTGTGATAATAATTATTTTCCAGAGTAATGGCAGGTGGGGTTGGGGGGAATTTTCCTCAAATTGACATAAGACCAATTAACAAGAGAGAATCAAATTTAATTTCCAACCTATGGGGAATCCACACAGACATGAGATTCCAAAGACCGTCAGGCAAAAGGAAGTCTATATATAAGGAGAAAAGTGTAGGGGTCTGGGACTTCAAAGGGAAAGAAGGCGATTCACAAGAATATGAAAGAGTAAATGTTTGGTAAACAAATGAATGCTGGGCCACACAGAAACAATGAGAGGTAGACAGATATTTTAACAACAGACTTTGCTAAATTCCTCCCTGTTTGCCACCCCTGGTTTATGTGATACTGTAGTTTTCTATAGGATAGCTCTTTTCCTGGAGCAGGTCCTCTATCTAAATTCTTTGAGGCAGTTAGAGGGAAGAGTCTTTTGGGCCTTGACTGTTTTTAGCTCTGACACAGTCTTCATGCCAAAGTGGCTCATCTAGGGGCAGCTGTCCTTGGCCCCTATCCTGCCTCTTAGGAAATACTGAATAAACCTGCCTCGGTAGGGACCATAGTTCAATGATTTAAAGTGGGGCTTTTGCCATTCAAATTAATCCCAGTATAATTGGGAAGTGAAGGCTAGTCCAGAAGGACTCAACCTGACTTATCCCTTGGTAGAAAAATTAAATTAAAATTCTTGCTCTCCAGCTATCAGTAAACACTCTTACAAATATGTCATGTGTATAAATACATAAATCACATAGCTTTAATAAGGCAATGTATTGATAAGTCAATATCCAGTCTAATATCCAGAGCAACTCCTAAAATAACATCCCCTCTGTATCACATTTGGAGTCTCCTAAAAGGACATGCCACTGATCTATGTTCTCAGTGAAGCTGCCCTTCACCCCCACCCCCCATCCAGTGTCCACTCCCCCACTGGACACTCCCAAGGCCTTTAGCCTGCTTTTTCTTCCCATAGAATTTACTTAATATTTTTGTATTTCCCCTTTCCTCCTCCACCAGAATGTGAACTTCATGAAGACAGGGGTTCTGACTTTTGTTCACTGATGTACCCTCAGGGCCTAGCACATTATAGATGCTTACTACATATTTGTCCAGTGAAAGGAAGGAGGGAAGAATCTGTTGCTATTTTATGACGGTGGCAGAGGCGAGAGTTTGGAGTCATCATGACTGGGACCACCACATTCTGCCGAAATGTGTTGGTATCTTTGAAGGGGCACCAATGAACAGCTCCCCTGCTTGGTCTAGGTCTAAACCAATTGATAAATAAAGCTAAGTTTCAGCAGACAGAGGACAAAATATCACCTCATTCCTGAAAGGATGAGTGAAAGTACATGCTTTTGTCTGTAGAAGTCAAATTGACCCCAAATTAGACAAAAGTATCTACCGAGCAGTACTGTGTGCTGAGTGGTCTGTGCCAGGGAGGGCTCACCTGTGCATCCTGGTGATACCTCTACCTGGAGACAGCTACAATCACGTTCTTGACTCTGATCAAGAAAGAATTCACTAGCAGGTCAAGCAGGTACAAGCAATGGATAGTTTATTAAAGCAAAAGTACACACTTTCAGGAGTGTGGGCACGCTGGGGAGCTGAGGTTCGGTTTGGGCAGTCTTGTAGCTGGAGTTTAAGCAGGGGACGGCATGTTCGTCGGGAGAGGTGGGGTTTTTCTTAGATCAGGGAGGGGATTTGGGGGAACAGGGGTTGCACCCTCTTTTTGCTCTGATATGCTCAGCCTCCGAACTGTCATGATGCCAAGGGGTGTAATGAACTTTGGGGGTATCTGTGGGTTACCTTTGCTTCCACCTAGAATTTAGCTGGCTTGTTTTCACTTAACATGTTTTATTAACATCACACAACTGGCCTCAAGACACCAGTATCTGGTTTTTTGACTTGCCCAGGGCCTGGCTTTCTTCCTGAACTACAGTGCCCGTGTCAGCTGGACCATGGCCGATTTCTCCCAACAGGTGTAGAATGAGTTTCCAGAGGAGCAGAAAAGAATTCCCAATCCCCAGAATAAGGGAAGAGGAGGGGGCAGGGCTTCCAAATTCACAAATAACATTTTACCCTTCCTGGAGGTGGGTGGCAGGTGGAACAGTGAGGGGGATACAGAGGAATGTGTGGTCAGAGGATGGAGAGAGGTCAGTACTGTTACTCTAATAAATATAGAAGGAAACATTAGAAATGGGGGAGAAGTGTTGTCCCGTACTGACCTCTATATGATTCCTCTTTTGAAAAACATTTTTTGGTTAAAAGTAATATATTCAGATATTTAGAATTGTTATTTATGCTTTCAGCAAACCTACAGAGGCCGAATGTCAGTCAACATACATGGAATGGAAAGAATTGCTCTGAATTGGGACCTAACCTATCAGTTGTCAGGAGAAAGTTAGGAGGAGGCTATGCTCTTAAAATAACCTTCAATGGCCCCTCAACCCTAGTAATATTGAAAATGTTTTCAAATCATAGAAAACTCCTTTGTGTTTTCTTTAAGGTAGTAAGAGGTATATCATCAAGAAAGCACAGAAAAATGTGGGTGTCTGTTATATGTTGGGGATGCAATAGCGCAGCAAATAAATAGAGTCCTTTCCCTTACTAAGAGACTCTACTGGAGAAGTGTAAATAGATGTAGAGTGAAAACAGAGTATCACGGGCACCAGACAGGCATGCATATTGAGGCTACTGGTGGGAAATATTTAATCAATGTTTACAGAATGCCCGTGTTCCAGGCACAGTGTCAAGTGCAGGGGATATAAAAATAACACAGTCCTGCCCTCAAAAAGATAGAGTTTGAAATAGGAGAAACAGGAATAAGTGGATAATTAAAGTACAATATAAAATGTATTATGTCTTGGTCTGTACGTGGAGTTATGATATTCAGAGAAAGAAAACTTAATTCAGGTTTAGGTTTCAGGAGACTTTTGAAGATGTGAGTGTAAGCCATAGCATAGAAATAACAGAGGAAAAAAGAAAGTTGGAAGATAGATTTGAGATGCTTGCTCAGAATATATCAGAGTGAGTGATAAAGAAATGAAAACATGGGATGAGAAAGTAAGAGGAGGATAAAGTGATCAACCTCTTAGAGTAAATTAGAAATAAATCAACTTCTAATAAATTAGAAACAGAGTAAAAGGAGGAGAGAATAGAAAGAATGGGGTAATTACCAAAGCTGGGATTTTTCCAGAATAAATTAATTGGAGCCTTCAAATTTAAAAGTCACAATGTGTTCTAATCAGCAAAGCTAAAAACAAAGCACATATGTACATATGAGTGAAACTGCAGAGCAATAAAGGAAAACTGAAAATCAAAGAACCAAGTAGAGAGGAAAAACAGCTTATTTACAAGGCCGAGTTTTTATTAGCTATGATATGTGTTAGAAAATGTTAAAATCTTATCTTCAAAGGAGTATGGAAAAATAACTGTTAGGCTAGAATTCTGTTCTCAGAGAAATTATTCAAAAGTGAGAATGAAATGAAGCCACAGTCATATGAAGTCTAAATGTTTATTACCCCTGGGCTCTCAAAGTGCTCCAAAGGATGAAATTCAGCACAGAAGAAAAGGCTGGGTGCAGATCAGCGGCAATCAGAGGGGCCAGCAATGACCTGGAAGTCTGTGAGGTGCCAACCGAGGGAAAGAAGAGGTGAGAGAGACCCAGGGAAGATACTGGGACAGGCCACTCTTGGACTGTGCTAGGGATATGGGCTTCTTCTGAGGGTTCAGGGGATGCTGGAAGGGTCCCAGCAGGGTGGACACATGGTTTGGAGTGCTTTAGTAAGGTCACTCTGGTAAGCGGGTAGAAAGCATTCAAGGAGAACAAGAGTAATGCCATGAGGCCAGTGAGAGGTTGTGGGTATGATTTAGATGAGAAATGATAGGGCCTGGACAAAGGCCGGGAGGAAAGCAGTCAAATTCTGGAACTAATAAAGACGTTGACTTCAGGACTCAGGACTCAGTAAATTATTCCGTGTGGTGAGAAAGACGAAGCATCAAGGATGTGATTTTTTTTGTTAAGGCAACTTCATTGAAGTCTTACTGCCAGGAGAGGAGGGATGGGAGGTGAGCATGGCAGCAAGGTGACCCTGTGAGAACACATCTGTGAGCCGGTGGTGAGGGGGCTTGGAGGAGTCGCTAGAGTCAGACTGGAGTGAAGAAGGATTTTAGAATGGGAGACATATTACATGTTTAAATGCTAATGGGTGAAGAACAAGGAAGAGAAGCAAAGGTCGAAGGTAGAGAGAGAGGATAGGAGATGCCTCATAGAACAGAGGAATGGGGAGCCTTATATACAAATAGGGAAAGAGGCAGATAAAAGAAAGTGGCATTTCCCTCTTTCTCTGACAGAAGCACCATGATGGCACAGAGCAGTGATGAACAAATGCTGAGGGAATGGATGAATCAATGCAAAAAATGATGGATAGGTAATGGATACATTCAGGAAGCCCCAAACAGTATAACCAACAAAGGTGAGCATTTTCTCAAGATGGGTATGGTAGACCTCTAGTGGCCAAAAAGAAAAATCCAGAAATCTAATGGCTGAGAACAGAAAGTAAGATGTCTAGGGTAAATTTGTTTGCGACAGAATAAAGACTCAATATTGCTCTGCACAAATCCTGTCATACCTGATCTTTGCTAGGTTCAGTTTCTTATCCACAGGGTTTAATGGCACACAGTATGAGTTCAGTTTTACAATTAACTACTTTGAGTGAATGGCTTATGGAAATTAAGCCAGTAATCTTTTAATTATGATTAAAACTTAAAAAAAAATACCTGTAGGAGATCAATTACTTATGTGTGAAATTTCAAGCTAGATAAGATAAAATGAAATTACAAGCTAGATAAGTTAAAAGTATTATTCATTTTCAAATAGAGAAAAGGGGAGACAATTATAACCAAATGAACCCTTAATTGCAAAAGTCTCAAATATAAAAATGGTGTATTTAAAATGAACAACAGCAACAGGGTTTTTTTTAAAATAAGTAAAAATATAAAACTGTAAAAAGGGTAACAAACTACTTCAATCCTTAAAAATTCCTAATAGTATCCAAGTGTCAAAATACTTTGAATAATTCCAAGGAAGAATTATTCATTGATATAAACTATGATTCTTTATGAGCTTGAGTATTTTCTAGTTATCCTCAAGTTAATAATGATCAAATAAGATGTTGGGAACCTACTGCAAGTTAAGTAAACTGCAAAAGATCTCCAGCTTGTGAATCAGGGAAGTATTTTAGATGATTTCATAGACCTATTTCAGCTTTTCCATTATAAAAGATTTTATCAACCATGTACAGTGCCTTAGGTAGATGATAGAAAATAAATCCATTTTAAAGTAGAATTATTTGTGAAAATTATATGCAGCTGCTGAGGGATAGTGAGAGGGTAAGGAGATATTGGATGTGGGAGTATAGATGTGGAAACCAGTCTAATCCATCAATGGAGAATTTAAAAGCCCAAGTTGGCAGAATTGAAAAAAGCTCAGTTCTTTGGGATTTATTGGTTGATTATGACTTTTTAATGTTCAATTCAATACATGTATGTAAGAATAACATTACTAAAAGAGTCTTAATTATTTTATTTTTTATAAGTTGTTTTATTCTGCTTTTCATCTATTGCCTGTGTGTCCAAAGTTCTCTCATTGAGCATGTATTATTTTGTCATTTTCTTTCTTCCTCTTCCCAGGTTTATTGAGGTATAATTGGCAAGTAAAAATTATATATATTTCAGTGTACAGTATGGTGATGTGATATATGTATACACTGTGAAATGATTGTGATAATCAAGCTAATGAACACATCTATCACCTCACATAGTTACTTGTGTGTGTGTGTGTGTGGTTAGAACACTTCAGGTCTATTCGCTTAGCAAATATCAAATACACAATACAATATTATTAACTATAATCACCATGCTGTACTCTGAATCCCCAACACTTACTCATCTTATAACTGAAAGTTGTTCCCTTTGACCTACACCTCTCCAACACCAATTCCCCCACCACAGGCAACCAATGTTCTACTCTTTCTATGAGTTCAACCTTTTCAGATTCCATGTATAAGTGGGAACATACAGTGTTTATCTTTCTGTGTTTGACTTATTTCCCTTTTTTTTCATGTTTTCTTATTTTTTATTTTTTTTTAATTTAATAGGCACAGAGGCACAGAGTTTCTGTTTGGGATGATGAAAAAGTTCTGGAAACAATAAATGCTACCCACAAATGTTTGGTTTTGCTTGACCTATTTCCATGAGAGGGTTTGGAGGGATTCAAAAATTATGCTGGCACCTCCGTCTTTCTGAAGTCCTGGTCAACCTTTTTTTTTTATTAAGGTGTCATTGATATACACTATTATGAAGGTTTCACAAGAAAAACAATGTGGTTATTACATTCACCCTATTATCAAGTCCCCACCCCAGACTCCATTGCAGTCACTGTCCATCAGTGTAGTAAGATGCCACAGAGTTCCTATTTGTCTTCTTTGAGCTACACTGTCTTCCCCGTGACGCCACACATACCATGTGCACCAATAATGATATCCCACAATCCCCTTCTGCCTCCCTCCCCACCCACCCTCCCCCACCCATCCCCTTTGGTAACCACTAGTCCCTTCTTGGAGCCTGTGAGTCTGTTGCTATTTTGTTCCTTCAGTTTTGCTTCATTGTTATACTCCACAAATGAGGGAAATCATTTGGTATTTGTCTTTCTAAGTCTGACTTATTTCACTGGCATAATACCCTCTAGTTCCATCCATGTTGTTGCAAATGGTAGGGTATGTTTCTTATGGTTGAATAGTATTCCACTGTGTATATGTACCACCTCTTCTTTATCCATTCATCTACTGATGGACACTTAGGTTGCTTCCATATCTTGGCTATTGTAAATAGTGCTGTGATAAACATAGGGGTGCAAATATCGTTTTGAATATGAGAACTTGTTGTCTTTGGGTAAATTCCTAGAGTGGCACTCCTGGGCCAAATGGTATTTCTATTTTTAGCTTTTTGAGGAACCTCCACATTGCTTTCCACAATGGTTGAACTAGTTTACTTTCCCATCAGCAGTGTAGAAGGGTTTCCCTTTCTCTGCATCCTCACCAGCATTTGCTGTTCTTAGTCTTTTCGATACTGGCCATCCTAACTGGTGTGAGGTGATATCTCATTGTGGTTTTAATTTGCATTTCCCTGATAATTAGCAATGTGGAACATCTTTTCATGTGCCTGTTGGCCATCTGAATTTCTTCTTTGGAGAAATGTCTGTTCATATCCTCCACCTATTTTTTAATAGGTTTATTGGCTTTTTGGGTGTTGAGGCGTGTAAGTTCTTTATATATTTTGGATGTTATGTGTTTGACTTATTTCATTTATCATAATGTCCTCCAGGCTCATCCATGTTGTTGCAAATGGCAAGATTTCTTTCTTTTTAAAGGCTGAATTACACACACACACACACACACACCACATTTTCTTTATTCATTCATCCATCAACAGACACATTGTTTCCGTATCTTGGCTATTAATGAATAATATTTAGATGAACATGGGAGTACAAGTGTCTGATGTGTAAGGATTCCCTTTTCTCCATACCCTCTCCAGCACTTGTTATATCTTGTCATTTTGATAATAGCCAATAGCCATCCACGTGTGAGGTGGTATCTTAATTGTGGTTTCGATTTGCATTTCCCTCATAATTGGTGATGCTGATCACCTCTTCATATATCTACTAACCTTTGAATGTCTTTTTTGAGAAAAATATCTATTCAGGTCCTTTGTTCATTTTTGAAATTGGGTTGTTGTTGCTTTTTTTTTTTTTTTTTGCTTTTTATGTGTACAAGTTCCCCTGATATATTTTGGACATTACCCATTATCAGATATATGATTTGCAAATATTTTCTCCTATCTGATAAGTTGCTTTTTCGTTGTTTCCTGTGCCGTACAGAAGATTTTTAGTTTAATGTATTCCCCTTGTTTATTTTTGCTTTTGTTGCCTGTATTTTGGTATCATATACAAAAAACCATTGCCAAGACCAATGTCAGGAAGATTTTTCCCTGATTTATTCTAGGAATTTATGGTTCAAATATTACATTAAAGGCTTAGTCCACTTTAAGTTAATTTTTATATGTAGTGTAAGGGTCCAGTTTTATTCTTTTGCATGTGGATATCCAGATTTTCCAATACTATTTATGGAAAAGACTATACTTTCTCCATTGTGTAGTCTTGGTGCCCTGTCAAAGATTAGTTGACTGTATAGCATGGATTTATTTCTGGGCTCTCAATTCTGGTCCATTGGTTATTTGTGTCTGTTTCTATGCCTGTACCTTACTGTTTTGATTACTATAGGTTTGTAATATAATTTTTAATGGAAGTATCATTAATATACAATCTTACATTGGTTTCAAGTACACAACACAGTGGTTCAACAGTTACCCATATTTTTAAGTCCTCAACTCTAGTAGTACAGTTACTATTTGTCAACATAGGAAGATGTTACAGAATCAATCATCGGGCTATATTCTTCAGGCTGTACTAGCATCCCTGTAACCAACTTATATTATGATTAAGAACTGTGCCCTTTTTTCCACTGCACCCTCTCCACCATCCACCCCAACCCCTCCCCCATGGTAACCACCAGTCAGTTGTCTGTGTCTATGGGTCTACTGCTACTTTGTACATTTTTTTTTTGCTTTTATATTCCACAAATAAGTGAAATCATATGGTATTTGTCTTTATCCCCCTAACTTACTTCACTGGGCATAATATCCTCTAGGTCAATCCATGCTGTTGCAAATGGCAGGATTTCTTTTTTTTTTATGGTGGAATAATATTCCATTGTGTATAGGTACTACATCTTCTTTATTCATTCAGCTATTGATGGACACTTTAGTTGTTTCCATATTTTAAATAATGTGACAGTAAACAGGGGTACATATATCTTTTTTAATCAGGGATTTTGTTCTCTTTGGGTAAATTCCTAGAAGTGGAATTACTGGGTTGTATGGTATTTCTCTTTTTAATTTTTTAAGGAACTGCCATACTGCTTTCCACAGTGGCTGCACCAGCTGACATTCTCACCAACACTGTAGAAGGGTTCCCTTTTTTCCACATACTCACCAACACTTGTTATTTTTTGTTTTTTGGATAGTGGCCATTCTGGTTGGTATGAGGTCATAGGTTTATAATATAGTTTGAAATCAGGAAATGTGATCCCTCCACATTTATAATTTTCTAAATGTTATATTAAAGAGTTCAGTCTCTCTTGTTGACTGAAAACTGTAGCATGTTTGCTACCGAAGTTATTGTGTCTTTGTGGGTAAATTCTTCAGTATCTCTTGATATTCTGAGAACTGTCCAGAGATGATCTACGTGCAATTCCAGACAAAAACACAAATTTTCTGAAACAGTATAATGATGTCAGCCTTTGTTTTTACAATGAGGAAAAAGTTAGAGGAAAGCTAAAGGTAACTATTGATGAGTTCAAGACTTCACAGACAGTAGCTGTGAATACCAGAAACAAGGCAAGAGGGGCCTGGACAAAGTTTCATATTTGATTCAAAACATTTCTATCCTTATATAGGCCTGCTGTGATCCTGTTTCTCAGTAATGCTATTCATTCAGGCAACACTGAGTTCCATGGGCCCTTGACCTTCCCTGATGCTTATTTTTTTTTTGGTCCCTCCATCCATTCCTCCCCTATTCCCTCCTTTTCTTTTTTTTTTTCCATCTTCTCTTTGTCCCTTAATATTTATGTGTTATTCCAAAAATAAGGAACACCTGAACTTCCAGACACGTGATGCCTTTGTTTTTTTTTTCCAGGCCAACTCATAATTTATTCATTAATCATCATTTGTGTGATAATACATATTAATGCATAATTATTATTATAGAAAGGGTTTGCTTAGTAAACAGTAATTTAAAAAAGAAAAGAAAGAGGAACTCAGACATAGTCTCTGCCTTCAAGAAATTTATAGTCTTGTGGAAGGGACTGAGTAAACAAATAACCACCCCAAATAGTTTTTATTACAAATTGGAATGAGTGTTCTGACAGAACCACACAAGCACATGAGTGAGGGTGGGGGCAGAAAGTGATGCTCTCAGGATGACATTTAACCTGAGACTTAAAGCACTGGCTCTCAAATGGGGCAATTTTGACAATATCTGGAGACATTTTTGGTTGCCACAGCTGAGAGGATAGGATTTACATTTCCTGATCATGTAGTGTGGCTTTGGCTGATATTTATAACAGGAAAATCTTCAAAATTAAAAGTCTGTTTTTATTTCCCCAAAATTACATTGGCCTGGGTTTCCCTCCATTGACTAGGCTTCAATTATTTCAGGGTGAGAGTAGATGGCACCTAACATAAAGTGTCATTGCCCAGCTCTAAATATCAAATTAGACATTCTGAGCACTTGGTAAAAGAATAATTTTTGGAGTAAGAAAAGTTTTTCTTGGAATTTTAATACTTTCCTTTCACATATCAAGACACCTACAAATGACTCATATCAGAGTTTACTACAAGACAGTCAGATTGAAAGTGAGTGGGAGGAACCAGGGCAGAGAGAGGAGGAGAGAAGCAAAGCACCGTCTTTGTCCTCTGCAGTCCTGCGAAGGCCTCGGAGGCGCTGAGACCAGCTGGGGGGAATGCGAGCATCAGAGGCCTGTTCCGTGTTTCGGGATTCTCTCTGCTTTGTTGTCCTCTCTGTGCTGTTACCTTCTCTTTACACTGGCTTCCTCCCGCTGGCAGATGACTGAAACTGTTCTCATCGGTCAGGTGCAATCGCCACACCATCCAGACCAGGACAGCACGTCTGTGGCAGAGCATCCTCCACGGATGTTCCAAGATCCATTCTACGAGGCAGGCTGAGGTCACACGTCTGAACCAGTCACCACGAAGACCTGTCACTGTGAGGGGAATAAAACGTGCTGATCACTTAGTAACTGTTGCGTGGTCCACAGGACTGCAGGAGAGAGGGCAGCTTCCCAACAATGACATGGACCCCAGGTGGAAATGATGCAATAACGGAAAAAGGGGAATAGATTCTGGAGACAGGTGCAAATGCCCGCTTTGACCTCCTGCTTAGGCTATCCAGCAGCTCCTTTCAACACATGGCTTTAAACATATCCAGCTTACCCAGAATGTACACAACTTATCTCAAAAAACACAACCTAAATATTGATCCAGTTACTAAATCCAAATTCTAGAAGCTCTGGTAAGAATCACAACCGTATAGATATTCTGTATTAACATGATTTATATTTGACTGACTATCTGCATTATTCCAGGAGAGTCTGGCCTGGAAGATGAAATGGCAAATAACTATTCTCAACTTGTCACCAGGGTATCCTGATGGATGACTCGACTCTGGTCATTAGACAATTTACTCTTCAAGGCTTGCTTCAAAACTTTCCCTTGCCGGGCCTGCCAATCCTAAACCATTAATAACAATCATGGTCCAACCCCCATCTAGCCCTCATACTGAAATAGCCCCAGATTTAGGGAATAAGAAGCAAAACCCTAATAAATATCCTACCTTTATTGTTATCCTGAAATGCTACCAGTGTTCCGTGAAGGTCCCTTTACGGTGGTGAGCCTTTGCTTTAGCAGCGGCTATTCTGGAGGTGCTTCACTGAGTCCACAGGTGACTGAGTGAGGTGCATTCCTTCTCATCGAGCCCAAATACAGTTTCTCATGATTCCCTAATTTATGGCTAAATAGACATAACAATACAAAGTACAGAAAGAAAAGGGGAACTGACATAAAAACTCGCTTTTGGAAAAGAGAAGACATTATATAGGGTTGACTGGTCCATAGTAAATATGATATTCATGATATGACAGGACTCCCTGAGCTGTGAGTTCCTTAGCTGGCCAACTGCTCACCTCACATTTGGCTCTGTGGGAGGATGTTTCTAGTGTACCGTCCTCCACAGCCATCTCTGAGGCAGGCACTGAGTGTGCAGCCCTCCCCCTGTGCTGCTTAGAGGCTCATTTCCCACTGCCGTGCGGTGACTAGCTTAGAGATTACATTCAGGGCCTAAGAAATCGCAGGCTTGGAGTTTATGTGGCAATAAGCCATTAGAAGTTTGGAGTCTTCTAGGCTAATTGTTTCCCAGTCCACTAGCCAAAGTCAGAGACCTCGATGAGTTGTAGTCTTGGAGTCTGGATCCAGCTTTCAGAGTTTCATTGGTGACAAGCCTGCGTTTCCCTGCTTCGCTCATTTGCCTCATGCTGTGATTCTAAGTGTGGCTTCTAGACCAGCACCAGGACCACCTGAGAGCTTGTGAGAGATGTAAATTCTTGTGTCCCACCCCAGACTACTCAGACACCCTGAAAATGGGGCCCAGCCATTTGTTGTGTAATAAGCCCTTGAGGTGGTTTTGATGCATGATTAAGTTCAAGACCACAGTTTTAGTGATAATCATTTTGAAACAATAAGCTGGGGCAAGAAAGAGCCATTAAAATCCTCTTTCCCTCAAAGGAGTGATTAGATTTTTCTTTCTTATTAATAGGAGCCAATTAGCAGAGGCCTGTATGGGGGGCAAGGAGTAACAGTTGCATCCTAAGTTTCTCCCCTCTTTCTTCTACTAACACTGACTTGCATCACCTACCGGTTTTTCCAGTCTTCCAAGGTTCCGCATACTAGACTCTCAGGCACCTGAATAGAAAACCAAGGTAGCATTTCTCTAAGCAAGGTCTTATTTTTTTCCCTCTGCTTTTAGATGCCAATATCAAAATTATCTTATCTCTTTCATGTCGGAATTTACTGAAGACTATAAAGAGTAGTCAACATACTCTAACATCTGAATTTTTCTCCTCTAAAGTCCCTTTGTGCTAAAGTTTCAATATATGAGCTGGTTCTCCAGGGTACAGGACAAAAATGAAGATTTTCACTACCATATAACAATAACTGTTATCTTACAACCAATAAATAGAGGTGTCCTGCTGGCCTTCACCCAACCTCCCTGGCTTAGCCAAGACCACATTTCAGAGTCTCTTAATGTTAACCTTGCTCTTGGCCCCAATTTCTGTATTAAGGGTCTTACTTCCAAACAACAGAAACCAAGTATGATTAATCTTACAGGAAATAAAATGTGAGAAAGAAGGAGGGTTTATTGGAATAAAACAGGACCCCGCAGATTCCCCTGGGGTGTGTGTGATAAGGCAGGGCAAATGAACAGGACCTAAGGGAGATGAAAATGATCAGTGGGAAGAAGAGCCATGGTCACCCTGCAGGATGGTTCAGTTCAAGGAGCCACCACCAGCACTGCTGACACCATGTCACATTCATGGGATGACCTGACATCTAACTACCACGACATGTTCTTAGGTCAGACACCCAAAGTCTAAGTGCCAGAGTGAACTTCGAGTGGCTCAGCTTAGATCATGTGTCCATCCCTGACCAACACAAGACAAAGATCTGGGACCTCTCATCTTCCATAAGAGTTGGTGGACCAGAGATCATAGGGTAATAAGAATAATTTGAGAAGGAGAATGAATGCTGGGAGGTCAAAAGGCCTGACACATATACACTCTCTATATCCTGCCTTCCCACTGACTAATGTATCTATAATGTCATCCCTTGTTAATAAATATCCTTTACAACTAAAAAATTTTCAAGATCGGATTGCATATCATGATACCTTTACATGGGAGCTTGATAAATAGCACTGATTTATATAGAACATAAGCAATGAGAAAGAACAAATGATCAGAAATCTTTTCTGCAAGTTATTTATGGGTAATAAAATTTGTAAACTATCTCATATCGAATGATTATTTTTTAAATGCCATCTTTAGGGAGACTTTCTTCAATATAAAATATTTCTATTTCTCTATTTATATAGAAAATTATTATTTGGGACATGGCAACATCAGTGTGGAAAGAACGGGAGAAAGGGGAAAGAAAGGGATTTGGAGCAGGAAAGGAAACAGGAAGGCAGATTTCACAGTTACTAAGTACTGTGCAATTTTTGTTTACATAAATTATCTTATTTAATCTTCTGAGTGACTTTGGGCCATTAAGTCTGCAGAACACATTCTTCAAATGAAATTTTACTTGAAAATCATTGTAACAAAGCAGGTAATTATCAAATGAATCACTCTGGATGGACAGTTGAGAAGCGGATTCACTCATCTCCCTTGGGATAACACTCAGCATCATTTAAAAACATATTATCTAATTTATATTAAAAAAAAGCTGCAGTCAATGTGTTTTTGGTGGTTAAACTGATTATGTTGTATTCTAACTCTTCACAAATTGTTAATATTTACCCCAAGTTTAAGTCCACAGTTAACTTTTCCATGACTATATGAAATCGAAGTTTCAAAGTACAGAATCAAAGACTGTATCTGGTAAAGAAGTTTTAAGCTCAGACACACACAAATACTCAGTAAACTCAAACCATTTTATTTCCCTTATTTTTCATGTCTTAATCATTATGCATAATGGACATTTTATGTGTACTTATAATTTAACATGTAAAAACAGACTAGGATAAGGCAAAAGTTCAACTGGTCTCTTGCTAAATCGAAACCACCTTGACTTAAGATCATATGCTAAGCTTCTAACCATAAGGAATCATTTACTAGAATGAGGCAGTTACTGGTTCAGTTATTATGAAGCAGTCCCTCGCAGATGTTTAAAGGGCCTTTTTATGGTTTTAACAAATGACAGACTAAGGACAAATTCAGATGGCTGGAAGAGGCGCATACCAGGTTGAAAGCAGCAAATAGCATCTGTACATATTAGAGAAGGAGCTGTCCGATAAAAGTGCTGGAGTTGGAATTACCAAGGACATAAGACGCTATTTTGTCACGTTCATTTGTAGAAAAAAAAAATGAATGGAAACATTTACAGATATTTGTTTTACCACAGAAATATCCCATCATAACTTCATCTCATAGACAACATTTTTCTGTAAGAGAAAAGTATTCCCTTTGTGGATTGAATACACTCACAGCAAAATGCATGCAATGTGAAATGCTTGCTGTATTTTCCCTTTCTTTTTGCACTGGTTTCTCTTCATAATCACAGGGCATACTCTTAGGGGGGATCCTGGCACAAGTTCTCTGCCTCCTCCCCACATTCAAAATCTTAGTTGATAGAATTTTTTGAAACCAGGTTTGGCCAGGTATGGGTACTCTTTGCATTCTTACAGATGAAACAAAATTAATATGTTCATGGAAAAGGTAAGTCTGTATTTTAAAGTATTTTACATGACTGCTATCAGACCAAGAAAAATGACTGTCTTAAAATGAATGGAAGAAGCAATTTGGACTCAGAGGCCGAAGAGATTCACAGTCAATGCTTCTGAATCTCAGGAGCCACCACATAGCACACACACATCTGCTGTCACAAAAGCTTCTCACTCTCTTTCCTATGTCCCTTGGACTCCATTGAGTCCATCTCTTCTTCAGACTAGCTAAAAGCATCTTCTCAAATGAAATACTAATCATATCATCCTATATCTTAAATCTTTCATGATGCTTGGGATAAAATGCAAAATCCTTAGCATGTCTTAAGTGCTCCTTTTACAATAACTTCCTATGCCTGCCTTTTCTAGATCCAGGGCTTTGCACTTTCTGACCCTTCTGACTGAATGTGCTTCTTCCCATTATTTGGTGATCTATTCCTACTCAGGTCACAGTCAAAATTTCTTCCTCAGGAAATCTTTCCCTGACCCTTAAGACCTATACAGGAAATAAGCAAAAATATACTCAGATGGTATTAATTGCTATAGAGAAATATAAAGAGTGATAATGGTTCTGTTATTTTGCATCAGATCAAAAAAGGTTATGTTATTTTGCATATCGATCAAGTAGTAGTTGAGCAAATACCTGGAGGGTTTGAAGTAGGACTGCCTGTCTCCTGAAGAGCAGTCCAGGCAGAGGGGGAAGGTAGTCCAAGGGTCCTATATTTTATTTATGGTGAATAAAATCTGTAAACTATTTCATGTCAAAGAATTATTTTTTAAATGCCATGTTCAAGGAGTTTTCTTTAATATCAAATATTTCTATTCTCTTTTTATATGTAAAATTATTTAGGACATGGTAATATCCATGAGTGAAGGGTGGGAGAAAGGGAAAAGAGAAGGATGAGGGGTGGGAAGGAAAAAGGAAGCAAGAAAGAGGGTTAACATTTACCGAGTACTGTGTGACTTTCCTTTACCATTTGCGGAAAAGCAAGAGGGCCAATATGGCAAGCTCACTCATGACTATACATTTTCTTTTTTTACCCTTAAAAGTGTGAATGAATCAATCTAGATTCATTTCGAGTTTATTCAATGTCTAACATTATGGTCAAAGTTGTAATTTACCAATTACCATGTTTGCTGCAAGTTAAAAAAAATCCTGTGCAATTTGAAGTTTAATTCATATGTTGTTGTTGTCAATTTTTTTTTAATCAAAGACTAAATAATGTTCTCAAAATGTCACTTGAGATGGGAGGCTTAAGGGAGACATGAAAATCCAGCTCATGGTTTTCTTTTTTTAGTTTGTATGATAGATAATTTTTAAAATCATCAGTGTCATCAATGAAGTACTGTGATGCTGAAGTTGTAATGACTTAAAGATGATGATTTCATATCAACATGGAGATACCACTGTCACTACAAATACCCAATCTCTTGATCTACTGCTGTGCCTGTTCTTTTCCCTGTTAATGCCCCAAATGGGTTCCTGGCAAATAAGAAATGTAAAGGCAGGGAAAGAGGAGGAAGGATGGGAGAATTAAAGAGAGAAGAGAGAAATGTTGGAATAAGTGGGAAGAGCTCCTTTGACTTAAAGGAGTGATATTTTAGAGGGAGTTGAAATGAATTCTACATAAAGTTTTCATATTATATTACTTCTTCCGTGAAGTGTTTCCAATAGTCTCTCACTGTTCCAGCCACAATTCTATATTGTCTCAATCTCCTTAATGCTTCTTGTGCATTTTAAATAATCTAGATTACTTGTATCATGGTTTTTTAAGTGTGAATTTTTTTTCTATCAGATTATCAGCTATTTTATAAAAGGGACTGGGCTGCATTTATCTTTATAATTTCCATATATTTGATGCAATACTACATAGGAGGTATCATTAAATATTTGTTAAGCTAATGAATTAACTCCTAAGCTTCTTTAGGAGTTTTGGAATCCATTAGAAGTATTAAAGATGATATTGGGACATTAAGTATTCTTCATTGATTGCCATTATAACAATAATCACAATAATAATACATATTCAAGGATTTTCAGTTCTAATTATGTTACATTTAAAAGTTAATTTTTCATAGAAAACTCTGTCTTTTTCATTTCCTTTAAAATATGGTTATTGCTTGTACCAAAGGAAGTAAATATAGATAGATTTGCAAAAGCTGATCCTTACTAAGTTTCGGCAGGGAATGAGTTACCAAGTATGTCACCTTGAACAGTTTGGAATCTACATGTAGCAAAGGAGAGCAAGTAAAGATCTATTTTAACAATAACAACAATCTCAAATCTAACACAAAAACATTTGTACTTCAGCAGCACTTATGCAGTCACATTGACCAACCTGTTTTTGTTCTGAGCAGAGGTATAATTCCTTTGGTTAACTATGCGTATGGTAGTTACATTTTTAATTTTTGAGGAACCTCTATACTGTTTTCCAGAATGGCTGTACCAATTTACATCCTACCAACAGTTCCCTTTTCTCCTTATCTTCACAAAAACTTGTTCTGTTTTTTTAATTATTATTGATAGGCATTGCTTAACTTTCAGATCTGAGCCTCCTTGCGGCCATTGCAAATAAGGGCACAGAATCATTATCTAAACTTGTTTTACCCACAAGGACATGTTTTGCACCATGAAGAATGGCTTCCAAAGGCAATATTAACAATTGCCTGTTTGACTGTAGAAAATCTCAATAATTCCATTCCGGAATATTTGATTTTAAGCAATATAACTTCCTGATAAACCTTCTCAGATAAAATTGTGGCAAAATGCACATATATGAAAAGAAGTGAATATTTTTGCTACATAGAGTTGATTGTAAGTCAAATATATTTTGGAAAATATCTTCCCAAATTGCTGCATTGAAGTTTAGGGCAATTTATTTTTAGCTACCATTTCTACAGTAGTTAGATTGTGGAACTAGTGTCTATTGAGGCTAAATCTCTTCATAGTTGTAGGGGAGACTAATGATCTATCTTCTCTATCAAGAAGACAAACATCTTGCATTCCAAAAGACGTCTGTTAATTTAAAAGGAAGGGTCAACCCTTACCTCTGCTTTACACAGCTTGAAATTATGATCTGATCAGTAAGTGCTTTTAACCTACGTTTATTCTCACTGTGGTATTACAACACATTTTATTTAAATATTAGTCATACAGCTTGACCCATACATACTTCCTCTTTATAGAGTTAAAAGAGAGGAAATGATGATGGTGGTGACAATGACAGTAACAAGACAAGAGCATCTGACATTTATTGAGCACATGCTTTATGCTAAGCTCTGTGAGAAGTCCATTACATCTGTAATATCATTTAGGCCTCACAAAAAAAACCTGTGAGGTAGGTACTATTACTATCCCTAGTATTAGTAGTGATATGCTAGAGAGGGGAAAATGGATTTTAGAGGGTAATGTTCTAAGTCACACAGCCACTGCATGGCAGCTCCTGATAGCGGGATGCTCAGAGCTGTGTACTTGGGAAAACCTAGGACAAATTCTGTTACATGGAGGTTCTTCTGAATTCTAATTTTTTTATGTTAAAATGTATAGGTATTTTCACCCACATCCATTCACAGGTCTTGTCTTTGTCCTCCTCTCAGGGTTCCTTTCTTCAGCAAGTACTTTTTTTGAGTTTATTTTTTTTAATATAATTTATTTTATTATCATTAATCTACAATTATATGTGCAATATTACGGTTATTAAACTACCCCTTCATCAGGTCCCCCCCACCAACCCCATTACAGTCACTGTCCATCAGCATAGTGAGATGCTATAGAATCACTACTTATCTTCTCTGAGTTGTACTGCCCTCCCCGTGCCCCCCCAACATTACATCTGCTAATCGTAATGCCCCTTTTTCCCTCTTATCCCTTCCCTTCCCGCCCATTTTCCCCAGTCCCTTTCCCTTTGGAAACTATTAGTCCGTTCTTGGGTTCTGTGAGTCTGCTGCTGTTTTGTTCCTTCAGTATTTTTTCTTTGTTCTTATACTCCACATATGAGTGAAATCATTTGATACTTGTCTTTTTTGGCTTGGCTTATTTCACTGAGCATAATACCCTCTAGCTCCATCCATGTTGTTGCAAATGGTAGGATTTGTTTTCTTCTTATGGCTGAATAATATTCCATTGTGTATATGTACCACCTCTTTATCCATTCATCTACTGATGGACACTTAGGTTGCTTCCATTTCTTGGCTATTGTAAATAGTGCTGCAATAAACATAGGGGTGCATATGTCTTTTTCAAACTGGGCTGCTGCATTCTTAGGGTAAATTCCTAGGAGTGGAATTCCTGGGTCAAATGGTATTTCTATTTTGAGTTTTTTGAGGAACCTCCATACTGCTTTCCACAATGGTTGAACTAATTTGCAGTCCCACCAGCAGTGTAGGAGGGTTCCCTTTTCTCCACATCCTCGCCAACATTTGTTGTTGTTTGTGTTTTGGATGTTGGCCATCCTCACTGGTGTGAGGTGATATCTCATTGTGGTTTTAATCTGCATTTCTCTGATGATTAGCGATGTGGAGCATCTTTTCATGTGCCTGTTGGCCATCTGAATTTCTTCTTTGGAGAAGTGTCTATTCATGTCCTCTGCCCATTTCTTAATTGGATTATTTGCTTTCTGTTTGTTAAGGTGCATGAGTTCTTTATATATTTTGGATGTCAACCCTTTATCGGATACGTTTTTTATGAATATATTCTCCCATACTGTAGGATGTCTTTTTGTTCTACTGATGGTGTCCTTTGCTGTACAGAAGCTTTTCAGCTTGATATAGTCCCACTTGTTCATTTTTGCTTTTGTTTCCCTTGCCAGGGGAGATATGTTCATGAAGAAGTTGCTCATGTTTATGTCCAAGAGATTTTTGCCTATGTTTTTTTCTAAGAGTTTTATGGTTTCATGACTTACATTCAGGTCTTTGATCCACCTTGAGTTTACCTTTGTGTATGGGGCTAGACAGTAGTCCAGTTTCATTCTCTTACATGTAGCTGTCCAGTTTTTCCAACACCAGCTGCTGAAGAGGCTGTCATCTCCCCATTGTATATCCAAGGCTCTTTATCAAATATTAATTGACTGTATATGTTTGGGTTAATGTTTGGATTTTCTATTCTGTTCCACTGGTCTGTGGGTCTGTTTTTGTGCCAATACCAAATTGTCTTGATTACTGTGGCTTTGTAGTAGAGCTTGAAGTCAGGGAGTGTAATTCCCCCTGTTTTATTCCTCCTTCTCAGGATTGCTTTGGCTATTCGGGGTCTTTTGTGGTTCCATATGAATTTTAGAATTATTTGTTCCAGTTCATTGAAGAAAGCTGTTGGTAGTTTGATAGGGATTGCATTGAATCTGTAGATTGCTTTAGGTAGTATAGCCATTTTGACAATATTTATTCTTCCTAGCCAAGAGCATGGGATGCATTTCCATTTTTTTTTTTTTTTTTTAATTTCTCTTAGGAGTGTCTTGTAGTTTTCAGAGTACAGGTCTTTCACTTCCTTCGTTAGGTTTATTCCTAGGTATTTTATTCTTTTTGATGCAATTGTGAATGGAATTGTTTTTCTGATTTCTCTTTCTGTTAGTTCATCATTAGTGTATAGGAAAGCAACAGATTTCTGTGTGTTAATTTTGTATCCTGCAACTTTGCTGAATTCAGATATTAGTTCTAGTAGTTTTGGAATGGAATCTTTAGGGTTTTTTATGTACAGTATCATGTCATCTGCAAATAGTGACAATTTGACTTCTTCTTTACCAATCTGGATGCCTTGTATGTCTTTGTTTTGTCTGATTGCTGTGGCTAGGACCTCCAGTACTATGTTGAATAACAGTGGAGAGAGTGGGCATCCCTGTCTTGTTCCCGATCTTAGATGAAAAGCTTTCAGCGTCTCGCCGTTAAGTATGATGTTAGCTGTGGGTTTGTCATATATAGCCTTTATGATGTTGAGGTACTTGCCGTCTATACCCATTTTGTTGAGAGTTTTAATCAGGAATGGATGCTGAATTTTGTCAAATGCTTTTTCAGCATCTATGGAGATGATCATGTGGTTTTTGTTCTTCTTTTTGTTGATGTGGTGGATGATGTTGATGGATTTTCGAATGTTGTACCATCCTTGCATCCCTGGGATGAATCCCACTTGATCATGGTGTATGATCCTCTTGATGTATTTTTGAATTCGGTTTGCTAATATTTTGTTGAGTATTTTTGCATCTACGTTCATCAGGGATATTGGTCTGTAATTTTCTTTTTTGGTGAGGTCTTTGCCCGGTTTTGGTATTAGAGTGATGCTGGCTTCATAGAATGAGTTTGGAAGTATTCTCTCCTCTTCTATTTTTTGGAAAACTTTAAGGAGAATCGGTGTTATTTCTTCTCTATATGTCTGGTAGAATTCAGAGGTGAATCCATCAGGCCCAGGGGTTTTGTTCTTGGGTAGTTTTTTGATTACCAATTCGATTTCGTCCTGGTGATTGGTCTGTTTAGTTTTTCTGTTTCTTGCTTGGTCAGTCTTGGAAGGTTGTATTTTTCTAAGAAGTTGTCCATTTCTTCTATGTTTTCCAGCTTGTTAGCATATAGATTCTCATAATATTCTCTTATGATTCTTTGTATTTCTGTGGGGTCGGTCGTGATTTTTCCTTTCTCATTTCTGATTGTGTTTATGTGTGTAGATTCTCTTTTTCTCTTAATGAGTCTGGCTAGGGGTTTATCTATTTTGTTTATTTTTTCAAAGAACTAGCTCTTGGTTTTATTGATTTTTTCTATTGTTTTATTCTTCTCAATTTTATTTATTTCTTCTCTAATCTTTATTATGTCCCTCCTTCTGGTGACTTTGGGCCTCATTTGTTCTTCTTTTTCCAATTTCAGTAATTGTGTCTTTAGACTATTCATTTGGGAATGTTCTTCCTTCTTTAAATAGGCCTGGAGTGCAATATACTTTCCTCTTAGAACTGCCTTTGCTGTGTCCCACAGAAGTTGTGGCTTTGTGTTGTTGTTGTCATTAGTCTCCATATATTCTTTGATTTCTGTTTTGATTTGGTCGTTAACCCATTGATTAATTAGGAGAGTGTTGTTAAGTCTCCATGTATTTGTGAGCCTTTTTGATTTCTTTCTAAAATTTATTTCTAGTTTTATACCTTTGTGATCTGAGAAGTTGGTTGGTAGGATTTCAATATTTTTGAAATTACTGAGGTTTTTTTGTGGCCTAGTATGTGGTCTATTCTGGAAAATGTTCCATGTGCACTTGAGAAGAATGTGTATCCTGTTGCTTTTGGGTGTAGACTTCTGTAGATGTCTGTTAGGTCCATCTGTTCTAGTGTGTTGTTCAGTGCCTCTGTGTCTTTACTTATTTTCTGTCTGGTTGATCTGTCCTCTGGAGTGAGTGGTGTGTTGAAGTCTCCTAAGATGAATGCATTGCTGTCTATTTCCTCATTTAATTCTGTTAGTATTTGTCTCACATATGTTGGCACTCCTGTGTTGGGTGCATATATATTTATAATGGTTATATCTTCTTGTTGGACTGACCCCTTTATCATTATGTAATGTCCTTCTTTATCTTTTGCTACTTTCTTCGTTTTGAAGTCTATTTTGTCTGATACAAGTACTGCCACACCTGCTTTTTTCTCTTTGTTGTTTGCATGAAATATCTTTTTCCATCACTTCACTTTTAGTCTGTGTATGTCTTTGGATTTGAGGTGAGTTTCTTGTAGGCAGCATATAGATGGGTCTTGCTTTTTTATCCATTCTGTTACTCTGTGTCTTTTGATTGGTGCATTCAGTCCATTTACATTTAGGGTGATTATTGATAGGTATGTACTTATTGCCATTGCTGGCTTTAGATTCGTGGTTACCAAGGGTTCAAGGGTTGCTTTCTTACTGTCTAACAATCTAACTTAACTTTCTTGTTAAGTTATCATAAACACAGTCTGATGTTTCTTTATTTCTCTCCCTTCTTACTCCTCCTCCTCCATTCTTTCTATAATAGGTGTTTTATTCTTTGCCTTTAGTTAGTATTTGGATGGTCTGCTTTCTTTGCTATGATTTTATTTTCTCTGGTGACATCTTTTTAACTTTAGGTGTCCTTCCATCTAGAGCAGTCCATTTAAGATATCCTGTAGTGGTGGTTTATGAGAGGCAAACTCTCTCAACTTTCGTTTGGAAATTGTTTAATCCCTCCATCATATTTAAATGATAATCGTGCTGGATACAATATTCTTGGTTCGAGGCCCTTCTGTTTCATTACGTTAAATATATCATGCCATTCTCTTCTGGCCTGTAAGGTTTCTGTTGAGAACTCTGATGATAGTCTGATGGGTTTTCCTTTGTAGGTGATCTTTTTTCTCTCTCTAGCTGCCTTTAATACCCTGTCTTTATCTTTTATTTTTGCCATCTTAATTATTATGTGTCTTGGTGTTGTCTTCCTTGGGTCCCTTATGTTGGGAGATCTAAGAGCTTCGGTGGACTGCGAGACTACTTCCTTCCCCAGCGAGGGAAAGTTTTCAGCAATTATTTCTTCAAAGACACTTTCTATCCCTTTTTCTCTCTCTTCTTCCTCTGGTACTCCTATAATGCGAATATTGTTCCGTTTGGATTGGTCACACACTTCTCTTAATATTCTTTCATTCCTAGAAATCCTTTTGCCTCTCTCTGTCTCAGCTTCTCTGTATTCCTGTTCTCTGATTTCTGTTCCATTAACAGTCTCTTGCATCTCATCCAGTATGCTGTTAAGCCCGTCGATCACTTGTCTGATTTCTGCATTGTCTTTCCTCACTTCTCTCACTTCCTCCCTCAGCTCTTGCACATTTCTCTGTAGGTCCATCAGCATGGTTATGACTTTTATTCTGAATTCTTTTTCAGGAAGACTGTGCATTTCCATCCCTTCAGACTCCCTCTCTGGGGCTGTCTGGTTGATTTTGGTCTGAACCATATTCCTCTGTCTTTTCATGGCTATAGAATTGGTCACTGATAGTTGCCACGTGTGTCAGCTGGGCTCTTTAAGACTTTAAAAAGAGAAGAAGAAAAAAAGAGAAAAAAAAGAAAAAAAGGAAGTAAGAAAGAAAGAAAAAAAAGAAAGAAAAGAAAAAACAAAAACAAAACAAAACAAAACAAACAACAAAAAAATGCCCACCGGACGTAGATTCTGTGGGAATGCTCTAGGTGGCGCTATTGCCCCACTATTCCACAGCTGTGACTGCGCCGCTCCGCAGGGCCCTTTATCGCTCTGGCAGGGGTGGGAACGAATAGGAGGCTGTTGATCTCAGTGAGAAGTGTAAGTATGGCTACGCTTCCTCAGTCACCAGCTAAGGCGTCTGAAACTCCCCAGGACTCCCAGCCTGCTGGGCTGAGTGTGCTGGGGCGATCCGGCTCCTCCCCTGGGCTCCTGTCTCTTTAAGACCGCTGAAGAAAGCGCGCGCTTTTTTTTTTTTTCCCTTCCTGGGAGCCGGCTGCAAGCACCCTGGCGCGTTCCCCACTCAGATCCTGCCCCTCTGTCTCTCCAATCTCCGCTGCACTGCGCAATGTGCGTCAGTGCTCCCCGCGCAGATCACCAGGGCTGGCTACTTCGCGGGGTGTACTTCCACTCCCTCCTGGCTCTGAATCCTCTCCTCCCGCCAGTGCGCTGGGGTGGCGGAGTGCTCAGTTCCTGCCGGGTCACGGCTCCGTATCTTACCTGCCTCTTGGTGTGCCGAGTGCTCTCGTGTGTAGCTGCACGTTGTGTGCTTTCCTGTGTATTCTCGTCTCTCTTTTAGGAATAGATGTATTTGCTGTGTTTTCGTAGATAAATATAGTGTTGGGAGGAGATTTCTGCCGCCCTGCTCACACTGCCATCTTCCCGGAAGTCAGCAAGTACTTTTACTAGAAAAAAACCCATCAAAACTATTGTCTCTATTTTTCATTCTTTTGAATATTTCACCCAATTTACTTCCATCATAAATTTTCCCAACAAGTCGAGATATTCTGAAGAGGAATTATAATTTTCAAAGTTGAATTTTCATGCCTGTGGAATTCTCATCACTTAATTTGATTTGTTATTTACATTTGTAAATTTTATTGTCTTCCTGTTTTTAAACTATGTTACAATCATAATTCTCAAAATCTCAAAAGTTAAAGGGCTTTTTCAAAAGCTCTATTTATTAAATATTTATATTAAACACTTTCATCTTATTTTGAACAAATTGTGAATACCATTGAATACAATACTGTTGCAGTACACTTAGGTTGATTATAGAATAGAATGTCCTCAGACGGCTTTAAATGGAGGCAGTATCGGGTCACTTTTGGTGTCACTTGATGTAACGATCAGGACTTGTGATTGTTCAACCACGATTCTGGAAACATCAGAAGGCTTAGTTTTCTGGGACACTGCTTCTATCTCTTAGGTCCCTTCTCTGACTGGAAACACTGTGTTTTTGTTAAAAATGCTGAGTAAGGTTCTATCTGGACAGCCTCTTGTCTCTCACTGCCTTAAATAGATAATAACATTAGTTTGTGTGACACTGAATCTAAAATGTATCATAGTTACCTACTTCACAAATCACAAGTTTGGTTTATCAGACAGTATTCCACATGAGATATATAGCTCTGCCATTATTGGCCCCTGTTGCATTTATTATTACCTTGAGGAGAAATCTACTGGGAGCAATGTAAGACCGTATGACAATATCTGCCATTTAGCAGAACTGAGTTTGAAAATTCTCAAGTACCTCAGAACCTGCAGAAAACTGTTTTGTCAATGATAGTATATAGAGAAGAATTGATTGAATATATCAACAATTTCAAATTTGTTAACCATAAAATATCCTTTAAAAATATCAGCAAAACATTTATGATTTTAAAATATAAAAATTAATAAAATCACATTAAAAATACTTTTCAGAAAAATTCAGGGGTTATCATATTAGACAGATACCACTAAGAAATCTATTAAAGAATGTGAGTGCATACTAAGAATATTTATTCTGCCTATGTTGTTTTTAATGTTCAGATAATGAATATGAAATTTAAAAATTTTGTCTTAGTTTATACAGATATGATGCTTTTATTTTTAGGAAAAAATCATATAGTTTTTAAGACAATGTAAAAAATGTTTTTTCACTCTCAAATTGTCCTGATCTAGACAAAAAAATTACTTGTTCATTCTCATCCTCTAATTTAGGTGTAACGTGCTCTGTCAGTAGATGGCAGTCCTGAGAACCTTACCTAAGGGATAGTCAAGCAGGTGGAGAAAACCAGGTTAGTGCATGTGTATAAATCATAGAGATTATAACTGGATTGTAGAGAGAACTGGGACTTATTCGTAGCCATTTCATCTGCTTACCAGACATGTATACAGAGCTGAAATTACACTGCCTGACTCATGCAGACATTTAGAAAATTAGTACAGTACTGTGAAATTTCTTTATTATTCTTTCTGTCAGTTTGAACTCATCCTTCTATAGGTTGTGAAGTTAGACTGAAACTATGAACTAAAAAAAATGGTGATTTAACTTTATATTAATATGCTGAAGTTAGTAGAAGAATAATGATAAATGATAAAAAAATTATAAACTAATAGACTGGAAACTCAAAATTGTACTTGCTGAGAGTAGAGTTGAAAACCACAAACCTGATGCAGCAGAAAAATGTTATTTTTATAATTAGGATGAAAAAAGTAAAATCCAGTCAGAATCTCAGAGGGCGTATATATATTTATGATTTACAGTTGAGTTATAAACTGAATTTAAGTAGCCAGAATAATTTTATACTTATATATTAGGCATTTCAAATATGCTGTTTACATATTTTATTGACAGGTCATAGAAAGAATTATTTGAAACTTTAAAAGAAAGTGAACCAAGGGTTTTTTGGAAGATGGGTGCAAGCAACTAAGTTGGGTGAGATTCCCTCCCACATCTCATCATTTTTCTATGCTGTTACTTATTAATACTAAGGGAAAGTCTAGGGATGAATATGATAAAATACATTTGAAGAGGGAAATGTAAAGTATTTAAAAATCAACAGTGTTAAAAATAATTTCCCAGGGCCAAATGGTGATGGTTTGTAATTTAAATTTTTTCAGAAAGTGGGGGAATCAAAGATTTTTCAGAATCAAAAGTATAAACTGATGAAGTGTGAAAGATCTATGGCTAATAACTTGCCAAAAAACCTTAATTTAAGATCAGGAAGAAATCAAAAGCATAGGAAGAATGAAGCTGGGACAACCTCTGACCCAGCACATCAGTTTTGGGATGAAGCTCGAAGGAAGTGACTCAAAATTCAAATTTGAAGATATTTCCCTTTGTTGGGGAGGAAGAATTTTCCTCTGCCTTTCAAGGTTCTTCTAGCCAGTCCAAGAATCAAACTGACATGAGATAGATTAACAGAAGTAAAAAACCAAAGTTTAATTGGGTACCTATGGAGGTCCAATAATTGAGGCCCAAAGAAATGACCAAGGCTGGCAGCTTTTATTTATTTTATACAAAGAAACATAAATCTGCGAGGAATTGATAAGACAAAGAAAACCGGTTTGGGAGCTTCAATTAGTAAGGAATTCTAACCAGTATTTGGGCTGGGATAGCAAATTAGTGAAAAGTAGCAAGGTTTGTGTATATAGGCTTCTTTGGCAATTCCCTTTATCTGACAGTAAGGATGTGTTTCTCTACCTCCTGGTGCAGTGAAGGCACTTTTTCCAGGGGGAGATTTATTTCCTGGTTTCGAGGCAAGGGGGGACAGAGGCAGGTCAGACAATCCCTTCCAGCCTCTGCTGTTTCTCCAGTCATTTTTATTCAAAGTAATCAATATGCAAAGTGGCACCTTTTAAAGTAGCTAGCCCTTGGTCCCTACACTGTCCATGATTTAGGGATCTGGAGTAAGGAACTCAATGGTGCTGGTAAAAACACCCAACCTTTTTGTTTTCATCTCAGGTCCCTTTGTGAGATGGCCAGTTTGTTTCCTAGTTTCTCCTTTCCTGGCCTATGTGTATCCAGTGAGCAGACATACTGAGCTGCTCTGTGTCAGGCACATGTCCAGGCCTTCCTGCCTTTGTGATGACTGGGCTACTGAATCCCTCCTTACACAGATTACTCACACCACCACTTTGAAAATGCACACACTCCTCATATCTGATCAAGTGGATCACTTGCTCCATAAACATCCCTCTGATTCCTTCAGCTGGAAGTACTTTTGCTGTCTTCTGAACCCTAATCTCATTGTTATATATCTCATTTGATCACTTGTGCATTATGATTTGATTTGGACTGTTGAAGCATCCTTTTTTTAGGCTATAGACCCTGGAGAAATTACATATATTTTATTATTTATGGGGCCAAACTTGCCAATAAATATTTACCTAATAATTAATAACTACACATGTAATTATTTAATTATTATAAAGATGATGGAAAGCTTTAATTGACATGATTTTTTAAAACAGATTATTGAGCCTCAGAATCATTAATTTTAAAAAAAGGATACTGAGGACAGAAAAGGAAATCATAATGTGAAGGAATTTCTTACTAATTTAATCCTCTTCATATAACATTATACAAGACTAGGTTTGTTCACTTCTCCCATGTCGTTTTTATATTAGAGTGAACTTGAAGCAATTGTCTGTCCATTGGATTACAATGCACAGTTTGAAAGAGGCAGGTTTTTTTTTTTAAGAAGTGGAGAATCATGATCAAAGGGGGAAATATTTTCTCAGCTCTAGAGTGTGGGGTAAGTTGTGGTATGGAGGCCCTCCTATTTTGAGATTTTCTTTGGGAACTACACCATTTCATCACATGTTACATTGGTGAAAGGGTGTAGCACAAGCCTGTATATAATAGAAACCCAATAAAAAATTGTCATTTGTCTTGCCAATGGATTTCAGCCCTGGGCAAGTTTGCTATGGATTCAGTGTGACCAAAGAAATGACAGTAGAACGTTCTTGGGGTGAAAGGGTTATACCCAACTTTATTTACATGGTAGCAGGTCAATCACTAAAATCTCGTTCACTCAGAGCGAGTTTGTCCGTACAGCCACCCTCTGGGCCTCTGTTCTCGGCGCTGCAACCACTCCAGTCTCTGCTCTGCTCTCCTGCAGCCTTGCAGCCATGCCAGCGTGTCTCCCAGAACACTGCGCAGAGCTCTTTTTAAAGAGTCAATAATGACATATTGCCCACACATGTGTAGTGAGTGAGCCAACCAGGGCCAGGTGAGAATCCTGGCCACAGGAACCTTCATTTTATCCACATTGTTGCATTACCAAATGCCTCTGAAAGAATTTCCTAGTTGTCATCATTAGCTATGAGATGAAATGTTTATGTCTCTTGCAAACCATCAACTGTGGAGCAACTGGAGCCTTATTTTAAGTATAAATTATGCTTATTTCCTGATGCATAACAGATAACTGTGCTTAGTTTTTATGACTAGAATGAGAAATAGAAAGTCAAGTTGATGACCTATTACGAGCTTTGATTTCCTTTAAAATTGGTCTTCTACTGTAACTATTACTATTATAATATTAATAACATTTGAATTAGTCCTCAGAAGTGGTTATCTTTAAATATAATAAAATGCACTTAAATATCCACTGTCTTGCCAATGGGTTTCAGCCCTGGGCAAGTTTGCTATGGATTCAATGTGACCAAAGAAATTGACAGCAAAACGTTCTTGGGGTTGAAAGGGTTACATCCAACTTTATTCCCATGGTGGTAGGTCAGTCACTAAAATACTGTTTACTCAGAGTGAGTCTGCATGCAGCAAGCTGGTCTCTGCCTCTGGGCCCCTCTGTCTGGACAGCCGTCCTCTGGGCCCCTCTGTCTGTATAGCCATCCCATGCAGCCATCCTTTAGGCCTCTCTGCACAGTTGTCCCACACAGCTGTCTTCTGGGCCTCTGTCCTCCGTGTTGCCACCACTCCAGCCTCTGCTCTCCTGCAGCCTTGTAGCAGTGCCACCGTATTGTGCCCAGGGCACTGGGCGGAGCTCCTTTTATAGAGTCAACAACCATGTATTGCCCACAGATGTGCAGTGAGCTAGTCAACCAGGGCCAGGTAAGAATCCTGGCCATAGGAACTCTCATTTTATCCACATCCACTTTAATATTTTTCCCAGGATTTGAATGGAGGTTTAGTAAAGTCTTTAAATTGAAATGACATCTTTAAATTATTGTCAGTGAAAAGTTCATTAAAATTACCTTGAAATAAAGGCAGTGGTATCTGAGGCAAAAACTGAGGATTTACACCTGGGAAAACATAACTCCCAGGGGTAGGTAGGAGGAATGTTCCAAAGGACCCAAGTCATACAAAGATTTTAAATACTTGAGGAGACAGGCAAGAATGACAAAAATTCCAAGGGGTGCATTTCATTTACATTAAGATATGTAAGTGATGTAAGAAAAAGTCAGTGGGTTGGGGGTGGCAGTATACATCCTGGCACCAAAAGATTTTAAGAGGAAAGGCAAACATTCATGTATATTTTTAGCATGAATCCGGATGCCAATTGTTGAGCTTTTGACTTAATTAACAAATGGCATTATAGAGTTAGAGTTTAGGTTTTCATGGGTGGCCATATCGAGATTCCCAGAGTTGATGAAACCTTCAATACTTGGGCCTACAAATCTTTTTGGTGGTTTCTAATATGGCGCTCAGCTTCTTTCCAGTTCACACCATCTGCCAAAAAATTAAGTTAGGATTTGGCAGTACAAACAAATACTTCTATGGCTCTATGATGCAGTGCATATGGAAAGTAAATATCTGTAATGTTTTTAATGAGGCCTACTTACATTGACGGGAAGTAGCAAAGATTTCAGAGCATTGTAAATACAAAAATAAAATGAAATGGAATAGATTCTAGATACTCTCTGGGTATAGAATGATCCCACAACATTTCTCCCTTTGTACAGTAGATGTCACCAAAATATTAAAGATGCCTAAGTAACAACCCTTCTTAGCACACAAGAAAAGTGATTAACTATTATTTGAACTAGTGAAAAATGCTAGAGAAGAAAACATGCTTGAATACAGACCATGCCCCACTGAGGCATTTCTCTGTTAATGAAATGCTTTCTCCCATTGGGCAGTTTTAAAATCCCTGAAAGGACAATGTATTTTATTTCTTTTTATTATTCTATCCTTTTCTTTCACATCTTGAAATTCCATTTATGATTTTTATATGTGGTCTGCAGACTCTAAGAATAAAAATAGCACATTTATTAAAAATTAACCAGCTGTGGGGAAGTTGGGGTTCCTATAGCCAGGATCCTCACTGAACTTAAACCACCTGATGATGTAACTGGCCTGTTGCTAGGCTACCGCTTCCACACCTTTAGGCAATAAGCTATTGTTGTGCTATATAGAGAGCTTGCCCCAGTGTTCTGGGCAGAGGCAGAGACGCTAGTGCTTGACCTACCGCCAGGAGAACAAGTTGGGTAATAAACCCTTTCACCCCAAAGAACGTTTTGCTGTCAATTTCTTTGGTCACATTGAATCCATAGTGAACTTGCCTGGGACTGAAACCAATTGGCAAGACACCAGCTAATGTCTAGAAACCTCTGAGTTCTCAGGTGAAAGGTATTAAATGAAATCCATACCAAATTGCAATAAGTTCCAAATTATCATATTTTTTAAACAGGGGCAGAACACTCTCCCTAAGTTATCAATAGTGCCAACATCATCATGTCTGAATATTGCTGCCTAACCGTCAGTTAAGAGTTGCCATAGCTGCCTTTCTCGGTAGGAGACACAGAGAGGATAAGGGCCTCCCAGCTGCTCTCAACTTAGGAGAGACTGACCAGTTCCAACCTTGCACTGATGGTTTGATCCAAGAAAACAGCTGCATAATATCTCAGCCCCTTGGGCTAAGGGAAGAAAAGACAGGGGTGAGGCTGCCCCACCTCCCCAACTTTTGCAACCACATCGCTTTGAGGAAATCATCCTCAGCAGCCACAGCCCCGGGACTTGCAGGAAAATTGAGCTCTCAGTGAATTACAGGACCCTGGAGGGTTCCCATGAGGGGCCTATTCACAAGACATTTTGGATCACAGTAATTTTCTCACTAGTGCTGGGTCCTACAACTCTCTGTCTAATACAGGTGTCAAATGTGTCAGCTCAAGCAATGCTGGGATCGAGGCAAGTAAAAAAATGTATGTATTGGGCCAGACCACTTGTACCACTGTAAGACATTCCAGTTCCAACTTGTATCAACACTGTGCCAACCCAAACACAAATCTGTAAACCAGATTAAGCCCCCAGGCCCTTACTTTTTGACCTCTGCTCTGTGTTTGGAGATTTATGTATAGTAGCTAGATAAAAATCATTAACTTAGGTCTTTTATGACAGCAACCAAAAGATCTTTGTAGGGAGACTGAACTTGCATCCTAATGAATTCATGCAGCAATTTTTACATATAATCAAATAGGTAAAATGATAAAGGATATTATACAGGATAAAATTATGAAGGATATAGAGGAGAGTTCTGGTATAGGTTTCAGTTTCCCCTCACTATGCACCTTGAGATGATTTCTAATTAGAACAGTCTGGTCTGTCTGTATTGCCTTTTCTGTTCTCTGCCTGCACCTTATCTCAGCGCCTTGCTCCAGTATCCAAAACATCATCACTTGGTTCAGTAAAACATCCTGCCGAACCTCGTCTGCCTGAATTGATGACGCTGACGAAATATTTTTTTGAATGTAATTTCACAGAACATTGGTAACTGAAGGATGTTGTTTTGGAAATAAATCGTAATGTGTACTTAGCTAGGAGGGCTTATATTTTACTATCTTGAAATTACTGAATTGCAATAGAAGTCTGAGCAATGTTTTACTCTACTGTCTTTGCCCCAGATAAGAACAATATGTGGATGAAAATTAGATATAGAATTAGCAGTATTGCCACTTTTGATGATTTTTTTTCTATTTCCACATTCTTCTTTATTTTCTATGCTATGAAGCTTTTTGACATCTATTTTCATTTAATATTTATCATGTGTGGCTACAGAATCTTCATGAATAACATTTTGTTAGGTAGAAAGATGGACATGAGCAGCTGGGGAAGGGGAAGATAAGGTTCAAGGAAAAAACTGCCCAAACTCTGCCCAGGTAGGGGGTCCCACGGGAAGACAACAAAGAGGGAGATAACTTCCTTGCCTACTGGGATCAGGCCAAACCTGACCCAACCAGATCCAAACATGGGTGCAGTTGAATAAAACTAAGAAAGAACAACCCAAACTATACCTCGTCATGGTAAAGGACATGCACACTGACAGGGATGGCTGAACAGGTGGACCCGTCAATCAAATAACCCCATCTTGTCAGTCAAAGAGGTGCCTCCTAGCCATAATCTAATATAAAGACCTCCCGCCTAAAAGATTGGGGCCTTTGTTCTACTTTAAATCTATCCTGTTCCTTCCTTGGAGTGTATTCAAATAAAACTTTCACTCTGCTTTGCTATTGTGCCTCTAACTTTCAATTCTTTTGGTGGGGCCAAGAACCAAGGAGAATGAATTCAACCCACAACAATTTTAGTTATTGCCCAATACTATTCCATGAAGTTGACAGGCCAAAATTTAATCAATCATTTCCTATTACTAAAGATCTAGGGTGTTTTATTTTTTTCTCTACAATAAATAATTTCACAGTGAGCACAGATACTTTTTCTTTTAGCTGCATAATATCTCAGAAAATTCCCTGGAATGATATTACTGCATGAAAGGATACTAACATTCATATAATTTTTGTAAGATGCAGAAAAAATGATTTCTAAAATGTTTATCAATTTACATACACACATTACCAGTGTAGATAATTACCTTATTTTTCATTTTGCACACTTATTAGCTATAACTGTTTTCAAAATTTTAATTTCCAACTTCTTTTAATTTTCCCATTTGTTTACTTATATGTGCTTTTTTCTTATATTTGCTCACATTTTTTCTTCTCAATTTTGTCTTTTCCTGAAAATGCTTCATTAGCTTTTCCTCTTTATTTTAGTTATGATATATATATGTTGTTAAAAGGAAAGAATAGTTAGAACATAGAAGAATCTATTTATCTTTTCTTTCCTGGTATCTTTTCTCCCCTCTCTTTATCAAGATTGTAAATTAAACCACTTTTCTCCAAGGCCTTTGTTAATTAGTTAATATAATTCTTCCTGGCAGCCAAGCTACGGGTAACATCCCTAGTTAGTTATTAATCTACTGGCTTTGTAAGGAAGGCATGTGATAAAAATTATAATAATTCTCATTAACTTTGAAACACTTGCTACAAATAAACTATTATTTGCTGTCTGTACTAATTTTGTTGGGAGTAAGTAAAAAAAACTTGCAAATAATTGGAACAATTGGAAGTAAAACAAATTTCAATACAGTGTGCTCAGCTCTGTGAATTTTAGATTATGTATTTTTCCCTGAACTTATCTTAATATCCATCTCTAAATACCAAGGAACCAATTCTTCTTATTTTTCCAATGTAACTAAATCAATCATTGCTTTATAGAACATATTATTTGTCTTAAACAACTAATTTTCAATATTAATTTTCAAATTTTAAATGTTAACACATGCTTTCAAGTTAATTTGCTAATTTTTCAAAAGACTAAAGCCACATGATTTCTGAATATTTTTGTTTGTATAGACACTGCTTGCCTTAGAATATTCCAGTTCATGGATCAAAAATTATACTCTTTTCTTATGTAGGAATTCAAGAAATGAAATGGTATCAACTTCATGAATATGAAATGTATCTACTATACCACTCAGAATTCAGTTTAGAAAATATTTTTTGTAGAAAGGAATTTATCACAATTTGCTGAGTGTTCCCAATCTTCCCAACAATTAGTAATCTCTTCAACTTAGTATATTTAATAAAATAGACAAAAATTGACTTCATATATTTCAGATGTAACTTTCTTCTTCTTGTCTTCCTCCATAACATCTAGTGATTTTCAAATCAAGAGATAAGAGAACAAGAGCATGTGTGTGGAAGAGACCTTTCTTAAAGCTCACTACAAATCAATACTACAGAAAACAAACCACAACATAATGGAAAGGCATGAGAGAAATCATTGCATTTCTCATGAGGTCTTCTGCCCACTACCTGTAAAGACCACTGCCTATTTCACATTAGTCCCAAACTCTGATTTATTCTAAGCCCTAGACTCCATGGGCTAGTGCTTATTGTCATGGTCATTATAAGCTATTATTATTTGTTCCTAAAGTGCAAATAAGCCTTTTTCCTTGTCACTCCTCTCTGGGAAAGCACCCCAAGGGAATGATAATTTGCAAAACACAGCCAAACGATTTCTTTTTACCTAATGAGTTTAAGTTTAACATGGGGCTTTATAAAGGAAAAGCACATGAGACCTAAGAACTGTAATAGTTAATTCTAATTGATCATATCAAGGACATTTCATGCTCATAGATGACAGAATCTCAGTGTTAGAAAATATTTTGAGGGTCTTCTCTCAAGACATACCAGTCTCAGGAGAGTACTTTGAGAAAGAAGAAGAGACACAGGAAGGAAAACAAGGTATTATCTGTGGGAAAGACTAGAGACCTGGAAACAGGATGGCATAAACAAACGGAGACCTTCCAAACTTTTTGGGATCAATTTAAAAATACTATACCTGGGAAATCTTTGTAAAAGTGCATTCCTTTGAAAGGATCCTGTGAGATTTGTTTCTTTGGTACTGAAGTGAAATTGTTAGTGAAGCAACAGTTTTGGAAAAACAGATGATCCACAGCTTAATAGAAATACTGAGTCTCCTAAAATGTCATAGAGAAAAAGAATGAAAGGTTAAAGGTGATGTGACAGATGTTTCATTCTGGCAACTTTGTTTGATTATGAAATTGCTTCCTTTTGTTTTGTGAGTGAGATCTTCATTTGCCTAACTGCTGATTCTTGCAAAATGGCATTGGGATATTTTCCTTCAAAAAACTGAAACCACTTTTATATTTTTCCTTATCCATGAGGAAGTCCTCTTAAAATAGGAAATTTGTATGGGAGTAGCAGCCAGCAGTGTCTGCGTGATTATTGGTAGTCCTCTGATGAATTATTTTAGATTCATAAGAATAATATACCATTGACTTTTAGGTTTTATTAGGAATTTCAGGGAGAATATGGAACACTTTGTCTCTTTAGCAGTTACATGTTTGTCTGCTATTAGTATGACTAATAATATATTTTTAATTTAGAGCATCTTTTTCCAGGAAAGTGGTTTAGGAAATATACAGTCAGAATATGTGATTCTTTTTTGACTGTTCTTCACATTTCAGTGTTTTAGGATTATCACTAATGTTTGTCTATGACCCAAAATTGTTCCTTCAAGCAACTGAACAAAATAAAATCTGGACTCATGCTTCATATTTAAAAAGTATCTTGTCTTGCTTTGTTTAACAGCTCTTACACTAGATTACTATCCAGTCCCTAAATATATGAGGGCTAGGTTTTTATACTACCAATCATCATGATTTGAATTTATTCTACCCTTCTTCCCACAGACCATTAGTGCATTCCCAAATTTACCTTCAAATAACCGCTTTTTTTTAACTGCTTTACTATTTTACCTTCTTTCTTTACTTCCTGTTTGTAGAATAAAAGTTAGGTCTTTCTCTACCTTGGACTGCTGATTCTGTGGATCTTGAAAGGCCCAGCTCATGTACAATTACTATGAACTCATCTGTAAAGCTTCCAGTCTTAAGTGATTGAATTCTTTTCACTAGATGTATTTTGAGCACATGCTATGTGTAGACACTGGATTGGGCTCTGATAGAAGGTTTCATGGAGATGTCATTTGGAAATGGGGGTTAAGATTTCATTGGGAGGAAATGTCATTTAGGAGCTGCCTTTAAACATGAAGGTGCTAAGTGATAGGCAAATGCTTGTGTGGGAAAGTTGGGGTTCCTATGGCCAGGATCCTCACTGAATTTAAACCACCTGATGATGTAACTGGCCTGTTGCTAGGCTACTGCTTCCACACCTTTAGGCAATAAGCTATTATTGTGTTATATAGAGAGCTCGGCCCAGTGCTCTGGGCGGAGGTAGAGATGCTAGTGCTGGACCTACCACCGGGAGAACAAGCCAGGTAATAAACCCTTTCAACCCAAAGGACGTTTTGCTGTCAATTTCTTTGGTCACATTGAATCCATAGCGAACTTGCCTGGGGCTGAAACTCATTGGCAAGACAATTGGTGAAAGTCGGTAGGATTCATTGTTGACCAAGGAAAAAGACAGGCAACCCTTATGGGAGGGGTGCTTCAGTGGGCTGCCCCTGTGAATGGGGAGACAGTGGATTGTCCCCCAGTGTGGTCTGAGGTGGCTTGCCTCCTAGAGGATTGGGTCCCATCCCAAGACTGGAGGCCAGTGGAGGTGACCCCTGAGGCAGTAGGGGAGGCCCTTGGTACAGTGAGTAAATCCTCTGAGAAACAGAGTGCCCGTGAGGCAGCAGGGACTGTGGGCTGGCTGCTTCTCACAGTATTGAAAAGGTCTACAGAAGAGACTCAAGAAATGGCAGCAAGAGAACGTGAGCTGCAAACTCTATGGATTCCCTAAAGTGAGAAATCACATTGATGAGAGAGGAGATGGCAGGAGAACACCAGCAGCAAGGTGACATTGGAGAGGTAAACAATTCTTTACAGAATGAGATGGCAGTGCTGCCAGGTGTTCTGAAGGAGGAAAAGGCCATAATGGAAAAAGACAAACTCCTGAGGGGAGCACAGGCCCAGGTGGCACATCACAGGCAGAAAACGTCAGCTGCGAAACATTGAGGTGAAGGTAAGAGACCTTCTGAAGACTGAGGTAGCATTTCTGCGAGATACAGTAGAAAAGGTAAAGGTTGTAGCAGAGGAGGCACTTGGGGGAGGGGAGAGAAAGGTGCCATCAGCCCCAGAAATGGAAGAGCTGGGGAAGGATGAAGGGGTGATGCCAGAGGCACCGGCCCCTCCTGTACTGAAAGCACGCCCCGTGGTTGTAAAGAAAATAAAGACCCAGCAGCCGAAGGTTCCCCAAGGAGAGGAGCAGCCCCCTCCCCAGGTCGTGGAGCACTCTATGGTCCGCCCTGTACTCAGGCTGAGCTGGTGGATTTGGGCTCCCGGTTTAGGCACGAGCCCTCAGAGTCAATATCAGCTTGGCTCCTGCATCTGTGGGACTTAGGGGTGGATGGAATTGTTCTGTTGAGATCAGAGATGGGAAAGCTGTCTTCCCTGACAGTGCAGCCTGCCTTGAGGCAGCGATTACAAAATGCACATCAGACCCCAGGGAGTCACTCCCCCTCGATTGGCTCATGGCTGCACTTCATGCTGTGTGGCCCAATCCCAGTGATCTACCATCCTCTCCTGTTAGATGGCAGACATATGCTGAACTCCAACAGGTGCTACGAGAGCTAGGCATAAGAAATGCCTTCTATAGTCCAGAGAGTTATGGCCCAGATGAAGAGATTTTCACTACCGGGATGAGAAATATTATACTTCAAATGGCTCCTACACCCCTCTTTGGGTCTCTAGTGGCCATTCTTTCCCCTCACTTAGGGCATCCCATAAGTGAGGTGACATGTACAGTAGCAGACTTAGGAGAGGCTGAAGCAATGAGAATCTGGAAAGAAATAAGACATGTCACACACAAGAAGAGTTTACAGGGCCCCATGAAGGTTATGAGAACCCGGATGTAGGTTGATATAATACAGACAGGAGCAGATGGAAGGAAATTGGATGGGAAGTCAAATAGGACGTTACTAGAGCTATGGCAACAAGCTGAAACCAGAGCAGCAGTTCCAGCCATTAAGACCAAAGAGGCAGAGGTCAGAGACAGAGCCAGGAGTCTGGCCTGTGTGTTTGCAAGACTTCCTGCTGGAGAACGAGCCAACCTCACTTGAGCCCACACAAGAAGGTGATTGGGGAACATGGTTTGACTGAGGGGAAGGTCAAGGTATCTGCCCTGAGGGACCAGGGGGGACCAGAGGCCACATGTTGAAATAGCTATCCATTGGTCCCCAGTGAACATACAATGTGTCCTGGCTCTGGTGGACACTGGGGCTGAATGTTCACTGATTCATGGTAACCCTGAATGGTTCCCTGGGACCCCCACTATCATAGATAGATACGGGGGGAAGGCTATCAGAGTGAAAAAAGCCCAAATCACTTTGGGAATAGGGTGTCTACCCCCAAAAGAGTATACTGTGTATATATCTCCTATCCCTGAGTATATTTTGGGGATTGATATCCTGCAGGGTCTCTGGTTGCAGACCACTGCAGGTGAGTTCAGACTGAGAGTACGTGTGGTGAAGGCAGTTCTGAGGGGACATGCTAGGCACCTGCCCATAGCTTTGCCTGTGCCGCGGGTGACTAATACCAAACAATAAAAACTGCCTGGAGGGCATAAAGAGGTTGGAGAAACTCTCCAGGAGCTGGAAAAGGTGGGTATTATAAAGCCCATCCATAGTCCTTTCAATTCCCCAGTGTGGCCAGTAAAAAAGCCAGATGGCTCCTGGCGTATGACTGTGGATTACAGAGAACTAAATAAGGTCATACCCTCTATGCATGCTGCTGTCCCCTCTATTGCAGGCTTGATGGATACCCTCAGCCGTGAACTAGGAACATATCATTATGTGGAAGATCTTGCTAATGCCTTCTTTTCCATTGACATTGAGCAGGAAGAACTTGCTTTTGAACCATTAGTAGCAGAGAGTCCCTATCGGGAGGGAAGAGCCCATATACCCAAAGATGCATGGTACACAGATGGCTCCAGCCGTGGGCAGCCCCCAAAATGGAGGGCCATAGCTTTCCATCCTAAGACTGAGACAATATGGATGGAAGATGGTTAGGGGAAGAGCAGCCAATGGGCAGAGTTGCGGGCCATGTGGCTTGTGATCAGCCAGGAGCCCTCCCCTATAGTTGTCTGCACTGACAGCTGGGCTGTCTATCGAGGCTTGACCTTGTGGCTACCAACCTGGTACCATGCCAACTGGCTGGTTGGTCACCCACCCCTTTGGGGGCAAAAATTGTGGCAAGACTTATGGGCCTGTGGTCAGACTAAAATAATTACAGTATACCATGTGACAGGTCATTTGTCACTGGCATCCCCAGGAAATGATGAAGCAGATAAATTGGCCCAGATATGTTGGTTAGAAGGAAAGCCTGCCTCTGATGTAGACCAGTGGTAACATCAGTGTTTGTTGCATGTGGGACAAAAGACAATGTGGGCTGTAGCCCATTGGTGGGCTTGCCTTTGACCTTTGAAGAAGTTAGTAGAGCCTGGCAGGAGTGTGTTGTGTGCTCCAAAAGGGACTTACACCAAGTTCCACAGCAACATGGGACAATAGCTAAGGGGCCTATACCCCTTGTCAGGTGGCAGATAGACTATATTGGGCCTCTACCTGTGTCAGAAGGATATTGGTATGCCATGACTTGTGTGGACACAGCTACTGGACTTCTGGTTGCTTTTCCTACCCATTGTGCAGACCAACAGATGACCAAAAGAGGCCTGGAGCATCTCTTTGCTGCCTATGACTGACCACAGGTAATTGAGAGTGATCAAGGCACCCATTTTACTGGACATACACTGCAAGAATGGGTGTGACAGCTGGGAATCAAATGGAAATTTCATGTGCCATATAATCCTACCACAGCAGGCATAATAGAGAGGCACAGTGGCTTGTTAAAATCTGGACTAAAGTCAGATACCAATAGTCTGCGGGGATGGTCAGTCTGCTTATGGACCATGCTATGGAGTTTGAACGAGAGACCCCGAAAGGGAGCCCTGAGCCCCGTAGACATGTTAACACATATGGCTGCCTCCCCTATACAACTGCAAGTATAGACCAAGGAAGAATCACTAAAGCCGAGGTTCGGCCACCAGAATAACATCTTGCTGCCAGCACCAACTGCACTGAATCCTGGAGACTCCATTGAGTGGACGTGGCCTTGGACCTTTTGACACATGGAGCAGTGATGGCTCGTTCTCCTGGCACCTTGGGGACAAGGCCTGGAAGCTGTCCTCCTGTGTATTCCTGGAATAACGGCAGAGTGGCCACCAAAGGTCACAGTAGTATATCCTGAATGGCCAGAAGGTAGGAGCATCTTACCGAGGAGTTTTGTTTTTATCATTATGGCCAGTGCATGCACCACCAGTAGCACTATATATAGATCCTTCAGTTATCCCCAAGGGGAAAAGAGTAAAAGTATGGTATACTAGACCTGGAAGGGACCCCCTTCCTGCTACAGTCCTATCATAGGACCACTCTCTTGCATGCATCCTACCTGATGGACAAGATTTGCCTATGTTGGTGTCATTAAAACATGTATCTTATCGCCCCTAAAGTCTTTGTGGTTTGGGAACTTCCTCTGACTTGAGGATTATTATAATTTTTTTTACCTGTATCAAAATCTTGCTGTATCTTAATTTTTATTATCTCTAAGTTGTTGTTATCCTCTGTTGCTATTGTGGAATCTGGTTACAGTGCTCCAGCTTTCTTGCACATGGACCATTGCGGAAGATTGAAAGCGTATAGATTGTAAGGCGAGAATCCTGGAGGGGTGGAGTGTGGGGAAGTTGGGGTTCCTATGGCCAGGATCCTCACTGAACTTAAACCACCTGATGATGTAACTGGCCTGTTGCTAGGCTACCGCTTCCACACCTTTAGGCAATAAGCTATTATTGTGCTACATAGAGAGCTCGGCCCAGTGCTCTGGGCGGAGACAGAGATGCTAGTGCTCGACCTACTGCCAGAGAACAAGCCGGGTAATAAACCCTTTCACCGCAAAGAATGTTTTACTGTCAATTTCTTTGGTCACATTGAATCCATAGTGAACTTGCCTGGGGCTGAAACCCATTGCAAGACAGTTTGCTTTGGGAAAGCTTCTTGGGTGGAGATTCCAGAGCAAAATCACATCATTGGGAAAGTCTGCAGCCTATTATGTTAGGAGAATAGCCACTAAACTAGACAAACTGTAATGTAAGATGTATGAAGGTGAATAATGAGTAAAAATGATAGATAATAGGTTTAGGCTGGGTTATGCAGAGTGATACATGTACACATATACAAACATATATACAATTGTTACAGCAATCTCAAACTTACAAACTTATAAAAAGTTGCAAGGTTAGTACCAAGAACTTTTATTTTCTTCAACCATTTCAAAGCAACTTGATCTATATCCCATCACTCCATATACTTTAGTATACATTTCATGTAAACAAAGACATTCTCCTACACAATCATGCAAATGTGAAACAACCACCCAAATATGGAAATGAATACTGGTATCTATCTGAGCTTTACAACTCCTTCAGGTTTCTCCAATTTTCCCAATAATGTTCTATAAAGCAGAAGGACCCTGTTTAAAATGATATATTTTTAATTATTTCTGGGTATTTCAAATACCCACATAGTCCTGTTCAGGGTCTGTGCACAGTGTTCCAGAAAAGAAGTATTTAGCTTGGCTCTAGAGCCTCACTTTGGTTTTAAACCACAACAGCATCACGTTTCCAAGTATAACACAACACTTTCTCTGCAGATCAATTTCTTTCTCCTTGTAGGAATTCTCTCCTGGTGACTTCTATAGACCATGTGGTTTTGAGTATACAACCAAGCAAGGACAAATCTGAGTGGTATCTCTCCTCCAAAGCCAGATGATGAACCCTTTCCCAGGACACTGTGCAGGTGGGCTCCCGGGCAGCTCCGCTGGTCCTCCAATGAGGCCATGTATTTGAACCCTCAGGATGACAACACAGAAGATCCCTGCCCCACGTTTAAATTGTCTGGATCCAAGGTTTGAAATTTTAAGCCACTTGGTTTATAATTTCTATTTAGCCAGAATGTGGAACAACTACACAACCGTGGAATTTTGCTGGAGAGAAGAACATAAAGGAATGTTCTTTTTTACTTTCATTCTCCCACACTGTAGTTTCCACAGGCCTCTGTGTAATTTAAAAATACCTTTGATCTTAATTGGTCTGTATTCTCCCCACGGGCAGGTGCTCCCCTGGCAGCACAGAACAGAAGTGCACTCTTCCCACCACAGTATCTGCATTCATAGCAGTCTCTCATCAGGGCCTTTATCAGGACCAAAGTCGTCCTGTGTATTTCGGTGGGACTTCAGATCATTCAGTTTTCTGTTCCAATTAGGGAAATGTTTTCATCCGTTAGTAATGATGAATTAGGCCAGAAAATGATTTTCATTTGATTTTCAAGGTAACTTTTTGGAAAATTAAAATAATGTCTAGCATAATTTAAAATTGCAACTCTTAAAACATTCAAATACTAATTGTATCCAGCTAAATAAACTTCAAAGCTCTGTCTCCATGTTGTGGCTACACTTGGCTATGACTTTTCTAAAACAGTATTCTTCCTGATCTTACATATTTCCTCACTTTCATCTGATTCTAGTGGAAAATGTATCTGGAAGCGCCAAAGGTTTCAGAGTGGAATTTTATCAGATTCTGTGGCTGTCTCTTCCCAATGCCTCATTAGTGAAGGGGGGGCCTTTTTGAAGCTGGCTCCCATGTCCTGTGGATTTCATTCCCCACTGTGCCATGGTTGGGTCTTGACAAGGAAAGGAGGGGAAACGAAGGAAACCTGTGACACAAAGCCCTGTGACATTTGGGAGAAAAATGTTCCCTATGGGATCTTCATGACTGAACTCCAAGGTTTGTACATATATGTTTGAATAACACTGGATTCACCTTTCAAAGCATATTGTTACTTTTGAAATACAAATGTATTTGTTTACAGAATGTATAAAGACTGATACAGAAAAGAATATTCCCATTGTATTCTATATTGTAAGGGGAAGAGGTGCTTAAATAGGATTTATAAAGGGAAATTTACAGGGCAGAATTTCCAGGGTACTTGGCCAGTTTCTTCTTTCAGGAAAACGTCCTTCCGTCATCCCAAACATGGGTTCCCATCCTTTGACATTACTTGTAGAATATTTGGTCATAGCAATGGAAAACAATGTTTCTTGTTTTGCTTTGTGAAAAGGAAATGTATCACACCTATTGTACTAGTTCTGGATGAAACTTACAGGATAACAGGCAATTCCTGATAAGAGTGTTAACAACTGTAGTTCCATGCTGCTTAGTAGTGCTTTGATCTTAAAGTGCACACCAAATGTTCCTACCAAATTCTTTTATCTATTTATTTATTTATTTTTAGTTATACCAAAAAAGATAAGTTGGCCTTAAATAGAGTGAAACTTGTCAAAGTAGACATTTTATTACTGGAGTTCTAGTTGGATCTTTGAATTTTTTTCTCTCACATTAGTAAATACAGTAAAAGTAGGAGATATGTAGCTTAAAACATGGGTTCTGATCCATCAAAGGATCACCATATAGCTTACAAATCCAGTCTCTAAGAGATGAATGGCTAATTCTTCTATGTATTATTGAATGCATCTGTAGTTAAACATTTAGATATAGTGAGTTATAGCTTCTCTAAGTCAGAGTTCCCTTTACTGTTAACTGAAGATGATAATAACTACTATGTGTTTTTTGGTGACTTGTACTGATGATCCTATGAGAAAATGTTTTTAAAATTAATTTATAAATGGTGAAGCATTATATACATTTGCATGACTGCTATTACTATTGTTTAGATTTATAATTACTTGAAGGTTCCTTTTCTGTAAAAAAATGGAAAGTGTACAAAACTATTGATTTAGTATCTGTGCACAAAATTAGTCATAAATTCAACACAGTCCTTCTCTTTCATGTTCACTGTCTGGCAGGGGTGACCACCAGTAAGAATGAGATGTGCTAAGTGCCGAGGCATGGAATATAAGGGCATGGAGAAAATAAGGCAGCTGAGTAGTAGCTCGTTCTCCATATTTCACATAGCAATTTAAACTGGTGTTAAGAAAATATGTGGGACACGAGACTTCCTTTGGGAAGAGCCATTTTTATTGTAGAGAAAGTCTATGGAATCTACATTATTCCATCTTCCTTTACTTTCTTTATTTGAAAGAAAATCTGCCAAAATAATTCTAACCTAAATAGATTATGAAATTTCCTTTTAAATTTAAGCCTTCTTGATAGCTCTGTAAATTACATTTAGGACTTTACTAGTTTTAAAATTATTCAATGAGAAGGATAGGTACAAAAATCAACTTTGGGAGATATGAACATATATCTCTGGTAGGGGAGGAAAAAGCTTGATGCTTTTAGGGTCTCTGGCTGAGTCTGAAACTTAAACTGACAAAGACAGATTAACAGGAGAAAAGCATACAAATTTCTTCAACATAAGTTGTATGTGACCCGGGAGACTTCGTAAGGAAATGAAGACGTGGAGAAGCAGTTAAACCTGAGTAGTGTTAGGCGAGGTCTGATGAAGAGTGCTCAGTCGTGCATAAACATGATAGGTCAAAGGTCAAAGAGAATGACAGGAGCAATGAACTGGGGGAAACAGCAGGCCCTGTTTGTTCAGCTTTTTATTGGTTTTGTTTAGTCTTCCTTTCTTCTGGGTGTATGGAGGACCCCTCTCAGGAGGGCTTTATGATCTCTTTCTGAGGAGACAGGCAGGCGGAAGGAGAAGGTCAGAGTGACCTTATTGCTTCTGCTATTTTCTCAGACTTACTCCGCTTAAAGTGTTCAGTGTTCCAAGGAGCCTTACTTGGGGCCACATGTCCTAAGCTCCATTGCTCCATCAGTAGAAGCAAAGAATTCAAGGCTGAAAACATACCTCCCTAACTTAGTCTTTAAGAAGATGAATTCCCCTGTTTATTTGACTTCTTTTTTGGAGCATTTATTAGTTCTCTGCTGGCTACTTGAGGAGGGAGAGGCTAGGAAGCATGGGAAAAATACATAGCATGCTTTGGGCCTCAAGGGCCTTACTTTTAGTATTTTCAGGAATGGATATTAGCAGCGACCATAGAGAGTAGTATGTAAAAATGCATCTAATTGAATCTAACCAAGAGCTGGTTTATATCTGCTTAGGCTGTTAGGGTTACAACTGTTCTCTGTGTAAGATCTCTTTTGATCCAAATTGTAAAATAATTGAAACTTAATTTTGGTATCTTTCCCTTCTATCAGTATTTTGCACACTTATTCCTGTTCCATCCTTAGCCCTAAATTTTACTTGTATCTTAAATAATCAGAGTGAAGCATGCTAAAGTTCCAGTGTAATTGCCAACACTTAGCTTTTGCCTCCCTTGCCTTCCCTCCTCCTTTTCTGTCACAGAGATTTTTTTCTGTTTTATAACTTCAAAACTGGAAAATAGGAAATTGAAACTTTTACACATTTAAGTTAATTTGAGAATTTTAATAAAGTGATAGTTCTGGGTATTTCCAAAACTATTCAGTATAATATGAAAATGTTACTGCTGAGATTTTGTTTTCATTAAACCTTCCTGAATGTTGCTTATATTGTACTATTGAAAAATTGCCCCACTATATAATAATAGCAAAGTAATACACTCAGGATTACATGCTTGTAATTCCAATTTCTAAATTAGGCAAGGAAAAAACATTTATTTTATAATGATGCATTTGTAATGAATGTATATCATTATACTTCATGTTCCATTTCTTTCATTTTTTATCATAGTACCTCTAGAGAATCCTTCAGATTCTTGCTTTTTCTTTTCTCCTACTGTAAAACAGCAGGCCCTGTTTTTGTAGGATAATTTCAAGCCTATTTTCCTCCAATAGGACAGTAAATACATTTGTGCTTTCTCTATTCAGTTTATCTCTTCTTTACAAGTTTATAGGAAATGAGAGTATCACTATTTTTAATCCTCTCTATATTACAGTTTCCTTGACTAACAGCAGAAATCCTTTACTGATTTAATAATGATTGGTGGAGAAGTTGAACTGCACTGAAAAGTTGGGAGAAACCAAGCAGTTTCTAGGTCATTCTTGAATTTATTGATTAGGTAGTAAAATGGTTCAACTCTAAATTTTAATATATCTATATACAATATTATTCTCATAATGAAAAACTACTTTCTGGGATTTTTATGAATTACTCAAAATTCCCTTTTAAATTATGTAATATAATTTTCTAAATGAAAATAATTACAGGGGGCTGAAAACTTCACTTTTATAAGGGAGTGAAAGAACCTATTCTCCTCCACTTATTTATATCATATTGTTGTTGACTTGGAAAGAAACAGATCTTGAACTTTCTGTCCTCAGGGTTTATTTCTCTGTACAGACTTCCCAAAAGATGCATCCCCCAATTTTGGGGACAGTGCATTATATCACAGAATTAGCAGTACCTTGTCAGGCACTTTTCTGTTTTATAATATTACCACATAATTAACTGAATTATGTCATAAATGCAGTGATAAATTGTACAACTCATAATGACTTGATCATTAATTACTTCATGAATAATGTATGCCTTAGGTTTCTACCATGTTTAAAATTCCCTATTTGTTTTTGTTATGTTTTGAAACAGTAACAATAAACTACTTAAAATCTCATTGATAAATAAAAAGTGAATCCAACCAGTATAAAAATGACAAAAAGTCATTATATTTTTAGGAATAAAATAATAGCACTAGTTTTTAAGCTCTATAAGGGCATGGAGGATGTCTACCTTATATTTGCTTTCAAAAGGTTTCATACAGGGCCTGGCAGATGAAAAGACTTGAGAAAATCTTTGTTGGATTAATGAATGGAAGAATTTTTATTAAAAAAGGTCAGAACTAAACTTTTATACATTCTATAACTGGAAAGCTTTCACTTTATATGGACTAAAATGAGCCAAATACCATGCAAACATGTATTTCTCAGGAGGAAAAAAAATTCTAGAAGTGTTTTTAGAATATGAAAGTTCTTGTGTGAGGTTTTTATTAATCATTGTAACCTGATTAAGATTGTGTTACTTCAGAATTCAAAGTATTAAAGGAATTAATTACTTGCTTTAAAAATGACTAGTTTCTGTGAAATAATTAAATTTGGTATTTCAGTAGCCATCATCAACTTTTTGCATATTATCTTAGGAAATACTGAATCCAGGCACAAAAACATATGTACAGGTCTCAATAGTATTTGATTAGAAACATCAAGGCTGATCTTTTAGGCTTGTTTTTTTATAACATCTAATCAGCATTATCTCTTCCTTTTAAGATATTTTTGAGTAAAGAATTTTGAAGTTAATTAAAATGGATGTGTGTTTGAACTATGAAAGCAGCATTAGGAAAATTTCATGGGAAAAAGTACCACTGAGTTTACCTAAAGGGCCTTACTCTTCAGGACACCTTACACTGCCTTTTTAATGAATGATCCATCGAGACTTAATTTATACTGGTCTGCTGTGCTGTAGGAAGCAGCCATTATGTCTCCAAAGTTAATGAAATAATGCCCATTTGGAGTTGATAATTACATGCACAGAGGTTTTTTTCTTTTTATTAAACCTAATTAACATGAAAAACAACTTGACCATTTTCAATGAAATGAGAAGGAAGAGAATAATATGTCCACAATGAGGCAGACAATGGAAATTTCAGCTGTCAAAGAAAAATGGAGCAAGTATGAACCACATACACTATTTTAACTTTGAGAAAAGAAACATATTTTCAGGGAATTTTTTTACCAAGTGGTGTCAGCAAAAATGCTATTTTTGTGTAAGTTCAGCCTAATTCTCTTATCTATTGTATTATGTATGTGACACTTGATATTATAGCTGTCTTGCTAATGGGTTTCAGCCCTGGGCAAGTTCACTATGGATTCAATGTGACCAAAGAAAATGACAGCAAACGTTCTTTGGGGTGAAAGGGTTTATTACCCGGCTTGTTCTCCCAGAGGTAGGTCGAGCACTAGTGTCTCTGCCTCCGCCCAGAGCACTGGGCAGAGCTCTCTATACAGCACAATAATAGATTATTGCCTAAAGGTGTGGAAGCGGTAGCTTAGCATCAGGCCAGTTACATCATCAGGTGGTTTAAGTTCAGTGAGGATCCTGGCCATAGGAACCCCAACTTCCCCACAATATCTTTAGTCTAGAAAATTTGGCAAGAAATCCATTGAAGAAAGTGAATCATGTAAATGGAAATAACACTTAGATGTGTAAGAATACTTCTCACTGTAGCCTTTTGTATCTGGATCTCAGGAGGCACCTTATCTAGAAAGGGCCTTTGCAAATGCTGAGACTGAGAAACAATCACCGGAATTATTTCTATGAGTTATTTATTATGGGACTTACAGACTCTTCCTAACAAAGGCCCAAGAACAAAACTTTCTCAGCCTCTGAATTCTGGAGAACTTCAGTATTCACTTGGAGTTAGGAGATTGCTAAAAAAATTTTCAAGTTCTTCCATAAAAGGAAGCTTAAGCTAAGGGTGAATATTTATTGACCAGGGGCAGCTTCTAGCAGTCTACCCTGTAGAAGTAAGGCCTCGGGTGTTTTGGTTCTTTGCATGATACTGGGATGTCCAGAGAGTTGTACCCTGCTGTGGTGATAGATAGAAAAGTTACCTGGGAGCCAGTGTTAAAATAAGATTTCTGGGCCCCACCCCAGAGATTCTAAGTCAGTTGGTCTAGGCTGAGAATCAATATCCCAGGTGGTTTTGATGCAGGAGGTCTTCACACTCACCTTTAAGAAACACTGACCCAGAAACAAGACTGAGGCTAACCTGGAAAACTAATTTGGAGCACTATCCAAACACTGATCAAAATTACTAAAATTTGTGATGGAAATAAAGCTCTCCTCCAAATTCTGTTGTCCCCTCTCCAAGCAACAGAATAAACAGAAGGCAATGAAGATAGAGAAGCAGAGCTAGAAGTTGTTAATGAGACTACAAGACCTCATCTGGAACTAAAGCATACGCTAGTTGAAGAGAAAGAGCATGGGACACCATGAATTACCAGGGAAAGTGAGGGTACCTCTGGAGGATTAGGGGCCTAATAATGAATGTTAGGTAAGTACTTGGAGCATAATCTTTGGAGCTTTGACCCTGTTGCTTAGTGGTGTCAGTTTAATATGGCTTGGAGAACATTTACCCTTGAAAGCACTTAAATGGTACTAGTCCATTGTTTGTTTAAGGAAAAGGCAGGAAGCTGATACAGGAAGCTTTCTCGAATTGTCACAAATAAGTGGAACCATATGAAATTGTATGCATAAAACTTTCTTAATATGTCCTTGGCAAGAATGTAGAGAAAAGGGAACCCTTGTGCCCTATTGGTGGGAATGTAAATTGGTGCAATCACTGTGGAAAGCAGTATGGAGGTTACAAAAAATTTTTTTTTAATAGAAATTACCATATGATCCAGCAACCCCACTTCTGTGTGTATATCTGAAGGAAATGAAATCACTATTTCCAAGAGATTTATTGCAGCATTATTTACATTAGCCAAGACAGGGAAACAACTCAAAACATGCACACACACACACACACACGCACACACAAATATTATTTAGCCAGAAAAAAGAAGAGAATTCTGTCACTTGTGACAAGATAGATGGACTTTGAGGGCATTGTGCTAAGTAAAGTAAGTCAAAGAGAGAAAGACAAATACTGTATAGTGGGACTTAAAAAAGTGAACTCATAGAAACAGAGAAGAACTTGGTGATTGCCAGAGGTGGGGGAAGTGGATAAAGATGATCAAAAGTTATAAACTTCCAGTATAAAATAAGTAAGTCCTGGGGATGCACAACATGGTAACTATAGTGAACAATATTGTATCAGTTATTCAAAAGTTGCTGAGAGAATATATCTCAAAAATTCTCATCACAAGAAAAAAAATGTAAGTATGTGTGGTGATGGATTTTAACTAAATGTATTGTAATAATTTTGCAATATATACATATATCAAATCATTATGTTGTACACTTTAAACTAATATAATGTTATATGTTGATTACATATCAGTAAAACTGGAAAAAAATTTAAATGCCTTGAATATGTCTTCTAAGTTATAACAAACACCTGCCCATGAAATAAGCCATTTATTCTGGAAAACCCATAATGATTAGTTTGTGTATTCACATATGTAGAAAGACAAATCAAAATATGTTCATGAAATTAAGGTTCTTCAGCCACCTGAAATGGAGCTTGGGAACATTTAATCTCAATACACAGTAACTGAGACTGCCAGATACTTTCTTCCTAAAGATTTTGTTCTTCAATATTCTTTCAATTATCCTGATTATGTTTTGGATAAAGCCATAATGAGGTAGTTGTACTGGACTGGGAGATCTGTTTCAAATTTTTGGCAAACACAAACACTCAGATTGTCATTACTATGGCTTCAGTAAAAGTAGGCTGTAAAACTAGAGGAATGGACTATCACTTTTTGGTCTAAAATGTCACTGGGGAGATGTGTCAACAGAAAGGATAGGAAAGCAATGCACTGATCATTTGTCTAGGCAAGGGATTTCCAACCTTGGCCGCACATGGGCAGCACTGGGGAAGCTATGGAAAAACAGTGATGACTGGGTTGTATCTCAGTGGGTCTGGGTTGTGGCATCTTTTCAGGCTTCCTAGGTGATTATAATGTGCATTCACTATCATACACCATGAATTCTCAATTTTTAGCCAATATTTAAAGTATCAGGAGAATTTGTTCTTTGCAGATTCTTGGGGCCAGCTCCCACGCTCATATTTATTGACCAGGGGCAGCTTCTAGCAGTCTACCCTGTAGAAGTAAGGCCTCGGGTGTTTTGGTTCTTTGCATGATACTGTAATCTTAACTGCAGTAGCTGCTTGTGAAGCCACTCAAGGTCGTGCAGCAGCTCCACCCAGACTTCCCCTGCTTCTGAGAGTCCGACAAAGCTCCATGGAAGGCCTTGGTTTCTCTCACAGGCTCTGAGGTCTCCTTTTCTCACTTCTGCCCTTCCTCATCAGCTGTCTAGATACTCATCCTTTAACACTCAATTCATGTTACTTACCCTTGGAATTTCTTGATTTCTCCAAGTTCCCTCTTCCTCTGACCTTGTGTCCCTATGCGATTGTCTTACTGTTTAGTAAATCTTAGTATTCTTATATGTGTCTTCCATAAAACACTAAGTTCTTTGAGATGACCAACTGTGTTAATTTCTATAGTTTCATTGCCTGCTTCAGTTTCTCATTATTGGCTGCCCCCAAACTCCAAGTCTAATAGAGAACACATTATAGTAACTATAATATATTGTGAAATATTCTTTATCAATGGTAAATACAATATGCATAGAAATACAGAGATCTTTTTTCATCTGTAAATTTTATCTATTTGTGACATTTCTTTTCCTTTCCCTCAATTAGGATGAATAATTCAGAGGAGGCTATATTCTGTCTAGCTGTGAATAAGAAATTCACATGCAGTTGACTCAATTTTCCAAGCTATTGGAGAGGAACAAAAGCAGATAATCCAAAAATCACTTATATTTGTGTTTGGAATGCATTTTGGTATTTCCTTTGGAATAAGTGTGAATGCTTATTCACTTATAAGCTCTAGGAATTCCCAATATTTCATACAAAAGACTGAAGGCATCCAAATCTGTAAGACTTGATTATCCAGAAGCCAGAAACTGGCTCCCTGTTTAGTTCTTCCACATACTTTCTCTGGGGGTAAGAGGAAGTCATTTATTGAAATAAAAGGAAAAGAAAAAGAGATTGGCATTTGTGATGTGCTGTGTGTTTTAATCTAGGACTTCTCCCTGTCAAATGTTGTGGTCTCATTCCATTTCCACGTGTTAAAGAATTTCTGTTTGTCAACAAAAGAGGTAATCAAGAAAATAGATTGTGGTACCATTAAGTACTGTTTAGCTTGAATACATGTTAAAAAGGGGTAATTTATAGGGTGATAGAGGGGATTTATATTTCTACTCCATGGATATTTAACCATTTATACAGAATTCTTTCTTTTCAGAAAGATTTTTAGGTGCTCTTACAAATTAAATAATTTAACTTTCTTCAACATACACACTCTCAGTAGAAAAACACTGGAAATTTACAAAATCCAGGTTAGAATTAGCTATCATTTTTTATTAGAAGCATAAAATTGTGTTCATGGATATGTAAATGTGGTGGGTTTTTTACCAAATTCTTCTGTCTCTTTATATGATAATGATATATATTCCTTAATATAAATGCAGTTTACAAAGCAGTAACTAGAATAGCCTCATTAAATCTTGGGCTTTCCTTGTGGACTTGATTGGTTGCCTTTCCAGCATTCACTCTGCCCCTTTACAAATGGGCAAAGCCATGGGGATCTGAGTAGGCAGAGGCCGACTAGCCAAACCATATTTTCTTCCTGTGATTGGTTCAGGGAACTAGACAAAAGTTGATTCAGAAGAAAGCCCAGAACTTTTAGTCAGTGGTTGGGATGGCAAATACTCTCTCTTTGGACTGAAAGGACAAGCATACATTATTCTGGTTGCAACTGGAAACCATCCTGTAACCATGAGAGGAGACAGTCTTGGTGAAATCATTTAGTCAAAAAATTAAGCCATACTTGAAGCCTGTCCTCCTCTAGTCTTTTTCATTGTGTTAACTAATAAATCGTCCTTACTGTGTACAACAATTGGAGTTCTATTTTCTATTACGAGTAATTGTAAAAGTCTTAACAGATACAAGTACCTATGGCTAACATGTTTGTCAGATAAAAGAGGAGTGAATTGGTTATTCCAATATGTGACAGAAAAAGAAAACAGTCCCAGAATAAAACATAAAAGTATTTACATCTGTGCTATGATGTAATGATTTGAACCAGACCTTAAAAATGGAGGCTACTTTATCTTGGTGCATTTTGCATTTCCTCCTGATCATGAAAGAATGAGAAAATGTCACACAAACTTGAGTAGCCTATTGGGAAATAATTTTTATTTGTAATCTTCTTATGTTTTCTTTACACTTCATCTGAAATATTTAGTCATATAATCCAGACCAGAAGGTACCTATCAGATGATCTAGTCCAATCCTTTCATTTTATAAAGGAGGAAACTGAATCTCATGAGGTTAAGTTAGATAGATAAGAGTTGAGCAGATGTTCTTGACTCTTGACTTCTGGAAGTCCTGTTTCCACTGCTGTATGCTGTCTACAAAGAAAAAATTTTTTTTAAATGAGTGAGGCAGATTGTGTTATTGTTCACAAATAGTTGTTCTCTTTCCTGTAAGACTTGCAGTGCCTCTCTGTGTTCCTTTCCAATGGCAAGCCTGACTATGTGACTTGCTGAGGTAAATGTGATTACATGTGGCAGTCACAGGATGAAATTATGTGGGGCAGTTTGCTGTCATGCTATTATAACAAGTCCCAGGTGGTGGTTGTTATTTCACCATGGGTGCTGGCATGTGAAGGCCGGTGGAGCAATGCCTGTCTGGAGCAGAGATGCAGGTACATTTAACATTAACGGGCAAGAAATATTGTGGTAGTAAGTCACTGAAACTTGGGGTTGTTTGTTACTTTAACAAAACTGACTAGTATTCTAAGAATCAAGAGCAAGTATGCCATGTGTTGTAGAATGAGAAAAGAGGAAAAACTTGGGCACATAACATCCATTTTCTCTGGATGTTTAAAGGATTGTTTCATTCTTGTTCTGGCACTGGGGCACGTAGTAGAGTACTATGGTTTATCAGGAAGATAGACGGAGAGAGAGGGAGAAAGAGAGAGAGAGAGAGAGAAAATATGGCTCACTGAGAGTACTGTATCTGTCTGGAAGGAATTTCCAAGACAGTGTGATAGGTAATCCAATACCACAGAATGAAAAGGAGTTATTAAGATAGGCTGAGGGGGAAGGGACCAGCCTATGCAAAGAAAGGAAGTCATCAAATAGAATCATAGAATGAATGTGAAGTGACATAGAAAAGCAGGCATGGGCTGGCCATGATAGACTATCACACTGAGGACCTGGCTTTTATTCTGTGTGTAATAAAATGTCCTGAAGGAATATAATCAGACTACTGACATGGTCAGAAGTTAGTTTTGCAAATATCTCTCTTTGGGGAGAATGAAGAAAAGAAAATCTGGTAACAGTGATCTGCATTTAAAAGTGAGCTGTATTAAGCTGGATAAGAAATGCTCAGGTCCTGCATTAAAAGCAATGGCTGGGGGATAGAAGAGTATTAAATTTATTTATAAGGCATACTCTGCTGAATTTTGTGAGGGTTGAGGTAGAAGAGGTCAATTTCTCTAGGCAAGTAGGTGTATAGAAAACTTATTTCAGATATCCTAATGGAAAGAAAAAGAAAAGTAGCCTAATATAATTATTTTGGACCCAAGACTAGGAGGAGGGAGTACTGTTTTCTGTCTTTCTGGTCTTAATTATTAATCTTTGCCAAGTCTCAATAATGTACCTTTTTTGTAGGGTTATAGTGACAATGAAATGAGATGGGACATAAAGTATTTTAACATTCATTCTGATCCATAATAAAAGACTATTAATTTTTTGGTCATGTCTTTTTTCTCCTTATTCTTGCCAACTCTGTAACATCATCAGGGATTAGAAGTATGGGAGATTTGGGGTGAAAGCAGAGGAGGGAGACAAATTCAGTTTGAAAATCTAGAGCCTGATTTCACTGTAAGACATCCAGATGGAAGTATCTAGCAGGTAGTTGGCAATTCAAGGAGGCCCCTAGTAGGTGGTTAGTAATTCAGTTTCTGAGACTAAGAAAGTACTGGTGGGAGCACATTAAAATTGGTGCCTTGGTAAAATTGGTGCCTGCCAGAGAGAATGTATAGAAAAAGGGAAGAGGGGCAAGGAGTCAAGACAGGAGGCTGAGAAGCAGTAGCCTGACAGAGGGTGGATAATCAGCATAATGTTCTGTAAAGCAAGGAAGACATTTTTATAAGGGATTTAATTATACATAAACCCTCCTGATAGAAACGTATAATATATTTAGACAGTTATAGAGAAGTTGGATGACAGCAGCTATATGCATTATGGAGTGAGTTAAAAATGATCAAATAGTGAACAGTAATTTAAGATTGTTCTTTTAAGTGTGAGGAGAATGTAAAGACACTTAGTTGCCTACCCAATATAACCTTTGTCCTTACTGAGTAACAGCTTTTATATTTTTGGTCCTAGTAATATACCAGGTTAAAATTATGTTTCTAAGCCTCCCTACAATTGGGCTGCTAATAAAATACTGACTGCGTCATTGGGTGGGGCTTCCAGGACAGCTCTTTGCAGGGCTGCCTCAGCTGGGAGCCAGTCTTTTCCCTTTCTGCCTTCTTGAAATGGAGATGAAATGGTTGAAGTCAAAACAACTGTCTTGGGGCCTTGAAAAATGGTGAAGCAAATCTCAGGTACTTCAACACTAATACTCTTGAACTCCTGAATCAATGTTATTGACTGTTAACTTCTGTTATGTGTGAAACATATGTATTTTAAGTCCCTGTTGTTAGAACTCTGTTTATAGCAGCTGAATGCAATGATAAACTGATGAAAGTATGACAGGTGGGTGTCAAATGGTTAACATATATATGATGTATCTATGCATTTATGTATGTATGTATATATATCATATACTCAAAGCAATGGCTTACAACCTTCTTGGGGTTATTTTCTTTAGATTATTTTACTATTCTTCCCTTAGCAGGGAACAATGATAAATCAGGAGCTGTGGTTAACAGATTACACCCAGTAACTCAACCACACCTGGGCCTGATTTAAATGATTTTGAGCCAGTGCTCTTAACTCTTGGGAACCTTAAGAGGGATGGCCAATAAACACATGAACAGCTGCTCCTCATCACCAGTCTTCAGGGAAAGGCAAATTAAGATCACACTGAGATACCATTATACACTCACTAAAGGGCTAAAATTAAAGATTGACAATATCACGTTTTGGAGAGGATGTGAGCAGCTGGATATCTTATAAAATATATGACTCACACACTTGGCAAAAAAGTTTGGCTGATTCTTATAAACTACACTTACCATATGACCCAGAAATCCAACTCTTAGGTGTTTACCTAAGAGAAATGAAAGCCTGTGTTAACAGTTGAACATGAAAGTTTATAGAAGCTTTGTAATAGCCCCAAACAGGAAATAATGCACATGTCCAGCAGCAGGTGAATGGATAAACTGTGGTTCACCCCACAGTGAAACACTACCCCCAGCCAATGGCTGAGTGCAGAGGGGGTGCTGATGGTAGCCCACTCCTAAGAGACACGGGACTCCTCCCATAGGAGACTACCTGCCTTTGGAGGACTCCCCTGGGCCTGGCCACAGCTTTCTTGGATTGCACTTTGCAGTGTAAGCATCTCTTTTGACCCCTTCCCCACACCAGCCCTCCTCCTCTCTTCTATATGTGTCAGAGCTGGGTTGTTCGCAGGCTCTCCTTTATCCTTCATATCACTTCCCCTAAATGTCTTTCATGGTAGTCCTGTCTTGGTATCTGCTGCCCATAGAATGCAAATTAACAAAATGATTGCCTGGGGATGAGGGTGGGGGCATGATGGGGCACTTCCTGGGGCGATGGGAAAACGTTCCATTGCTTTATCATTGTTATGTTCGTCAGAACTTATTGAAATGGACACTTAAAGTGGGTATATTTTATCCCTCAGTAAAGTTGATTCAAAAGAAAAAACAATCCCAAACGGTGTCATGGCTTACTGGTCAGATTAGGTAGTAATTAGGTAACCTGTTTGGTACAGATTGCAAGGCAAAGGAAATAAAGAATCTGCATGGCATTGGCAAAAACACACTTTCATTTCTTTAGGGGTTGCATTTATTAATCTTTAGGTGTTATAAATCTTCTTTTAAGGATAAGCCTATACCATTAGGTAATTATGATGACTTATTCATAAGCAGGCATAAAATGGTGAAATAATAAAAGCCCAGGTGGCTGTAGCAGGGGCAATATTAGAATGTGACAGAGAAATTTCCATTAAGTAATGTTTTTCTTAAGAAAAAAAGACAAATGCTTTTTGAGGCTGTTTTTTATCTGGAAATTGTTTTTCCCCTTAAATCTGGAATGGTCCCTGAATTTGTAACCACTGAAGGTGCCGGGCGAGCTGGCGTGCTGACGCAGCGGCTGGTGTGTTTTATAAAGCGCCCACGTGGGAAGAGGAAAGCTGCTCCAGCTCTTATCAGTGCATTTAAATTCTCCCTTTCTTTGTCTGTCTTTCCCCCAGATTGACTTCCATGAGAATGATATTGGGGCTTCACCTTTTCTGTTTCTGGATTCGCCAGTCCACTACGGACAAGCAGTATATTTTTATTGAACAGTTATTGAAAGTATAAATAAGTTTCCATCACAAGCCTGCTTCTCATGGGGCACCCTTTCAGAACATGCCTTGTTCATTTCCTTCCAGACTGAGCTGAATACCTATCATGGCAAGATGGTTTTTTATCTTGTTTTTCTTCATTTACTATTTATTTTCACCATGAGACTTAGCCTTTACTAAGAACCAAGGAGCCAGATCAAAAGAGGATCGTGCTTTTATAATTGAGGTCATAGAGCTTGTGTCTTGCAAGGTCCTGAGTGTGGATGATTAGATGTGGCACATAATTGAATTGCTATGTTGCTTAAGATGAATGCAGTCTTTCCAATCTGCTTTACCACGTAAGAACAATTAGAAATGTCAAAATCCATCTTGTGTGGGATTTTTCATTGCACACTTTGTAAGAACTTGATAGAGCCACATGTGAAGGAAGCCATATTTCTCTTTTCAAAAATAAACTTCTAATTTGGAATGCTTTTGATTTAAAGAGAAGTTGCAAAGATTGCACAGAGAGTTCTAGTAACACTCTTCACCCCATTTCCCCTAATGTTAACATCTCATATTATTGTGTTGCATTTGTCACACTAAGAAAACAACATCGGCATGTTACTATTTACTGAACTCCAGACTATCTGGGTTTCACTGTTTTTTTCCTACTCTCCATTTTCTGTTCCAGGAACCTCCCAGGATGCCTCATTCTGTTTAGTTGTCATGTCTCAGTCTCCTCCATGATGTGACAGTGTCTCCATCTTTCCCTGTTTCTTATGACTTTGGCAGTTTTGCAGAGTATTTTGTAGTGTGTCCCTTAATGTGGGTTTGTCTAATGTTTTCTGATGGTTAGACTGGGGGTATGGGTTTTGGGAGAATGACTAGCAGGGAGTGAATTCTCATCACATATCAAGGCTACATGCTATCACCATGATTTATTAATGATGATTTCATCTCAATCGCCTGGCCCAGGTAGTGCTTGTCCAGTTTCTTCACTGCAAAGTTATGTTATCTCCTTCCCCTGCTCTTTTCTTTGGAAGCAAGTCAGCAGGTGTAGCCCACACTCAGAAGGGGAGGGGGATAATTTAAGCTCCATCTCCTGGAAAGGGGAATATCCACATTAATTACGTGAAATTCTTTTGTAAAAGACAGTTGTCTCTCCTCCCTCATTTATTTATTATTTTTTACATCATTTATTAATATTAATACAGACTTAGAATAATTATTTTACAGTTTGAGCTTTCATTCAATGTTATGGTATTTATTTTGTTCTTAAATTTTCCAGCTTTGGCCATTAGAATCTCTTTCACATCGGCTTCCTTTGACAGGCCCTGTGCTCTGAGCGCTTCCTTACTTTCTGGCACTACAGAATACTCCTGATTCATCTTGTTTATTCCCTACCCTAGCTCTAGGATCAGCCATTTCTGCAAAAAGCCCTAGTTCTTTTTATTGGAGAACGGTATTAGAATTCAAGATCTGGTCATTGGGTAATAGTTCTTTGTTTGCGAGTACAGTTATTGAAGTTCCAGCATTCAGTGTATATGCCTCTACTTAGCTAAGGGACAAATTTTGTTTCAAATTTTAGGTATATTTATTAGGGTTTTCTTATTTATATTATTCTCTTTAAGTTCTGTTTACTCTTTTATTTCCTTTTAGTTTTTTTATGATGTATGGAACAGTGGATTACGGTGGACATAGTCCTGGCAGCAAAAAATAGCTGGTTTGAAAAGGAACTCTTCCTCATATTGACTCTCCCAGTGTTTCTGTGCTGTGGCTCTGGGGCTGTGCAGAGCTCACGGGGCTGAAGAGGCCTATTACACAGATAGAGGCGCATTCATTTGGTGCATTCATCCTAGCTGGAGTTCGATGCTCTAATTTCTCTGTTTTGTCAGCGCACTAAGAACTGATCTGTCTTTCAGGAGTGAGCTGGTGTTCTTCAGACTTGTAGAGACTGACACACCTCCATTAATTCTGATGTATTCATTTACAGTAAGAAATGCTTGTATCAGTAGAATCTGTCCTATTAAATATGATATCCAGGAATCAAAATTATAATCAGAGGCCTTTCTGGTGAGGATAGATCAAAACAAGGGGAGTGAGAATTACATGTTGAAAAGATCACTGTCAAAGTAAACTAACGTACCTTCTCCCTGACAAGACCATCTCTGCCCCCGGGATTGGAAAATTCTGGATGGGTATAGCCTGCTTCTGGCTGTTTGGGTCTCTTCTTTGTTCCCCTGGACTGACAATTCTCTCCTCTTTTCTCAACTATTTACAACACGGTACATTGCACCTGGGTAATTTTCTCAGTGCAAAATTTCACTCTTCCTTGAGTTACACCTTTTCTGAACATAAATGCCTGGTTAACTCTGATACAAGATTTTGATGTTTACAGATTCTTCAGTTACACATTTAAAAAAAGAAAAAATATATCACTTCGGGGTTTATTTCTATACAAGGCTTTAAACACAGAAACTGCATATGGATTTTATTAACTTAAACTATACAGAGCAAATTTTTCCTTTATTCCTAATTCCACTCCCTACCTGCCAGCCTCCCATCCCTCTGGGAGGGGATATATGCTTCCCCTGGAGAGTCACTTTTCTGTTCCCAAGTAATTATGTGACCTTGGATAAATTACTGGACTTCCATAATCCTGCATTGCCTAATCTATGAAATGAAGAAAAGTAATAACACTTCAGAAGATTGACCTATGGAAAAGGCATCCATGTCTTAAAAAAATTACTGGCAAATAGTATGTATTCAATAAAATTAGCTATAGTCAGTAACTAATGCTGGAAAAGCCAGCATTTATCTAGTGAATAAAGACATATGTCAGGCTAAAAATATTCATGTTGGAGGCTGAATTCTCTACATCAATTTTCATTGCTGCATAGACGCAGCAATTAATTGCTAAGTTCTTTTTTTGATGTGTAAAACTGATAACTGAGAGCAGTTTTTCATGAATATTTATTCTTACTCAATGAAAATATCTGGCAGTGGTTTCCTAGTGTTGATTATGTCCATCAAGATATGTTTGTGTTTGAAGAAAGGCTTCATAATTGTAAATTAATAAATATATGTGCATATTACCATTTTGACCTGATCATTTCGATTTTACAAACTGGCTTTCTTTGAGGCAGTTCTGTTTGGAAACTGAATGACTAGCCTATAAAACACTGGGGGTTATAGCTGAAAATGGCCTTCCTCTATTGCTGCATCCTACATGCAGGACTGTCACGAGGAAAGCCTTGACAGGCTGCCATCCACTCGGTGTGTTGTGCATGTGGTGATCTGTCGTTCGGGCCCTTCAAGAGCCAAGGAACAGGTGGTTGTGCATCATGTTAACATGTGTTTGTGAAGAGATATTCACCAAAGGTTATGCTCATCATCCACAGGGGTCTGAGTCTCTCAGTGGATCTTGATTTTGTGTTTCTTAGCCAGATATTGGCTGTTAGAATTGTTAGGGCTCCAAGAGGATCCACCCAGGTGTGGTCACGGTGTCTCTTTCCTGTAGGGCAGACGGTCTCTGAAGCTTATCTGTTCCCAAGTCCAGGGGCGTGGGATGTGCAGCTCTGACCTACAATTAAAAATCATTTATGCTTATTTCTTTTGGGTAACAATCACTTGTTTTCCGTACCCAAATTTAAACTTGCTTTCCACTGGAACTCATTTCTCCTGTATTTTTGGCCTGATTTAAACCCTGACTCCAGGCTAGGTTGTATTTTGTTAGATTCTGCTCTGCCTCCTTGCCTGTTTTATTTCAGTGCTGACTCCAGTCTGACTCTTACCAAAGCTTCTTGTGTAGCTGTTTCTACACCAACTCCCTGTCTTTAACCTTTACCCACTTTGGATTTCTGAAATTTGACTTTGGCCCCCTACTTAGAAATGATCATCGTCTATGTCTCTGGTTTCGACCTTACCACCTTGGAAAATAAACTCAGTATCTATGATCTTGGTAGTTCTAGCCACTCTTCCACATGACTAACCGACTCCCATACTGGCATTGGACAAATTATGTTTCACATGTTGTACTTGATGCAGGTGATAGAAAATGGTTCTTCTCTTTGGAGAATGATGAACACTTCTTTCCTGAAAAATCAGAAAAATGTAGAAACTATATTAATTGGGAAGTTTATATTTACATCTTAGAGATACTTGTGAAAAGTTACACATTGGTAAATACAGTACTTAAAGACATTCTCTTCATCTCCTTCTTATACTTTCCAAACTCATGAAACTTCTAAAAGGTTTGAGGTGATAATTATTCTGATTTCAATTTTGATAGTTCAAAGATATTAAGAAATATGAAAAATGCATATCTTTAAATCAATGAATGATTGTAATAAAATCCATCTTCAAGAACTGCCATAAGCATCATATGAGTTTATGCATGTAAAATACTGTATTTAGTGCGTTGAACACAAAATATATGATTAATTACCTGTTTATTATTATTTAAGTATTTCATATATGTAAGTAGTATTTTTATGGTATTTCATATATATTTAAGTATTTCACACCTATAAATTGAAATGAATAGTTTGCACTATATGGTCTAGAATGTCCTTGTCAATTTTTAATTCTTTAGCCTGTATTTTACCCTAAGTAGGATCTCTGATATATGTATGATATTGCTCTTTCACTGCTAAAAAGAATTAAATGTCTAAAATGTGGATAGCACATACACATTATATACACATATGTGCATATGTAATAACAAGAAATGAAAAAGTAAACATATAATGTATCCAGTGATAATAGAAGCAAGAAAATCAGAGGAAGGGGGTGAAGGGAAAAAGCCAGGATGTGATCCTGTTTTAGAAAAGGCTGATCAGAAAAGGCCTCTCTGGTAAGGTGAGAAACACACAGATGTCTGGCTGACAGGAGAGAGTAAGCCTTCTGGGCTTCCGAGGGAAGAGGGTTCTTATTCCGTGTCTGGGAAGTGATATAGCCAAAGCATACTAGGATCCTTGAGGTCAAATAGGCAAGTCTTCAGTGTCCAATTCAATAAAAAAAAGTACCTTCTCTGCTTGCAGAACCAGAGAGAAGCCATTCACCTCTTAAAGCATCTGACACATGGTCTGACCCATGTCTAAGATTAATTTTCAAAAAAAACCCTTGGATAGATGTGTTGACAGGATAGATAATCAACTTGGTAAGAAAGCTGTCTCTCAGATCACTGGCTTAGACCATTAGGTAGCACCAGGATATTTTTATTACCAGATAAAGGTTAGCTTATATTGATATAGACTATGTTTCCATGAAAAGAAAATAATCAAATATACATGAAATATCTGGTCCATTTGATATTGTATGTTAATCTCATTTCCTTATTACCTGCCTTATTGAAGCCAAGTAGCCAGAAGACTGATAAAAAAGATATGCGATATTTATTATTGATCAGAATAGTGCAATGGGAAATTCCTAGGAACCATTAATTTATTAACCATTTGATTCATTAATCATTAAATACATACGAATTGTGTGAAAGGCATCATGCTAAGGGTAGAGCATTTGAATTCTAGTAGAAGCACCATCATTAATGAGCTACATGATCGGTGAAAACAGTCTCTCTCTGGGCTTCAGTTTTCTCAACAGCTCAACAATATTTTTTAAGCCCGTACTGTGTGCAGGCTCTGTGCTTAGTGTTAGGAACACAGAATGAATAAGACAGTATTGTGAGGGAGACAGATATGCAATTTCGACATGCATGTTAATCTGTTTAAAAAATAATCAGAGTGCTAGTGATTGATCTGTCTGGGGAAATAGGCATAGAAGAACCCTCAGAGAAGAGATGTTTAAAAATAAATAGAAGTCAGTTAGTCAAAAAAGTGGGAGAAGGTCACTTAGACAGCTCATTAAGAACAGCTTAAAATTTCACGGTTTTAGCAATATACCTCTTGAACTTTTGGAAAAAGATATGGGGCAAGATGCTAATAATAAAAATCAACACTAAAACTGATATTTAGATGCTTTGAAAATGTTGAAATGCTTATAAATAAATCCACTCTTCATATAGATATCTTAAAATTCTGTTTGGGATTTTTTTGGGGGCCTTATTTATACAGTGAGGAATGTCTCTGTCTGAAATGTAAAACTCCCTTACCATAAAATAGCCCAACTTCTACTAAGTCATTTGACTAACAGCTTTGAAAAATGAATTGATTTTTTTCTTATGCTCTCACAACTGTTGAGATGCAAAAGTTTTCCATCAGTATATGTAAGTTCACTTAAAAATATATTTGTTTCTTTCACTATGTGGATTTTTGTAAAATACAGAACTAATATCTGCAACATTGATACGCAGTTCATTCTCACAATGACTGCTGCTTTTATTTGAGACACTAGAGAATTCATTTTTAAAAAGACAAATCTGCCTACACTACTTCCCCACCCCGTGCCAAGTTATCAGCTGAAGCATTTAGATTCACAAAGATTTTTAAAAATGATTACCCAACATTGTCTCTTATCTTACAATAGGAAGTGTTCCTTAGGGATGAGACCTTGTCCAGTACAAAGACTACTCAACCAAATGGATTTTTCAGTTGGCTGAACTCACGGACACTTAGAGACATCAACAGAAGATCCATTGCCTTATCCCGTGACTGTATCAAATAGCCATTGTTAGGATGTAAAGGTCTTGGTCAGTCAGGGCTTGAGAGCCTCAGAAATTTTTCATTTCTCTTTAAGAGTTATTTATAGCAGACTTGAGAACACAGAATCATCTTGTTCAATAAGAGATGAAGCCGGCTATAAGACTAAAGGGATTTTTACTTTAATGGAATATGAGAGGAGGAATGGGAGTAGATCTTAGTATAATAGAATTTTAGTGTAGGAAGGACCCTTAGAAGTAATCAAGCAAAGGCACCTGCTGCACATATGCGGAAACTGAAATGTGAAAACGTTAATTATCTTCCAAAGGTTTTTCAGCCAGTTCTCTAATAAAGGGCCAGAAAGTGCCTACAATGTAGGGCTTAAATTCAGATTTTTGACATTACTTCTAAATTAATGTATATAAATACACACTGAGCTACATAGATAACATTGGAATATATTCATCCCACAAATTTAAATATGCCACTATTTCTATAATTCTGCTCCCTTAACAATTTAAATAGGCATCCCCTTTTTCAATATATTTTCCCAATATCCTGGAACTTTCCAGGTATCCATTTTAATTCTTACTTTGGTCACTATCTTCTTGCAAGTAAGCTGAATTATGCCATCTAAAGGATATGAGTTTTGGAGGAAACATACACAGAAAAAAATATGGCAAAACAGCTATAGACAACTGGAACCAGAAAGTCTTTGGGGCTATAAAACATAAGTTCAAGGTAAATCAATGATACAACAGAGTTGAAGACTAGCATGGTGATGCATAATCCATTAATATATTAGAGCTCAGAATAATCCTTGTTGGGTACTTGACTGAAGTGGCAAGGTTGACTGTTTTCACAGACACTCATCTGGAGTAAGGTGAAGGCTGTTTGGTCAGTGGAGGATAGTCAATGTGTATTTATCAAGACTCCACAGCTATTAGTGCTACAGCTGCATAAACATTCAGCTCCTTAGCGTCAGGCCCAGAAGAGGCCAAGAGTTATATTTAACCAGGTATTTGGTTATACTTATAACAGGCTGGAATGATAGAAAAATAAGAGGGGCATGGATGTTGAGGCTGGGTGCAAGGAAGTTAAGTATGCTGATGGACTGTGGAATCCACGCTGATGAATGAGAGAAGTGAGGTGGGGAAAAGGCAGTGAGGGCCTCAGTAGGATGGATGGTTAAGGATTGTTTGAGCAAACTGGAAATATAAGAGGGAGGACAGAGAGGGTGCCTTTTGAAATTGAGGTTTTGAGGGTTTTCCAGTTATTGGTAACCAGAAGGTCTAGCGTAAGGTTTAGAAAACATAAGTGAGGGGCCAAGTAGTGAATATTTTCAGCTTTGCAGGCTCTAGGTTCTCAGTCTCAGCTACTGACTCTGTCATTGTAACATGAAAGCAGTCATAAAGAATATATAAATGAGCAACTCTGTATGTGTTCCACTTAAAAATATAAACTCCATGTACGTAAAAAACCCTAAAGAATCCACTCCCAAACAACTAGATCTAATATCTGAATTCAGCGAAGTTGAAGGATACAAAATTAACACCTAGAAATTTGTTGCATTCCTATACACTAACGATGAACTAGCAGAAAGAGAAACCAGGAGAACAATTCCATTCACAATCGCATCAAAAAGAATAAAATACCAAGGAATAAACCTAACCAAGGAAGTGAAAGACCTATACCCTGAAAACTACAAGACACTCTTAAGAGAAATTAAAGAGAACAATAATAAATGGAAATGCATCCCATGCTCTTGGCTAGGAAGAATTAATATTGTCAAAATGGCCAACCTGCCTAAAGCAATCTACAGATTCAATGCAATCCCTATCAAAATACCAATAGCATTCTTCAATGAACTAGAGAAAATAGTTCTAAAATTCATATGGAACTACAAAAGACCCCAAATAGCCAAAGCTATCCTGAGAAGGAAGAATAAAGCAGGGAGAATTACACTCCCTGACTTCAAGCTCTACTACAAGGCCACAGTAATCAAGACAATTTGGTACTGGCACAAGAACAGACCCACAGACCAATAGAACAGACTAGAGAGACCAGACATAAACCTAAATATATATGGTCAATTAATATACAACAAAGGGGCCATAGGTATACAATGGGGAAATGACAGCCTCTTCAACAGCTGGTGTTGGCAAAACTGGACAGCTACATGTAAGAGAATGAAACTGCATTACTGTCTAACCCCATACACAAAAGTAAACTCAAAATGGATCAAAGACCTGAATGTAAGTCATGAAACCATAGAACTCTTAGAAAAAAACATAGGCAAAAATTTCTTGGACATAAACATGAGCGACTTATTCATGAACATATCTCCCCGGGCAAGGGAAACAAAAGTGAAAATGAACAAGTGGGACTATATCCAGCTGAAAGGCTTCTGTACAGCAAAGGACAGCATTAGTAGAACAAAAAGATATCCTACAGTATTGGAGAATATATTCATAAATGACATACCTGATGAGGGGTTGACATTCAAAATATATAAAGAGCTCACGCACCTCAACAAACAAAAAGCAAATAAGCCAATTAAGAAATGGGCAGAGGACATGAATAGACACTTCTCCAAAGAAGCAATTCAGATGGCCAACAGGCACATGAAAAGATGCTCCACATCGCTAATCATCAGAGAAATGCAGATTAAAACCACAATGAGATATCACCTCACACCAGTGAGGATGGCCAACATCCAAAACACAAACAACAACAAATGTTGGCGAGGATGTGGAGAAAAGGGAACCCTCCTACACTGCTGGTGGGACTGCAAATTAGTTCAACCATTGTGGAAAGCAGTATGGAGGTTCCTCAAAAACTCAAAATAGAAATACCATTTGACCCAGGAATTCCACTCCTAGGAATTTACCCTAAGAATGCAGCAGCCCAATTTGAAAAAGACAGATGCACCCCTATGTTTATCGCAGCACTATTTACAATAGCCAAGAAATGGAAGCAACCTAAGTGTCCATCAGTAGATGAATGGATAAAGAAGAGGTGGTACATATACACAATGGAATATTATACAGCCATAAGGAGAAAACAAATCCTACCATTTGCAACAACATGGATGGAGCTAGAGGGTATTATGCTCAGTGAAATAAGCCAGGCAGAGAAAGACAAGTATCAAATGATTTCACTCATCTGTGGAGTATAAGAACAAGGAAAAAAACAGAAGGAACAAAACAGCAGCAGACTCACAGAACCCAAGTATGGACTAACAGTTACCAAAGGGAAAGGGACTGGGGAGGATGGGTGTGAAGGGAGGGAGAAGGGGAATAAGGGGCATTACGATTAGCACATGTAATGCAGTGGGGGGGGGCACAGGGAAGGTAGTATTTATAGAGAAAACAAGTAATGATTCTATAGCATCTTACTACACTGATGGACAGTGACTGTAGTGAGGTATGTGGGGGGGACTTGATAATAGGGGGTCTAGGAACTGTAGTATTGTTCAAGTGATTGTACATTAATGATACAAAAAAACCCCATTAAAAGACACTTGTAAATAGAAATATATATATAAACTCCATCCTTTGTACAAAAACAGGCAGGTAGTGGGCTGGATTTGGCCATAGGCCATAGTTTGGCAGTGCACTGGTTCAGGTCACAACCATGGGCATAAGTGGCAAACAGTGGATGTGTGAGACCCTGGATGTGAAAAGAATTGAAGATTTGAAGAAATGGAAGTTTGGATGAATCATCTGCTCACCATGGTCTTAAACTCACCATGAACAATGTTGGGGATTTTGCAGCAATAAGCACTTGAAGCCAGGTGCTGAAATCTTCATGACTATTGGGACTTCCCGGGTGGCTGGTAGACATTTGTGAAAATGAAAGGCAGTGTAGGGATGACATGCTTCAAGTAGGCTTTTTTCCTGTTTATGGCAAGGGAAGGAGCATAGATATGGACGCCATGACGGGGAGCAAGGAGGCTGCCAGCCCCACTTACTCTGAGTGTTATGTGGGAAGAGGGGGGATGAACGTTCTCCACTTTCAAGGGCCATGGGGAAGGTAGCATCCCCAGGGCACTGCCTGGCTTCAAGAGAAGGGAGAGAGCCGCAGGAACTGTCAGAGAACTTGAAGACACAAGCTGTTTTTTCACATGCCATCTTAGGGAGCATAGGGAAAGTGGAAGGACAGCGAGGGTGGGAGGCTGAACAGGCCGAGGGGCCCTGCAGAGGGAGATGAGGGACTGGATGGCGAGGAGTTCTTGTGTCTTAGGGGGAGGGTGGCATTTGGTGAAGCTGATTTGCACGATGCCTTACAAGGAGAAATAATGATGAATAACAGTGAAAAATGGTGAATAATGGGTTCTAATTACAGTTTCCTTCTAGATACTGACACCTTTGGCTCTTATAGGGGTGAAACAGGCAACATTTTGAAGTGGGGTAGGGAAGCAGAGGGCTGCTTTCCAGGATTGTGAGGATCCCTGTGGGGTTCTCTGAGCTCCTTTATCATTGTACTCCAGCATCTTGCACAGTTACTGGCGATCCATCTCTGAGTAATAAAGACAAATGACAATAATACAGGGCAGAGTAAGAGAATGGTATGAGAAATGTGCTGATGAAGTAATTGGGGGAAAGAGTAAAACAGGGTTCAGGCTAAGCATTCAGGGAAAGGATCAAGAAGGCGATGCCTCCTCCATGGGCCTTGGCAGGTGCCATGCTGACAAGTCACTGGCAGTGGCCCTGGTGCGGCCGAGCGAGGGACGAGGTTCTGAGCTGGCACACCTGTCTGACGACTGCTTCCAGGCATCATGGCTACATCTATATATATTCAATGTTATGAAATGAAGAGATCTGGTCATTCCAAATGGCTGTGTGTTCTTTTTTTTTTTTTTTTAACCTTTCTCCAGAGAGAAGGATCTAGCAATGGCCAAACCAGTAGCAACAAATTGAAAACCTCAGATCACCTCATCCGTTGTCTGCTTTAAAAGGAAACTGGAGCCTATTTGGAAAGTTATCAAGGGTGGAGCCAAAGAAGGAACTGGAAGATTATTTCTGTTATTTCTCCAAGGAAATCAGTTCCATTAAAACAAACAACCCTCCTCCCCAACCCCTGCATTCACCTTCTAGACAAGCTTTGTACTGTATGTCAGTATTATCAGTATTGTATAAAACGCCATGTTCAGTCAGCCTCTTCATATGTATAATTTAGTCAGGGAGCACCCAGGGGCCCTTCTGGATGTAATGATTTCCTTGTGCTGTCACAGCAAGAAAATAATAGCCAATGCTTTCAATTTAGATTTGCTCCTTTGGTCTAGTTTTTAATAAAATTATAGTCATAGGCTATTTCTGTAAAGTTCCCAACTTGGTACGAAATTACTGTAACCTTGAGGGTTCTTTCCCATACTTAGATTCACTTTGCATCAGGTTTTTCTGCCAGTCCACATATAATGTGTGATGGAAAATATTCCCTCTTCACAGATATGAATGTAAATGAAGAAAGAGTTCTGGAGTCCTCTTATCAATCAGGTATTTCACTTTGAAATAACTGTTCCAAACCTGGAGTCTTCATGGTAAAGATTAATAATGGTTAAATCCCCGCTCCCTCCAGGGAAAAGTGTGCAAGCCATCTTAAAGAAAAAAGGACATTTTCTCCATCTGGTTATTTGTCTTTACCTTCAGTAGAGTAGAAAAGTAATCAGTTAACCATTGCCGAGTAATAAATTACCCCAAAATATAACATTTTAAAATTAGATATCATTATCACCTAATTTCTGAGGGTCACGTATGTGAGAGGGTGAGGAGCCTGGCTAGTTCCGGCTTAGGCTCTTTGGTGAGGTGTCCGACTAGGAGTAGCCTTCGTCCCCAGGCTCCTCTGAGGCTGGAGGATCCACTTCTGAGCTCAGTCACAGGGCTGTTGGCAAACCTTAGTTCCTCGCTGGCACAGCTGGAGGCCTCTGTTATTGCCAAGCAGATCTTATCTTAATGATATGACAATGGCTTCTCTTGGAGCAAGTGGTGAAAGAGAAAGGGAGGGACAGAGAGAGAGAGAAATCCAAGATGGAAGCACAGCCTATTACAACCTAACCTTGAAAGTGACATATTGTCACCTCTGCCACATCCAATTGGTCACACAGACCAACCGTGGCACAAGGGTGTCAATACCGTGAGGCGGGATCATTGGGGGCCATGTTGAAGGCTGGCTGTCCTTAATATTAATTTCAATGTATAAAAAAAACTTACACATTTTGGAAAATACAGAAATGGAGACTTAAAGAAAAAAATTACGGAGACCATCATTGTTAGCATGACACAAGCAGATCCTTCCAGGCATTTGCTGTGCTTATGCCTATTACATGGGTACCTATACAAAACTGTTTTTTTCTGAGTTAAAATCTCAAATTAATTAATTCCTTCCATCACGGACAATTGTTTCATCATACAAAGTTTACTTTTTATCTAGAAACGGAACTCCATCCTTTCTTTGTGTATGAGTTACTCACATTTTTCAACTTTAGTTCCCAAACCTGCATTGCTTGACCTTAAAAAAGGGCCTGACCCATTCATCTGACTTTAGGGTGTTATGTGTCATCACAATCTTTACCATCTAGTTATTTTTGTTTTGGCAGAAATCCTTTGTCTGAGCAATAACTACGGGACATTCTTGCCACTAGCCATGGGTTGAGGAGATCTGGGGGCAGAGACCGGGAGGAAGGGCAAGCCTGGGATTGGATAAAAACTGATCTGGAAAAGCTGAGGTGGGGGCACGACTAAGAGGAAAGCCGGAAAACAGGAAGGTAACTCCTTCTTATAGGGCAGAATCAGCCTGATCCTTTTGTCCGCAACACTGTTTCACTGAAAGCTCTGGAAGAGGCATCTCCAGGTGGCAGCTGACTCCTCCAGGAGGTAGTGCCACGCCAGCTCCCCTGCTTGCCCCTGGGGTTTCAGCTTTGGTGAATCCCCTGCCTCTGGAGGCAGGCCTAGAGGTGGAGCTAGTGGAGCAGGGGAAGTCGTGGGGCATTGTGCCATTTCCAAGGGGTGTTTTATTTGGCTTCTATTTTTTTGTAAATATTTTTTTCCTCATGAAAATGAACCTCTCTGTATAGCAGATATCAATACTAACCATTGATTTGTTGTTAAGAAGCAACGGCTAACATTGATGGACACTATTGTAGAAGCACTTTAGGTGTTTGATGTTATTTAATCCAAGAAACATGGTAGATGTTATTACTATACCCTCCCCTCCACAGATGAGGGAAGTGTGGCATGGAGTGGGAAGCTCCGTGCCCTGAGTCACTAGGCAAGTGAGTGTCAGAGTCTCGCTCCCAAGGGAGAACCCTTAACAACTGGGTACTAATGGTACCTCCTAATGTGTACCAGCTATTGTGTTAAGCAACATATATATATTCCTTCATTAATCTTTATGCTATACTATGAGGTAGATATTATTTTCCACATTTTACAGATGGGGAAACTGAGGCACAGAGGCTGAGCTCCCATGGCTGACATAGAACTTGCATTCAAACCAAAGCTCATCCAGGCTTCCTTTACTGCTCCTACCCTCATATTCCCAGGATAAGAGAACAAATTATTTTCTGGTGAACAGAAGATAGAAAGTACTTCATGTTAAGAAGAAAAATTCCATGTTAATTAAATAGGCAAAAAAAAAAAGGTTTGAACAGAGCATACGAACCATATAGTAAACCCATGATTTAATTATGACACAATTTCTTGATTTTCTTAAGGTTCACCCTCAGTCATTTTGGGTCACAGATATAAAAGCAGTGCTTATGTTCATAATTAGGTTACAGAGAAGATTGGAAGTGTGATTGTGAAGTAACGAAAGTTACTTCTGATATGATGTCTAGACAAAGCAACAAAACAGTAATGAAGTGTAGATATGTACTGCTCTTGATGCAGAGACTTTTCACAGGAAGGCAAATGCATATTAACATGTAAACATATATGCATACACACACACTGAGGGCATGCAGGTTTTGGCTGGGCTGCTATATTGGAAATAAACTCACTGGTGAGTAAATTTAATTGTAAGTTCTATGTTTGCTTACAGATGTCCAAAGAAAGCTCAGGCACCGGAGAAGGAATAATGCCATTCCTGTATTTTTTTACATTGTATTCACATGAAAGGACTGTTAAAACTTTCACAAGTCATTCATGAAAGAAAGCAGCAGATTAAAGTTCTTTGTAAAGGTGTAATTTTACAGTATTTTTGCTGAATGATGTATTCATGTGGTCCTACTTGAATATTACTATGTCTGATGTTTTGCAATATGAGAAAATCCTTGCAATGAACCCAAATCATAGGAAGGACTAAGGATTCATTCCATTTCCCATTCTGTCTCTTGGCTCAAATCTTCCCAAACACGGAGATAAACAGCTTCTCTGAAACAATAACACTGACCTTTCTTGGAGCTGATTTTGTGGTTAAATATTGAAGGCTCACACAATTTCCATTCTGAAAGGCAGACAAATACAACCAAGAGAAGCTTGATGAAGGAAAAGCACAGAGAAGGTAATGTATTTTTAAGTCAAGGCTCTGGTTTTCCATGGGTGAACTACAGTGAGGTCAAACATTTCAGGTCAGCCTTCACCGTAATTAAAGTTGGAAAATGTTTTCTCTAGCTTCTTCCTGCTTCTCCATTCTGTTTTCCTTTCTTCTTCTGGGTTCCTGTCTCCTCTTTTACCACCACTGTCATCCCCAAAATAACTCTGCCCTCCCGGACCCCTCCAGAAACTACATGATACATTTAATGACTGCAGCACAGACCTTATATTCAAACCCTCTCTCTTCAAATCCTGAGTGTGGACCCATTATTTTAGATGATTCGTATGATTTTTCTGAGGTGCTTTCCTTATTTACAAACTGGGATGAATAATTAATTTATACAGTTGTAAGGATTCCCAAAAGACGCTTATGAAATGCCTGATACACAGTAACTCTGACTCTTAAGATTTTTACTACCCAGGCTATCCCCCTAAAACTGCATTTCTAGTTCAAAATTACTTCTATTCCCTTCCCTTTTCCTCTGTGACTTTATGTCAGTTAACTGAGGAAATAACTAGACAAACTAATTTAAATATGAATTACTGATAACATATAATCAGATTAATGAACAATGTGAATTTGATGAAACACGGATATTAAGTTGTTAACCTTTTTCTTTTTAAAATCATTTCCTTCAACTAATCCTAGTAGAATCTCCATTTTTCTTCCATAGTGACATTTGGGAGAAATTCCGTAGTTTTCTCACCTCTCAGTTATTAAACATCAGCCCGGGCTAACTTGTATCCAGTTTAAATCTCTCTCTTCCTTTCATCAGCAACAAGACCTTGTTGGAAAAGAGTTGGAATTGGGAGGTGAAAAGGTCTGATCCAGGGATTTTTTTTCCCCATCCTTCCTTTTCTGAAGCTTTTTTCTTCTGGTATATTAAAGACAAAGTGATATGGGAAAAAAAGGGTCAGTCAAATGACTCTCACTTCATTGGGGTTGGTCTTTTGTTCTCTTGACTGCGGCAGTTTCCTTGGTGATGATCTCTGAGTGGGAAGACAGCACAGGGTTACATGTGTGAATTCTTTGAGATACCCTGAAGGGGCCTCCCAGCTATGTAGTTCTCTGAGATGATCTTACAGATGATCTGCTATACCTTGAACTCTTGCATCAAATGAGTCCTTACAGGTCTGATTCCAGACAACAAGGCTGTTGTTCAAGGGGATATAAATTGGAGTTTGAGAGAGGTTTGCCATTATCTCCCACATTACATCACTTGGGTAGGCAGTGTCTAATCTATGCATCCATTTCTGCATCCTGTTTAAGAGAATTGTATTTGGGTCATTTTTGTCTTCGCTTACTTTGAACAATGTAGGGCAGAGGCAGGCACAACACTTGAAAAGGTAAAGAATTAATTGGCTCTAACAAAGGTGGAAAAACTGGCAAATATGGAACCAACAAAAGCTAAAATATATTTCATTTAGGCAGCCAAAATCTTAGGGAATAAATACTCAGCATTCCTAACTGTATCTACTCTCATATTGGGAATACTCCCTACAGAGAAGGAGTTTTCTCTTGGAGGCCTTGTCATGTCATCAGATTTGTGCTACCAGAAAAGGGACACTCACATTTAACATCTGGGCTGTCAGAAGTACCCTGGCATTTTGACACTCTAGTCATGTATCTGAGCAAGGTTATTGGTGAAACTTCAACTGAAATCGTTACCACTCCTTAAACAAATTCTAAGCCAATACTCATTACAAGAAAGCTATTACGAGAAAGTATAATTGTACCATGGCATAAAGCTCCAGGTATTTCACTTGCTTGTTTGGCTCTTAACAAGAAATTAAAGTTCAGGTTTCTTTTGCACAGAGTAGAAGTCTGTACAAAAAGATTTTTTTTTTAAAGAGCCAATATACCTTACTTAGAAAAGTGGTTCTATCTCCATTATGGCAAGGGCAAGATCAAATAGTCTTCCTCTTATTAGCTACTAGAAACAAAGAAATTTTTATACACTTAATGGTCTGTGCATATACCCACACTATAATGAAATGCAAACACTCACTTTAAATTATTGTTACAATCTTCAGTATGTATAACTTCTTTGAAACTTCTATCAGGTTAGAACTTATGATCTCCCTCTGGTCAGTAAAACTGTTACCTTTATGGTCAGTTAGCTCTTTACCTACTAATCACATTTTCACTTGGAAGATGAATCTCATTTTGGACAACAGAGTCTTGCTTCATGTCAGGAAATTTTTACCTTTCCTTTCTTTTTGTTTCCTGTTTGCACTGGCCAATTTCCCTATGTCTGTGCTTTGAGTACCCTTTGTCCTCTGTATTACTTCCATCAGGCATTCTCTTCCACTCTCTTTCCTGAGATTCATGAAATATTTGTCCAGCTGTTTTTAATAACAGCCTTAAAAGCAGACATAAGCCCCAAATGTGCACCTGCTCTTTATAAGGGGGTGAGCCAGGGCTTATTGTGTACACAGAACTCATGATAGCACCTTCCCATTGCACAAACATTCCACTTCTCTCACACATGCTCTGTGGTTCATTCTTTCTCTTTTGACCACATTTAGTGAGTATTGTATATTTGATTAGAGTCATGCATTCAAAATGTAATTTTTTGACTTACTGTCTATATTAACAAAATATAAAAGTAGTTTACATGAATAATGCAGTCTACAAAAGGTAGAAAAATATTAGCAAAAAAATTAAAACCAAAAATTACTCCATATAAGATTTGAAATCAGTGTACATATTCTAAGTAATAAAATTAATTCAAGTGGTTGTTGTTTTGTGTGTGTGTAGAACTTTTATGGAAGCTTACACTAACTGTCAAATGATAGTTGTGAGAATGAATTTTAAGTGTTTTTCAAAAGTATTTGAAGTTCTGAGTAGAAAAATATTTCTTAGGAATATTGTATAATTTTTAAATATACCATTTGCAACAACATGGATGGAGCTAGAGGGTATTATGCTCAGTGAAAAAAGCCAAGCCGAAAAAGACAAGTATCAAATGATTTCACTCATATGTGGAGTATAAGAACAAAGAAAAAAACTGAAGGAACAAAACAGCAGCAGACTCACAGAACCCAAGAACGGACTAATAGTTACCAAAGGGAAAGGGACTGGGGAAAATGGGCGGGAAGGGAGGGATAAGAGGGAAAAAGGGGCATTACGATTAGCAGATATAATGTTGGGGGGCACGGGGAGGGTAGTACAACTCAGAGAAGACAAGTAGTGATTCTATAGCATGTCACTACGCTGATGGACAGTGACTGTAATGGGGTTGGTCGGGGGGACCTGATGAAGGGGTAGTTTAATAACCATAATATTGCACATGTAATTGTAGATTAATGATAATAAAATAAATTATATTAAAAAATATATATATATAAATGATAGAACATAAGTTTTCAACAGAAATAATCTGGCATCTTAACAAACAAAGGGAAAGCAATCTTTATCAAATTCATCAGAGGCATACCTAGTTCACATTTTGGCTGGAGGTTGAATGGCTGAATGTTAAAATCAACAGTTGGCCAAGATGGATATGATAATAATGAACGGACAGGTCAAATGCAAAAATAAGTCTGAAATGTTACTAGAGTTTAGTTATTGAAATTTTGTTATAATTTTAGTAATTGCATTCTTGACATTATAGAGCAGAAGTATTTTTCAGCATTGTCAACTGGTAGATTGCTCCTGTGGTAATCATATTACATATTAGACTTAACAGAAGTTGGTTTTCAACTGAGGTTGATGGGCACATGAATTCCTTTGTCTAATTCTTAAAATTGAAGGACAGCTGATGTGACCAAGTTACTAGCTTGGATAATAGCTGAAGGAAACAATGTGACCAAGTTACTCGGCTTCCCGAATTGTAACTAAGTTTCCTTTGTCTTTAGCTAATGGACTAAACGGTGATGAAAAGATGATGCTAATGATGTAGCCTCACAAACTGAAGCTATGTATCAACCCTGAAGAAAATGCCTTTCTGAATATTTTCAGAAGCAGTCTTGCAATTGTCAATCTCCTTATATTTTTACGTCTAATATTTTCACATATCTTTTCTGTTTCACACAATCACTTGAGAACAATTGGTCCTTAAGCCTAGGACTAGAACTTTGGTAATAGAAAAATACTATTAACTTTCAGGATAATAAAATTGTTCTTGAGCTTCTATCTGCCACTCAGGTTTCTGTTTCTCATTGGCAAGTATGACATTTCCCCGGAGGATGACAGGAGGCCCTGTTCGTCAGGCAGCATGTAAAAATACACTTCATGGTACATTGGTTTGATTTCTTCAGCAGGTTTTGTCAAAGTAAAGCTTTGCAAGCAACCACTGGTTGTCGGTATGTCCTGAGAGTTTGGTATTGTTATCTGCAGAGTATATAATAAGGCTTGCTTTCTTTTGTTCAAGCAGCCCTTGAACATGTAATGGCTTTAATTCTGTCTTGGTTGAACTCATGTATAAGTGCAAGATAAGGCAGTTTAAATATCTTAATAACACGAGGCTGTACTTGGTGAGGTAGCCTTTCATTGCAATTTTACATTTTACAGTGATCAACAACATTTTAAATATTCAGTTGTTCATAATGAATCCAACATACATAGATGGATAGACATCTGATAAACTAGGATAATGTAAATGGTAGAATCTAGGTCATAGTTATATGAAGTCCCTGTAATGTTTTTTCAACCTTTTTATGTTTGAAGTTTTCATAGTTAGGAGAAATAATAATTCTAAAACAGCACGCCTTATATTGTAGGTCAGGATTTCTGGGGAAAAAGATAGGTTTGCAAATAGGAAGTTCCTTGGGAGTGCTCATGTAGAATACTTGTGATGGATGGAGAAAGCAGAACTGAGCACAGGGAGAAGTTCCAAACATGGCTTTAGCTGACCGCTTAACCAGTTATGAATGCATTCTGCCTGCAGTGAGGGGGTTGGGGCCAGGTAAGGTAGCTTCCTTTCATGGGAGGCAGCTCATGGGGAAGGATGCAGCGATGAATCTCAGCAATGTTCCTGGCTGCAGGAAGAATGAATGCCTCAGTAGTATGCCACACCTTAGTGTCATTGTAACTTATAAATATTTTTAATGATGTTAAAGTGACTATAAAAACTACCTATATAATCAATATACTCATTGATCACACATGAGTTTATGTTCAGTTGAAGCCAGTGTAACACAGTATTTGCTAGTACCCATGCCAAAAACAAACTTGGTTCAACTTATACACATGAATTAAGAAGATCAATGTTTCTTTTCAGAAAAATCAACCCATAACTTGTTTTGAAAAACAAAGCTGCTCAGTACAAGTTAACAGAAATTTCTTTTAATTGACTTGAAAACTGTTAATTCCTCTTATAGAAACTGCTGTCTATGTCCACTCTCAAAATCTCCATGTCATTTTTTCCCTTCATTATTGAGTTACCTTTTTATACAAAAATCCAATTAAATGTAGCTATATCGATGTTGATCATATAAATCTTCTAACTAAAATAAAGACTATCTGGTATACTATTAAATAAATGTATTTAGTATGATAGTTGCCATTTCTTGTATGTTTATATCATGTGTATCAGAAATCAGTCATATGCTTTAAATATATTACATGTATCATACTCAGAAAATCTGCAAGATAAATATTATTATGCATTGAGACAAAAAAATGAAGATTAGAGAGATTTTTGATTTTTCTATTTCTCTTTTTTTAAATATAATTTGTAGACTCTGATGGTCATGAAACATGGACAGTATTGTAGCTATGTCATTATGTGTGGGGGCAGAGGCCATGACTCAAAACTCATCATTATGGCAACTATGCCTTGACTGTAGTGGTCACAGGATAATTTATGTGTTTAAAAAACACATACCGTGAGCTCTGTCCTCTTAACAAATGTTTAAGTGTACATCACTATGTTGTTAAGTACAAACACAATGTTGTACAGATCTTTAGAACTTTTATATCTTGTATAACTGAAGTTTTATACTCATTTAACTCCAACTTCCCATTTCTCCCTCCTCCCAGCTCTTGGCTACCATTTTACTGTCTGCTTCACTGAATTTGACTCTTTTCGATATCTCATATAAGTGAAATTATGCAGTTAGTAAAATGTCCTCAAGATTCATTCATCTTGTAGCATGAGACAGGATTTCCTTCTTTTTATGGCTGAATAATACTCCCTTGTATGAATACACCACATTTTGTTTATTCATCTACAGATGGACAGTTAGGTCACTTCTACATGTTGGCTATTGTAAACAGTTTTTTCAACTATTCTGGATAAATACCCAGAAGTGGGATTGCTGGATCATATGGTAGTTCTATTTTTAATTCTTTGAGTAAACTCTATACTGTTTTCATAGCAGCTGGCCATTTTTTTATATTCCTATCAACAGTGCACAGGAGTTCCAATTTCTCCACAAGGGGTAATTTCTTAAAACTATTTTGTTTTGTGACTTCAGAGTGGTTTGGTGAAACCAGATATTGATTGAGTAGCATCATTGCTAGGTCTGGATATCCATCTAATATATGGTTGTACTAAAAATCTCCAAAAAAAAAAAATGATGGCTTTCCTTTGCTCTGCACTGGAATTTATTCTGGGGAGCTATGGAGCTATAATTGCTAGGCCAAAAATCACTGATATGAAGTTCAAAAATGTCATAGTGAGCTGTTTATGGATTTTTTCCCCATATTTTGGAAAAGTAAAAGCAAAACCATGACTTTAGATGTGGTTTCTTAAAGTAGAAAGATTCATGTGTCAGGCAGCACTGTTTCTACTGCTGTTAATAGCAGAAAAAGGACACACAGTATTCCCGGATGAGACTGTCAGCTGGGGCTTCCATCAAAATTAAGAGGCATTTCTTGAGCACAAAAGAAGCCTGAGGCATCATTTAAATCACCATAGAGTGGTGTGACTGGAAGTCAGTGAATTCTGAAAGAGCACATGCTATTTCTTCCCTTTGTAACTGAGTCACTGCCCAGCAGAACAGTCCAATTAAACAAGCTGATGTTCTGGGTTTTACTTACATCTGGGAATCACATTTGGAAAATAAGTACAGGGTCACTGCTAATGGCCATCACCTGCCATACTGTGTGCCAGGTAAGGTCTTTCTATCAGTGCTTCTGACATCGCAAGCCTGGGATATCACAATAATGGTGACAGTTTGGAAACAGGATGCTAGAACTCAAGAGGCTAAGTCAGCTGACATACTGATAATTGCCAGTTGAAATGTAGTACTGACTTGTTGATAAAAAAGATCACCTGAGGCATAGTGGAATTACCTTGGACCTTCTACCATTCTTGGGACAAAAAACACTGATACATGTGTATAACATCTCTTTTAATGTGCAAATTCTTTTTAATCTGAAACTGGGGTAAAGAAAGAGCTATTTGAAATGAAGTTAATTTTGAATCATAAGGATGAGAATTCCCATCCCGTAGCCATAATTTGGGGCTGTAGAAAAAGCTGGTAAAACTTAGAACGAATGCTGAGACTGAAGCCAGCTTGAAATGGGGTTAAGTCTGAAGAACTGAGAATACCCAGGAAGGTCAGATGAAGGAAAAATGAAAGGATAATCATATGGAGAAATGTTTTTAACAGCTTCACTATAATCAGAAGAGGAAGTTGAAGGTCCACAAGGAGGTATGGAGCTACCCATTACATGTATGAACAATAATTATAGGGTTCAAGTTTGTTAAAGATACCTCTAAGACAAGGGAGCAAGAGATGAGATTCTGTAGCGAATCTTGCTAATATTGCTCATCTCAGTGCTGGCCTGATAAATTCTGGGTCCATTTATATAATTTCCTTTCTACTGTTGGGGAAATATAATTGAAAACAAGATCTCTCAACCCAGAAAACTTCTCTACAAAGGTAGTATGGAAAACAGTTTTGTTATTGAGTAAGCATAAGAATATGATGAATATTGATGCCGGGGTTCTTGTTCACGAAGCTGAAGAATGAGCTTAGCAAACACCCAAGGTAGGAGAGCAAGGTACAGGCTTTTATTTAGAAATAAAGCGAAAGGACAGAGCTCCCGGCTCCTGCCAGGAGGGGACAAGAGAGCCCAGCGTGGTGCGTTGTCTAGGGGATTTTACAGGCAGATGAGGATTTTTCGAGAACATGAAAAAAAAGGCTTAGGGGTGTAGACCTGCTAAGTGGTGTCTGAACACCTGAATTAACTTACACAAGGAATTTCCCGCTCTCTCCGGACACTAGGTCTTGGTCTAGGAGCATATCAAAAGGCGGCCTACCCACCCCCCAAGGTGGGCTGAGGTATTGTCTGTTTGCTAAAGATTAAGTTAAGAATCTTGCTTCTTAAACTTCCTGGGTGTTAAAATGCAATCTTATCTTTAAGGTAGAATCTTCCCTGCCTTTTACTATGTTGTGTACAGCTGGGTCTGCATGCTAAATTAGTTGCCCAGTTTGCAAAACCACTCCATTAGATCTGAAAGAGGAAAGACAGCACATAGGCCTGGGCCTTTTAGCATGCTAAAGTGAATCTTACACATGATTACAAATGATTAGCATAATAAAAACATGTGCTATTCTTCTTTGTCTGGGGAACATTAACTGATCTTACTGAAGAATGACTCTAGAGCTTAATGTTTAACACAGAGTTTTGGTAGGGGGTTTCCTTGCATGTAGTTACATTGCTCTGACTACAAATATTCTGCCTTGCTTTTTCCGGAGGCCCTCCCCCTACTCTGACTACACCCAGGGTACCTGTCTCATTTTTATATAATTTCCTTTCTGCTGTTGGGGAAATATAATTGAAAACAAGATCTCTCAACCCAGAAAACTTCTCTACAAAGGTAGTACAGAAAACAGTTTTCTTACTGAGTAAACGTAAGAATATGATGAATATCACAGGAAGTTTGCTAGGAGATAGAAAAGACAGAAAGGAATCTCACATTTTATAGATTTAAGCAGATACAGCCCATTACATACATGTTCTCAAGATAAACAATAGCTAATTCTCATGTAAAAGGCTTTGACAGCACCACTGATTGACACAATTCATCCTAGATTCACCTCCCAATTGGTGAGTACTCTTGCGCTAACAGACTTTGTCCAGAGGAAAAATAAGCTCATACTTTTAAGAGAGGGGATAGTTTTGCAGCTTGGAGCAGGGACACTGGATTTATACGCCTCCCCTGCCTAGGAACTGGGAGATGCAGCGGTTATCTCCTTTGATGTTTACATTTCAAAGAGATGACTCTCAGGGCCTTGAGAAAGACATTCTTGAGTCATAAAACTGGCAAAAGACCTACTTTTTAGAAGGATTTATATACAGTTCAAAGAGAGGAGAAAGCACATACAATTACAAATTTTCTAAAGTAAATGCTCTAAGAAAAAGAAAGGAAGGTAAATCTATTTATTTTTAACAGGGGGAATTAGGCTTCTTAATTTTAATTTGTATTTGTCTTTACATTACTCATAAGTAATATTTCTGGCACATTCCATCTTCTGGCACAATAGCATTGTGACTTCCTCTTAACATAACAAAAAATATATGAACCATCTCTCTGTGATAGTAGTTGTTTACTTAGTACCTGTTTTTTGAGAAAATACGTACTGTTCAAATATTACCATAAATTCAGATACTTATTCACATCAGTTTATATTTTGTTACTCTAGACAGTGTCTACATCTATTTAAAACCAATAGGATCTTCATATTCAAAGCATAACGGTCTATAGTCAAGCTCTATTTCTTGATATAACCCAAGACTACCTCCATCATTGGCTGAAAACATGGAAAACACTAGTACTACCTAAAATAGCATTAACTGATCCGCTGAAATCACTGTTAAATCACCTGGGCACTGAGTTACTGCATTTCAATGCCAAATTGCATTTCAAAATCAATTACTTGATTAACGAGGAATGAACCTCATGACATACTTTAGCTCCTCCTGATTCCAGTTTGCACAGAATCTGGCAGATCTGATCATCTGAACTCTCAGACACTGTAGGGTCTGTAACAGGAAAGAACAGGAAGGAGGGAGCATTTGTGTACTAGCTCTCATCCTCTGCTTGTGGTCGTCCCGTGGATTGGTAGCTCCTTCACCCATCCAGAATCATTCATATGAATCCCACCTGGGGCCTTGGCAAAGCCCTGAGGCAATACAGGGGGGCAGAAGAGGGGAGGTGCTGACAGCTGCCTGGTCACAGCACGCCAAGCTAGTTGCAGAAGCAAAGGTCAGAGTAAAAGTTGGGCCAAGAGGAGGCGAGGTAGGGTACAAGATAGCAGCTCACATCCTGGTTCCTTCAGAGCTGCTTCAGGGGTAAGGGGAGCCTTCCACTGGATGCCTGTGGCACACTGGGGAAAGGTCTTTCATGTGGAGCAACCTAATTTTTTCAAACCTCCCTTGTTTTCTTAAGACAGTTGAGATATTAGTATATTAGGGACATTTTATTCATATCACTTGAAGAACTTAAAACTTGACATGTCCCAAACTCTGGCTTCCTCCTCCTGACCACTCCCAAAGTGCTCTTTCTGCAGGACACCCCCCACGAAACGACCCCAGCATTTCCTCAGCTTCTCAGGCCACACCTTGGAACCCGGTGTGACCGCTCTCCTTCTCATATTCCATATCCAACACACCAGCGATCTTGTCTGCTGCACTTTGCAATGGATTCTGAGCCCTTCACCCCACCCAGCTCCACCACTGCCTAGTAGTCAGGGGCCGTGCCGCCTCTCAGGCGGGCCTGGCCATTTCTGTTTCCACTCCTGCCTCTGAAGTCTTCTCCCTGCCCAGTAGCTGGAGGTGCTGCTTTTTAAAATGTTAAGCTGTATCATTACCCTGTCTTAACTCTTCTGTCATTCCCACCCAGTTTCAAATAAAATCCCAAATCTCTGTTATGGCCTTGTTCCTACATGATCTGGCCTTAGGGATCTATCTATCTATTATTGACCAAGAAAAAGCAGGCAAAACTGGAAAAGAAACAAAGGTCTTTTGGGGTGTCAGAATTGCAATTCGGGGAGAACAGATCCTGGTAGCAACCGAAAATGTGTCTCTCCCGCACATGGAAGCAGGGAGTTTTTATGAGAAAGAGGAAGAAGGGACAATTGAATGATTTGGATGGCGGAGGAGGAGGAGAAATAGAATTACTGATGGGCACTAACAGGCTGAGCTGCTTCATTAACACTTTGACAAATTTATCCCTGCTATCCAGTGAAACCAGTCCCGGTATGCCTTAGTTAACTAGCCCATCTCTGTAAAGTCTGTACTCAGTTTTTTCTTTCTGGTCTCTGTTCTATTCGGGTGCCAGTTGCCCTGTTAATTTTATAACAGTCATTTGTAAAAACAACTCTGACCCAGTTCATATGTTACCTTATTGTTATTATTATTTTTTTTTGCAGAACTTATTACTTGTTTTATATATATACACACATAGAGACAGGTAATATATATAATACATATATGTGTGGTGTCTGTTTATCAGTTTGCTTATTGTATCGCTCACCAGAGTATTTGCTACATGAGGGAAAGGACCATTGAATTCACCATTGTATTCCCGTGTTGAGAACAGTTCTTGGCGCATGAAAGTTCAATAAGTGTTAAATTAATTAAATCAGATCAAATGACACTTGGGTTGTCAGATATCCCTTTTACTTTGTACCACTCAGAAGCTACTAGTTAATAATAGTAATCATAGCATTTCTGTAAGTCTTTGGCAGTGTCAGCTAATTTATATATAACCATGGCCATAGTCAAATTTACTTTCTGTTCACTCCATAGTTTAGTGAGGATCTTCTGGGAGAACAGTAATTTAGGAGCTGCATCTGGTGAATACTCCATGCTCTTCAATGTGATAAAGTCATCTAGGCAGCAAGTAGGAAACAGAACTTGGAAGACTGTGGAGGACATTGTAGGACCTGCTCTTGGAAATGACATACATCTTTCCTACCAACACCCCATTGTTCTGAATTTAATCCTATGGCCCTACCTAATTGTAGGGGGAGGCTAGAAAATAGAATTTAGCTGTGTTCCCAGGATGAAATGTAAATGTATTAACCTGTCACAATTGACATATGGATGATCTTCTTTAATCCTTAAAAATCCCTGAGAGATAAGTACTCTATCCCCATTTAGAGATGAAAAAAGCTGACCCTCAGAAAAGTTGAGCTACACAACAAAGATCATATGGCTGACTCTGTGGCAAAGCCAGGGCTTCACTCCAGGTGTCCTATGATTTTCCCAGTCATTTTGGTCATACTGGTACTGCCAGTTCCAGACAGACCATCAATCATTTTGATGAGGCTGACTTTGCTCATGATTTTATCTATGCTTACACATTGATTAAAAATGCATATAGGCCTTGGCCTTGTATATTTTTTAATATGTTTGTTAACATGTTGTGATTTTTCTTTATACTTTAGTCCTATTCATTCTAAGTGTCTTTTTGATCTTCCCAATCACAGTATTTTCAATACTTACCAATAATAAAAATAATATAATAAAACTCTTTTTTCCACATTTCCATTGCCTTGGATAATGTGTTTAAAATCTTAGTTGATGGCCTGAAATATGTTGCCTTATTGACTAATGTTTCTGATTTTTTTCATTTGAATCATTCCCATTTTGATAGAGACAGGAATGGTATTCTTGACTGCCTCCAGTTGCCAAACACTGATTCTTTGGGAAGAATTATATCCCTATCCATTGATAATCAAGCAAAGCATCAATAAAATAAGTTGGAATCAATGAAAATGTAAGCTGTAGTTCAAAGCCAAGTGAGAAAATTCCTAGAATATACCAGTTGCGGGGTCTCACACAGAATCTGCTACCCAGGTGCTGGTCCTCAGTGTTGTGGGTCCAGAAACTATGAATAAACCCCTCAAAAATCTCACCAAATAAATTCATGAGACACTGATAACCAAAACAGACTCCTAATTCTCCATTTAAAGGAAAATACGTGATGTTCAGTGACTAGAGCACTCATTTCCTTTATCTAGGACACTCCTTCTTGCTTTTAAGATATTAAGGAAACAAAATTATAGGACTAATGATTTCATAACAAATAATTATGAAATTTGGTAGTTAAGGGGACATTTTGTCCACATCACAAAATTAAAACACAAAACAAAACAATAGCAACAATAAATCTTCCCTAGGGAATGGAAAGCTCTTTTACAATAGATATATTTCCAAATCTTGAGGACAGTTGGATAAATACAAGACCAAATTCATGTCATCTCTTTCAACATTTTCTGAGATTCATATAATCCACCCAGGCCTCTCTGTGAACATATTCTTTCTTCAGAGAGATCACAAATATTAATAAGACTAATTGTTTTCAGGTAGCAATATTTTTAATGGAAAGAGAATAGAATTTGAAATTAGGCAAATCTAAAATTAAATTCATTTCACAGCCACTTATCTGAGGAATCATTTTTAAAAACTATTTTACTGTGGTAAGAATAGTTAACATGAAATCTACCTTCTCAATAAATTTTAAATGTACAATACATTATTGTTGATTATAGGTACAATGTTGTAAAGTAGATATCTAGAGATTATTCATTCTGTTTAAGTGAAACTTTACATTGTTAATTAATAACTGTTAATAACTGGGAATCCCCCCCCCCGTCCTTGCCAACCATCATTCCACTCTATAATTCTATTAATTTGACTATTTTATAAATTCCTCATGTAAGTGGAATTTGCCTTTCTGTGACTGACTTATTTCACTTGATATACTGTCCTCAGGATTCATCCATGTTGTCACATATTGCAGCATTTCCTTCTTTTCAAAAAGCTGAATAGTATTCCATTTTACATATATACCACATTTTCTATGTACATTCATCTGTTGAAAGACATTTAAGTTGTTTCCCCATCTTGGCTACTATGATGCAGCAATGAACACAGGAGTGCTAATATCTCTTCAAGATCCTGATTTCAATTCTGTTGGATAAATACTCAGACGTGGAACTTTCAGATCACATAGTACTTCTCTTTTAAACTTTGGAGGAACCTCCATACTGTTTTCCATAGTGGTTGCACCAATTTACATTCCCACCAACAGTGCACAAGGATTCCAGTTTCTTTATTTCCTTGCCAATGCTTACTATCTTTTTTTAAATAACAGCCACCCTGACAGGTGTGAGGGAATAGTTCATTGTGGTTTCGAGTTTCATTTCCCTGATTATTAGTGATGATCAGCATCCTTTCAAATACCTTCTGGTCATTAGGATGTCTTCTTTGAAGAAACGTCTATTCAAATCTTTGCCCATTTTTAAATTGGATTATTTTTTGCTATTTAGTTGTAGAAGTTCTTTGTATATTATAGATACTAATCTTTTATCAGATACATGGGTTGCAGATATTCTACCATTCTGTAGGTTGCCTTCTCATTTTGTTGATTATTCCCTTTGCTGTGCAGAAGCTTTTTAGTTTGAGGTAGTCCAACTTGTCCATTTTTGCTTTTATTACATGGGCTTTTGGTGTGAGAACCATAAAACCATTGCTGAGACCAATTGTCAGCAAGCTTTTTTGCCTATGTTTCTTTTAGTAGTTTCATGGTTTCAGGTCTTATATTTAAGTCTTAATCTGTTTTGAATTGATTTTTTGTGTATGATATGAGAAAGGGACTCAGTTTCATGTCTCTGCATGTGGCTTTTTCTAGCATCATTCATTTAAGAGATGAATCATTTCTAAGCTGCAGATAGCATAACACTTCTCCAGAATCCTCAGAATCTTCTGTTACTGGGGCTTACTGTAAACTCCAGATGTATTATTTTTTTATCCTATTTATCTTAAGGGTCAGAGCTACTTGAATCACATTCTGAACCAAAATGAGGAATCTTTTCTTCTCTGGGCTCTTGTCAAGACTCGTAGCCTTTTTTGGCATTTGATAAGTAGGTCATACTTTATGTATTAGGCCTAATGTAGAATATGCTGTTTTTGGAACCTGAAAATGTGAACCAGACATGTGTCTCACTTTGTGCTGGAAGATCTGAGTTGCAGAAATTCCTTCTTTATACTGAGGGCATTTGCATTACATGCCACATACTACTGGTGCTTATGAAAACTTCACTGATGAAGCGGGATCTTGAATCTTTGTAGGTTGTGTTTTCCACCCTCCCAGAGCATGTTTGTCTTACAGAAGCCTCCAATTTACATTTTAATCTGATTAACATAATGTCATTGATATAGTAGCCAATGTGATGTTCTCTGGAATGTTTATATGGCTCAGGTTATTCTGGACTATACTTTGAAAGAGACAAGGAAAATTTAAATAGTTTTGGGGTAAGACCATATATGACTACTGTTGTCCATCCTATTTGAATGTGAACAGTTTCTGATCCATCTTAATTATAGGGATAGAAAAGAAGGTATTCAGCACATCAGGGGCCACAGAACATGGGTTGAAAACTGGTTAATTGGCTCTAGCATAGATAACATATCTGACACAGGAGCTGAAATTTGGGCTTCTACATGGTTGAATTTCTGGATTTATTTAATTTTTGTCAGGATGAGACTTTTGAATTAAGTGGGATATGATGGGGACCAGTGCCCAGTCATATTTTATGTCTTAACTATGACACTAATCTCTTCGATTCTTTTGGTAATATGTTATTGTTTTTCATTTATTATATTTACTATCTTGGCCAGAGGAGGAGGGGCAGACTCAGAGGGCTTCCCTTGTCCTTTTCCTCTATTATGTCTCTGATGCCACAGCTCAAGGAAGTAATGTGAGTGTTCCACCAATTACCAACTAGGACTGGTACTATTATACATTTAGGGAGTGGGAAATAACATTTGGGTTTGACCACAGTTGTGGGCTAAACCTGCTGTGGAACAACATGTATTACCTAGATAACATCTATGTATATTCTATTATGGCGTGATGGTGGCATTTTTGTCCTCCATATATCAATACCAATATAGACCCTGTATACTAACATTCTCAAAAGATTCAGAGGAATCCTCTTTTCCCCAACGTACGGTTAACCAAGTAAATAGCTGTAGCTTCCTTTAGGGAATGACAGAGGAATTTTCTAGGGCATATACTTGTCATAATTTTGTATGATGCTACCTCACAGGAACCCATAACTTTCTTTCAGTCAGTTAGTTACATCTGAAAACTAGCTTAAGTCCAGAGATTGTGCAATGGGTCAATTTTATTTTTTCATTGATATTTTTTCACATTTTATTATGAGTTTTATTTAAAATAAAGGAAAGTTCCTAGCCACGGCAATCAGACAAAACAAAGAAATACAAGGCATCCAGATTGGTAAAGAAGAAGTCAAATTGTCACTATTTGCAGATGACATGATATTGTACATAAAAAACCCTAAAGACTCCACTCCAAAACTACTAGAACTAATATCTGAATTCAGCAAAGTTGCAGGATACAAAATTAACACACAGAAATCTGTTGCCTTCCTATACACTAATGATGAGCTAACAGAAAGAGAAATCAGAAAAACAATTCCATTCACAATTGCATCAAAAAGAATAAAATACCTAGGAACAAACCTAATGAAGGAAGTGAAAGACCTATACCCTGAAAACTACAAGACACTCCTAAGAGAAATTAAAGAGGACACTAACAAATGGAAATTCATCCCATGCTCTTGGCTAGGAAGAATAAATATTGTCAAAATGGCTATACTACCTAAAGTAATCTACAGATTCAATGCAATCCCTATCAAACTACCAACAGCTTTCTTCAATGAACTCAAACAAATAATCCTAAAATTCATATAGAAGCACAAAAGACCCCGAATAGCCAAAGAAATCCTGAGAAGGACAAAAAAAACAGGGGGAATTACACTCCCTGACTTCAAGCTCTACTACAAAGCCACAGTAATCAAGACAATTTGGTATTGGCACAAAAACAGACCCACAGACCAGTGGAACAGAATAGAAAATCCAAACATTAACCCAAACATATACAGTCAATTAATATTTGATAAAGGAGCCTTGGATATACAATGGGGAGATGACAACCTCTTCAGCAGCTGGTGTTGGAAAAACTGGACAGCTACATGTAAGAGAATGAAACTGGACTACTGTCTAGCCCCATACACAAAGGTAAACTCAAGGTGGATCAAAGACCTGAATGTAAGTCATGAAACCATAAAAGTCTTAGAAAAAAACATAGGTAAAAATCTCTTGGACATAAACATGAGCGACTTCTTCATGAACATATCTCCCCGGGCAAGGGAAACAAAAGCAAAAATGAACAAGTGGGACTATATCAAGCTGAAAAGCTTCTGTACAGCAAAGGACACCATCAGTAGAACAAAAAGACATCCTACAGTATGGGAGAATATATTCATAAAAAACGTATCTGATAAAGGGTTGACATCCAAAATATATAAAGAACTCATGCACCTTAACAAACAGAAAGCAAATAATCCAATTAAGAAATGGGCAGAGGACATGAATAGACACTTCTCCAAAGAAGAAATTCAGATGGACAACAGGCACATGAAAAGATGCTCCACATCGCTAATCATCAGAGAAATGCAGATTAAAACCACAATGAGATATCACCTCACACCAGTGAGGATGGCCAACATCCAAAACACAAACAACAACAAATGTTGGCGAGGATGTGGAGAAAAGGGAACCCTCCTACACTGCTGGTGGGACTGCAAATTAGTTCAACCATTGTGGAAAGCAGTATGGAGGTTCCTCAAAAAACTCAAAATAGAAATACCATTTGACCCAGGAATTCCACTCCTAGGAATTTACCCTAAGAATGCAGCAGCCCAGTTTGAAAAAGACAGATGCACCCCTATGTTTATCGCAGCACTATTTACAATAGCCAAGAAATGGAAGCAACCTGAGTTTCCATCAGTAGATGAATGGATAAAGAAGAGGTGGTACATATACACAATGGAATATTATTCAGCCATAAGAAGAAAACAAATCCTACCATTTGCAACAACATGGATGGAGCTAGAGGGTATTATGCTCAGTGAAATAAGCCAAGCCGAAAAAGACAAGTATCACATGATTTCACTCATATGTGGAGTATAAGAACAAAGAAAAAAACTGAAGGAACAAAACAGCAGCAGACTCACAGAACCCAAGAACGGACTAATAGTTACCAAAGGGAAAGGGACTGGGGAAAATGGGCGGGAAGGGAGGGATAAGAGGGAAAAAGGGGCATTACGATTAGCAGATGTAATGTTGGGGGGGCACGGGGAGGGCTGTACAACTCAGAGAAGACAAGTAGTGATTCTATAGCATCTCACTACGCTGATGGACAGTGACTGTAATGGCTTTGGTGGGGGGGACCTGATGAAGTGGGTAGTTTAATAACCATAATATTGCACAAGTAATTGTAGATTAATAAAAAAAAAGGAAAGAAAGTAGAGGGAAAAAAATGTGTAGTGAAAATTGGGAGGTGAATATTAAATAGCCACTTTAATAAAAGTAAATTTAAATTAAAAAATAAATAATATAAAATAAAATAAAGTTGAAAGGGCTGTTTGGTGAATACCTATAACCTAGATTCTACAATTAATATTTTTCTGTAATTATTTATCAAAAACCTAACCATCTTCTTATTCATCCCTCTATCAACCTATCAAACAATTTTTAATGCCTTCAAAGCAATTTGCTTCATTAGTATACTTCAGCCTTAAGCATTTTAGAATGCATATATCATCTAGAATTTAATATCTGTGTTAAGACCTTCTTCCCACAGTACAGTTCCAACCAAATCCACAGAGTAGGGAAATAACTCACCTTATTCCTTTCATTTCCTTTTGGTGACTTTCTCCACTGTTTGTATTGCCTGACAAAGGATTTTAAATATCTATATACCTAGAAAAGAAGAGGGGACAATGGAGTGTCAAAACAAATGCTACTTTTGGGCCAGAACAAAACTCCTGCTCTAAAAGAAAATAGAAAAAATAAGCTATTCTTTTTACTTACATTGAGCAGCTTGATAAGCAAGGAACATCATTTCTAACATGAAAGATGTGTCTTTGTTTTTATTTGTGTGAAAAATGATTTCCCTTGATGTTTAACAAAATTGTTTGATACATTTCTTTTCAATTTGCCAAATTATAAAGAGTAATGAGTTTTAAAGGGAACAGTTGCCTTTTGAGTCAAACCATTTATTGATTATCCAAAGTCTGAAAAAGAAAACTAAGACAAAGGAGGTCTTGATAAATTTGAGGGGTTTGTCATTGGAAGATTTTGCTTTTAATGTGGCTTGTTAAAAGGGAAAGAAATCTCCTTTTTCCTCTAAATAATACAAACCAACAGGAAAATAATAATATGAACATAAGTAAAGATATTTGTGGTGGCTTTAGATTTTATCTTTTTTCTTCTGTTACTGCTCATAATACTGACTTTTTCCTCTTTATACACAATTTATCTGGGCCCTGCAGAATGATGTGGCAGAGTGAGAATTGGGCCTTGTATTCATGTACATAAAGGTTTGCAAAATGACTTTGCTATTTCCCAGTTGTGTACTTGAGGAAGTCTCTCACTTTTTTAAACCCCATTTTTCTTTTCCAGGAAATGGTGAGAAATAATGCCTTTTTAAAAATATACTTTTGAAAATGTTGAACAGTGGATAGCTTCTATTGTTATAATTATGTTATTCAGCAAACATTGAGGAATTATTATATTCACACAGTCTGATGTATCTTAAAAATGTAAAGTTGATAAATCCCTAATAGAAAGATTCATATTGTCTAAAAGAAAATTAAGAAAATCAACAGTTAGTATGTTTTGTAATGATGCTATCGGAGAAGAAGACATTGACTGGTAAGGAACTAGAGAGTGTGTAAGGAGTAACACTCAATCCAGCCTTGGGGTTGAGATGTGAGAGAAATTGATGAAGTAAGAAGAAGTAAGATTTGAATTACTTCTTGAAAAACGATAAATACTCAGCTGGGTGGACAAGAGAGAAATATGTTACAGAAAAAGCATACCTGATATATAAAGACACAGAGGTAGAAAAGATCAGACTTGTTTGGGAGTTTTGTATGTTGATAAAAAAAAGTATTAGTAGGGACAGTAAAATAAAGAATGAGAGAAAAAGGCAGGATACATATTATAAAGGACCTTGCAAGTTTTGTTAAGAAATTTCAGCTCTAATTTAAAGGCTATGAGATACAATGAAGGAGATGAAACAAGTAAATCACAATACTTTTGGGAAAATCACTGTATCTTTAGGGTAGAGGTTTGAGAATGAAATATGTCATTACAGCAGTAAAAGCATTCAGTTTAAGGAAGGAGTAGTGGAGGTGTTAATTGGGGAGAAATTTATATCATATTTAAGAGAGAGAATGGATCTCATAATTATCTTAATTTATAGAACTTGATAACTAATTGGGGATAGGTAGTGATGGATCAGAATCTAGAAAGATTTGAATTTTTGACTTGTGGGCTTGGATGGGTGGTGCTACCATTCCTCAACATAGGAAACCTAGAAAGGGGTAGGTTTCAAAGAAAGATAATGATTTTTTCCTTAAATATATTGAGTTTGAAGTGTTTATGGGACATCGATGTGGAAAAAGTAGGGAATTATATATGTAGGTGTATTCACTATATGTTGATATGCATATGGACACGTGTATAGTCCTGGAGTTTCTGAGAGGGTACCGGGTAAGAGATAAAAGTTGGAATGGAGATTAGTCACAGCCTTGGTGTGTATGGGAGTGCTCAGGGTAATTTTATTTTCCTAGGAGGAAAGAAAGTGATAGCTGGCAGTCTGGAGAATACCAGTATTTTAGGTTGAACAGAGGAAGAGTAAAGGGGAAGGAAGGTGTACTAATCAGGGAGATTAGAGAATAATCAATACTCACTTGTTTGTTTACTCAGTGAAGAATTAAACTCTTTCATAGCCTGGGTTGACCCCAAGTCAGGGTCTGAGATGAAAGTATACATTAGTGATTTATTTAGAATTGAGCCCAGCTAGAAATCAGATATTAGTAGAATAAAATAAGGGAGCATTACTGAAGTGGCCATCATTGCTGGTCACTGATGCTTAATTCTCTGGGACCATTTGAGGAAACAGGCATGTTTCTCAGGACTGTGAACTCCAGGGATGAAAGGGAGAAGTATTTGCCTGTGGAATTCTGCCTCCTATTGCACAAGAGTGACCACTCAGGTGTTAAATATCTCACACTTCTGGCCTGTGCATGAATGGCTTCTGACTTGTTTGAATGGGTTCACCTGGGAATTTCATACTGTTGCATTAGAAAGGCCCTAGGGCAGGAATTGAGAATATGTAGTACTGAACTTTGAATACTGACCAGGCCAGTTAACCCTTCATGGATTTGGTGTCTTGAATGGAACAAGGGCTAGAATGAGGTAGAACTGAAAGGATAGGAAGTGGTCCAGAAAAGTGTTCAGTAAAGACTACTCCTTGCAGCACTCAAATCCTCCCTCTTGGGAGGGTTTGTCCAATTCATCAAAAGATTTCCTTTAAGATGGGGGCCAGCTGCACCTCAGTGCCGAGAAGTCCTGGGTCAGGAAGTTGTGTGGAACTGGCCAGTGAGCAACACTGACAGATTCCAGATGGGGAAGCTGATCAGATCGTGTGGCTACAATTAAGGTGAGTCTGAAGGGATGGGAAGTGGTACCAATTTTTCTGATACAAGCACCTGCCGTCTGTGTTCAGTTCCATGGTGAGCAAAATAAGATTGTCCAAACCCTTACGTAATTTACATTCTGGGGGGTGAGAGAGACTCAATAAATAAATAAAATAATTGCAATAAATGCTGAGATAAGAGGAAGACCACACTTTAAATGCACTTAAGTTGTTCTGAGGAGAGGAGGAAGATAGCCCCTCTGAAGAAAAGTGGAAAAGCATTGCATAACTCTTTTCTAGTGGACTCAGGAGTAACTGCGGTCTTGGTATAAAGAACTTCATTCTTTGCTCTTCACCTCATTCACTGTCTTTGTATTTTCCACCACTTTTAGCAATAGGCAAGCTTGTTACTTCTTTTGAATCAGCATTTCTCTTATAGTCCAGTGGAGGGCTCATAAGATTTGCTTGAAACTTGATGCTGTAAAGCTTTTAAATAGTGTGAATAGTTCTGAATATTTGGGGTTTCCTCCAACATCTTCTCTTCCTATTAGCAGGGGAAGAAAGGAAAACAAAGCAAGTAAAATGACCCAAGGAAGAGTGTTCATCCTCATGACCACTGCTACTTTCCATTCATTCATATTCCCAATGAGGCAATAGGTTAGGATTTAGGTATATGTACACACACACACACACACACACACATTTTTAAGTTACATATTATATGTTTTATATAAATATTTTGTAAGATATTTTAAAATACATTTTTTGTAAAAATATATGCTCTGTTATATATTTGATATGTATATGTAATATGCATATATATACGTATATATATTACACATATATAACAAATTCTCCACTGCTCTTTTCCTTTTAAGAAGATTTAAACTTAGAATGTTAGACACTTACTTGGTTCATCCCACCTTATGCCATTAGGATTCTGGGCTAATACATCACCAAGGATAATAGTTTAAAGGGTTGTTGCAGTGCAATTTTGTTGTTAATCATTTGAAGGACAGCAGCAGATGGAATCTGTTTTTTTCTCACTTGGTGACCCTTGCTAGGAGGCACATTTAATTACAACCCTCCTCATTTTGATTATAGTACTTTGCTAATTTGAAATTCCACCTAGTCAATAAATGTAGCTTGTGGTATCTGTAGAAAATCATGAACCCTTGGTTACAATTGTAATTACAGACTACATTTTACAGAGCTTAGCCCTCTGTCTCCAAGGACATTCTCCTTTGTGTAAAGTGTCATGAAATTGGTCTCCTTCCTTTGACTTAATATTGCCTTCTTGAAATATAATGAATACCTTTTGGTGACAGCATCCCTTTCCCAGTCTGCATTGGTGAGAATCATGAACTGTACTAAGAGGTATTTTGCTAAACACAGGCACTGGAGCAAATTTGCCATTTATAAAATGTCATTGTGACATGTGGCATTTTTGCAACACTAAAAGACCTTAGTGTCTAACAAGCTGGCATAAAGACTTTTTGAAAGAGAAAATACGGAGAAGAGAAGTGATATATTTATCATTAATAAATATATGCAATTATTTCCAAGATTCCTACAAGTTTAAAATTTTAAGGGATGTTACCTCTACCTTTGGACCACTAACCAAAAATAACGACAATAATGCAGAAAGGATAAGGGTAAAGAGACCTAATAGTCTTCAGATTTGGGTTGCTATGGTTTTATGGTATTATGATTTGACAAGAAATTATATAATTATAGTGTCTTATAAGAAAAAGCATGTGAATTATCTATTTCCAAATTTTATTTCCTACTTATTTCTTTCTAAAAGATGGCTACTATATTTCAGTTCCTACTAATGACAAAAGTGCAGCATATCCAAGATCCTCATAAGAAAACTGTCTCAAGTTCAGGGATTACAGATGTATGAGTCAATTAATTTATAAAGTTATGAAAGAATATTGAAAGCTATTATCTCTACAGGCAAGCTAGGAGATGAATATGATGGCCATTAATAGATCCTATATGATACCATCAGCACAAATTTGTTTACCAATTAAAGTGCTCTGTGATAATATTCTTAGGTTATATTCATGTTTCATTTGATGACTCAGAGTAACAGATAATAGCCATGAGTTTCATTGTCTCCTGTTTTACATTATAGGTCCTGGAGCCGGATTCTTTTAGTTCAAATTCCACATCTTCTGCTTGTTAACTCTATAACCTTGGGAAATTTGTCAACCTCCTTTGTATCTCAGTTTTCTCATCTCTAAAACTAGGTATAATAATGGTACCTAGATCAAAGGTTTGTAATGAATATTATAAAAACAAAACAAAATACAGTAAGCACTTAGGATCATGTAAGTTCTCAAATATTGTCTACTATTAATATTATTTTTATTATTATCCATAAGGCATTACTTGTGACAACTAGGTCTTTATTGTAAATACTTCTGCTGATTTCGATCATGGGTCAATGATAGTGTATGCTGTTTGCACCACAGAGAAAGATAAAAGGGTGAGAGAGAGAAAGGAAGAGTGAGAACTGTGGAAATGAACATTTTCACAGCAGGTATGACAGTCTTCTGCTGCACACAGCAGTCTTCTCCTGAGTATGGTTTCCTATATCTCTATGTCAGTTCTCTCAGTTATTGACATGCCTCACCTAAGCATGATTTCATTATCTAAGTAATGTGACTTTGCAGCCTTATCAATGAGGCAAGAGGCTGAGAACTCACCACTGTGCTCACCACTGTATTCACTGCCTGGACAAGCACATGGATGGCTCTTAATAAGTTAGGAGTGATTGAAGTCTTCTGTTTTCAGGGAGGTATTTTTGCATAAATCCTCATCCTTTTCCCAAAAATCTCCCTCTCTGTCTGCCAGGTTAGAGCATAAAAATGGAATAATTATTCTCACATGTCACTCACCTCCCCCACTGCCACACTTCCAGCAAGTAGGAATTTCAGTCCTTGGGGAAGAAAAACAAAAACACATGACTTAAGGAAGGAAGTGGTATTAGCACAGAAAATAAAATAATCAAAATGATATCACAAATGGATATGCTTAGGATTATAATGCCTAAAACCAAATGATCCAGTCAGTTGGAGCATCGGTTTTTATGGATAACTGGTGAACGATTATTTTGGAGATGTTGATTTAAGGGACCTATGGGACTTAGCATTTCCCTACACTCTTACACACTTGAATATACATGCATGCTGCTCTCAGATACCTGGAAGTTCTTACTCCTGAAAGATGCCATCCCCATTTCTTCTACCTGATATTCCTGTCCTTGTCTAGTGAGGTTCCAGATCACTCCTCAAATAGTGTTCAGACCTGTACTTTCTCTTTGGAATCTCTTTTCTCTCCCCATGGCAAACTGAGCTCCCCTTCTCTGTGCTCTCTCTACACTGATTATTAAGATATCACAGTATTTATTGCATTACACTGTAATTTTCCATTCAGTTGGCTTCCCCACAGACCTGTATCTTGATGGCAGAGACTGTGTTTGGTCATCTCTGTATCGCCAGCGCTGCTCAGGGGTTGGCGATTAATTTTTCTTAGTCAACGAGACCCCAAAATTTGGAGTTATCTTTGTATTTTCATTTCTTCTTTATAGCTTATATCAAATAAATCAGTATTTAAGATATTTCTCAATTTCCTTTCCAAAGCTTTTGTTCAGATAGCAATTGTCTTATGTTTGCAATATTAGAACAATCATTTAACTGGTATCATTAATTCTGATCTTTCCCCATCCAATCAATCATATGTGTTTCTGAAAGGTTAATTTTTATTAAATACCTACTATTCTATTGACCAAAGTCTCTTATTTCAAATAGATCTTATTTTTTTATAGGTGATGCATATGTGATAATTCAGTTCAATGTAATGTAAATCACCTTTCCACCCATCCCTCACTTCAGAGGAAACCAGCTATTAGTTTCATGGGTGTCTGTACAGAAAATCTTTCTGTATACACCTGTGTGCACACAGATATGTGTGAGAAGCCCCCATATTTTTCCCTTAAAAGTGGTAGAATAGTCAACACACACCATTCTGCAGCTTGTTTTTTTAACTTAATAATATTTCTGGGAGACTATTCCTTGGATCTGAATCATTCTTTTTTTTTAATAAAGAGTATTTAAATGCTTGCTCCTTTTTCAATTTTTTATTATGTTTAAATATATGTAACATAGATTTACCTTTTTAAACTATTTTGAGTGTAAAATCCAGTGGTATTAAACACATTCTCCATGTTGTGCAACCATCACCACCATTCATCTCGGCAATTTTTTTATCATCCCAAACCAAAACTCTGTACCCATTAAACAAGTCCCCATTTCCTTCTTTCCTCAGTTCCTGGTAAACTCTGTTCTACTTTCTGTCTCTATTAATTTGCCTATGCTAGGTACCTCACCCAAGTGGAACCATGCACCATTTTTCCTTCTTTGTCTGGCTTATTTCACTTTGTATATTTTTAAGGTTCGTCTATGTTATAGCATATTTCAGAATGTCATTCCTTTTGGTGACTAAATAATATTCCATCATGTGGATGTGCCATCTTTTGTTTATCCAGTCATCTGTTGCTGAGTACCTGGGTTGTTTCCACCCTTTGGTTAATGTGAATATTGCTGCTTGAATCTTGGCATAGAGGCATCTGTTTGAGTCTCTGCTTTCAGTTCTTTTTTTTTTTTTTTAGCATCATTTATTTATTTATTTTTTTTAAATTTAATTTACTTTATTATCATTAATTTACAATTACATGTGCAAAATTACAATTATTAAACTACCCCTTCATCAGGTCCCCCCCACCAACCCCATTACAGTCACTGTCCATCAGCGTAGTGAGATGCTATAGAATCACTACTTGTCTTCTCTGAGTTGTACTGCCCTCCCCGTGCCCCACCAACATTACATCTGCTAATCGTAATGCCCCTTTTTCCCTCTTATCCCTCCCTTCCCACCCATTTTCCCCAGTCCCTTTCCTTTGGTAACTATTAGTCCGTTCTTGGGTTCTGTGAGTCTGCTGCTGTTTTGTTCCTTCAGTATTTTTTCTTTGTTCTTATACTCCACATATGAGTGAAATCATTTGATACTTGTCTTTTTTCGGCTTGGCTTATTTCACTGAGCATAATACCCTCTAGCTCCATCCATGTTGTTGCAAATGGTAGGATTTGTTTTCCTCTTATGGCTGCATAATATTCCATTGTGTATATGTACCACATCTTCTTTATCCATTCATCTACTGATGGACACTTAGGTTGCTTCCATTTCTTGGCTATTGTAAATAGTGCTGCAATAAACATAGGGGGTGCATCTGTCCTTTTCAAATTGGGCTGCTGCATTCTTAGGGTAAATTCCTAGGAGTGGAATTCCTGGGTCAAATGATATTTCTATTTTGAGTTTTTTGAGGAACCTCCATACTGCTTTCCACAATGGTTGAACTAATTTGCAGTCCCACCAGCAGTGTAGGAGGGTTCCCTTTTCTCCACATCCTCGCCAGCATTTGTTGTTGGTTGTGTTTTGGATGTTGGCCATCCTCACTGGTGTGAGGTGATATCTCATTGTGGTTTTAATCTGCATTTCTCTGATGATTAGCGATGTGGAGCATCTTTTCATGTGCCTGTTGGCCATCTGAATTTCTTCTTTGGAGAAGTGTCTATTCATGTCCTCTGCCCATTTCTTAATTGGATTATTTGCTTTCTGTTGTTAAGGTGCATGAGTTCTTTATATATTTTGGATGTCAACCCTTTATCAGATACGTCATTTATGAATATATTCTCCCATACTGTAGGATGTCTTTTGTTCTACTGATGGTGTCCTTTGCTGTACAGAAGCTTTTCAGCTTGATATAGTCCCACTTGTTCATTTTTGCTTTTGTTTCCCTTGCCCGGGGAGATATGTTCATGAAGAAGTTGCTCATGTTTATGTCAGGAGATTTTTGCCTATGTTTTTTTCTAAGAGTTTTATGGTTTCATGACTTACATTCAAGTCTTTGATCCACCTTGAGTTTACCTTTGTGTATGGGGCTAGACAGTAGTCCAGTTTCATTCTCTTACATGTAGCTGTCAGTTTTCCAACACCAGCTGCTGAAGAGGCTGTCATCTCCCATTGTATATCAGGCACTTTATCAAATATTAAGACTGTTATATGTTTGGGTTAATGTTTGGATTTTCTATTCTGTTCCACTGGTCTGTGGGTCTGTTTTTGTGCAATACCAAATTGTCTTGTTGATTACTGTGGCTTTGTAGAGCTTGAAGTCAGGGAGCATAATTCCCCCCACTTTATTCTTCCTTCTCAGGATTGCTTTGGCTATTCGGGGTCTTTTGTGGTTCCATATGATTTTAGAACTATTTGTTTTCAGTTCATTGAAGAATGCTATTGGTATTTTGATAGGGATTGCATTGAATCTGTAGATTGCTTTAGGCAGGATGGCCATTTTGACAATATTTATTCTTCCTAGCCAAGAGCATGGGATGAATTTCCATTTGTTAGTGTCTCTTTAATTTCTCTTGGAGTGTCTTGTAGTTTTCAGAGTACAGGTCTTTCACTTCCTTCGTTAGGTTTATTCCTAGGTATTTTATTCTTTTTGATGCAATTGTGAATGGAATTGTTTTCTGATTTCTCTTTCTGTTAGTTCATCATTAGTGTATAGGAAAGCAACAGATTTCTGTGTGTTAATTTTGTATCCTGCAACTTTGCTGAATTCAGATATTAGTTCTAGTAGTTTTGGAATGGAATCTTTAGGGTTTTTTATGTACAGTATCATGTCATCTGCAAATAGTGACAATTTGACTTCTTCTTTACCAATCTGGATGCCTTGTATGTCTTTGTTTTTTCTGATTGCTGTGGCTAGGACCTCCAGTACTATGTTGAATAACAGTGGAGAGAGTGGGCATCCTTGTCTTGTTCCCGATCTTAGATGAAAAGCTTTCAGCGTCTCGCCGTTAAGTATGATGTTAGCTGTGGGTTTGTCATATATAGCCTTTATGATGTTGAGGTACTTGCCGTCTATACCCATTTTGTTGAGAGTTTTAATCAGGAATGGATGCTGAATTTTGTCAAATGCTTTTTCAGCATCTATGGAGATGATCATGTGGTTTTTGTTCTTCTTTTGTTGATGTGGTGGATGATGTTGATGGATTTTCGAATGTTGTACCATCCTTGCATCCCTGGGATGAATCCCACTTGATCATGGTGTATGATCCTCTTGATGTATTTTTGAATTCGGTTTGCTAATATTTTGTTGAGTATTTTTGCATCTACGTTCATCAGGGATATTGGTCTGTAATTTTCTTTTGGTGAGGTCTTTGCCCGGTTTTGGTATTAGAGTGATGCTGGCTTCATAGAATGAGTTTGGAAGTATTCCCTCCTCTTCTATTTTTTGGAAAACTTTAAGGAGAATCGGTGTTATTTCTTCTCTATATGTCTGGTAGAATTCAGAGGTGAATCCATCAGGCCCAGGGGTTTTGTTCTTGGGTAGTTTTTTGATTACCAATTCGATTTCGTCACTGGTGATTGGTCTGTTTAGTTTTTCTGTTTCTTGCTTGGTCAGTCTTGGAAGGTTGTATTTTTCTAAGAAGTTGTCCATTTCTTCTATGTTTTCCAGCTTGTTAGCATATAGATTCTCATAATATTCTCTTATGATTCTTTGTATTTCTGTGGGGTCCGTCGTGATTTTTCCTTTCTCATTTCTGATTGTGTTTATGTGTGTAGATTCTCTTTTTCTCTTAATGAGTCTGGCTAGGGGTTTATCTATTTTGTTTATTTTTTCAAAGAACCAGCTCTTGGTTTTATTGATTTTTTCTATTGTTTTATTCTTCTCAATTTTATTTCTTTCTTTCTGATCTTTATTATGTCCCTCCTTCTGGTGACTTTGGGCCTCATTTGTTCTTCTTTTTCCAATTTCAGTAATTGTGTCTTTAGACTATTCATTTGGGATTGTTCTTCCTTCTTTAAATAGGCCTGGATTGCAATATACTTTCCTCTTAGAACTACCTTTGCTAAGTCCCACAGAAGTTGTGGCTTTGTGTTATTGTTGTCATTAGTCTCCATATATTCTTTGATTTCTGTTTTGATTTGGTCACGTTAACCCATTGATTAATTAGGAGAGTGTTGTTAAGTCTCCATGTATTTGAAGGCACGATTTCTTTCTAAGAATTTATTTCTAGTTTTATACCTTGGTGATCTGAGAAGTTGGTTGGTAGGATTTCAATATTTTTGAATTTACTGAGGTTCTTTGTGGCCTAGTATGTGGTGTATTCTGGAAAATGTTCCATGTGCACTTGAGAAGAATGTGTATCCTGCTGCTTTTGGGTGCAGAGTTCTGTAGATGTCTGTTAGGTCCATCTGTTCTAGTGTGTTGTTCAGTGCCTCTGTGTCTTTGCTTATTTTCTGTCTGGTTGATCTGTCCTCTGGAGTGAGTGGTGTGTTGAAGTCTCCTAAGATGAATGCATTGCTGTCTATTTCCTCCTTTAATTCTGTTAGTATTTGTCTCACATATGCTGGCGCTCCTGTGTTGGGTGCATATATATTTATAATGGTTATATCTTCTTGTTGGACTGACCCCTTTATCATTATGTAATGTCCTTCTTTATCTTTTGCTACTTTCTTCGTTTTGAAGTCTATTTTGTCTGATACAAGTACTGCAACACCTGCTTTTTTCTCTTTGTTGTTTGCATGAAATATCTTTTTCCATCCCTTCACTTTTAGTCTGTGTATATCTTTGGATTTGAGGTGAGTTTCTTGTAGGCAGCATATAGATGGGTCTTGCTTTTTTATCCATTCTGTTACTCTGTACCTTTTGATTGGTGCATTCAGTCCATTTACATTTAGGGTGATTATTGATAGATATGTACTTATTGCCATTGCTGGCTTTAGATTCGTGGTTACCAAGGGTTCAAGGGTTGCTTCTTTACTATCTAACAATCTAACTTAACTTTCTTGTTAAGTTATTGTAAACACAGTCTGATGTTTCTTTCTTTCTCTCCCTTCTTATTCCTCCTCCTCCATTCTTTCTATAATAGGTGTTTTATTCTTTGCCTTTAGTTGGTATTTGGATGGTCTGCTTTCTTTGCTATGATTTTTTTTTCTCTGGTGACATCTTTTTAGCCTTAGGTGTGCTTCCCTCTAGAGCAGTCCATTTAAGATATCCTGTAGTGGTGGTTTATGAGACGCAAATTCTCTTAACTTTCGTTTATCTGGAAATTGTTTAATCCCTCCATCATATTTAAATGATAATCGTGCTGGATACAATATTCTTGGTTCGAGGCCCTTCTGTTTCATAACGTTAAATATATCATGCCATTCTCTTCTGGCCTGTAAGGTTTCTGTTGAGAAGTCTGATGATAGTCTGATGGGTTTTCCTTTGTAGGTGATCTTTTTTCTCTCTCTAGCTGCCTTTAATACCCTGTCTTTATCTTTGATCTTTGCCATCTTAATTATTATGTGTCTTGGTGTTGTCTTCCTTGGGTCCCTTGTGTTGGGAGATCTATGAGCTTCGGTGGACTGCGAGACTACTTCCTTCCCCAGCGAGGGAAAGTTTTCAGCAATTATTTCTTCAAAGACACTTTCTATCCCTTTTTCTCTCTCTTCTTCCTCTGGTACTCCTATAATGCGAATATTGTTCCGTTTGGATTGGTCACACAGTTCTCTTAATATTCTTTCATTCCTAGAAATCCTTTTATCTCTCTCTGCCTCAGCTGCTCTGTACTCCTGTTCTCTGTTTTCTATTCCATTAACAGTCTCTTGCATCTCATCCATTCTGCTGTTAAGCCCGTCGATCGCTTGTCTGATTTCTGTATTGTCTTTCCTCAGTTCCCTCACTTCCTCCCTCAGCTCTTGCACATTTCTCTGTAGGTCCATCAGCATGGTTATGACTTTTATTCTGAATTCTTTTTCAGGGAGGCTGTGCATTTCCATCCCTTCAGACTCCCTCTCTGGGGTTGTCTGGTTGATTTTGGTCTGAACCATATTCCTCTGTCTTTTCATAGCTGTATAGTTTCGTCACTGATAGTTGCCACGTATGTCAGCTGGGCTCTTTAAGACTTTAAAAAGAGAAGAAAAAAAAGAGAAAAAAAGAAAAAAAAAGAAAAAAAGAAAAAAAGAAAGAAAAGAAAAAACAAAAACAAAACAAAAATAACAAAAAAAAATGCCCACCGGACGTAGATTCTGTGGGAATGCTCTAGGTGGCGCTATTGCCCCACTATTCCACAGCTGTGACTGTGCCGCTCCGCAGCGCCCTTTATCGCTCTGGCAGGGGTGGGAACGAATAGGAGTCTGTTGATCTCAGTGAGAAGTGTTAAGTATGGCTACGCTTCCTCAGTCGCCAGCTAAGGCGTCTGAAACTCCCCAGGACTCCCAGCCTGCTGGGCTGAGTGTGCTGGGGCGATCCGGCTCCTCCGCTGGGCTCCTGTCTCTTTAAGACCGCTGAAGAAAGCGCGCGCTTTTTTTTTTTTCCTTCCCGGGAGCCGGCTGCAAGCACCCTGGCGTGTTCCCCGCTCAGATTCTGCCCCTCTGTCTCTCCAATCTCCGCTGCACTGCGCAATGTGGGTCAGCGCTCCCCGCGCAGATCACCGGGGCTGGCTACTTCGCGGGTGTGCTTCCACTCCCTCCCGGCTCTGAATCCTCTCCTCCCGCCGGTGCGCTGGGGTGGGGGAGGGCTCGGGTCCCGCCGGGTCGCGGCTCCGTATCTTACCCGCCTCTTGGGGTGCCGAGTCCTCTCGGGTGTAGCTGCACGCTGTGCGCTTTCCTGTGTATTCTCGTCTCTCTTTTAGGAATAGATGTATTTTCTGTGTTTTCGTAGATAAATATAGTGTTGGGAGGAGATTTCTGCCGCCCTGCTCACACCGCCATCTTCCCGGAAGTCTGACATGACTCCTCTTCTTATATTTGAAAATGTGTACTGTTTCAGTTTTCTCTTGCTTCCTTACAACCCACCAATCTATCAGTGGCTCAACACTCTGGCAACAACCTTTTTTGCTAATGATCTTGCCATTTGGGAAAACTCAGTGGAGGAAAGCTCATTTATGCTCCATTTGGCATCAGCTAGGGTAACTCAATAATGTAAGAATTTACTTCCAAGTGGGTCACTTACATGGGCTAGAAGGGAGCTCAGTTAGGGCTGGGTACCTCAATTCTGCTACATGAGGAACTGTCCTTGTAGCTACTTGGGATTCCGTTCAACATGGTGGCTGGGTTCTAAAAGAGAGGAAGTGGAAGACCACCAGTGTTCTTAGAGACTGGGTGTAGACCTGGCATAGGATCACTTTCTCTGCATTGTCTTGGCCCCTTCAGTCTTCTCTTCTCTAGGCTAAAAGCCTTTATTTCTTTCCCATTACTTATACGGAATATTAATCCAAATCTTATCAACATGCAAACAACATTTATTTTAAAAACAGTAATTATGCCAGGAACTGAGATAAGTGCTGATAATGCTGAGATGACTAGAACATGGACCCTGTCCTTAAGGAAACTATAGATTAAAAACGTACTGTTTTTTCTCCTCTGATCTAGTTTTAATCTCCCCAACTCCCCACCCCCACCAAGCATCTCACCAAGAATTTAGGGCAGTATTTTAATGGAAGCCTATTACAGATAATCGAATAAGATTTTCACCTCCTTTCTATTAAAACATATATCTTCCTTGATGCAACCCATGCTAACTTTCTTAAGAGTTACATTTCATTTTTTAACTGAGACTGAACTTATTACTGATTTTGACCCTAGGGCTGCTTTTTTTAATGTCTTGTTGGTTTGGTATGGCACTTTTATCTTGCATTTGGAAAGTTGTTTAGATTCACTTTGGCTGTTTCATAGTTGCCCTTGTAAAGTTTCATCTTGTTAGATCTAAAGTACTGTACAAGTCTGTCAAAATAATTTAGTTCCTTATCATCTTTAGTCTAACGGCAATGTTCAATCCGCACAAAGTTGATGGCTGATGGCTGTGCTCTTACATGTTCAGGCAAATAATTGATAAAAATGTTAAACAGCCTGAATATAGAACCTTGTGATCTGCCACTGGAAACCAAGGATGATGCAAGAATCATCACTCAATTCTTCAGTTGCAGCTAGCCCATAAAACTGCATTTGATCCAACAACATTATCATGGAAAATCTCAAATATTCTGTTTAGGCCTAATTACTTTGCATCTACTGTATTTCTCAGATATTGCAACCTACCAGTCCTGCTTAAGTAGGAAAACCTGTCAAACAAATATGACATTTTCTTGATGAAAATGTATTGGGTCCCAAGTAGCCCTCCAACGTTTTTTAAATATTTTAATCTCTTACAAAGAAATCTTTTTTGTGTTTTGGTTACTGCTTTTTTCTTTTGGTATCGTTAATGTACAATCACTTGAACAAAATTATGGTTACTAGACACCCTATTATCAAGTCCCCCCATATACCCCACTGCAATCACTGTCCATCAGTGTAGTAAGATTCTATAGAGTCACTACTTGTCTTCTCTATAAATACTGCCTTTCCCATGTCCCCTGCCGCTGCATTATGTGTGCTAATCGTAATGCCCATTTCCCCCTTGTCCCTCCCTTCCCACCCATCCTCCCCAGTCCATTTCCCTTTGTTAACTGTTACTCCATTCGTGGGTTCTGTGAGTCTGCTGATGTTTTGTTCCTTCAGTTTTCCTTTATTCTTATACTCCACAGAAGAGTGAAATCATTTGATACTTGTCTTTCTCTGCCTGGATTATTTCACTGAGCATAATACCCTCTAGCTCCATCCATGTTGTTGCAAATGGTAGGATTTGTTCTATTCTTATGGCTGAGTAATATTCCATTGTGTATATGTACCACCACTTCTTTATCCATTCATCTACTGATGGACACTTAGGTTGCTTCCATTTCTTGGCTACTGTAAATAGTGCTGCGATAAACATAGGGGTGCATATGTCTTTTTCAAACTGCGCTGCTGCATTCTTAAGGTAAATTCCTAGGAATGGAATTCCTGGGTTAATTGGTATTTCTATTTTTAGTTTTTTGAGGAACCTCCATACTGCTTTCCACAATGGTGGAACTAGTTTACATTCCCACCAGCAGTGTAGGAGGGTTCCCCTTTCTCCACATCCTCACCAGCATTTGTTGCTGTTTGACTTTTGGATGTTGGCCATCCTAACTGGTGTGAGGTGATATCTCAATGTGGTTTTAATTTACATTTCTCTGATGATTAGCGATGTGGAGCATCTTTTCATGTGCCTGTTGGCCATCTGAATTTCTTCTTTGGAGAAGTGTCTGTTCAGCTCCTCTGCATATTTTTTTAATTGGCTTATTTGCTTTTTTGTTTGTTGATGTGCATGAGCTCTTTATATATTTTGGATGTCAACCTCTTACGGGTATGTCATTTATAAATATATTCTCCCATACTGTAGGATGTCTTTTTGTTCTACTGATGGTGTCCTTTGCTGTACAGAAGCTTTTCAGCTTGATATAGTCCCACTTGTCCATTTTTGCTTTTGTTTCCCTTGCCTGGGGAGATATGTTCATGAAGATGTTCCTCATGTTTATGTCCAAGAGATTTTTGCCTATGTTTTTTTCTAAGAGTTTTATGGTTTCATGACTTACATTCAGGTCTTTGATCCATTTTGAGTTTACTTTTGTTTATGGGTTAGACAGTAATCCAGTTTCATTCTCTTACATGTAGCTGTCCACTTTTGCCAACACCAGCTGTTGAAGAGGCTGTCATTTCCCCAATGTATATCCATGGCTCCTTTATCTTATATTAATTGACCATATATGCTTGGGTTTATATCTGGGTTCTCTATTCTGTTCCATAGGTCTATAGGTCTGTTCTTGTGCCAGTACCAAATTGTCTTGATTACTGTGGCTTTGTGGTAGAGCTTGAAGTCAGGGAGTGTAATTCCCCCTGTTTTATTCTTCCTTCTCAGGATAGCTTTGGCTATTCGGGGTCTTTTGTCATTCCACGTGAATTTTAGAACTATTTGCTCTGGTTCATTGAAAAATGCTGTTGATATTTTGATAGGGATTGCATTGAATCTGTAGATTGCTTTAGGTGGGATGGCCATTTTGACAATATTAATTCTTCCTAGCCAAGAGCATTGGATGAATTTTGATTTATTAGTGTCCTTTTTAATTTCTTAGGAGTGTCTTGTAGTTTTCAGCATATAGGTCTTTCTCTTCCTTGGTTAGGTTCATTCCTAGGTATTTTATTCTTTTTGATGTGGTTGTGAATGGAATTGTTTTCCTGATTATTCTTTCTGCTAGTTCACCATTAGTGTATAGGAATGCAACAGAATTCTGTGTATTAACTTTGTATCCTGCAACTTTGCTGAATTCAGATATTAGATCTAGTAGTTTTGGAGTGGCTTCTTTAGGGTTTTTTATGTACAATATAATGTCATCTGCAAAGAAGGACAGTTTGACTTCTTCCTTACCTATCTGGATGCCTTTTATTACTTTGTGTTGTCTGATTGCTGTGGCTAGGACCTCCAGAATTATGTTGAATAAAAGCGGTGAGAGTGGGCATCCTTGTCTTGTTCCTGATCTTAAAGGAAAAGATTTCGGCTTCTCACTGTTAATATAATGTTGGCTGTGGGTTTGTCATATATGGCCTTTATTATATTGAGGTACTTGCCCTATATACCCATTTTATTGAGAGTTTTTATCATGAATGGATGTTGAATTTTGTTGAATGCTTTTTCATCATCTATGGAGATGATCGTGTGATTTTTGCCCTTCTTTTTGTTGTTGTAGTGGATGATGTTGATGGATTTTTGAATGTTGTCCCATCCTTGCATCCCTGGGATGAATCCCACTTGATCATGATGGATGATCTTTTTTATGTATTTTTGAATTCGGTTTGCTAATATTTTGTTGAATATTTTTGCATCTATGTTCATCAGGGAAATCGGTCTGTAATTTTCTTTTTTTGTGGTGTCTTTCCTGGTTTGGGTATTAGAGTGATGTTGGCCTTATAGAATGAGTTTGGGAGTATTGCCTCCTCTTCTACTTTCTGGAAAACTAAGAAAGATGGGTATTAGGTTTTCACTAAATGTTTGATAAAATTCAGCAGTGAAACCATCTAGTCAAGGTGTTTTGTTCTTAGGTAGTTTTTTGATTAGCAATTCAATTTCTTTGCTGGTAATTTGTCTATTCAGACTTTCTGTTTCTTCCTGGGTCAGCCTTGGAAGGTTGTATTTTTCTAGAAAGTTGTCCATTTCTTCTAGGTTACCCAGTTTGTTACCATATAAGTTTTCATAGTATTCTCTCATAATTCTTTGTATTTCTGTGGTGTCCGTAGTGATTTTTACTGTCTCATTTCTGATTCTGTTTATGTGTGTAGACTCTCCTTTTTTCTTGATAAGTCTGGCTAGGCATTTATCTATTTTGTTTATTTTCTCAAGGAACCAGCTGCTGCTTTCATTGATTCTTTCTATTGTTTTATTCTTCTCAATTTTATTTATTTCCTCTCTAATCTTTATTATGTCCCTCCTTCTAGTGGCTTTGGGCCTCATTTGTTCTTCCTTTTCTAGATTCATTAATTGTGAGTTAAGACTGTTCACTTGGGATTGTTCTTTCCTGAGGTAGGCCTGTATTGCCATATACTTCCCTCTTAGCACGGCCTTCGCTGTGTCCCACAGATTTTGTGGTGTTGGATTATTGTTGTCATTTGTCTCCATATATTGCCTGATCTCTGTTTTTTTTTGGTCATTGATCCATTGATTATTTAGGAGCATGTTGTTAAGCTTCCATGTGTTTGTGGGCTTTTTCGTTTTCTTTGTGTAATTTATTTCTAGTTTCATACCTTTGTGATCTGAGAAGCTGGTTGGTACAATTTCAATCTTTTTGAATTTACCGAGGCTCTTTTCGTGGCCTAGTATATGATCTATTCTTGAAAATGTTCCATGTGCACTTGAGAAGAATGTGTATCCTGTTGCTTTTGGATGGAGTGTTCTGCAGATGTCCGTTAGGTCCATGTGTTCTAATACATTGTTCAGTGCCTCTGTCTCCTTATTTATTTTCTGTCTGGTTGATCTGTCCTTTGGAGTGAGTGTTGTGTTGAAGTCTCCTAAAATCAATGCTTTGCATTCTATTTCTCCCTTTAATTCTGTTAGTATTTGTTTCACTTATGTAGGTGATCCTGTGTTGGGTGCAAAGATATTTATAATAGTTATATCCTCTTGTTGGACTGACCCTTTTATCATTATGTAATGTCCTTCTTTGTCTGTTACTTTCTTTGTTTTGAAGTCTATTTTGTCTGATACAAGTACTACAATTACTGCTTCTTTCTCCCTATTAGTTGCATGAAATATCTTTTTCCATCCCTTTACTTTCAGTCTGTGTATGTCTTTGGGTTTGAAGTGAATCTCTTGTAGGCAGCATATAGATGGATCTTATTTTTGTATCCATTCAGTAACTCTATGTCTTTTGATAGGTGCATTCAGACCATTTACATTTAGGGTGATTATCGATAGGTATGTACTTATTGCCATTGCAGGCTTTAGATTCGTGGTTACCAGAGGTTCAAGGGTAATTCCCTTACTATCTAACAGTCTAATTTAAGTCACTTAGTATGCTATTACAAACACAGCCTAAAGCTTCTTTTTTTTCCCTCCTTTTCTTCCTCCTCCATTCTTTGTATTGTGAGTCATATTCTGTACTCTCTGTCTAGCCCTTGGGTGACATGTATTTAGACTTTGGAGTACTTCCATCTAAAGGAGTCCCTCCAAAATGTACTGTAGAGGTGGTTTGTGGGAGGTAAATTCTCTTAGGTTTTGCTTATCTGGAAATTGTTTAATTCCTCGTCAAATTTAAATGATAACTTTGCTGGGTAGAATATTCTTGGTTCAAGGCCCTTTTCCTTCATTGCATTAAATACATCATGCCACTCCCTTCTGGCCTGTAGGTTTTCTGTTGAGAAGTCTGATGATAGCCTGATGGGTTTTCCTTTGTATGTGATATTTTTTCTCTCTCTAGCTGGTTTTAAAATTCTGTCTTTATCTTTGATCTTTGCCATTTTAATTATTATATGTCTTGGTGTTGTTTTTCTTGGGTCCCTTGTGTTGGGAGATCTGTGTACCTCCATGGCTTGAGAGACTATCTCCTTCCCAGATTGTGGAAGTTTTCAGCAATTACCTCTCAATGACACTTTCTATCCCTTTTTCTCTCTCTTCTTCTGGTACCCCAATAAGGTGAATATTGTTCCGTTTGGATTGATCACACAGTTCTCTCAATATTCTTTCATTTTTAGAGATTCTTTTTTCTCTCTGTGCCTCAGCTTCTTTGCATTCCTCTTCTCTAATTTCCATTCCACTTATCATCTCTTCTACTACATGTAATCTGCTTTTAAATCCCTTCAATTGTATGTTTCATTTCAAATATGGAATTTTTTAATGATTGAATCTCTGACTTAAATTTATTCCTGAGTTCTTGAATATTTTTCTGTACCTCTGTAAGCGTGTTTATAATTTTTATTTTGAACTCTCAGGAAGATTGATGAGTTTGGTTTCATTTGGCCCTCTTTCTGGGGTTTGTGAGATTTTCGTCTGAACCATGTTCTTTTGACGTTTCATATTTCTGTGTGGTGCCCACTAGTGAGCAGAAACTCCAGTCTCTGGAGCTGCCCAGTCCCTAGAGTGAGGTTAGGGGTCGTAGGGGAGCAGAGCTGGTGCCTGGGGGGAGGAAAGATCTGTTTCCTGATTCCCGTCCTCAGTACCTGTCTTCAGTGTCAGAGCCAGTGGACCAAGCACACTGTGTAAACCTCTGTGCTTTGCATCTCTAGCTGTTGTAGGCGGGCCTCCCTCTGGCTGGCCTGATGCCAGCGAATTTACTGCCGGTTTGCGAGCAGGTGCTGTCAGGCCAGGAGTAAGGCTCGGTAGGCTGTGTGTCTGCACACAGTGGTGGGCCTCGGAGCTGAGTAGGCAGCCACGGGGATGGATCACCTGATGCTCCTCAAAGTTCCCAACTAGCTGGGCAGAGCGCACCGAGACAACCTTGTCCGGCTCTCCGTCCTCCCATGTAGCAAGCTCTGTGCAAACCCCGCCCCTTCAGCAGCCCTCTCGCTGCTAGGAAGCCTCTCAGACTGCCTGCCTTTCCTCTGACACAGAGTGGCCGGGTGTAGATCCTGTCCTCCACAAACAGCCAGAATGTCAGTCTCCCAGGCCCTCCGCCCGTCGGAGCTCCCCAACATCCAGAGCACCACACAATATAGGCTTCTGTTCAAAAAGCAGATCTCCAGGGCTAGGTGTTCAGCAGTCCTAGGATTCCACCCCCTCCCCGTTCCGTTTCTCTTCCTCCCGCCAGTGAGCTGGCTTGGGTCCCGCCGGATTAAGGCTTTCATACGTTACCCTGTTTCATGAGGTCTGCTCTGTTTGTGAGGTCTGTATGCAGTCTGGTTTAGCCTTCTTTCTTCTTGCTGTTTTAGGGTTAGTTGTATTAATTATCTATATTTTTGTACTGTTTGTGGTTTTGGGACGAGTTCTCCGTTTCACCTCTCACGCCGCCATCTTGAATCTCCCTGTAGAATGGTTACTGCTTTTTTTTTGAAACTTAGTTTGAAGTATAATTTATGTACAGTACATTACATTCATTTGAAGTGTACATTTGATGAATCTTGACAGAATTACAGACAGACCCTTGAAATCACCATCATAACTGGGACATAGGACGTTTCCACTGCCTTCCAGTGCTCCCTCAAGCCCCCTTAGCCGCTCCTTTCCTCCATCCCCAGTCCTCAGGCAACCACTGAGCTCCTTTCTGTCTTGGTAGGCTACTTGAATTTTCTAGAATTTCATATAAATGAAATTACACAGTATGCACTTTTTGTGTTTGGCTTCTTTGACTCAATATAATGATTTTGAAGTTCATCCATGTTGTGGCTCTCTCAGTAGTGTGCTTTTTATTGCTGGGTGATGATCTGTTGTAGGGATATAACACATTTTGTTTATCCACTTCCCTGTTGGTGGACATTTGTTTCTTGGCTATTATGAATAAAGCTGCTTTGAATATTTATGTACAAATCTTGCATGGACACGTGTTTTCACTTCTCTTTGGCACCTGGACCACTTCTCCCTTTTTGTTTTTGGTTTTTCTGTTTCACCAGGCTCTTCCTGACTAGAATTAACATCACCATCCTGTGGTTTTTAAAACCTTACTTGTGTCCTATTTTTGAAATTGTTGCAAAAGTTATCCTCCTCCAACCTTCTGGCATATCCTGACAGTCCTCAAAAAATTTCCCTTTATAAATTCCCTCAATTCTTGGAATATGGCTCATCCACTTAGAGAATTTATTCCCTTTTAGCTAGCAGGTTTTGGGGTAAATATTAAGCACTTAAAATGTGTGTCAGACTACACACTTTATGTACATTATCTAATTTTCCACTCACAACAATCAACAGGCATACTATTTTTATTTTTTTAACAAATGAAGAGAGAGAAGCATAGGGGGGTGGAGTAACTTGCCAAAATTCTGACAGCTGGGGACCTAAGGTTTGAAGCTGTGTGTTTCTTGCTGGAGCTGAAAGCCAAGCCATTTCACAATATAAGACAGTGGTGATTATGATAAGAGCACTGGGCATAGAGTGTGATGAGTATTTATAAGAAATAATGATTACTCTGGGTGAGGAAAACAAGGAACTACCTTGTCAAAGAGGGATAGCTAAAGTGGGTCTTGAAAGCTGGGATGAATTTGGACATGGTGAAGTAGAGACAAAATGATTTAAAATTCTGATGGACAGGCAGAATAAGCAAAGGCCCAAAGGCACGAATGGGAGTAATATCTGACTGCCTTAATGCAGAGACCTGTGGACTGATGGAAGCCAGAGGCAAGATGGCCCTGAGACTAGGGATGGTGGAATGACTGGTCAGACCAACACCAGCCTTTGAATGACAGGGTAGGGAGGTGACCTTGACTATAATTGTGCCCTTTGACATGAAATGTTCAGTCTGTGCTTCAAGATTAATATGATGGTTTTAAAGGGATCAAGGGAGAATGACAGTAAAATTAGGAAAGCCAATCAGGTATTTGCTGTACTTAAAAAACAAAACAGACCTGATTCAAGATGGCAGCATGAGAGGTGAGACAGAGAACTCCTCCCAAAACCACATATATTATGAAAATATAGTTAATACAACTAATCCTAAAAGAGCAACAGGAAAGAAGGCTGCACAAGACTGCACACACCTGGAGAACAGAGCAGACCTCACGAGACAGGGTAATGTACCAAACCCTTGATCCGGCAGGACCCAAGCCCTTACCCCACCCCAGCGCACCAGTGGGAGGAAGAGAAATGGAGCGGGGAGGGGGTGGAAGCCTAGGACTGCTGAACACCCAGCTCTGGAGATCTGCTACAGGAGCAAAAACCTACATTGCATGGTGCTCTGGAGATTACTGAGGTTGGAAAGCTAAGACAGGAGGAATACTTGGAGAAACTGAGATTCCAGTCATTTGTGGAGGATAGGGATCCACATATGGCTGCTCTGGGACAAAGGACAGGTGGGCAGTCTGAGAGGTTTCCTAGCAGTGAGAGGGCTGCTGAAGGGGTGGGGTTTGCATGGAGCTTGCTGCATGGGAGAAGGGATAGGTGGACAAAGTTGTCTGGGTGTGCTGTGCCCAGCAGGTTGGGAACTTTCAGGAACTTCAGGTGCTCCATCCCCCTGGCTGGCTCCTCAGCTCCGAGGCCCCCCACTGTGATGTGCAGCCTGTTACACCTTCCTGCTGGACTGCCGGAGCTGGCTTGAAAACCGGCAGTCCTTGCCTTGGCATTGGGCCAGCCGGAGGGAAGCCCCACCTATGTTGCCTACAAACACGGGGCACAGAGGCTTGTTTCTGTGTGCTGGCCCACTGGTACTGACAGTGGAGACAGCCCCTGCAGGCAGGAAGCAGGAAACAGCTCTTTCTTTCCGCCAGGCACCAGCACTGCCCCCCTGCAGCCACCGACATCAGTCCAGGGGCTGAGCAGCAACAGAGACTAGAGCTTCTGGGTGCTAGAGGGTGACACATACGAATATGAAATGTCAAAGGAACCTGGTCAAACAAAAATCTCACAAACACTAGAAAAAGCCAAATGAAACTGAATTCACCAATCTTTCCTGAAAGAGAGTTCAAAATAAAAATCATAAACATGCTCATGGAAGTACAGAAAAATATTCAAGAACTCAGGGATAAATTTAGGATGGAGATTCAATCATTAAGAAATTCCATATCTGAAAGGAAACATACAATGAAGGGATTTAAAAGCAGATTAGATGTAGTAGAAGAGATGGTAAATGGAATAGAAATTAGAGAAGATGAATACAAAGAAGCTGAGGCACAGAGAGAAAAAAGAATCTCTAAGAATGAAAGAATATTGAGAGAACTGTGTGACCAATCCAAATGGAACAATATTCACATTATAGGACTACCAGAAGAAGAAGAGAGAGAAAAAGGGATGGAAAGTGTCATTGAGAGGTAATTGCTGAAAACTTCCCCAATCTGGGGAAGGAGATAGTTTCTCAGGCCATGGACATGCACAGATCTCCCAACACAAGGGACCCAAGGAATACAACACCAAGATATATAATAATTAAAATGGCAAAGATCAAAGATAAGGACAGAATTTTAAAAGCAGCCAGAGAGAGAAAAAAGATCAAATACAAAGAAAAACCCATCAGGCTATCATCAGACTTCTCAACAGAAACCTCACAGGCCAGAAGGGAGTGGCATGATGTATTTAATGCAATGAAGCAGAAGGACCTCAAACCAAGAATACTCTATCCAGCAAGGTAATCATTTAAATCTGAAGGAGGGATTAAACAATTTCAAGATAAGCAAAACCTAAGAGAATTTACCTCCCACAAACCACCTCTACAGTACATTTCGGAGGGACTGCTATAGATGGAAGTATTCCTAAGGCTAAATAGCTGTCACCAGGAGAAATAAACCACAGCAAAGTAAAACAATTAATTACTAAGCAGATGCAAAATAAAATCAACTACTGCCAAAATCAATCCAGGGATAGACAAAGAGTACAGAATATGATACCTAATATATAAAGAATGGAGGAGGAAGAAAAGGAGGGGGAGGGGAAGAACCTTTAGGTTGTGTTTGTAATAGCATACTAAGTGACTTAAATTAGACTGTTAGATAGTAAGGGAATTACCCTTGAACCTCTGGTAACCACGAACCTAAAGCCTGCAATGGCAACAAGTACATACCTATCGATAATCACCCTAAATGTAAATGGTCTGAATGCACCTATCAAAAGACATAGAGTTACTGAATGGATACAAAAATAAGATCCATCTATATGCTGCCTACAAGAGATTCACTTCAAACCCAAAGACATACACAGACTGAAAGTAAAGGGATGGAAAAAGATATTTCATGCAACTAATAGGGAGAAAGAAGCAGTAGTTGTAGTACTTGTATCAGACAAAATAGACTTCAAAACAAAGAAAGTAACAGACAAAGAAGGACATTACATAATGATAAAAGGGTCAGTCCAACAAGAGGATATAACTATTATAAATATCTTTGCACCCAACACAGGATCACCTACATAAGTGAAACAAATACTAACAGAATTAAAGGGAGAAATAGAATGCAAAGCATTGATTTTAGGAGACTTCAACACAACACTCACTCCAAAGGACAGATCAACCAGACAGAAAATAAATAAGGAGACAGAGGCACTGAACAATGTATTAGAACACATGGACCTAACGGACATCTGCAGAACACTCCATCCAAAAGCAACAGGATACACATTCTTCTCAAGTGCACATGGAACATTTTCAAGAATAGATCATATACTAGGCCACGAAAAGAGCCTCGGTAAATTCAAAAAGATTGAAATTGTACCAACCAGCTTCTCAGATCACAAAGGTATGAAACTAGAAATAAATTACACAAAGAAAACAAAAAAGCCCACAAACACATGGAAGCTTAACAACATGCTCCTAAATAATCAATGGATCAATGACCAAAAAAAAACAGAGATCAGGCAATATATGGAGACAAATGACAACAATAATCCAACACCACAAAATCTGTGGGACACAGCGAAGGCCGTGCTAAGAGGGAAGTATATGGCAATACAGGCCTACCTCAGGAAAGAACAATCCCAAGTGAACAGTCTTAACTCACAATTAATGAATCTAGAAAAGGAAGAACAAATGAGGCCCAAAGCCACTAGAAGGAGGGACATAATAAAGATTAGAGAGGAAATAAATAAAATTGAGAAGAATAAAACAATAGAAAGAATCAATGAAAGCAGGAGCTGGTTCCTTGAGAAAATAAACAAAATAGATAAATGCCTAGCCAGACTTATCAAGAAAAAAGGAGAGTCTACACACATAAACAGAATCAGAAATGAGACAGTAAAAATCACTACGGACACCACAGAAATACAAAGAATTATGAGAGAATACTATGAAAACTTATATGGTAACAAACTGGGTAACCTAGAAGAAATGGACAACTTTCTAGAAAAATACAACCTTCCAAGGCTGACCCAGGAAGAAACAGAAAGTCTGAATAGACAAATTACCAGCAAAGAAATTGAATTGCTAATCAAAAAACTACCTAAGAACAAAACACCTTGACTAGATGGTTTCACTGCTGAATTTTATCAAACATTTAGTGAAAACCTAATACCCATCTTCCTTAAAGTTTTCCAAAAAGTAGAAGAGGAGGCAATACTCCCAAACTCATTCTATAAGGCCAACATCACTCTAATACCCAAACCAGGAAAGACACCACAAAAAAAGAAAATTACAGACCGATTTCCCTGATGAACATAGATGCAAAAATATTCAACAAAATATTAGCAAACCGAATTCAAAAATACATAAAAAAGATCATCCATCATGATCAAGTAGGATTCATCCCAGGGATGCAAGGATTTGACAACATTCAAAAATCCATCAACATTTTCCACTACATCAACAAAAAGGACAAAAATCACATGATCATCTTCATAGATGCTGAAAAGCATTCGACAAAATTCAATATCCATTCATGGTAAAAACTCTCAACAAAATGGGTATATAGGGCAAGTACCTCAACATAATAAAGGCCATATATGACAAACCCACAGACAACATTATACTTAACAGCAAGAAGCTGAAAGCTTTTCCTTCAAGATTGGGAACAAGACAAGGATGCCCACTCTCCCCACTTTTATTCAACATAGTTCTGAAGGCATGCCATAGTTCGCCATTGCAGTCAGACAGCACAAAGCAATAAAGGGCATCTAGATTGGCAAGGAAGAAGTTAAACTGTCCTGTTTGCAGATGACATGATATTGTACATAAAAAACCCTGGAGAATCCATTCCAAAACTAGTAGATCTAATATCAGAAATCAGTGAAGTTTCAGGATATAAAATTAATACACAGAAATCTGTGGCATTCCTATACACTAATGATGAACTAGCAGAAAGCGAAATCAGAAAAACAATTCCATTCACAATTGCATCAAAAAGACTAAAATGCCTAGGAATAAACCTAACCAAGGAAGTGTAAGACCTATACTCTGAAAACTACAAGACACTCTGATAGAAATTAAAGACAATAACCAATAAATGTAAACACATCCCATCCTCATTGATAGGAAGAATAATATTGTCAAAGTGGCCATCCTGCTGAAAGCAATCTAGAGATTCAATGCAATGTGTATCAAAACACCAACAGCATTCTTTAACAAACTAGAGCAAATAGTTCTAAAATTCATATGGAACCTCAAAAGACCCCACATAGCCAAAGCAATACTGAGAAGGAAGAATGAAGCTGAGCGGATTATGCTCCCCAACTTCAAGCTCTACTACAAAGCCACAGTAATCAAGACAATTTGGTCCCGGCACAAGAACAGCACAAAAGACCAGTGGAAAAGACTAGGGAGCCCAGATATAAACCCAACCATATATGGTCATTTAATATGCAATAAAGGAGCCATGGATACACAGTGGGGAAATGACAACCTCTTCAACAACTGGTGTTGGCAAAACTGGACAGCTACAGGCAGGAGAATGAAAGTGGATTATTGTCTGACTCCATACACAAAAGTAAACTCAAAATGGATCAAAGACCTGAATGTAAGTCATGAAACCATAAAACTCTTGGAAGAAAACATAAGCAACAATCTCTTAAACATAAACATGAGCAACTTTTTCCTGAATGCATCTCCTCAGGCAAGGGAAATAAAATAAAAAATGAACAAATCGGATTACCTCATGCTAAAAACTTCTGAACAATAAATGACACCATCAGCAGAAGAAAAAGGCATACTACAGTATGGGAGAATATATTTGTAAGTGACATATCCGAAAAGGGGTTAATGTCTAAAATATATAAAGAACTCACACTCCTCAACACCCAATAAGCAAATAACCCTAATAAAAAATGGATGGAGGATATGAACAGACACTTTTCCAAAGAAGAAATTCAGATGGTCAACAGGCACATGAAAAAATGCTCCACATCGCTAATTATCAGGGAAATGCAAATTAAAACCACAATGAGATATCACCTCACACCAGTAAGGATGGCCAACATAGAAAAGAATAGGAGCAACAAATGCTGTCAAGGATGAGGAGAAAGGGAACCCTCCTACACTGCTGCTGAGAATGTAAACTAGTTCAATCATTGTGGAAAGCAGTATGGAGGTTCCTCAAAAAACTAAAAATAGAAATACCATTTGATCCAGGAATTCCATTCCTAGGAATTTACCCTAAGAATGCAGGAGCCCAGTTTCAAAAAGACATATGCACCCCTATATTTATTGCAGCACTATTTACAGTAGCCAAGAAATGGAAGCAACCTAAATGTCCATCCGTAGATGAGTGGATAAAGAAGATGTGGTACATATACACAATGCAATATTATTGAGCCATAAGAAGAAAACAAATGCTATCATTTGCAACAACATGGATGGAGCTGGAGGGTATTATACTCAATGAAATAAGCCAGGTGGAGAAAGACAAGTATCAAATGATTTAACTCATCTGTGGAGCACAAGAACAAAGGAAAAACTGAAGGAATAAAACAGCAGCAGACTCACAGAACCCAAGAATGGACTAACAGTTGCCAAAAGGAAAGGGACTGGGGAGGGTGGGTGGGAAGGGAGGAAGAAGGGGAATAAGGGGCATTATGATTAGCACATATAATGTGGTGGGGGTGGGGATACAGGGAAGGCAGTATAGCTCTGGGAAGACAAGTAGTGACTCTATAGCATCTTACTACGCTGATGGACAGTAATAGGGTATGTGGTGGGGACTTGATAATGGGGGGAATCTATTAACAACAATGTTGCTCACATGATTGTATATTAATGATACCAAAAACACCCAACAGCAAAGTAAAGACCTGATCAGAGTGGTGGCTGAGTAAAGGTTAGTAGTGGAAGAGTCAACTGAATTCTGCTTAGTATTAGAAATCCAAAGGAATTTTGTATCATTTACTGTTTTTGACTCATCTTGCAGCTTCTCCTCTACACTAAAATAAACTAGCTTTAAGTACTTAATTGCATTTATACCAATTCATATTTTTCAATTTTTAAAATTTATAAACACAGATCTCTCAAGTTAAACTATTTGCCTGCAGGAGGTATTAAGGTGTAAATAAATTGGAACTATCTCACTACATGTGCTGTTTATTATCCTTACTTGGGTAATACTGGGTTGGTAACATGCTCAGGTGAGATCTCTTTTTGCTTTTATCTAAAAGACCCCAGGGGTTTTACACTTAAAGTATTTAATAAATGTGTTCAAGTTAATAAAGTTTCAGCATTAAATTGAAGAGCTTACAGAATACTCACTTTTATGTAGTGAGCTAGATTTGCATATAGATCTTAATGTACAGATCTTAAATGTATGACTTGATTAGTTTGAGAAATGTACACCTGCACATAACCTCACCTACCCAAGACACAGAAGTTTTCAACACCCAGAAAGTGCTTTTGTGCTTCTTCCAGACAATCCTGCCCCACTCCCTACCCCTCGACCACGTTCTGATTTATCAGCACAGATTGGTTTTGACTATCCAAAAATTTGACATAAATGGAGTCATGCAATATACACTGTCTGTGTCTAGCTACTTTCACAGAACACAGTGTTTTAGAGATTTGTCCATCATTGTTGCATGGATCCGGAGCTGCTTCCTTGTTATAGCTGAGTAGTGTTCTGGTATATGAATATGCCACCACTGTTTTTAACCACCGCCTGTTGGTTTGGGTCATTTCCAGTTGGAGGCCATTACCACCAAAGCTGTTATGAACATTTTTCTGCAACGTCTTTTTGTGGATATATGGTTCCATTTATTAGACAAATACCTAGGGGTCCGATGGGTGGATCATAGGGTAGGGGTATATCTAATCTTTTAAGAAACTGCTAAAATGTTTTCTGCAGTGTTTATATTTCTAAAGTTAATTTTAGCATCATGGGCAACTGGACTTCTTATTTGTATAAAGCTGACCACAAGACTTCATTAAGAACGCAGTGTTCACGTTAGGCTTACAGTGACATTTCCTGTGACAGTGGGGATTTCACAGTTGCAGATGGCTAGCTTAGTTATCAACACCATTTTCACCATAATTATGCTATAAATTAAGGGTGACCTCTGAGCCTCTTCTAGTTAAGAACTTCAGTATCTGGAAGGTGAACAAGAAATTCTCTAAGGTGTCCTTAAGTGGTGCCTAAAGGAAAAACATGCTGTAATGTCACATAAGTTAATAATTTTAAGGAGCCTATAGGCCTGGCAGTGGAATTAAATGCTTAACAATAATTCAAAAATGGCTTACAGAAACTTAAAAATGTGAATCATTTAGTGGGGCTGAAATTATGCTCCTGACATATATGTGTGACACACGAGAGCACTTACCTGGAAATTTATTACCAGCTTCCGAGCAAACAAAGCCTGACCTACATTTGACTAAAGTCGTCTGTCTTTGGTTAATCCTATGGGCTTCTTTTTATTAATGTCACAATTGCTAATGTGGTATAACATTGTCATTACTGAATAGCACAGCGGGATGAGCTGCAGCTGTTATTTCTCTTTCTGAACCTACTGAGTCATTAAGTCTGAGTTTGGGGGAATACAAGTTGTAAAGATTATTCAAATTCTGATTGAGAAATAGGACTACTGGGAAATTGTAGGTATATAAAGTAAAACTTGGAATCAATCAAGGTTCCCCACCTTTTTTTTCCTTAGTGAAGCCTGAATGTTCAAAATTGCTCCTTCTGTTTAATTTGGAATCAAATGTCAAGAAAATAGAAGGTGAATATAAGAAAAGAAAAGAGCAATAATAATTACATGCTAAATTTTTTCTTCTAATGGGGAAGTGGTACATTGTTACTGGGAAAATATTAGGAAGATTTTCCTTCAAAAGATCATAACATTTTAAGAACCTTAATCTTAATTTAAAAAGGATATGCTTTCCTTCTAGCAAACCAGAGAATAAACGATTTCTCCTTAATATCTAAGGGAAATTTTGTTATATTGTTTGTATATAGTCCTTGCAAAAATTTCTATCTTCTTTTAGAATTCTTTCCCTTTGGCCGTGAGGAGTGCTGTGTAAAAGGTATGTTGCTGCAGTTCCCGCCCTGAGCCAAGGTATTATCTTAGGGTGAATGAGAACATTTTCAGTTTTTGAGGGGACTGTAGGGATATTCAATATTTTTTGGATACTGTATGCATTACTAGCCCAAGATAGTTAAGTTTCTTCAATAAATTGTTACTTCATTCTTCTCAAACGTGTCATATATTTGCAAAGCTGGGTTTTTGACAGTTGCTGTGATAAATAATAATTACCACATGAAGTGCAAAGCGGAATGGGAGATGAGGGTGGAGGTGTCCAACCTGATTCCAAAGTTTGAGTTGTGCAGCGCACAGCAGATGCACACATCTCAATTGGTGAGTACTTGTGGTTATTTAAGGATGAGCTAAAAATGTGTTTTCTTTCAGTTTAAGTGTATTATTTTTTCCAAAGGCTACTAAGTTGGTAGGACAAAGAAAAAAACCAAACAAACCAACAACAAAAAAGCTAACTTACTAAGATGTATGGATCTAACTACTTACTGAATAGAACAGCTGGTCATTTGTTTTGGGCTAGGGACACTGAAAAACTTACCGGGTCACTAAGGATCTGTTGAAAGTGAGAAATTTGGGGAATGCCTGCTATAATCTGATGATCACTTAAAATAACTTCTGACCTCTTATGTTTATTCAGTTACTGTGTTTTTGAAGTTATGTTAACTTTTGGGAGCAATGGGGTCCAGAGATTGGCATTTCTAAATCTCATTTCTTCTAGATGGTATTTTGGAAGTCGGGCTTCTGCAATGACTTCAAAGAAAAATTTTAACTTGAAAAAGCATGTCTTGTGCATCACACCCCACAGGGATAGAAGTCCCTGGATACCTGAACTGCCATGGCTCTACTCGAGGGTAGTATGTGGACCAGCAGACCACATTCTGCATTAGAAATGCAGAATCTCAGGCCCCATCCCAGAACTACTCAATCAGAAACTGCATTATAACAAGACTTCTCAGTGACTCATGAACATTAAAGTTTGAGAGGCAAGGCTCTGCCACTCCTAACACATCTCACCCCAGTCATCCTAGATGGAATACCCCACTTGCTGGGAATGTGTCTTTAAGTGTGCCTTTCTGTGCCTTATTTTTGGGGGACTTTACAATCCACTAGTTCAACTAAACCTTCCTAATGAATTAGTGCCTGATAATAGTGGAAATGTGTTATCATTTCCTAGATAGCCTAGGAGTTTGGAAGAAGCTTCCTATAAGCAATTATTTAATACAGTGTTTTAAAAATAACTAAAATCTCTGACTGTTATGGAGTGAATATTTGAGGCAACCCCTCCAGCCCCCACCCATTCATGTATTCAAGCCCAAACCCCCAATGTGATGGTATTTGGAATGGGGCCTTTGGGAGGTAATTAGGTTTAGATGAAGTCATGAGGGTGGGGCCTTCACGATAGGGTTATTGCCCCTATAAGAAGAGACATGAGAGAGCTTATTCTCTCTCCTGGCATGTGCACAAAGAAGAGATCATATGAGAACACTGCGAGGTGATGGCCATGTTCAAGCCAAGAGAAGAGACCCAGAGTGAAACCTGCCTTGCTGGCACCTTGACTTTGGACTTCTTGGCTTCCAGAACTGTGGGAAATAAATTTCTGTTGTTGAAGCCATTCAGTCTATGGCATTTTGTTACGGTAGTTTGAGCTCACACTACCATCACCAGTACCAAGCACTCTTGAGAGGCCCTGCATATTCTGATTCAGTAGTTCTGTGGCCCAGACATTAGTTTCTATACAGTCTACCCAGTGAATATTATGATGAGGCATTTTACTAACCTACTATTCCATATAAGACTCACCTGAGGACTTGTTACAAATTCCCAGATCTCTGTTTTGAAGCTTCACTTAGTATGCTTGGGACAGGACCCTATGAATCTGTGTTTTTAATAAACACCCTGGATGATTGGGATAATTGGTATTTTGGGGAAAAAATTTCTGGCCCAAGGACTAAAACTGATGGAATTTAGGACCCTTGTGGGCTGGCAGGAAAATATTAATGGGCCTCTCCGTGTAAGGGACCCTCCTACTGAGGTGGTTCCAGGAAAATCTGTGAAGTTGGCAATGTTATCACTCAGGCCTTTCCACCTCTCCTCACACTGTTCCTGCCTTTTTCCAGGTTTTCTGCCTCCTGCATCCAGGTATGCTCTTGGATTTTGGACCCCTTGGAAGGCTTTTGATAAGAGAATTCAACTAAGGTATATATGACAAGTTGTAACTTAATACTGTGTTCTTCCTATGTGGGCTTGTAATTCAGTATGGGGCAATTCTCTTCCCTAAATGCAGGACAGTATGGATACAGCTTTGTGTGTGGGGTAGTGATGGAGGGTAATAACTTTAAGGCAAGAGAGTCTTCTTGATGCTCTTCTTATCAGATTTCACGAATAGTCATCTAATCTAGCTAAGCACAAATGAGTTGGTTCCTAGTTTTTGCCATTGCTTTCAAGCAAGGCTGGCTCTGAAAAGAATCTCAGAAGTATCTAAGACCCTGTCCAAGGAAGAGTTCCTAAATGAATATCTAGACTTTGAGAAACTGTCATTGCATTGGTATTCTTGTCCTGTAGATGTCTTTAACTTTTCTCAGTGCAGCCAACTTAATTTACGCTCTTGTGTTCTAGATAATAGTTTTGAGGGCTAGGTTCCCTGTGTACCCCAACATGGATTTCTCTAACTTGAAGCAGAAGGCGTGGATGTTGGGCATGAGATGGAAAAATGAGATGTTAAAAGTGGGAAAGGGCCTTTCAGCGCTACCCAGGAAGGGGTCCGTAACAGTGTTGCTCTGGGGTCCCTTTGTAACTTAAAGGGAAACTTTCACAATGATTCTTGATATCTTGCAAATGAAGGAGGAGGTTCTTGTAACAGGAACCCACTTAGGTGGCGCCCACCTTGGCTTCTGAAACGGACAGTACATCTACAAGAGGAAAAGTGATGGCACCTGCATCGCAAAGCTGGAGGGACCCTGGGAGCTGCTTCTGCAGGCAGCGCACCCATTGTTGCCATGGAAACCTGGCTGAGGTCAGTGTCCTATGCTCCAGGCATTCTGGCCGGTAGGCTGCGCTAAAGTTTGCGGCTGCCGCTGGAGCCACCCCTCTTGGTGACCACCTCACTCCTGGAACTTTTGCTAACCAGATCCAGGCAGACTTCTGGGGGCTGAAACTTCTGGTTGTTGCTGGTCCGGGGCCCACTGCCCACCTGTCATGGAGGCACCTTATGTGAACCAGCCTACCATTGCTCTGTAAACGCAGATGCTCCTCTGCGCTGTATAGGTACTGGCACACCATGGAACAACTGGGGAACACAGCGAAGCCTCACCAGCGGTCCCACGGCGGGTGCTGGCCGGGAGATTTTGCGCATGTGCGGCACCAGCTCCCGTGAGCCCCGTGGGAAGTGGCGTGGGATCTCCGCGTCTCCAGACGCCCTGCAGAGATGCCCGGGCAGGAGCAGGCCGCTGCTGCAAGGGATGCGGTGGGGAGGCCTGCAGGAGGCTCCCTAGTGTGCTGCTGTTCGGGCCTGGTCACCTCCCGGTCTGAAGACACGGGTGCCCACCCGTCGTCCCTGAGGACTGCACGGCGCCTCTCGCTCCTCAGGCCACCCACAGGGTGAGAATGACGGCGGAATGGACTTAATGTGTTCTTTCAAAGGCTCTTAAACAGAAAATGGAGATAAGATTGACAGAAAATAAATAATTTCTAAAACAAAGAAGTGGGAATGGGCCAGTTTGCAGCGGCAGAAACCCCTTGAGGAGTGAGTGACAGCAGGGCCTGGAAGGAACTCCCGTCTGCTTTCCCAAGTAGCGGAGATGTCAACAGCAAACGTCTGTGGAATCCTTACCCTGCTCCAGGCCCTCTTCAGTGCTCAGCACACAGGGTGTCACTGTTCTGAATACACACGCTGTCTCCCTTTCATTTACACCACGTAAGAGGTAGGTACTGCCACTCTCCTCATTTTGCAGGTGAGGAAACAGAGAGCTGGAGGACACATAGGTCCAAATATCTTATTTATCAAGCGTTGGATCCCCGTGCCAGTTGCTAGTTTCCAGTCTCCCAGCTCCAGATCCTCCTTGGGTGTTTTCTGTGCGACAGTGCTCTGGATCTTCACTGTATTTCTCCTTCTCAGTGGGTGTGATGTTAGGCTTTGTCATTAGACGGAGTTGGAGGGACCCTGGAGCAGGAAGGGGCTCTCTTCCTTGTTCTGGCAGCAGCTTTTGCTTTCTCTGGCTCCTGCAGCCTGCCAGCGCTGGGGCTTGTCTGGTGTTGCCCTGTCTCAGCTGTGCACCCGAGTGGGCGGTCCCTTAGCATCTTGGCAGCCTGGGCCCAGTGACCGCCTTGCCCTGGCCCTCCTGACACAGACATTGAATGCTCTAGCCTTTGCCCCTGTGGCGTCTGACTCCTTTGGTGCACCCTCCCACCAACCTGGGCTGCTTTGTGCCTGGGGGTTTGCACCTGTGGCTCTCCTGGTGTGGACACCATGCTCTGCGGGCATTGCATCCCCGTGTCAGACTTCTGCATTTCTGCTCACCAGCCACAACTCGCTTGTGCCCTGGAGGGTTGCAGCTGCTTGCCCAGCAGCTCTGGCCCAGCCCTGGTCCAGGCAACCCAGGGAACAGTCACCATCTTGTGAGCTGCAACCATACCTTTCAATGAAGCTTGAACCCCAGTCTTGGGAAGGGGACCCTCTTCCAAGTTTGTCCTTTCCTGGATATTTTCTCTTGGTCCAAGGTGTCCTTTAGCATTCTGTATATCTTTATAGTTATTCTCCTATCATGGTTTAATAATTATTTATATTAAATTTCTGCTTAATTACTGTGTGGTAATTATTTATATTAAATTTCTGCTTAATTACTGATTTCTTAATTGATACAATCTGATGCAGATTGTACAGACTGATTCAATCACCTCCGCTCTCCCGCCTATTTGCCTTATTTATGACTGATTTATACAAATTGACACCAATAAATCAATTGTCCAATCTCTTTCATCTCAAAGAGTGGACAAGGTGATCTCTAATAACCAATTGACTCCCTACCACATTCATTCATAAAAACTTGTACTGAATGCATGTTTTATTCCAGATGGTGGATGGAGTTCACAAGGTGGATTAAGGCACCATCTTTGCCAAGGTAACTCTCAGTCCTGTAGAGGAGGCATGAGTTTAAACAGATGAATTAGAATATAATGTTATAACTATTACAGTTGAGAAATGAGCACCATTCTCTGGGAAGGGTATGACAGCATGACTCATTCTGTCTGAGGGAGTTGATGCAGCCCCATCTGAACTGGATCTGGAATAGTTTATATTAAAATATATGAAAATCTGTTTATGTAGATCACTATATGGTTATATATAGGGTTATGTAGATAACCGTAGACTAAGTTTCCAGACCTTATTGGAGAGGGAGAATGTTAATATGCTAGTAAGGGTAATAAATACAGAAAGAGGGGTGGTAAAATATCATTGCTGTGCTGGAAGTCAGAGGCCAGAACCAGACAGAGTCCTAGCTTTGTTCTCAACTCACTGGGGAACCATGGACACATAATAAACTTCATGGAACTAAGCTTCTCCATCTGTAACTCTGGCCATTAGATCACATAGTCCTGGATGTCTCTGCTAACTCTAAATGGTATATCATTTAATCAAATGCTATAAAATTGTAGATGCAGGGTTTATGAAACCAAAACAAATTTTAATCAGAAAGCATTCTGATTTGCATTTTTTTGGAAAAGGAAGGTAATGTTTGTTTAAACAACAGAAGGCATCTTGAAGGAGATCCTACTAATAATTGTTTTAATCTGGATGAGTTAGTGTGTCTATTGTTAACTTAATTTGTCTTCAAGAAATGTTTATAATCATGACGTGCTGGCTCCATAATGGATATTTTATATTTTCTGAGTAAATGATAAAGGGAGCCCAGCTGACAGCCCTGATGTTTTGACATGTCTTTAATTATATTGGTGGCTATAGATAGATGTTGCTAGGGTTCAAATGGCAGAAGGGCAAATCATCAGATCTTAGATTGTGGACATTTTTCAAAGGCAAGGGAGGGAAGCTGAGAAATAGATTTCTCAATGAATATGGTGGGTGAGGAGGGAAATGTCCAGGTGGTTTGTATATTAACTTATCAGTATGGTATTGATAAAGGGTTCAGGGAATATTAGTATCTGAAATTATTTAAAAATATTTAACCCTGGAGGTGGCAAATGGGATTTTCAACAGATACTACTTATTCTATCTATAGTAGCTTAGTGCTATGACAGAGGAAATGGGCTTTGCAGTGAGCTTGCCTAAGCTGAACTTCTAGTTCCAGCACATAGCTTTGAAAAGTTACTTAAACACTCTGAAACTTAAGTTTACAGGACTGCAAAATCAGGATGACAATAACAATACCTACACTGGAGGGTTGAAAGAGCTGATGTATGTCATGAATTATCACAGTTTCCAGCAAAGAGAAAACACTTAGGAAAAGTTAACGTAGCTGTGATCACTAGAGCAAATATCTCAGGAATACAGTACAGAAGGCCAGATGCTGCAGGATGGGTACAAGTCGTGGATTAGGAATTTACTGCTTGTGTTAGTCCATTATGACCTTCATCCTGAGTTTTTTATTTGTAAAATTGAACTATGTCTATTTTCTTTCCTTATAGGGTTGTTGTAAGAAACAAATGAGAATGTATATGTGAGAGTACTTTCTGCATGTCATGGGCCAGTGGAAATGAATACAGTGAGGCAGGATCACCAATGGAAATGAATACAGTGAGTCCTTCCTTTTTTCCTCTGCAATCCTTGTATATAGAGGAAGTCTTACATAAGACCTAGTAGAAGACAGAAACTTACTGAGCATAAAGATACATCTTTTCCATAGCACATTCTGTTGACTATCTCTCCAAAACACACTGAACTCTGTACCCCTCTTTGCCTCCATTGCTGCCACCTTTGTCCAAGATACCATCATCTAGCATTAAGAGAGGTGGCCTCTTCACTGGTATTCTGCATCTACTCCTGACCCCTTGTAAGCCATTTTCTGTTCAGTTTCAAGAGCAATGTCATTCTCCTGCTTAAAACCCTCTAATGACTTCCTATCATATTTAACAAAATAAAGCCTAACTTATTCACCACAAAGTCATGTGTGATCCAATCCCTGCTTATCTTCCCAGTCTTATCTTCTGTTGCTTTTATGTTGCCCACTACACACTAGCCTCTGAGCCTTCTTCTATTTTTTAAGGCCAAGTTCATTCTTGACTTAAGATCTAGCTGCTCAACCAGCCTAGAATATGCTTCCTCCCAATGGCTTCCCCCTGATCTTCTTCAGCTGGCTAGTTCTTGTCATTCTGTGGTCTCCCCAGAGATGCTTTTTTGGGTCATTTTATTGCACTGTCCTATTTTAATTCATAGCTTTTATCACCATCTGATATTTTCTTTGAAAGTTAGCTTCAGAAGAACAGCATCTTTCTCTGTCTTATTTGATGCTTCATTCTTAGAATCTGAAATATGCCCAGAATGTAATAAGTGTAAAAAAAAATCCCTTAGTTGAACATTAAACTTTGAAAGGGATCAACATTAACAAGGAAATGCATATTATTAATGTTATGGTTTTGATTGTTTCACTTAAAAGACTCTAAGGGCCCTAAAATCCTCTCCAAGATAGGACCTCAAAGACTTAACTGTATCGCCTTTATCTACTCCTCTCTTGGAGCCTGGTGTGGTTCACTGCTTCTAGAAGGCTCTAACTCTGCTTTGGTGACAGAGCTGACATCTGGGGGGATTAATTGATAAAGAAAAAAGACTGAGCATCAGCAGTAGAATGGGTCTGTAGCAGTGGAATGTCTCCAGATAAACTGTTGCATATTCATACAACAGAACACCAGAGAGAAACCCGGCTCCCTGCAACAACACAGGTAAATTTACAATCGCAATAAGGAACGAGAGAAGAAAAAACATATAAACTATATACTGTATGATTCCATTGATATGAAGTTCATGAACAGGCAAAACTAATCTATGGTGATTGAAATCGAAGCAGGCAGGAGTTATCTTTGAGGGGAAGGTATTGACTAGAAGGGGCATGGGGGAGCCTTTCAGAATGTTGGAAATATATTACATATGTAAAAGTGTACCCCTTTTTTTATTGAATGCAACTCAGTGAAAATATTTTGAAAATCATGGATGTAGCCATTTAAAAAAGATTGAGGAGGGTATCATGAGGGAAAGGAAGAGAGAGGGAGATCAGAGACTGGGTTCACTGAAGGTAGGCCCAGCATGGCCCATTGTCCTTGGGCTCTGGGTGGGTGAGATAAGCCAGCATGAAGCTTCCCACTAAGACTTCACCTGCATGTCCTCCAAGACCTAATCAACCTAATCGTGGGGTCACAACTCCAGGGCCCAAAGAAAACTCGGGACATTCAACATTGCTCAGAAGTCTAGATTTTAGTAGCAAAAACAAGTGTAGGAAATGCTGAGCTGTGGAATTAAAAAAAAAACAGCATAAATAGTGACACACATTGCATGCAAAATTTCATTGCATGACAATGAAAAAGTGATGAGGCGCATTGCCCTCTGAATAAAATAAATAAATAAAACCAGCGCAGCATATGTTTCTAATGCACAGTAGTCACCAAGGCTTCGGTGGCACAAACTAATAAAGGGAAAGCCCTCACCACCTAACCCCCACTTCCTGTACAAATCCATATTTCCTCCTAGGTTAAAATGCAGTGTCTTTCTTAAGTGCCATGTTCTCCTGAACTCTGTGGAGGGAAGGTCGTGGGAATAGCTGGCAGGAGACATGGCATTCTGAGGCTTGTATAACCATTTAATTAGATGAAATAACAGTCAAAGCCAACAGACTGCTGCTTGGATGATTTGCATTCTCCATAAATTATGGGGCAGATATTTATCCTGTGTGGAGAGGGGTTACTTTCCTCCCTTTTGGCTCAAATTCCCTGATTTTTCAGAATGATCAAGTGGCTTGGAAATAAATTTTGTGTGACTTGTTTTATATTTAAAGACACTGGGAGGGAGGTACAGTGTGTGGCTGAAAAACCAGTTCCTAACATGAAATCCTTTCCTCATTTCTACAAACGAAGCTGCATTTTCATGAGCATTCGTGGCTGGCATTTTGAAGAGCATCATGCTTGTAATTCTTTGTAGAAGACTCAAGGTTGGCTTAAAGACTTGGCTTGAAAAGCACAGCTTGTTTCCTTATTTCAGCGGAACAAAATAGCTCATCCAGTTTGCAATCTGCAGCCAGCCTGCAGTGGGTAGCATGGCGGTAAGTGGGTAGCACTGCTTTAGTTCCTGTCTTTTGGAGTCCCTGTGGGTTTCCTCTTTAGCTGCCCCATTTTATCTGACCATTCTTAAGTATACACCACTTTTCTGCTACTGTTTGTCCAGGTTTCTCCAGCCTGTGCCTACAAGTGGAATTATACTATTAAGAATAAGCTGGTTCCTTTGCCTTTTGCTCTTCCTGGTCACATAGGATCTTAGGTTCCCATGAAATATCCCTCAAGTATTTCCAGGTGTCCCCAGTGGGTGTCTCATATGTGATTACAAGCCAGCCATGCTCATGCTGGGCACCAACATGACAAACGATTGTGTGTCTGCCACAAGTGAGGCCCAGCAGTCCTTGAGACGGCAAAGCCAAAGTGGGCTTTCTATTATATATTCATGTAACTCAAATGGCTGACCCTGTCCACACCCTCCCTGCCAAAGGCCTCACTAGCTTGTGGCTAAGGCCTTGGGAGAAAAAATCTTGAGGGAAAAATATTCTTTGGCTTCTTTTGTGCTCTTTAAAATGGGTTAAAATAATGGAAACCTAACTTTTCTTAACTACGGGATCCCACTTGGAAGAAATATCAACAGCCTAACCCCAGAAAGGAGAAATTGAACATTTCAACGATTTCTGGTGAATACAAAAACATGCTGGTAACACTGACCAGTTTTCTTACGTTTTATCACCCTACCACCCCAATTCTTTGGATAATGAAGCATCCCAAAAGGAGGGCTGATATCTGAATTTTGAGTTAATTTCACATTGGCCTTAGAATTGAATCACAAGTGTTTGAGGTGGATAGAGCTTTGGGAATTACTGGTGCACTTTTCTTTAATCACAGCTAAATAAACTTGAGGTCTAGGTGGTGTTTTTTTATTCTTACATTAGTAAGCTCTGTGGGATGTGGGCTGTGCAAAATCACACCATGAGGGTAAAGTTTGGGCTTCTGTGTGGTGAATCAATGAGTTTTTGGCAAGTGAATAAGTTTACAAATGCCTAAAAGATGTAGATAGTATGAGCTGGTTGTAATTTCTCTGCCTACTTCTACCACTTTGGAATCTCAATCCTGCATCTTCTGCGTACTAGTTTTGTCCTTGGGTAATTCCTCCAGCTTCTTTAAGTCTCAGTTTCTTCATCTGTAGAGTGGGGAAAATAATACCTACCTCAGAGAACTGAAGTAAGAAATGGTGTAATGAGGTAGAGAGACTGGTACTCACTGAACTCCTCTCTGCTCTCACACATTTCCCAACAACCTTGCAGTTAATTGGGTTATATGACTATGACTAGTTCTGGCCACTGACATATGAAGATACTATGTGTCACTTCTGGAATGGCACATTAAAGGTTAATGAGTAATTCGCTAATCTCTTTCTTCCTTACTGTGGCAAGTGAGAAGGTAGCATATTACAGGTGGCATAGCTACAGGATGGTAGAGCTTCAGTCAGCCTGGGTCCCTGAGTGACTGTGTGGAGCAGAGCCCAGCTACTGTGAGTTAAATGGGTAGCATAAATGAGAAGCTTTTATCATGTCAAGCCACTGAGGATTTGGATGGCTTGTTACTGCAGCATAAGCTTAGAATATTGTGAATAATATGGATCTTACAGGAAATAGGGTGCTGTAATAATAAAATAAAATATTTAGTATTTGCTAATAGTTGGGAAAAGGCAATAGGACAGTGATCTTAGAGGCCAGAAGAATGACAATCTGTGTTATGTGGTGGCAAAATGTTTGGCAACACTGTCATCTACCATAACTTGAGAAGCAGATCATGTTCTAATGACATTTTAGTTCTGGGGAAAAGGCTGGGAAATAGAATATTTTCTGAAAACACTCTTCACAAAGGACTATGGCTGAAGATTTTGGTCTGTGGAAGTTTTGGGAATCAAAGAGAAAGACTACTAGAAAGAAGTCTACTAGTCTTCTGAGAAGAGCAAAAAAGGAAAGCACAATATGGTAGAGCCTTGGTCAGCCTAGATCCCAAGTAGCTGTGTGGATTAGAATAGTCTGCTTATCCCTATTAGATGTGAAATGTGTGCAAGAAATTAACTTTTCTGTGTTAAGTCATTGAGAGTGGGAATTATTTGTTACTGCAGTGGAAGCCTTGCTATACTGACTAATACAGTGCAGACAGTGAACACTCAATGAGTGTTACCCTATACTTCTTCCATTATGTTGATTATTGTTGTTTTCACAGTAATTGTTAAAAGTGTGTGGTTGCGGTAGATGGAGAAAGAGGTAACTAGGGTAAAGAGTAGTGTTAACTTTGGTTTACTCAGGGATTGCAGAATGAAATATAAATAAGAGAAAGAAAGGCAGTGTAAGTAAGTGAGGTGAGCTAGAAATGGGGAGAGCGCGAAACCTGTGCTAAGGGTGTAGTCAGTCTTGGCTCTGATTAATACACATCTAGTTTTTCAACAGAGACTATAGAATAAAAAATTTATATGAATTTTCCAAAAGTTTGAAGTGTTGGCAATTAATTTAAATATTTAAAAATACTAGGTGGACCAGGCATAACTCATGGGGCCACTCATTGGAAGTTGGCCCTAGGAACTACAATGTCTGATTATGAACAGTATTGCTCAGTATAAACTCATCCCACTCAATATGTCATTATTTGCAAAATCATAAATGATCAAGGTTATTGTTTGGAGTCATTGTCCATCCATCTGAAACTTAGATTCCTACTGCAGTATTTCTGCCAAAGTGACTTCTGGCTGAGGATTGAAAATCTCTTGAAGTATGCAGCTTGTTACTTTATGAGGTATAACCTATTGTATCTCTGGTATCCTTAAATTGTTAGAGAGTTCTTTATATTTCAGGTGAAATCTGCCTTCCTGTAGCTCCCTTTTCACTTTGCTTTCCACCCCCAACCTCCAGTCCCCCATGACTATCCTTTGGGCCAATTTTCTAGAGCTGGTGATCCACTTACCTAATGACACTGTAGTGGAAATCTTTTTTCTTCCCAGCTACTCCTGTCCTCCCTCCCGTCCCATTCTGGCAGCAGCACTTTCCTTTGAGTATTCTTGTGTAAAAGGGCTCCAAGTCTCAGCATCCTGTTCTCTGCCATCTGGCCCTCCCTCACCCCCCATGAGGCTGCAGAGGAACCAGGGCTGGCCAGCTATCTACCCTGTCACCCAGGCTTTGGGTACTGGTGCAGGAGTGAGTATGTGCCCCAAGCTGGGCACCTGGAGGCTTTTCTGTAGATGTAATACAGGGCACTGTGAGAGAAAAATGCTGTCTGTCCTCTGTGGTCCCCAAGATTAGGAATATCTAGTCATTTCCTTTCTCTCCCAGACTGTACGTCACAGAGCATGGTGTCTGGGGCAGGAGAAAGTAAGAGCAAAATTCAGAGGGTAGCAGAGTAGAATAGAGAGAAGAGAGAAGAAAGAGAGAAGGAACAACTTTAGATTTTCTATGGCTGCTTCAACCTCGTATCCTTATTTCTTTGTTATGAAAAAAAAAGAAAACAGTTGCACTAGTTTGTGTTGAGTTCCTGTCATTTCCACCACAAGGGCCGGCTTGCTCTCCTAAAGTAGGAGATCATGTTTAATTTACTTCAGTTCACACTTAATACTATAGTTTCAACTCCCCCTTGAATTTTTATATCCTTTTATACATCACTGTTCAGGGCATTTAAAATATATTTTCTAGTTAAGTCATCTGCAGTTACTTGTATCTTAATATTTCCAATAATTTTAAGTCACCATACATTTTAGATACAGCAAATTCATTTTAAGTCCTGAGTATTTCTGTGTTGAATGGTTTTATTTTTGTTATCAATGTTGCATTTATGAATTTATTGTGTAATCTAGTTCTACACAAAATTCCCATTTTTTAAATGAACTATTACTCTTGGCAATACTAGCAAAAAGACATGAGGGCTATGGTAAAAATGTTCTAAATATCATACATCATAAAGCAGTAATTGTGCCATGAAATGCTAATCCACATCCCCCATGTTATAGTCACTCGTTTGCAAGAAACTGCAGGCACTAATACTTGTCTGGTTACTCCCACACTTAGGAATGTGACCAGGAACAGAATTCGGTAGCATTTGCCTTTTTGCTGTTCCAAAGCAGGTCTTTGTGGTTCAGTATAATTTTCCACAGGAATAACGCCCAGGGTAGTTCAATGGGCTGTGTCAGCCACATGTAAGGAGTGTGACATTAGTGGAAGTTTAATTTGTTTTTCCACCTTGAATAGTCACTGGCTGTCATTCATGCTTTGAGGACATTGTTAGGTTTCAAACATGATCCATCACAATATTCCTGCCTGTCCAAGGGATGGTGCCTTTACTATGGTTACCTTCTGGCTCACTGGCCCCATAGAGTTCCCGTGTTCTCCATTATACACCAGCCCCAATGCCTCTGCTTGGACATTCTAAGCACACTGGAAATACATTGAGAATAATAAGTAGAGCTAAGAGAGGAGATACAGAGAATTAAGACAGTAATGGTTTCACTTCCTTCTCAGGTGAAACATCCCAGCTCTCCAGGACTGAGCGAGTTTGTCTCCTACCTCTGTCTCACATGTGCTTTGGTTATTTCATGGTATGAAAGCTTTCTACACATCCAAAATGGGTTGAAAATGAGATTTTTTTTGGATGTGACTTCTGAGAGTAATTTTCCAAGGCTGTAGTTCCTATTAAGTATGGGATACTACAGTTAGACAGTCCCAAATGCCCAACAGGTTGGGGTTCTCTCTAACTCAACTTGTCAGTCACCAGCTATGTATGGTGATGAATGAAGAGAATGATTTTTTTTATTCATATATTCCATAGTAGATAAATATGTCCTACTCATTTTTTTCTCTGAGGATGGAACATTAAGATTTATTCCTTTTGTTCTGTTGTGGAATTGTTAAAGACATTCTGTCATTTGATGAGATTATTTTTGAGGGGAGGCATATCTTACTCTAATTTATACCAGATGCTGGCAAGAATGTTACAGAAAATAATAGGTTTCAATGAGAAAGTAACCATATTATACCATATACCATGCCTTATTTCACAGAATCTAAACAGAATCCAAAGGCAGTTTGCTTCCCAGGCTGAGATGAGGCAGTTTTGCTCCTGCAGTTTCCCTTCATGCTGGAGTAAAGACCTTTTGGCAGCACACTTACCTCTGGGTGTTAGAGTACCTACGGAAAGGACAGATTTGTACTGCAATGTTTACTATGTTTTCCAGATCACACTTAGGCGGTGGCATGATTCCTTGATTCGGGAATGCAGGAAGGCCTTATTTCACAGAAACTAAATGGAATCAACAGGCAGTTTGCTATCCAGGCTGAGATGAGGCAATTTTGCCCTGCAGGTTCCCTTAATACTGCAGTAAAGACCTATGGGCAGCACACATATCTCTGGGAGTAAGAGTACATACAGAAATGACAGCTTTGTACTGCAGTGTTTACAATATTTTAGAGATCCTATGTAGGCGGTTGCATGATTCTTTGAATGGGGCATGTAGGACGGCGTTATTTCACTGAAACTAAACGTAATCCAATTCAGTTTGCTTCCCAGGCTGAGTTGACGTAGTTTGCTCCTGCAGTTTCCCTTAATGCAGAGCAAAGACCTATTGGCAGCACACTTATCTCTTTTAGTTAGAGTACATACAGAAAGGACAACTTTGTACTGCAATGTTTACTATGTTTTCCAGACCACATTTAGGCGGTTGCTTGAATCCTTGAATTTGGCATGAAGGAAGGCCTTATTTCACTGAAACTAAACGGAATCCAAAAGCAGTTTTCTTCCCAGGCTGTGAAGAGGCAGTTTTGCTCCTGCAGTTTCCCTTAATGCTTGGGCAAAAACCTATTGGCAGCACAATAATCTCTGGGAGTTAGAGTACATATAGAAAGGCAGCTTTGTACTGCAATGTTACTAGTTTTCCAGATCACATTTGGGCGGTTGCATGATTCCTTGAATGCGGCATGCAGGAAGGCCTTATTTCACTGAAACTAAACGGAATCCAAAGGTAGTTGCTTCCAGGCTGAGATGAGGCAGTTTTGCTCCTGCAGTTTCCCTTCATGCTGGAGCAAAGTCCTATTGGCAGCACACTTATCTCTGGGTGTTAGAGTACATACAGAAAGGACAGTTTTGTACTGCAATGTTTACTATGTTTCCCAGATCACAATTAGGCGGTGGCATGATTCCTTGTTTGGGGCATGAAGGAAGGCCGTATTTCACAGAAACTAAATGGAATCAAAGGCAGTTTGCTATCCAGACTGAGATGAGGCAGTTTTGCACCTGCAGTTTCCCTTAATACTGGAGCAAAGACCTATGGGCAGCACACTTATATCTGGGAGTTAGAGTACATACAGAAATGACAGCTTTGTACTGCGGTTTTTCCAATGTTTTAGAGATCACATATAGGCTGTTGCATGATTCCTTGAATGGGGCATGCAGGAAGGCGTTATTTCACTGAAACTAATCGTAATCGAATTCAGTTTGCTTCCCAGGCTGAGATGCGGTCGTTTTGCTCCTGCAGTTTCCCTTAATGTGGAGCAAAGACCTATTGGCAGCACACTTATCTCGGGGAGTTAGAGTACATACAGAAATGACGACGTTGTACTGCAATGTTTACTATGTTTTCCAGATCACATTTAGGCGGTTGCTTGATACCTTGAATGGGGCATGAAGGAAGGCCTTATTTCATGGAAACTGAACGGAATCCAAAAGCAGCTTGCTTCCCAGGCTAAGGTGAGGCAGGTTTGCTCCTGCAGATTCCCTTAATGCTGGAGCAAAGACCTATTGGCAGCACACTTATCTCTGGGAGTGAGAGTACATACAGAAAGGACCGCTTTGTACTGCAATGTTTACTATGTTTTCCAGATCACATTTAGGTGCTTGTATGATTCCTTGAATGTGGCATGCAGGAAGGCCTTATTTCACTGAAACTAAACGGAATCAAAAGGCAGTTTGCTTTCAGGCTGAGATGCGGCAGTTTTGCTCCGGAGGTTTCCCTTAATGCTGGAGCAAAGACCTATTGGCAGCGCTCTTATCTCTGGGAGGTAGAGTACCTACAGAAAGGACAATTTGTACTGCAATGTTTACTATTGTTTCCAGATCACATTTACGCGGGTGCATGATTACTTGCCTGGGTCATGCAGGAAGGCCTTATTTCACGAAACTACACGGAATCCAAAGGCAGTTTGCCTTCCAGGCTGAGATGAGGCAGTTTTCCTCCTGCAGTTTCCCTTAATGCTGGTGCAAAGACCTATTGGCAGCACACTTATCTCTGGGAGTTAGAGAACATACAGAAAGGACAGATTTCTACTGCAATGGTTACTATGTTTTCCAGATCACATTTTGGCGGTTGCAAGTTTCCTTGAATGGGGCATGCAGGAAGGCCTTATTTCATGGAAACTAAACGGAATCCAAAGGCAGGTAGCTTCCCAGGCTGAGATGAGGCTGTTTTGCTCCTGCAGTTTCCCTTAATGCTGGAGCAATGACCTATTGGCAGCACGGAGCGCTCTGGGAGGTAGGTAATCAGTCCACAACCACAGGCTGTAGCTCACCAGAAACTCCACGTTCCTGAATGAAGTCATTTCAACATTTACCTAGAGGCCCCAGAATGACTTCATCCCTCTTGTGCATGAACAGTGTCTGACCATCATCAACAACCAATTCACGAGCCTTCTCTGTGGACCAACCACCCATCCCAGGCTTTTTCCTGGTTCATGTTAGTCCACCTTCCTTATCTGTGGCCAGTGTACAGAGAACTTTCTTTCTTTGAGACCGCTTATGAATATCCCCCATTCCTGAGTCTGGTGGACAAGTTGTTTCTGTTAACTGGCCTTGCTGCTGAAGCAGGGACATCCTGTCCTAGGCCTCAGTCCTTTTCCTGGCTCGCATCTGTAAAGGCTCAGTAAACCCTTTTATTCCAGAGACTTCTTGGTCTCTAAAGTTTTTGATTTATCAGGTAGATTGATTGCAAGAATGGCCCTAATTCTCCATGCACCCCTGGACACATATCCTTTGTGATGGGACTTTGCAGCAAGTGCCATTAAGAGGTAGAGTCCATTTCCCACTCTTCTTTGCATATGGCTCAATTTACCACTTGCTTTTGTCAGAAAGTGGCCCAAATGACGTTATCTCAGTTCTAAGCCTAGACCTCAAGAGGCCCTGTGTATTTCTGCTCATGCTGGTATCCTTCTTTCAACATGGATGAGCCTGGGCTAGTGTGCAGGAAGGTGATAGGTGATTTGTAGCAAAGCTGGGTTGTCTAGAGGAGGACATACCTAGCCAGCCAGCAGCTAGTTAACCTACCCACTAATTACAGCCAAAGAAACAATCTGTCTGTGATAGGCCATACCTGGGCTAGATGGAAAGAACTGCCTGGTCAACCTTTGAATCATAAGCAATAATAAACTGTACTGTTTAAAGCCACTTAATTTTGAGCTGGTTTGTTATAGTGTTATTATGAAAACAGCTCACTTATATGTGATTGGACATGTTTCTAGGTGACAGCATTCAATATATAATTTTAGATATTGGTAGTTTTATGGCTCTGGGTTAAATTAACTATAGTTTTAAATAAAAGTGGCCTTGTGGTTCTAGGTATGAGGGCTCAGTGATGTTGGAATTCGGAGATAATCATGGCAACGTGACTAATATTTACAGCTTTGATGACGATGGTACTCGTGCATTTGCTGAATATTGCGTTTAAGCCTTTAGGTCACTGTAGGTGTTGGCAGCTCTTGGCATGACTACCCATATGCTACCCATCTGATATGGTGGAAAATCCAGATTTTCTGCCAGGTTTTGCCACAGTTTGATAACTAGATGACAGCTCTCAGTGCCACTAAGTTCCCAAAAAAGCTAAATAAACATTGTTCTTGGTGTCTTGCTAGACTGGGAAGGTTCAGATATTAGTGAGTTTCTTCTCACTGCTTGTACATGTACATACGTGTGGTTGAACACATGTGTGTGCACATGTGCATGTATGCATGCACGCACATGCACGCACACACACACACATGGACACACACTGTGGGAAGACTATCAGCGGTCACTGGCTCTTGCACTGTGTGTGTGAAGGTCGACCTTCCCATCCTAATAGTCCATTTGGCATGGATGCTAGAAATGGATACCTTCTTACACTTGCTCTTATGATTTTTCAGAAAAAACACCTTTTGTGGGCATCAGTTCAGCCTTTGGAAGAAGGGCTGATAAATTGGTATAAAAATATCTGACCATTTGTTTTCTTTGGTTAATAAGCATATCCGGTGGTGAGAGGCAGAGCTATGGCTGTATGTCAGCAGGTGGAGCCACCCGTGCAGAACCCTGGTCCCACCCCTGAAACAATCCTATTCTTCCGGGAGGGAACTGGTTATGCTTGTATTTGTTTTCTACACAATTTCTTTCCTTGTGTATCCATATGAACTATGAGGCACTAGTGTCTCTAAGAATCCCTCTGTGTTTTCTGAGGATATTTCCCATCTTTGTTAACTTTGTGGATAAAGGTTAACAAAACCCTTTCCCTTTTTGAATGAAAATTTAACCTTTGGTTAAGTCTCTAGGTTAGCAACCCTGGTAACTTGACAATGACAGTATGTCAATTACGTTCTTGGGCAGGATTTCTTGTGCTAAAAATGACCTCTGGTTGGCCAATTGTGTTATGAATAAACCATAATATTTGATAGGGAAGCTGTGCTCTGGGCTTCTTTAAGAGTTGTAACTCTTATATCTGAGCATGTATCTTGCAGGGACCTTGGAAGCTATGGGTCCTGTGGGTTAGCAACTTTTAGACCAGGGGTGGATCCTACACCTGCCTGATGTGGGTCTCATCTCCTCATATCTGAACCGTTAGCCTGCTGCAAAGACCACGACAGGAACAGAAGCTGTCCTTTGGCAAGCTCTGGTTTTTGTCCTATAACCTAACGATGGATGTCAGCTGTGGCCTATGGTAATCTAGTGAGTCTGAATGTTTAGTTGGACCTAAAAAGCTCTTTAGAGGGTATTGAAGACTTGGCATATGTCTATAGGTCCAGCAGCCAATGCACTTGAGATGTTCTCTGGCCTGAAAGTACTCTGTGGCAGGTGCACTGGGCTGTGTGTGTGTGTTTGGGTGTATTTCATCATGCATTAGGTGTACATGGCAGAATGCTGGTTCACTAGGGTTTGCAGACCATGATACTAGAATATCAACAGAAGTGCCATCCAAGCAACTTGCTAAACTGTAACATCACTAACCTAAGAGTGTGTGGAGAGGGGTTTTCTGTGAAGGAGGCTGAGAAGCTTGGTGGGCAGTTGCATCGCTGGCAGTACTGGCCAAGAGTGGCTATTCCATGTTAAAACCAAAGGCACTCACAACAGGGGGCTTTGTGGAACAGCCCGCCCCCAGCCCCAGCCAGTCACAGGAAAAGCAGAATTAACACCCATCTCAGTCATCCTCTAACCGTGGGAGAGTGTCTTCTTTTGGGGGAACCTGGAGATGTCCTGGTCACACTGTCATGAGTGTCTGCCCCTTGCCCAAAGAGGGTATACAGATCTGTGTGGGATGATTCAAGTGCTCTAGCAGTGGCTTTTGGAAGCTTTCTCCCTCTCAAGGCTCTGTTTTATGTTGTGTTAGCTTCACTCTCAGTCAGGCCTTTCCTAGGCAGAGGCAGAGATGGCCACCAGCAGCTCCAGGCTCCCATTTTACCAGCATAATGGCCAAAGAGCATGCCTCCCTCCCCTCTTCCTGCAGGTGGGCTGTGGCTGACCCTGTCCTGGCTTGGAATGTGTGGGCTTTCTGAATAAGCACAAAGGCCCGGTATGAAAGCTCTCATGTGGTTACCTAGGAGCAGGTTGTTCAGGACATTTGAAACATTGCCTGAGGTTGGAGAAGAGCGGCGGCTTCTCAGAGGAAAATCAGGTGGCTGGGATGTGGAGTAGTGGGAAGGGATGCTGGGAAGGCTAAAAATAGTTGTCCATAATATATTCCCGAGCATCCTGGGAGAAAGTGTAAAACCAACCCCAGGCTTAAACATAGAGGTATCTTAATATATGATGGAGTGTGGGTGAGACAGATATGTGAAAATTTTTAATCAGGGAGAAAAATAATAAATGCCATGATGTAGGCATAGATCCAGAGTTTATAAAAACAAGCAGTGATAGTGACAACTCAGAAAACATTGGAATAGAATTCTGGCATTTTTGGCTTCCATCCAGTACAGCTGAACTCCTCGATTTTAGTGAGCATGCCAGTCACCCAGGGATCTGGTTAAAATGCAGGTTTGGATTCACTGTGTCTGGGGAAGGGTCCAAGATTCTGCATTTCTAAGAAGCTCCCAGGTGGCTCTGATCTTCTGTTTGGGACCTTGTACTGCGTAGCAAAGCAGTGAAGGGTTAGGTCCCTGTACAGTTTGTACTGATTTCTGGAACATTTCTGATATTCCTGAAGAAGTGTTAGCAGCTGCCTCCCAGAGACATTTGGGCAGCATGAGGCTAGACCTCCCCAGTGCAGCTTCATTGGAGGGGTCTTTTCAAAATGACGAAGCCTGTGGGGCAGGTTGCATGATCCTGAAACGCTAACGCCGGCAGTTTCTCCTTGAGCTGTAGCAGTGCTTACAGAGCACATGGTGCTGCTAAGTGAATTATACACAGTGAGATAATCATGGGCCTCCCCTGCCAATGGGCAGCTCCCACTGGAATGAATTTGGAGAAGGAGAGTTAGAAAAAATAGCCAAACTGAAGAATAATGTGTAATCAGAAATATTTTCAAAATGAGCCATAAAAGGATGTTTGGAGAAAGTTAATTTTTAAATGCCAGCTCCCACTCCATTATATGGACTCCCTAGAAGACTGAGAATACCACTCTTTCTCCTTCTACAGCTCTCCCCCAGGCTGCTTTCAGAAAATACTGATCCATTAAGCAGCCCATCCAACAAGTTTTAACTCGTTGACTTGAAGTTTCATAGCATGGCCATATTCAGACCAAGCTTATAGCAGGGAACCCAGTTTGTATTCTAAATTGGATCCTTCTTTTATGTTAGAAGAATAAATGATGGTATTTCTCAAAATATTCAAGGACTGAATGTTTGAGCCCAGATGGAGAAAGATAAATAAAAAAATTATGGAGGAATTTATGGTGATTCAGAATATCCTGAAATTTAGGACTTTGCTATTTTTCAGGAAGTCATTGGTCTGAGGCAGAAATTAGAATTTTTGTTCTAGACTAATATGTTTAAAAAGAAATTGTTTAGTAATATTTTACATTGTTTTCTCTAGCAGCTAATGATTTTTGAAAGGAATTGAAAGTATGTACAACCATTAAATCAACTGTTTTCCACATTTCACCTCAAGTTAAGTGAAGAACATGCAAATGACAAAATGCACATTAGATTGTTCCGACAAACAGTGTGCGCAGCTGTAAATCACCTGGCCTGCCCTGGATCTGTTTCTATTTTGGAGTTTGGGTGTGGCAGGGAGAAGGGGTTATTCCATGGCTGGGAGCTTCATTATACAAGCATGTGGTTTATTCCTTACACTGGAGCATAGAAAGTGCAGAGTGACTTTGAGAAAAGAAAAACGATTTGTAACTCAAGGGCTGGCGTTCCAAGCCCTGAGCTTTTGTTTATGATGGGTGGATATGGATGGGTACAACTGTTTCCCACTTGATTTTTCTAATTGAACAAAAATGCAAAGCTCCTCAGCATTTATGTCTCACAAATATCATTTGCAAATATTTTGCAAATAAGGTTAAGAAAATGGCATGGCATCTGGGCTTCATAACTATACCAGTTATATTTCTCAAGGAAGCCTGCCCTGCCCACCCTGTGTAATAGCTCCACTGTGGCTGCCTGCCCTCCATGCCTTCCCACTGCAGCCTAAGTGTTTTTGTTCCAGTGTTTTTCATCTTCTCATATAATTTATTACTTATCTGTTTATTATGCTCATTGACTGTCTCCCTCCTCTAGAATGTCAGCTCTTAACAAAAGTAGGGATCTTTGTATTGTTTACTGATAGTGTCATGCATGCATGCCTGGAATAGTGCTTGCTTGACCCTTGTTAGTTCATCAATAAAATAATGAATGAATAACTTTTATTTTTGTAATTTAGAGTAAGTCCACTCCCATTTTCTTAGACCAGGTTGAAATTAAGATAGAAGCCATCCACTTATACTATGTCTTAAACACAGTAAAGATATCATGGAATACTATCTCTTAAGAACTTTTCTTCCAACTGAGCAAAAAACTTGTTTTTCTATTATGCAACAAAAGAGACCACTTGATTATGGCATTGATGGTAGTTCATTTGGTAATAATAAAAATTTCATTCCTACATAGATCAATTAGCTTTTCTCAAAGTGTTCCATTAAACCAGGGTTTCTCAACCTATTGTTGTTTATGTCTGGATAATTCTGTTGTGGGGCTCTGTCCTCAGTGTTTAGCACCATCCCTGACCTCAGCTGACAAGGGACCAGTGTCAGCCCCCTCTCACCAGTTGTGACAACCAACAATATCTCCAAGCATTGTCAAATACAGTGGCTGGAACCAGGTAATCAAACCAATCAGCCTAATTTAAAATAGGCTCATTAACTTGCAAGGGCTTTTTTTTTTAATCATTAAAGAGAATATTGTCATTAGTCACCTATGTGGTAGACAAAATAATGGCCATCAAAGATGTCCACGCCCTAATCCTGGGAACCCATGACTGTGTTACCCTACACCGCAAAAGGGACTTTCCAGATGCGATTAAGGTTAAGGACCTTGAGATGGGGAGATTATCCTGGATTATCCAGGAGGACCCAGTCTAATTATATGGGCCTTCAAAAGTGAGAGCCCTTAAAAGAGAAATGTGGTCACAGGAGAAGGGTCAGATGTGACAGAGACTCAACCTTCTATTGCTGGCTTTGACAATGAAGGGAGGCTGTGAGCCAAGGAATGTGATGACCTCTAGAAGCTGCAAGTGACGTTCAGTTGGCAGCCAGAAGGAAAATGAGGACCTTGCTCCTATAACTGCAAAGAACCCAAATGAGCAGGGACCATATCCTCCCCTCCAGCCTCGGGAAAGGAAGGGAGCCCTGCTGACATCTTGATTTTAGCTTGGCAAGACCTGTGTGGGACTTGTGACCTGCTGAACTGTAAGATACAAATTTGTGTTATGTCACTAAATTTGTGGTAATTTGTTAAAGCAATAATAGAAAGCTAACACAATTTGTCATATTGAGACCTTTCCTTCTTCCCATTTTATAGATGTTATGGGCTGAATTGTGTCCCCACCAACTTATATGTTGAAGACCTATCCCCCAGTACCTAGAATATGTTTGGAGGTAGGGTCTTTAAAGAAGTAATTAAGGTTAACTGAGGTTATTAGGATGCATCCTGATCCAGTGAATGGTATCTTTATAAGAAGAGGAGACTAGAACACAGATACATACAGGTGGAAGACCATGTGAAGACCTATGGAGACGATGGCCAAGGAGAAAGGACTTCAGAAGAAACCAACCCTGTCAACACCTTGATCTTGGACTTCCAGCTTCCAGAACCATAAGGAAAACATTTCTGTTGTTTAAGCCCCCTAGTCTGTGATACTTTGTTCTGGCAGCCTTACCAAACTAATAATGGTAGATGAGGAAACAGATGCAGGTTACAAAGAAATTCCCCTAGGATATACAGCTAGTACTTCAGGGAGCAGAGCCTCCAGAATCTATGATGTTAATCCATAACTGAGCAATCTCTGTAGCTGGCCAAGGTTTTATGAATGACCCGGAGCATTCTAACTATTGCCAATTTGTAGATGAAAAGTCTGAGATATATCTTCAAATTGTGACTTTGACTTACTAGCTGTTGTTTCTTGAGACAAGTTGATCTCAGACACGCAGTTGGCTCATATGTAAATGTAGCATTATTTTCTTCCCAAGATTACTTTGAGGATTAAAATGGGCAATGAAGGCAAAGGTACTTTGTCATGTGCAGGACATGGTGCAAATGTGAGGTGGTATCATAAAAACATTACTGTTGCTGCAAAAAGAAGTCAAGCAAGTATTGTTCTGATAGCACCTTCCAGAAGGTCTTTGAGGTATGGTTAGTGAATGTTCACTTTTGAACTCAAGAAGCAACATGTGTGAAACATTCTTTAGCTAAGGTGGGGGTGGGGTGGGGCAAAAATGTACAAGGATCTGTGTTTTCTTCTAAAAGGCAGTTCACATATTTTTTATTGGTTGAAATTCCCAATCAAGCATTATCAGAAAGCCAGGAAGAAGAGTAAGAATAACAGGTGTTTAAAAGAAGGGTGACTGTCTATTCTGATTTGAACTGTCTACTCTGTCTGGTTTAGTATAGGACAAGAAAGGGACTGTTTACTTGTGGTAAAGTTAACAGGGCAGCTTTCCCACAAGAGAGCAATGTGTTCTGTGAGTCTGTGGTTCCACACAAAGTTCTGCCAGCAGGGGAAGCATTTATTTTGGTTTAAAACCCTGCATGCGTTTCTTCTTGTTACATCTACTCCCACAAATGGCAGTCTTTGTATATAAGATAACAGAAGCTTCAAGTGGTTTAAAAGGATCTCTCAGCCGCATTAAGTTTGTTTCAACTGTGGTCTTTAGGAGAGAACGGTGCAACCACTCCCAGCCTGCCATCAAATTTCTGATGAAGGCAAATTTAGTATTAACATTGGAAGTGGCCATGCTTTTTTTTATAGATGTTACCAACATAGTATTACCTGCATTTCCCTTCCCTTCTGCCCTGTTTAGGGTACTTCACTTCAAGCTTCAAGTCCTAGCTCAAATTTCACCCCTCTTTGTGAAACCTTTCCATCTTTCCCAGACACTGTAACTTCCTCTCTCATCTGTGTGCCTGAAATACCTTTTTCAGATCTCAAAATACTATTTTCTATTTTATAATGATGTATCATTTTATGTAATAATGATTTGTGAGATCTTCAACGGCAGGCACATTCCTGACTCCAGTGACAGTGTTTTGATGACAGTGTTCCATGCTTCAGTGACAGCGTTCCCAGCACTGTGACTCGAACAGAACAGGTATACAATGTATTAATGAATTTCAGATCAAAGAAAGGTCTTGAATAGTGTTTAACAGTAGCTCTTTTAAATAAATAGCATATTTAGCAACTTCTATAAGCCGGCAACTTGACATTATCCCATCTGTACATAGCAATTATATAGGTAGGTCTTTAGGGTCCACATTTTATGACTGAGAAAACTGAGGCTTGAGGCCAGGTAATTTGCTTAAGGTTATTTGGCTAGTGAGGGGCAAGGAGAAGTTTCAAAATAAGGTGGATATATATATTTGTATGGAGAGTGGGTGATGGCTGTTACAGGCTTAAGGCAAAATGGGAAAAAGAGTAGCATTTTTTTGTCCTTAACATTACTTTACTTTCCTTCTTTCTTTTTCCTGCCTCTGTAATGTGCCTTTGTACACCCACCAAGGCCTAATGTGGTAGACAGAATCATTGCTCCCAATTCTCATGACCCCTGTGAATTCTAAGTCCCATGCCTTTTGTCATGTGACTTTGAAGACTCTCCCCCTAGAATGGGCTGTTCTTCCCTGTTCCAGTGATGTTGGGCTTGGCCACATTACTTGCTTTGTCCAGTGGATTGTGGGTGGAAGTAACAATGGGCCAGGTCTGAGCTGAGATCTTAAGAGGCATTTTGTGTTGTGTGTTTCTGCTCACCCCTCTTATAATTCATCATGAGTAATTTGCCTGGAATGGCTGGAAGTCCAAGAAAGGTCAAAGATGTGTAACAGACATGAACTTTACTTGAAGTTTGAAGCTGAGGTGTTTCAGCTTACTGGTAGAGTAGACCTGGCAGTGAGAATAAATATTTTCTTTATTGTAAGTCACTGAGACTTTGAGATTGGTTGTTACACAGAAAGAGCTGACTAATTCACTTGGTCTCCTAAAAGCATTCTGTAATCACAGTTGCAATCTCCTCCCTCACCTAGTCAATCAAAGGGAAAGGAAAATTCCATTTATTTAGGAGATACATGAGTGTAGGCTCCAAAAGGGCATCCTAGGGCTTGGCACATATATAAGGTGAAAAATGAATGTGAAATGCTACAGATTTCTCTGAATGTTTTCCCCATTCTCTCCTTGTTCCCCTACATTGCTGCTTTGCTGACACTCTGGTTCCTTCTATAATGCCTGATTTTAATTCCAGTCCCTAGGATGTGTCTCAGAAATATTACTCAACAGTGTTGGCATCTTCGCTTTTCTTTTTAGAGAGAGAATATCCACAGAGAAACTTCTCTTCTACCACTGAGACTCGGCTACCTCCTACTACCTGACCCCATATTACATAAAAGCATGTATCTGTGTATACCCCACTTTTAAATAAGCTTGCAGCCCATCGCTTCCTAGAGCTCAGAACCAATCTGGGTAAAAGAAGGAGATGCCCAAAGCAACAACCCCTTGGCCAGGATTCTCTTCCTGTCTCACTCTGCCTGCTCCATCACACCCGTCCTCCACTCTCTCCTGGTTATGCGTATCCTCCACCCATTCCATCCTGCCCCCAGGATGACCTAATTCCAGATCACAATCAGCTGTTTGAAACGAGTCTTATGTTTTCCTTTAAATGTTTTGCTACATGTGTGCAATTTCATTGAGTCATAATGATGCACACAGACAGGAATTACTCTTCCTAGTCTTACAGATAAAAGTAATTCAACTCATTAATGTTGGAAGTTCACTTGGAATCCCCCATCTGTCTGTCGATCTATGATTTTCACACTTTTCTCTAACAGCTGAGCTCTTTTTTTTAAAAATTAAATCTTACCTGGAGTCTTTTATTCACAAAGGACTTCAATCTACAAGTAATGGAACCCTGATTCAAGCTGGCTTGGCTGATGAGGAGAATTAAAAATCTCCCCTGACAAGAAGTGCAGAGGAGGCATGGGCTTCTGCCCGGTGCCATGGGCTCCAGCGCCCACTCTGCATGGCTCCCTTGGCTCTGTGCTCCTCTGTGTGATGCGTTCATCTTCAGGCTGGGAGCAGCAGGGCAGCAGTGGTCCCCACCATCCCACCTGCAATGGAAAACCTATGGAGTTGGAATTGGGGTGATCTCATTTTAGGAGGGAGGAACGTTTCCCTGCTATTTACCAGCAGATCTCACTTTGTGTCTTATTGCCTATACCCGGGTCACACGCTGGCTTTCACCAAATCCCTGACAAGGGGCCATCGTGATATGCATACACAAAGCAGGGTCACTCTGAAGCTGAGGCAAGGGCTTCCCTTGACACATGTGTTAGTAAAATTCTAAGATAGCTCCTGAAATTCCCAACTCTTCGTGTATGTCTTATATAATCTCCTACCCTTGAGTCTGGGTGCAACTGGTGAATATGATACGTTAGCTGTTTCCTTCATTAGACTGTGTTATGTGGCCAATGATAATGGAGCAGTCCCTCCTATGATTGTAATTACACTGTATGAAACTCTCAGAGCAGACTGGAGAGAGATTGGAAGTATGAGATAGATTCAGCACCAGGAGAATTCTAAGCCACCAGCTTTGAAGATGGAGGGGGCCATACGGCAAGGATCTGAGGGTGGCCTGTGGAGCTGAGATCAGTTACCAATAGATGTTAGCAACCATATGGAACTGAATTCATCCAACACTCTGAATGAGTATGGAAGCAAATTCTTCACCAGAACCTCCAGAAAGGCATGTAGTGTGGTTAACATGCAGATTTAACCCTGTGAAACCCTGAGCAAATCACGCAGTGCACCATGCCCACCCAGCCTTCTAACTTATGGAACTATGAGCTAATAGATGGGTGTTGGTTTTTTTTTTTGGTATCATTAATCTATAATTACATGTCAACATTATGGTTACTAAACTCCCCACTTCATCAAGTCCCCCCCCACATACCCCATTACAGTCACTGTCCATCAGCGTAGTGAGATGCTGTAGAATCACTACTTGTCTTGTCTTAGTTGTACAGCCCTCCCTGTGCACCCCCCACTACATTATGTCTGCTAATCGTGATGCCCCTTTTTCCCCCTTGTCCCTCCCTTCCCACCCATCCTCCCCAGTACCTTTCCCTTTGGTAACTGTTAGTCCATTCTTGGGTTCTGTGAGTCTGCTGCTGTTTTGTTCCTTCAGTTTTTTCTTTGCTCTTATACTCCACATATGAGTGAAATCATTTGATACTTGACTTTTTCCACCTGGCTTATTTCACGGAGCATAATACCCTCTAGCTCCATCCATGTTGTTGCAAAGGTCTGGATTTGTTTTCTTCTTATGGCTGAATAATATTCCATTGTGTATATGTACCACCTCTTCTTTATCCATTCATCTACTGATGAACGCTTAGGTTGCTTCCATTTCTTGGCTATTGTAAATAGTGCTGTGATAAATATAGGGGTGCATATGTCTTTTTCAAACTGGGTTGCTGCATTCTTAGGGGAAATTCCTAGGAGTGGGATTCCTGGGTCAAATGGTATTTCTATTTTGAGTTTTTGAGGAACCTTCATACTGCTTTCCACAATGGTTGAACTAATTTGCATTCCCACCAGCAGGGTAGGAGGGTTCCCCTTTCTCCACATCGTAGCCAACATTTGTTGTTGTTTGTGTTTTGGATGTTAGCCATCCTTACTAGCGTGAGGTGATATCTCATTGTGGTTTTAATTTGCATTTCTCTGATGATTAGCAATGTGGAGCATCTTTACATGTGCCTGTTGGCCATCTGAATTTCTTCTTTGGAGAAGTGTCTGTTCAGATCCTCTGCCCATTTTTTTTTTTTAAATAATTTATTTTATTATCATTAATTTACAATTACATGTGCAATATTACGATTATTAAACTACCCCTTCATCAGGTCCCCCCCACCAACCCCATTACAGTCACTGTCCATCAGCGTAGTGAGATGCTATAGAATCACTACTTGTCTTCTCTGAGTTGTACTGCCCTCCCTGTGCCCCCCCAACATTACATCTGCTAATCTTAATGCCCCTTTTTCCCTCTTATCCCTCCCTTCCCTCCCATTTTCCCCAGTCCCTTTCCCTTTGGTAACTATTAGTCCGTTCTTGGGTTCTGTGAGTCTGCTGCTGTTTTGTTCCTTCAGTTTTTTTCTTTGTTCTTATACTCCACATATGAGTGAAATCATTTGATACTTGTCTTTTTCGGCTTGGCTTATTTTACTGCCTCTGCCCATTTTTTAATCGGATTATTTGCTTTTTGTTTGTTGAGGTGCGTGAGTTCTTTATATATTTGAATGTCAACCCCTTATCTGATATGTAGTTTATAAATATATTCTCCCATACTGTAGGATGTCTTTTTGTTCTACTGATGGTGTCCTTTGCTGTACAGAAGCTTTTCAGCTTGATATAGTCCCACTTGTTCATTTTTGCTTTTGTTTCCCGTGCCTGGGGAGATACGTTCATGAAGAAGTTGCTCATGTTTATGTCCAAGAGATTTTTGCCTATATTTTCTCCTAAGAGTTTTATGGTTTCATGACTTACATTCAGGTCTTTGATCCATTTTGAATTTACTTTTGTGTATGGGGTTAGACAATGGTCCATTTTCATTTTCTTACATGTAGTTGTCCAGTTTTGCCAACACCAGCTGTTGAAGAGGCTGTCATTTCCCCATTGTATATCCATGGCTCCTTTATCATATATTAACTGACCGTATATGTTTGGGTTAATGTCTGGACTCTCTATTCTGTTCCACTGGTCTGTGGGTCTGTTTTTGTGCCAATACCAAATTGTCTTGATTACTGTAGCTTTGTAGTAGAGCTTGAAGTCTTGGAGCGTAATGCCCCCTGTTTTATTGTTTCCTTCTCAAGATTGCTTTGGCTATTCAGGGTCTTTTGTGGTTCCATATAAATTTTAGAACTATTTGTTCCAGTTCATTGAAAAGTGCTGTTGGTATTTTGATAGGGATTGCATTGAATCTGTAGATTGCTTTAAGTAGTATAGCCATTTTGACAGTATTTATTCTTCCTAGCCAAGAGCATGGGATGAATTTCCATTTGTTAGTGTCCTCTTTAATTTCTCTTAGGAGTGTCTTGTAGTTTTCAGAGTATAGGTCTTTCACTTCCTTCATTAGGTTTATTCCTAGGTATTTTATTCTTTTTGATGTGATTGTGAATGGAATTGTTTTCCTGATTTCTCTTTCTGCTAGCTCATCGTTAGTGTATAGGAAAGCAACAGAATTCTGTGTATTAATTTTGTATCCTGCAACTTTGCTGAATTCAGATATTAGTTCTAGTAGTTTTGGAGTGGAGTCTTTAGGGTTTTTTATGTACAATATCATGTCATCTGCAAATAGTGACAATTTGACTTCTTCTTTACCAATCAGGATGCCTTGTATTTCTTTGTTTTGTCTGATTGCCATGGCTAGGACCTCTAGTACTATGTTGAACAACTGGGGAGAGTGGGCATCCCTGTCTTGCTCCTGATCTTAGAAGAAAAACTTTCAGCTTCTCGCTGTTAAGTATGATGTTAGCTGTGGGTTTGTCATATATGGCCTTTATGATGTTGAGGTACTTGCCCTCTATACCCATTTTGTTGAGAGTTTTAATCATGAATGGATGCTGAATTTTGTCAAATGCTTTTTCCTCATCTATGGAGATGATCATGTGGTTTTTGTTCTTCTTTTTGTTGATGTGGTGGATGATATTGATGGATTTTCGAATGTTTTACCATCCTTGCATCCCTGGGATGAATCCCACTTGATCATGGTGTATGATCCTCTTGATGTATTTTTGAATTCGGTTTACTAATATTTTGGTATTTGGTCTTTGCCTGGTTTTGGTATTAGAGTGATGGATGGGTGTTGTTTTAAACCACCAACTCATAGTTTATTATATGTCCCACAGATAGCATCTCAGTCTCAGCTGATACTGTGATTCAGCCTGGAGACCCTGAGCAAAGAACCTAGTTACTCTGCACCCAGAGTTCTTACCTATAGAAACTGTGAGATTGCTGTTGGTTGCTGTTCTAAGTTGCGCAGTCTGTGGTAGCTGTTATGAACCATATATGACTAACAACACCCTCTACTCTCCACTTTTAGGTCACACTGGAGCTGAAAACACTGGGCTCTGTCAACACAAAGTGGAGGTTAGATACTGGGTTTAAAATAGATAATATTTGCATCATTTTATTTTCTTGAATTTATGAATATAATAAAGTTAAGGAATATCATAGTACTGTTTTAAATAATATATGAAATTCAGAGCTATGAATGACAATGTATCCAATTTGTTTCTCTATTTTATGTTTGGTTTCACACATGAAGACAATCCTGACTCACACATATTTAGTATTCTTGTAGTGAATTTAATAATTTTACATACTGTAGACATGTACAGGCTTCAATAAAAAAAACAGACCACTGCAGAGCTCCAACCTCTGTAATCACTGATACAGTTATAAGAAGTCTAATTAAACGTAGCAAAAGGATAGAATTTTTATACCAGGATTTGTGTACAATCGAGTTTTTGTGGTTGCACAATTAATGGTCTCTCTAGAATGTTTCAGTCTGATAAGATGTTTTAGTGTGCATGCTAATTTAATGTTATTTAAAATAGATGAATACCTGTATTTAAAAATGAAATTTGAATTCAGATTTAGGGAACACTGAAATCCCTTTGTAATCCCCTGGGGTTCCATAGAAAATAATCTGAAAGCTCTTGCTCAGACCACATGATTCCAGGCTGACCAGTGCTGGTCCTTCAGTATAGCTAACATTATGTAGGAGAAAAACAAATAGGTTAATTAATTAATGAACAAATACCTCTGTTACGCTTTTGTGAGGCAAAAATCCTGATGGGAAGAGAAAGAACCTCAGGTCTTGGGTGAGCTGTTCCCAGCACCATTGAGCTCATCTTCTCGGACCAACGGACCCTCCTAGTGGAGGGCCAAGCAGTGGTTTGCTTTACTTGGGGTTCTTTCTATCTGTGGGCCATTCAGTGCTGGAATATGCCTGTGATAGAATAGACAACTGTGATCTTTTTAGGTTGTGCAGCCAGTCTGGCCCTACCACACAGGACAAATGGAGGTGACTTGTTCTAGGCCCCGGTGACTGAAGTGCAGCGTAGTTTTCTAGCCAATCTAGAAGAGTATCAAAATGTCTATGAAAGTTTTAATCCATTGCCTTGGACTTGTTTAAGCCTCAAGAATTTTCTGGTCTCATGTCACATTTCTAAAACCCTTGGGGCCAGCTCTTTTTTGGAATTCAAAAATTTTGGCATTCCAGAAAGGAAATTTGGTGCAAATATCTTATATTGTAATGTCTTTGGGAGTCTGAGGCAGCACCTCATAATCAGGCTTAGTAATATTTACTTTGTCAGGTTCATACTAAGAATTTTCATACTACACTTTCTAAATAAAGACTACAGTACTCCCCCAAATTAGAGACATTTTATAGTAATAAAGGAGTTATAAGCAGGTTTCCAGGAAAACATAACAATTATAAACATGTATGCATCTAACACCAGAATCCCAGGATACATGAAGCAAACTGACAAAATGGAAGAGAGAAATAATAGAAAATCAACAATAATAGTTGAACACTTCAATACCTAACTCAAAATAACTGCTGGGACAATTAGAAAATCAATAATATTTAGAAGTTGTATATAATAATTAATGATTCCCGAACTTCTAGCCCAAGTTTAATCTGAACTAGTCCAGCTTCCTGATCTAGCCATACAGTATTTATTTCTATGCTATTAACTCAGGGCTCATGGATCCCTGGGCAGCCCATATGTGGTGGCTTTCAGGGGCTTTATAAGCCTATAAAATGATATACAATTTTTTTTTTTGGTGAGTGAATGCATTTGGAGAAGGTGTGTTCATAGCTTTCATCAGTCAGTTATTAATGTATATTCTTCTGAGGGTATACTCAAAAGTATATACCTGGAATACATAACATGTATTTGACCGAGTGTTGGGGAAATAGCTATGAACAAGACAGATTCATATGGAGGTGGAATGGGGTGGGACAGTCTGACAAAAATCATAAGTAAAGAGATTACTTTAGATACTGTTGAGTGTTTTGAGGAAAATAGAGTAGTGTGACAGGCATTGGCTTTGAGGGCTCCTGATTTAGCTGGGGGAATCAAAGAAGACTTCTTGGAGGAGGTGACATTTGAAGGGTGAAAACAGAAGAAGGAAAGTACTAATGTCCTGAGACAGGGACAAATGTGTTCTCTTCAAGAGGCTGAACAAAAATGAGAGTGGCTGGAGGACAATAACCAAATGTGGGAGTGCAGAGAAACAAGTCTGGAGTAGGCATGGGCCAGACCATGGAGTGTCCTGCAGGCCACCTTCCAGGATTTGGATAATGGTAAGCTGATTGTACGCCATTGATGGCTTTAAGCAAAGATTTATTCTGACTACTATGTGTGGAACAATACACCAGCTAGGAACTAATCTCATGGTACAAATGGGAGATGATGGCAGCTTGGATGAGGAGGGGGAGGGATGACAGCCCAAAGAGCTTAACAATCACTAAGGCAAGAAGCTGTTTGAAATAGGAGTATGCCAATCTGAAATGTCATTAGAAAGCAAATTAAACCAACTTAAGTCAAGCAGGACACTAGTCATGTCTCATTATTTCTTCATGGTGTCTGTAAGACTGTAATTTAGAAAACAGCAGTGTTGATGACATCCACTAAAGAGGTTGCAGGCAGAAGCTCAAGTAGGGTTTAAATCTCTGCTGAAGCAAACACAGGAAAAAAGGTGCTGTAACAGAAAATCTCCAAGTTTTAGTGGCTTACTGCAATAAATAAGAGTTTACTTCTCATTAATGGATTTCTTCCATGGCTTGCCTCTACCATTTCAGAGTCCTAAGCTTCCACAGAGTTGAGAGAGCATGTAGGAGATCATGTTTTATAGCTGGGGTCACATTAGCCACAGGGACTCATCTGACTGCAAGAGTGAACTGTGGCGAGTCTTGAGTCATGGCTGCAGTCGTTCAGAAATTGTACTCCTGCCATACCCTATTGGTTATGAAGGAGTAGTTCAAGATGAAGGCAGGATGTGTCCTCTGTTCTCTTAAGCAGATGGAATCACAGAATCTCTCCTGTGGCCTAAATTTGCCTCCACGATGGGCAGTTTTTTGTGTTTGTTTTTGGTTTTTTAACTGCAGTCTACCTGCATCAAAATAGTGTTCTTCATTTTCTGGAAATTGAATCCTCATCTGTTTTCTTTTTTAAAGGTCATGTTTCCTTTTGGCCAGTTCACTCACTGGGTGCATGTTTGGGATTTCCCTACACCTAGTCATATCTGGCAAAAAAAAGCCTGAACAAACATATTTTCTTGTCTGAGATCAGCTTTGTAAAAACAGTGTATTTCAGGATAGAGGACTTAGTTGCTGGATGGTAGGCCTTTTAACAATCCCCATTTGTACTATAAGTAGAGGGCAAACATTTAGGGCCTGTAGAAAGTCTAGAGTCATAGGTTCTCCCTATCATTCTGTAACTTCTTTAATTAAAAAAGTAATAGCTGATGTTTAGTGAAGTTGTCAACGTGATGGGCCTTATTCTAAGCACTTCACATGGGTCATTGAAGTCATCACAAGTACATTATGAGGTAAGTACTCTTGTGCAAATAGATGGGGAATGGAGGCACAGAGAGGTTAAGGAGTTGGGAAAATTATGGACATGAGGGCCATCAAATCAGATAGTTTTCAGGGAATTTGGAGAGCCTGTTTGGTATGACTTTTGTTTGTGAATTTTTGGAGAATGTTTTTGTTTACTTCTCTATATTAGAGACTCAATAACAAATTAGGCTTACCTTACCTTGTTTCCAAGTTAATTTCACAGGAAGAAGAATGTTAAAGTATGGGCGTCTATCTTTATAAATACTCAAGACGTTTCCTGGTAGTTTCTCTAGTGATGCTCAAAATATTGATGATATCATTTTCAAGGAAGTGATAGGCTGAATAAACATGATTCTTGGCTGTAGACCCATTGTACTCTTTGTACAACATTTTTGAATACTTACATGAAGTCATTTCTTCACAAGAAGAAAGGTGTTACCAAAATTATATTCTGCTGAGGAGGCAGCTCATGACTCATGTGTGAAAAGATCATTTGTAAGTCTTCTGGGCCAAGTGCTCATTTTCCACTTGCATTTATTGGCACTGTTCAATTTAGGTGAGAATACTATGTAAAGTAGCTGCCTTAAACAATTTTGAGTTTGTTTAATCAGTAACACAATCTAGTACTTGTCAAACCCATTTACCACTATTTACATAGGAGGTATCTCAAAGAGTGCTGGAAACTTAATAGGGTGTTCATTTTGCAGATTGCTCAAAAATTAGATACTAAGATAGAAATTTGTTCATTGGCTTCTTTATATTTCCTCCTGAATCTTGGCTGATGTCCCCTGCTCTTGTTGTATACTGTAGGAAGTTTTCTTATAGGTGGTAATGAGCTTCTATCAGGGATCATAATTAGGCAGCCCAATCCATAGGCCCTGTAAGACCGAGGATTTTACACATTGTTACACAAATTTTCAGTGTGAATACTTTTAGATGAGGCATTCCTGCTGTAGTTCACCCTCATCCCCATTACTGTTTCTTTTGACATGACTCATATATTTATATGATGGACTCACCCCTTGAAGAGTATTAAAAGGGTATTCTTCAGTTGCTAGAGCATGGCTCCTTAGTTTTCTCTTTTTCAAAGTAGGAGGGCTTTTTTGAGCAGTTCATCAACTAGGCATACTTTGGGATTTCTCAAAACTCAATCACATCTGGCAAAGACCCAATCTTATTTCCTTTCCTGGCTTTTATAACAAAGCATTCTACAGGACTGAGGAATTAGCTGTTTGAGTTAGAGCCTATTAACAACAATCAAGATATATTGGATTGAATAAAGTATATTATTAAAATTAATCTACCTGTTTCTTTTTCTCCTTTTAAGTGTGACTGTTAGAACATTTAAAATTATGAATGTGGCTTGCATTTGTAACTTGCATTATATTTATATTGGGCAACATTGTTCTAAACAACTAATAAAGGCTCTTATAACCCTAATACATATTAATGTTTGGCCAGATCACAATTGAGAAATATTTACATTTACTGGTCTTGGTAGAACTAAGCATATTTGTCATAGAGCAGTTATAATTAAAATGCGAATAAATCCTCATTGAGTCAGGACACTTATTTCTTGCTTGAGTTCACCCATTCATCTTCCAACTCATGCACTTAAAAAAAACTTCCCTGAAATAGACTTGGATGTACATGTTCTGGTGTCTGAAATAGTCACATTGCTTTTAGAGAATTGCTGTTGAGAAGCATGGTTTGTTTTGACAGCTAGGAATGCAAGAGACTTTCTAGTTTAGATTAAACGTTCCATCTGCTGTGTTTTGCAAGTAGAAGAGCTGAAGCTCAGTGAAAAGAGGCCTGATGGAATGGGTGGTGGTGGTTCTGTTTTATCCTGTGACTTCCTTTTTTTTTTTAAACTTATAAGCTAAAGAAGAGACATAACAAACAAATCACTATGCATTAGCAACCCTTGCCAAGTGTAACAGATGAACACTTCTCTTGAGTATCACTCAGTCTTAGCCAGTCAGACTGCTCACTGCTCTGCCTCAACTACTAGGGAAAGCATCTCTTTAAGGCTATAGATTCCATTTCTGATTCAAACAGCCTGCTTCCTATGGATTGTTAGTACAAGTCAAAAGCAGACTTAGATCAACTTGAGTACATTTCCAATTGCCATGTCTCTGTGGAGTTCATAGGCGGAAGGAATTCAAAGGATTTATTTCTCTTACTAACATTTAAGCAAAATGACTTATTCTGTGTTCAGACATCTAGTAACGGTGTCTTGAGTGAGCAGCTGAGAATTATGACAACTACTTTAATAGCCTGATTATATAGAAATGCCTTAAATAAACTAAGTACTGTGGCAGAGACTATTAGTTGTCTGGCAAAATTTCTTTCTTTCATAATAATAGAATTATAGTTGGGATGTAGCTGGTCAGCTAGAGACTAAAATTTCCAAAAGTTCTTCAAGGTATTTATATAGCTGTGTGGTTCATTTCTTTTTAATGAAATGCAAGAAGAAATGGGGTGTAAATAAGGTGTACTGGTTTGGGGCCTTTGAGTTGGTGAGTGTGCTTTTTCATTCATGGTCTTCCCCCTTCCTATGGCTGGAAAGGCAATGACTAGACTGACCTTGAAACTTGCAGATATAGAGCCTCTAGCAGCCTGGATCCTTGAATGACCATGTGGAGGAGAGGCACCTGGCTGACTGGGCTGTTGTGTGAGGGAAAGATAAACTTTTATATGTTTGAATTATTGTATTTTGGTATTTATTTGTTACAGTTGTTTGGCCTACCCTAACTAATAATATAAACCCTATTGTTATACTGAAAATTATCTGATTTGAAAATAATGAAATATAACAAATTGCAAAGGAGATAATTTTCTTTTCTCTTAGGATACACTTTTGTCTGCAATGGTGATGATCTTATTTTCCTGAAATTTCACTTAAGCTGGCTTCAGACATTAGTCATGGAAGTAGAGGATATCTGAACTGCGAAGGGGTAATTTTGACCAAATCCCTCATTTTGCAGATAACAAAATATCCATAACTTGCCTGCTTGATGTGACATGGCTTAGGGAGTTGGAGGAATTGGATTAGAATTCAAGTTTCCTGTTCCTCATTTCCGTACCTTTCCAACATATCAAAGTGGTGCAAATAATTTTCATCTAATGTGGCATCTCTGATCAGTAATGCCTGTCCAGACTATTGTTTTCATGAATATGAAGCTGCTTTCTGGCCCATGGGAGAGGAAAGAGTGGAGACAGTTATGCATTGCATTCACCAATTCTGCATTACCCAATGTAACTTTGCACTGAGATAAGTTGTATGATGTATCTTGGCAGGATTGAGAAAGTGGAAGTTTTATTTATCTTTTGAATGGTGACAGTCTGAGCAGAGAATTCTGATAGTGTTATCACTAACAGAATTAGCATTGCAGTGGAGTGAAAAGATCATAGGACTGGGTGTCTGGAAATGTAGGTTTTAGCCTTAGTGTTTTAGTAACCTGACCTTGGGCAGGCCACTTAACACACCTAAACTTCAATTTGTTTATTTTTAAGATAATGTTATGAAACAAGATCCTATTTCAGGTTCAAATTTTTGTTATTATATAAGAATATTTCACTGATTGCATTCATGAACTATAGTTCACAGCTCCCATAAATATATCTATCAACATAACTTTCAAGAGACACATTTAATCAAATTCACTAAAATTCCAAGTGTTAATAATATTATGATTAGTTATCATAACAATTTGTTTTAAAATTTATGCTTTCACATTTGCTGTCCAGAACAAGGCTGAGGTTGGCAAACCTTTTCTGTAACATGGCATGGTGTGGAAAAAGGGTTTCATTTACAGATACTAAAACTATGGCTTAGGAAGAGTAAGTGACAAAATGCTAAATCATATAACAAGTAAGTGAAGAAATTGGAACTTGTTGCCAGAGCAGATGAATATTTTCTCTAGATCACACTTCCTCCATAATCCTTTAGAATTAAAAACAGTTGCAGTTTGCTTTGAGAAAATTTTATAGAGACTACTGTTGTATGTCTACAGTGATTTGGATTCCAGACGTTTGAGTCTGACTCAGTAAATTTTTTGTTGTTGTTGATATATGTATAGACATCACCTTTTTGCAGGTGGACTCACACACTCTGCCACACCTCAGGGCTTTCTCTTGGCCCTAGTTCAGTGCATGTTCATTCTTGGCTCAAATTAACCACATCGTTGAGTTGTGGTGGGTCTTTTTCACAGCCTTTCTACTTACCTTCAGTGTGAACCCCTGTGTAGGAAACAACTAACTCGGGGTGGTCCATCATGAGATCAAGATGCTTCACAGAAGAGCATGGGATGATGTAGTATCTACCAAATCAAAGTAATGGGTTGCCAAAATGCACTCCCCGTGCTTTCCACTTTTCTTTCTGGTTTATACTTCTATCCGGTAGCGTTTAGCAACTGAGCTGTTGGATTGTATGGTAAGCTTTGTACCACTGTGATGCATCTTTCCCACTGGAAAAATCTTCATATTGCTTTACAAGACAGAACACTTGTTAGGAGACTCTCTGTCATGACAAATGGTTTAGAAAATTACTTTGAGGATTCTATCACCTTCCATTCAAAGAGAAGTATCTCGCTTATTTGGTACCTCTTCTGGTCTTTTGGATCAGATGGAGAAATATGGATTCATTGGTCAGGGTAATTGGGCACATTCTTACTTGGTTAAAAAAAATGTAAACTAATTTAACCAGATCACTAGAGCTGGTTTAGTTTGGGCCCTCTTCTATTTAACGTTTTAATTGCCATTTGGGTGAAAAACACATAGAAGGTGCTTAACAAGCTTTGGATGTCACAAAAAATTGGAAGAACACATAATATATTAGATGATATGCTATTCACTGTAAACTGTATTAATAATCTATAATGATGATCTGAAACTAACAAGATGTAATTCCTGAATGTAGGTCTGAAAAATAAAATCCTTCGTGAATGTTCACAAAGAGGAAAACTGAATTTAGTAGCTCTTTACGTGCAAAAGATTTCAGTTGATTACAAACTGAATGTGAGGCAACAATACCCCTGCAGCTGCTGGGGAGGCTAGTGCAATCTGAGGCAGTGTTAAGAGAATATGATGTTTGGATTTATGGAAATGATGGCTTCATTGTAATGGGTACTGGTCTGAACTCATCAAGAATATTGTGTTATTTTTGGTGCCTTATTTTAAGTGGATATTGTCAGATAAAGGAAATTGAATACTGAAGAAATCAAAAGAGTTCAAAGAATCAGGGATGTGTATCCTGAACAAGGGAAGTAGTGATGAGACATGCTAACTAAGGTGACCATATGTTTGGAATCACCCTGTTCATGTATGTTTCTTGGTGTCCTGTCTGGCTTAGAATCTGTCCCACATGTGAATTTTACATTTTTAGAAGAAGTTTATTCTTGAAAATCCTTTTAGATTACAACTTTTAAAGAGATCCCTCACTATATTAAAACCTAATAATCAATTTAAAAATACACATTTAAACAATTGTCATATTTTAATTATTTTAGTAGCACATTGTACTTTCAGAATTTTCCCCATTTTGGATAGTAAATTCCATAGTCACCTCAAAACCATCTTGCTATTTTGGGGATTTACATGTTAAGAGATTTATTTTGTGTAAAGAAAAACTTTTTTATAGTTCACAGGAGGGCACTTTGATCAATTGGTGAACATTATAGGAAGTCCAGTTTCAGCTCAACATGAAATTTATGAAGTGGTAGGATCTCACTTCTGGGAAAGTTCAAGTGAGGCTTGAAGACCCCTTGCAGGCCAGGGATTTCAAAAATACTTTATTATGAAAACTTTCAAATATACACCAAACTAGAGAAAACAATATGTCAGCAATGTTTGAAGATGGAATCCAAATTCTCAAGTGACTACAGTAACCTTCTGAAGAGTCATCTTTGTTAGTGAATGCAGCAGGGCTGACCAGGCTGAGGGTAAATGTTTAATAAATCACATCACAGTACATATGATGCTAATTAGAGGGCTTCCATTGCCAAGTTTTACTGAGGTAGAATCATGGGCCTCTGGGTGTCAAGAGTCTGTTTTCTTCTTTTTGGTTTCCTTGATGTGTAGTCTGTCATGCATAAAGGAGGGTCACTTTTTCATTCTGATCTTTCTAATTCTTCCCTAGTGGAGGGTCTCATCTTGTTCCTAGCCTATATATGAACACCCATGTTCCTAACACACAGTCCCTAGGTCATGAACAGGTGCTTAATATTTCTTCACTGCATGAATGAACCATTGACAGGGTGCCATCTATTATCCCTGGACCAATGGAAGCCTAGCATAATTCTTACTAAAAAATGGGGTTTGGAAGTAATTTTAAGTTGTTCTACCCATGGAAGTTTGAAGAAGCTGAAATATAAGAGAATTCTTGGCATCGATGCCATTCTTGGGTAGTAGCTTCTGGAATCTACACTTATTAAACACATTCTACTTAGGAACTAGATACAGTCTGCTCCCACAACCTGTTGTGTAAAACTAAGGAAGTCCCAGGTCTCTCTGCCTTTAGTGACTACAACCATCACCTCACATGAAAACTTTATTCAGGCAGACATGACAAAATTCCAGAGAAGAAATTCTGTACTTATAGTTAGACGGTGAGAAATCCTCTTAACCAGTGTTTGGAACATCTATCTTGAGGAGCAAAACTTGGGTGTTATCACTGAGGTTGTCAAGCTAGAGGCTTTACTTGATTGTTATTTCCTCTTCATGAAAAGACAGAGAGTGTCTTTCAAACTTTAGCCAATCCACATGTCTTTAACATTTAGGTCTTTCACCAATGAGAGCAATTGCTAACTTTCATTATGGTATTTAACAGGCCACTAATTTTACCAATAAAAATCCATTTCTGACACCTACTTGCTAATGATCAAAGTATTTGATATTAATGAAGACCTGGTAATTATCAGTACTGATGGATCCAATATTAATCAATAACCATTTTTAGTAGTCACAAATGGAATGTGGCATTTCTAATAGAATGTCTGCTTACCTTCCCTAAAGTGTGAATTCTCAGTCAGGGTGACTGAATGCCCCTAGAGTAAAAGCATAAGCTAATAATATGCTAATCCTTAGTAATGTACCTAAGAGTAAATTTGCACACACCTTAACACCAATGTAATCCTAAGTGAATCCCGTCCAATGGACTTGGCCTGCTTCTTTTGCATTACTTTTGTTGGCTCCATTTTTAATGTTGGCTCTTATCTTTGGTTTTCCCATTAATATCTTGAATCTGAAGTTCCCCTTGGCCTCATTATGTCTTTCTGAAACTATGTCCCTCTCAAGACTTCTTGGGTGTGATGTATATGTGCTTGATGTTGAGGACTTTGGGTATGCCTACCGATGTATTGCTGTGATGAATTGCTGGTCTTCATCCTTCCTGGAGATGAGTGCCCTGGTCCTTCCCAGTTACATAAGTCCTAATCTTTGTATTCAGTATATACTAACACAGATACAAAAAGGATGTGATGGGTAGGGTGTATGAGGCAAAGTCTCCTCAAATGAGAAGATAGTGTTTGAGATGCAGTTGTTAGTGTTTTAAAAGCTGTTTATTAAAGTATAATTGATAGAAAATGAGCTGCACATATTTAAAGTACAAAATTTGTTGTTCCTACTTAGGTATGTACCTGTGAAACTTTCACCATAGTCAAGGTAATGAATGTATCCATCATGTCTAAAAGTTTCCTCATGCCCCTTTGGAATCTTAGTCTTCTCTTTTACTCCTCCTCTCTGTTCACTCACCCCTGACCCCAGGCAACCACTGATCTGCTTTCTGTCAATATATATTAGTTCTCAATTCCTTGAATTTAATATAAATGGAATCATACAGTATGTACTCTTTCTTTGTCTGGCTTCCTTCACTTAGCAGACTTATTTTGAGATTCATTCATGTTGTAGATACCAATAGTTGATTCATTTTCATTACTGAGGAGTATTCCATTGTTTGGATATAGTAGTTTGCTTATCCATTTACCTTTTTGATAGTTGGGTTGTTTCCAGCTTTTGACTATTATAAATAAAGTTGTTTTATCAACATTCATATTTGTTTGAATGAACATATGCCTCTTTCCTCTTTGTAAAATACCTAGCAGTGGAATGGCTGGATCATATGGTAGGTTTTTGTTTAGCTGTTTAAGAAACTGTCAAGTTGCTTTTCAGAGTGTTTACACAGTTTTACATTCCCACTTAGCAATATATGAGAGCTCCAGCTTTACATATCCCTAGCAATGTTTGGTATGCTGGTCTTTTTAATTTAGCCACTCTAACAGGTGTGTAATGGTGTCTCACTGTGGTTTTAGTTTGCATTAAATGATTAATGATGTTGAAAATCTTTTTTGTGCTTATTTGCCATCTGTATATTGTTTTTGATTAAGTATCTGTTCACATCTTATGCCTATTTTTTAATTGGATTGCTTTCCTATTATTGTGTTTTGAGAATTTATAAATTCTGTATACAAGTCCCTTTAAGATGTACACTTTGTAATTTTTCTGATCTATGGTTTGTCTTTTTATTCTCTTAACAATGTTTTTTTTGGAGAGCAAAAGTTTTTAACTTTGAGGAAGTTCAGTTTATTAATTTCTTTGGATTAATTAATTTTGGATTAGTAATGTATTGTGCTTTTGATGTGATATCTAAAAAAGTCCTTGCCTAAACTAAGATCACAAAGATTTTCTTCTAGAAGTTTTACAGTTTTGTTTACAGATCCACTTTAAATTATTTTTTATATATTTGTATATGCTGTGAGATATGGATTGAAATTCATATGTGTGTGAATGGATATCCAATTTTCCCAGAATCATTTGTTGAAAAGGCTGTCTTTTCTCCACTGAACTGTCTTTGCATCTTTATGAAAAACCAGCTGTCCATATATGGATGGATCTGTTTTTGTACTTTTCATTCTGTTCCATTGATATATACATCTACTTTATACCAATTGCATTGTCCTGATTATTGTATCTTTATAATAAATCTTAAAATCAGGTAGTGTTAACTTTCTAACTTTGTTCTTTTACAGAGTTGTTTTGGCTCCTCTCAGTCCTTTGTTTGAATTTTAGATTCAGTTTGTCAAATTCTACATTTCTGGAATTTTATTGTGGTCATATAGAATCCATCAATTTGGCAAAACTGTCATTGAGTCTTTCAATACATGAATCCAATATATCTTTCCATTTATCTAGGCCTTCTTTAATTTCTCTCAATAAAGTTGGTAGTTCAGTGTACTGGTCTTTCACATCTTTTGTAAGATCCATCTCTGATTATTTCATATATTTTGATGCTATATAAATAATATTTTTAATTTCAACATATGATCCTTTTCTGCCAGCATATAAAAATATATTCAGTTTTGTTTGTTAACCTTTTATCTTACCACTTTGCCAAGTTAAATTACTAATTCTAATTGCTATTTTGTAAATGTCACCAGGTTTTCTGCAGAGACAATCATGTCATCTCTGGGTGAAGAAACTTTTACTTTTCCCTTTCCTACTTGAGTGAATTTTATTTTGTTTTCTTGCCTTATTGTGCTGGCTAGAACCTCTCTCTACTCAATGCTGAACAGAAAAAAAAAATCTGTCTTTTTCCTCAGGGAAACCCTAAGATAATTTAACTTTTTACCATTAAGTATGATATTAACAATAAGCTTTTCATCATGTTTATTATAAAGTTGTTTTTATACCATGAACTATTCCAGGAATAAAAACTACTATTTGTTGAAAGTTCTCAGGAATGGATGTTAGATACTATGAAATACTTTTTTTTGTCTATTGAGATAAACATGATTTTTTTTGATTTGTTAATATGGCTTCTATTGATTGATTTTCAAATGTAAATCAGCTTTGTACTTGGTATTAAATCATACATGGTCATAATATGTTATCATTTTTGTATTTTGTTTGATTAAATTTGCTAAAATTCTGCTTAGGATATTCACATCATGTTCATAAAGGATATTGGGTTGTAGTTTTTTTCTTTTTATAATGCCTTTGTTTGGTATTAAGATAATGCTAGTCTTATAGAAAAGTCTGGAAATACTCCTGCCTTTTCAGTGTTCTAAGAAAGTATTTGTAGAATTGATATTCTCTCTTAAATGTTTGGTAGAATTCCCCACTTAAGCTATGTGGGGTTTGACTTTTCTTTGGGAGATTTTAACCTATACACTCAATTTTGTTAATAGATTAGTGCTTTTCAGATGATCTATTTCTGCTTGTGTATAGTTTGGTAGTTTGTCTTCATGGGACTTGTTAATTTCATCTATGTTGCTACATTCATTTCTGTAAAATTGTTCATACTATTTCCTTATTATCCTTTTATAATCTATAGAATCTATGGTGATGTCACCCCCTCAATCCTGATATTAGTAATTTATGTTTACTCTCTTTTTTTATGGACAGTCTTTCTAGAGGTTTGTCAGCTTAATTGATATCAAGTAATTGACTGTTGTTTTTTATTTATTTTCTCTATTGTTTCCCCTTTTCCACTCTGATCATTATTATTTCCTTTCTTCTATTTACTGTGGATTTAATTTGCTCTTCTTTTGTTAGTATCTTAAGTTAAAATTTTAGATTGTTGGTTTGAGATATTTCTTCTTTTATAATATAGGCAATGGGTGCTATAAATTTCTCCTTAGACTATATTTGCATCCAACTAATTTTTGATATGTTGTGTTTTAATTTTAATTTAATTCAAAATTCTGATTTTCTTTTTGAGTTTTTCTCTGACCCATGAATAATTTTAAAGTGTTTCCAAATTTAGGTTGGAAATTTTAGGTTTCAAATATGTAGGGATTTTCCATATATCCTTCTGTTAATAATGTATAACTAAGTCAATTTGATGACATCATGTTTTTTATAACTTGAATCTTTTCTTACTGAGACGTATTTTATGGTCCAGAATGTGGTCTATCTTGGTAAATGTTCTGTGTGCATGTAAGAAGAATGTATTCTGTGTTTTTTGGGTGGGAATTCATATAAATGTCAATCAAGACAAGTTGACTGAGAGTGTCGATCAAATTTTCTATATTCTTACTGTCATTTGTCTAGTTCTGTCAAATAGTGAGAGATATGAAGATCTCTGACTGTAATTTTGGATTTGTGTATTCATCATATAGTCATATCAATTCTTGCCTTACAAATTTTGAAGCTCTTTCATTAGGTACATAAATGTTTAGGATTACTATATCCTTTTGAAGAATTGTGCATTTATCATTATGAAATAAACTTCTTTATCACTGCTTATGAAATATACATAGTCTTATATAAAAACAGTTATTCTAGCTTTCTTTAAATAGCTTCAGCATGGTATATCTTACGCCATACTTTTACTCTTAGCCTATTAGTATCTTTGTATTTGAACTGTGTTTCTTGTAGGCAACATATAGTTGTCTTGCTTTTTTACATAACAATCTTTGCCTTTTGTTAGGGGTATTTAGACCATTAGCCATTGAGGTGAGTATTGGTATGTTTGGGTTTAAATATATCAGCATGCTATTTGATTTCTATTTTTTAAAATTATTTTTCCCCTTTCCACATTCTCTGCTTTCTTTTGAACTAATTGAATGCATTGTAATGGTTCATTTTATCTTTTATGTTGGCTTATTAGCTATAAGTTTTATTTTACTGGCAGTTTTTAAAGAATTTGTACTGTACATTTATATGACCTCATCATAATCTACTATCAAGTGGTATTATGTTACTGCATATTTCGTACAAGATCCTTTCAACAGTATACTTCTAATTTTCTCCTTTTCATTTTTCGTTCTTTTCACAAATAGCATTTGTGCTATTATTGTCACACATTTTATTTTTACATATGTTATAAACCCACACTACATAGTTATTATTTTTCTTCAAGCTGTCAATCTTTTAAGGTATTTAGATGATGAGAAAGATTTTGAAAATATTTACTCACATAGTTAGCATTTCTGGTGCTCTTCCCTTATTTGTGTAAATCCATACATCTATCTGGTGTCATTTTCATTCTGCCTGAAGGACATTCTTTAACTTTTTCTGGTAGTGCACATCTGCTGGATATGAATTCTTTCAGCTTTTTAATATCATTTGTGAAATATATTTTCATTGGGAATTGAATTATAGGTTGAGTTTTTTTATTCTTGTTTAAAATTCTTAGTAGTTTAACGATTTGTTCCATTTTTTCTGATGAATAATCCTCTATCCTTATTTTTGTCCTATTAGATGTATCATAGCATTTTTCTCTGAGTGCTTTTAAGATATTCTTCTTATTGGTTTTGAGACTGTAATTTGCCTTTGTAGAGTTTTCTTCACATTTGTCTTGTATGGGGTTTGCTGTCCTTGGATCTATGGGTTTAAGGTTTTCATCAAACTTGGAACTTTTTTTTGCCATTGTCTTCAAATACATATATATATTTTTGCCCTCCCTTTTTCTCTTCTCTTTTTGGGTTTAAATATATCATCATGCTATTTTATTTCTATTTGTTCTTTAAATTTTTCCTCCCTTTCTATATTCTCTGCCTTCTTTCAAATTAATTGAATGTATTCTGATGTTTCATTTTATCTTTTATTGGCTTATTAACTAAGTTTTATTTTACACATTTTACTTATGATTTCATGTTTATTAAGTCACTTAAGTTGTTGCACAACTCACTGAGGCTCTGTTAATTGTTTTGAATTGCCATTTTAAACCTGTGTTTTATTTTGGATAGTTTCTGTTGCTGTGTTTTCAGGTTCACTAATCTCTACAATGTCGTTTTGTGGTGTAGCCTTATTTCTTATTACCTCTACCCTTATCACTGACTCCGTATTTCCCCAGTCATGGAACATCATTTCACTTACTTTCATTCCCCAGACATCAGTAATCCATTGCAATGCACCAGTGTTTGAACTCTTTGGAGGGTAACTGTAGAGGATTATATCATGGTGTAGCAAAAAAATTAAAGTTGAATATTAGCACGATTGTCTCTCAAGTTCTATTGTACCTGTAGGTGGATTTTCACTGTGCACAATTTTTTCCAGCCCTCAGCTCTTATACCAAAGGATCATGTTACTCAGGGCCTCTTTCTGAGATCTTTGCTCTCTTCTTTTTGGATTCTTCATCCCCCACATCTCATTAAATACTTAGTCTGTGACCCTTAGCTTTCTCTACCTTACTTCAAGTAAAATTCTCTGTTTTCCTTTGCATATCCAAAGAAGCTACCATTAAAATGCTCTGAATAAATCTGTGGACTTATGGGTCTCTACTTTGAGATGATGTTAATAATATTTAACAACCAGATAGGAACAATGCCAGAGATTTCATACTGAGCTAAGCTTAACCTTTGTTAGTTGGAGGTAAAGGTCCTAGGAGAGGATCTAGGGGGATTAAGCTGTGGGAGGGTATGGTGAGGGTGGTCAGCATAGCAGTTGCTTATAAGCTGGTAGGGAAGTATTTCAACATTTTAACAACTGCAATACAACTGTTGTAGTACCTACCCATGAATATCAGCCTGTCAATCAGTACGTAAAACATGGATAGTACTTTGAAATCACAGGGCTTCCTTTACATGTTCAAATTCTTAGGCAGGACTTCCTCAACCAGTTTTCTCTGTTAGCCAAAGGCAGGCAATCTAAATTTATTTTTTCCTGTGTCCAGGGCCAGCCTTTCCAAGGAGCAATTTTTTTTCCTGTTCCAACTGCATGGATCTATGAATTACCTGAGTAATGACATAGTGCTTTTTGAAAATGATGATAGCCATTTAAAAATAAAATCTGTTTAATGATGCACTGAGGCCATCATTTGGCATATTCTCCCTCCCAAGAAGTCCTCCAATCTTTGGAACACCACCTAGCAGTTTAATTTTATTATAATTCCCACACATATATGTCTTCATTTAGGATGAAATAACAATAAAAACTGTCAAAGTAAAGGTACTTTACCATTTTCATTATCATGTTCCTATTTTTTGATAATTTAAAAGTAAATTAGGTTTAGCTGAACTAAACTTACTTACAAAGACATTTAACTTTTACCAGGTGCCTGGGATTTTTGAAAATCTTGCATCACTGACTTTAATTTTTCATAATCTAGCATTTCCTAGGAATATAAAGGAACATTTTTATAATTAATGAGGAAATTTTTTCTCAGGTATTGATGTGAAATATTTCTTAAATATTCTAGTTTCAATACTGTGTTAATTTCAAAAATGATTAAAATGACAGCTATTGATTTTCTGGAGACTTTGAATGATTATTTAGTTACCCAAAAACATAATTTATTTGGCTAGGGATTTAGATGCTTCTAGCTTGAATAACTCTTCAGTCATCCCAACTCCATTTTACTGATTTAATTTTTAGTTCTTGAAATATTTGGAACACACATAAACCTGAACAAGTCATAATCTTCATAATCTTATATAAGTTTCATTTGTAAAATGGGATAAAATATCTATCCTAGGAAGGCACTGTATATAAGATTAGGTGTGGACACACTTGGCAAGTTATAAAATGTAAATATTTTAAATATCTATAAATTATCTGACTTTTTATTGCTCTATTGTAATTCTTTTCCCCTTCCTTTAAAGGTATGTACTTAACCATTTTTGAGTGATTATATTGCATTTCAATAATTCGAGAGGAGTTATTTTTTTATTGTAGGGCTATATGGGAGGATTAAAATTTTATAGCTATACAAGTTGTAATAGCTCGTGTTTACTTTCATTTTTTATTTTATTAACACTTACTTTTAATTTTATTAGTAAACTAAGTGGAAAAAGAAAAACAGCCAAAGAATCTTTAAATTACCAGAAGTTTGTCTGGTTTGCTGTGTTCTCAGCTCAGCCCATTACTGCAGTTTTTCATTTTAACACTGTAAAATGATTGGGTACTCCAGATCAGTGGTCGCCATCATCTAGCATCTGTCCAATACCCTCTCCTTATGATCAGGTACCTCAGACCCCTCGTGAACATGTGCACATAAGTATGGGTTTTAAAGTGATAATGAAAGTATTCTTACCCAATTTGGTATGATGCTTTGCTTCAGTCAAACCCACAAGTCTCTTTTCTGTTATTTATAGTCAGTAATCATTCACATGTTTCAGATCATTTGTCAAATGTAAACATAATCTTTTTCAGTTTATCACTACTGCTTAGGTTAATCTACTGCAATTTACTTTCTTATTTTTTAAATTTTTACTCAAGTATAGTTGATATACACTCTTATCTTGGTTTCAAATATACAGCACAGTGGTTCAACAGTTACTCATATTCTTAAATCCTCACCCCAACTAGTGCAGTTACTATCTCTTCAACCTAGGAAGATGTTACAGAATCACTGGCTGTATTCTCCATGCTGAATTATCAACCCTGTGACTAACTTGCATTATGATTGAAAATTTTTGTGCCTGTTTACCCTCCTCACCCTCTCCACCCACACCAACCCCTCCCCGTGGTAACCACCAGTCACTTTTCAGTGTCTATGAGTCTATTACTATTTTGTTCATTTTGTTTGTTTTGTTTTGTTTTTAGAGTTCACAAATAAGTGAAATCATATGGTATTTGTCTTTCTTTGCCTGGCTTATTTCACTGAGCAGAATACCCTCTACAACCATCTATGTTGCAAATGGCAGGATTTCTTTCTTTTTTTATGGCTGAATAATATCCCATTGTGTATATGTACCACATCTTCTTTATCCATTTATCTATTGATGGACACTTTGGTTGCTTCCATATTGGTTATTGTAAATAATGCAGCAGTAAACATAAGGATGCACATATATGTTTTCGAATCATGGATTTTGCTTTCTTTGGGTAAATTCCTAGAAGTACAGTTACTGCATCCAGCATTTACTTTTATTTTGAGTCTTTCTTTTGAATGACATTAGTAGATAATAAAACTGATTTCTCAGCAATAGAAATTATACTAACTGACCCTTACTGAACAGGTGAACTTAATGGAGAAACCTTAAAAATGAAAATGGGAAAACCATTCTCTTGATGGGGTTATTAGAACTGATAGATACTAAATTTTCAGATAAATTCACAAACATTACGCAGTAAAATGTGTGTATCATTTACTACTGGAGTTGTTTTAAAGTGCCTCACCTTTTTGTTCAGTTGTCCATTTTGCAAATCCATTTGTCTTACTTCCCAATTTTTCTCTAATCAAAAATCTATATTCGTACTGTTCTGTACCGACTTGTTATGACTTCACATCCATGTTTCAAAAGTTTGTTTTGGACAAAGTCATTGTGGTTTGAATTTGTTTTGAATTACTTGTTTTGTTGAATTTGTTTTAAAATTGGCTATTAGGACTTTCTTATGGAACTCCTGTACCTGGAGAGGAGAGGACCATTATGTCATTAACACCATAGTACAACGGTGGTGTCCATCATGTAGTGAATTTTTTTAATTTGCTATTATTAATATACAGTTACATGAGCAACATTATGGTTACTAGACTCCCCCTATTATCAAGTCCCCACCACATACCCCATTGCAGTCACTGTCCATCAGTGTAGTAGGATGTTATAGAATCACTACTTGTCTTCTCTGTGTTATACAGCCTTCCCCGTATCACCCTGCCCCACCACCACCCCTGCTACATTATGTATACTAATTGTAATAGCCCTTTTTCCACCTTATCCCTCCCTTCCCACCCATCTTCCCCAGTGTCTTTCCCTTTGGTAACTGTTAGTCCATTCTTGGGTTCTGTGAGTCTGCTGCTGTTTTGTTCCTTCAGTTTTTTCTTTGTTCTTATACTCCACATATGAGTGAAATCATTTGATACTTGTCTTTTTCGGCTTGGCTTATTTCACTGAGCATAATACCCTCTAGCTCCATCCATGTTGTTGCAAATGGTAGGATTTGTTTTCTTCTTATGGCTGAATAATAATCCATTGTGTATATGTACCACCTCTTCTTTATCCATTCATCTACTGATGGACACTTAGGTTGCTTCCATTTCTTGGCTACTGTAAATAGTGCTGTGATAAACATAGGGGTGCATCTGTCCTTTTCAAACTGGGCTGCTGCATTTTTAGGGTAAATTCCTAAGAGTGGAATTCCTGGGTCAAATGGTATTTCTATTTTGAGTTTTTTGAGGAACCGCCATACTGCTTTCCACAATGGTGGAACTAGTTTACATTCCTACCAGCAGTGTAGGAGGGTTCCCCTTTCTCCACATCCTAGCCAACATTTGTTGTTGTTTGTCTTTTGGATGGCGGCCATCCTAACTGGTGTGAGTTGATATCTCATTGTGATTTTAATTTTAATTTCTCTGATGACTAGTGATGACTAGGAGCATCTTTTCATGTGCCTGTTGGCCATCTGAATTTCTTCTTTGGAGAAGTGTCTGTTAAGCTCCTCTGCCCATTTTTTAATTGGCTTATTTGCTTTTTGTTTCTTGAGGTGCGTGAGCTCTTTGTATATTTCAGATGTCAACCCTTTATCGGATATGTCATTTATGAATATATTCTCCCATACTGTAGGATGTCTTTTTGTTCTACTGATGGTATCCTTTGCTGTACAGAAGCTTTTTAGTTTTATATAGTCCCACTTGTTCATTTTTGCTTTTGTTTGCCATGCCCGGGGTATGTTCATGAAGAAGTTGCTCATGTTTATGTCCAAGAGATTTTTGCCTATATTTTTTTCTAAGAGTTTTTTGGTTTCATGACTTACATTCAGGTCTTTGAGCCATTTTGAGTTTACTTTTGTGTATGGGGTTAGACAGTAATCCAGTTTCATTCTCTTACATGTAGCTGTCCAGTTTTGCCAACACCAGCTGTTGCTGAGGCTTTCATTTCTCCATTGTATATCCATGGCTCCTTTATCGTGTATTAATTGACCATATATGCTTGGGTTTATATCTGGGCTCTCTATTCTATTCCATGGTCTGTATGTCTGTTCTTGTGCCAGTACCAAATTGTCTTGATTACTGTGGCTTTGTAGTAGAGCTTAAAGTCAGGGAGCATAATTCCCTCTGCTTTATTGTTCCTTCTCAGGATTGCTTTGGCTATTTGGGGTCTTTTGTGGTTCCATATGAATTTTAGAACTATGTGTTGCAGTTCATTGAAGAATGCTGTTGGTATTTTGATGGGGATTGCATTGAATCTGTAGATTGCTTTAGGCAGGATGGCCACCTTGACAATATTTATTTTTCCTAGCCAAGAGCATGGGATGAATTTCATTTATTTGTGTCCTCTTTAATTTCTCTTAAGAGTGTCTTATAGTTTTCAGGGTATAGGTCTTTCACTTCCTTCATTAGGTTTATTCCTAGGTATTTTATTCGTTTGTATGCAATTATGAATGGAATTGTTTTCCTGATTTCTCTTTCTGCTAGTTCATCATTAATGTATAGGAATGCAACATATTTCTGTGTATTAATTTTGTATCCCTCAACTTTACTGAATTCAGATATTAGATCTAGTAGTTTTGGAGTGGATTCTTTAGGGTTTTTTATGTACAATATCATGTCATCTGCAAACAGGGACTGTTTGAGTTCTTCCTTGCCAGTCTGCATGCCTTTTATTTCTTTGTGTTGTCTGATTGCTGTGGCTAGCACCTCCAGCATCATGTAGTGAATTTTTAAACTTTAAAAACCAAGAAGCTTGACCAGCAACTTGAAAATATTTGGTCTGGGTAAGGTTTTCTTAGCTGATCTAAATAGCACTGTGAAGATCTTGAGATCTTCGTTAACAGTGGTGTTAAACCCGCAGCAGCCTCAGGAAAAGGGACACCTGTTCCTGCCTTGGCAAGGCTACTGCTTGGAGGCAAAGTACAAGCTGTGTAATGGTGTCTGGTGTAGTAACCTTTGAACAGCCCACCTTGCCTGCCAAGACCAGAGCCATTGCCCACTTGTGACATGTCCCAGCAGCAAGGGACCTAAGGGGGCAACTGATACCCAGCTTTTAGTTGGAAGGCTGGACTACCAAGAACCAGTTTGCAGAAATGTACACACCTCAACTAAAATAGTACTTTATGTCCTTCATCTCTCCTTTGCCTGAAACAATAGTGTAATTAATTTATAATTGGTTTGGAGTATGCTATTTCTTTATTGGCTTATTAAGAGACATTATCCTGTGTGCTATTGGCTTGTGAAATATTATTGTTATAAATTATAATTCTCTCAGTGAACCTGTGTTACATAAATTATTGGCAAAAACAGTCTCAGTTTCTGAACATAATTTGCCCTGAATGAAGCACATAGAAAACTTCTAAGTTCCCAGAATTTTTCTAATTTCAGAAGAGAGAGAATTCTGTGATCTTGTTCAACAATTCTAGAAAGTATTTTTGATTTTTTAAAAATCAAAAGCTTTTATTCATTGAGAAGGGATTTCTGTTTCTTAAGGGTGTGAGGATGCAGCCAAAAACTTAAACTTAATTTATACTAAAGTCAGTTTTTTATCATTCTTTGGGGTACACTCCATAAATGTACCTGGGCTTTGATACCAAAAGTAAGTGTTGCAAATTTTAAAATAATTGCTGAATCAATAAGTTTATTATGTCAGAATCTGTTTGTCTTACACTGTGCTTGAAAGGGAAGCTTAACAACAGCTTATGTAATTTTACAACTTCTATCAAATTGATAGTATGCTATTACACCCTTTTGGGATACATACACACAGATTAGGGTTTAATATGCATTAAAAATAATATTCTACGATTAAAAATCTGCAAAGGGGAAATATAACTTTAACAAATGATTCCAGCTTGCAGTTACTCCTCAAGGTAAATAAAATTGCAAGGAAATCTGGTTTTGTGAATAGTTAATTTATAAACTCGGTGAATTAAATTTATAAATTGATAAATCATGCATTCAAAAGTACTTTCAAAGTCATTATCATAAACCCAAAGTAGTGACCACAAAGTAATAGAACTTTAATAAACAACAGAACTTCGGGAAGTGAGTGTCATCCTCCTTAAAGTATTCATGTGGGAGGACCTACTGTGATTGTGACAGTGGCCTGGTTTACCTCCTCAGCATATTTTGTGACTAATCTCCGTGGCACTGTCTTCTGAGTATTGGCTCTAATCAGCAACCCCCCTTCCCACCCCAGTTTTTAAAATTATCTGCAGTGGTGGCAAGGCAAGGCTTTATCCTTTTATCCTTTGCAAATCTTTTGGCAAGACCCTGGTACTACCAAAGCCAGGTAAGTCCCTTAACGGGCTGTATCTTATCTTCTGGTGACTTATTTTTTGCATTTTGGTATACCTGGAGTGGTACCTGCAAAATCATGGGCCCTCCACATGCTTGTGAAACTGTTAGCAATGTGCAAAGCCACGAATTTGATTGACTTCATGATGTGACCTGTGTGATCGCATAGTAAAGTGATTTGGAAGCAAGAAGACGGGTCCAAATACTAGCTTCTTTAGTTGCCAGCTTTGTGACTTGGGACCACTTGGCATTTTAAGTTTTGTAACCTCTATGAGCCTCTGTTTTTCCTATCTGTAATGTGGACCAACAGCACCCATCTCACGCAGCTATTGTGAAGGATAGGGTTAGGTGATGTGTAGAATGGTTTGAAGAGTCCATGGCACATTTTAAGAGCTCAGTGATTGGTAGTCACTGTTATTTGCTCTGAAAATAGTTCGCATATAGGGATTATAACATGTTCTGGGCCAAAGGTGTATCACATTCATAATTCCCTGAGAGAAGATTATAAAGGGAAGACTCATTTTCTTTATTGAGATATAACTGACATATGACATTGTATTAGTTTTGAGCATATATCATAATTATTTGATACATGTACACATTGAGAAATGATCACCACAATAAGGCTGGTTAGCGTCCAACACCACAGAGTTATTATCTATTTTTCTTGTGATTTTGAGATGTACTCTCTCAGCAACTTTCAAATATGCAACATAGTGTTGTTAACCATAGCTATCATGCTGTACATTACATCTCAGGACTTATTTACCTTCCAACTGGATGTTTATGCCTTTTCATCACCTGCATTCATTTCACCAGCCCCCTCCCCTGGCCTGTGGCAACCACCATTCTGTTCTCTATATCTATGTTTGTTTGTTTGTTTCTTTTCTTTTAGATGCCACATATAACTGAAATCATACAGTATTTTCTTTCTCATTGACATTTCATGTAGCATGATGCTCTCGAAGTCCATCCATATTAATGCAAATGGTAGGGTTTCCAGCTTTTTTAATGGCTGGATGATATTCCATTGTGTGTGTGTATACACAATATACATACACACATACTACATTTTCTTTATCTACTCATCCATAGGGAGACTCATTTTTATGTGCAGCTTTTGAATCAGTTTCACTAAGTTAAAGTCATCCATTATATAGCCTTCTAGGTGATTTCTCTTAAAAGGAGCAGTGATTCATTGGGTTGTATTTTGGAATCAGCTTGGTAAAAAAATAAGCTTTATTTTCTTTTAACAACATCATGTTTCCTATATGATTTATTTTCAGTCTTATGTAAGTAAGAAGTGTGCATATCCTGCTGAAGGAAGGATATTTAGAAAGATCTCTGAGAACTCCTTTTTATCCTGATATATCCTATATATATATATATACACACACACACACACACACACACACACACACACACTATGTAGTGAGACTATATTTTTATATATGTAGTTTATTATGACTAATTGGAATTTTTTGCTACATATTGATTTTCCTTTGTCATATTGTTCCTTAAAAGCCCTACTATGTGCATGTAACTTGACCAATGTATTTTTAGAAATGTTGCAGTGCCCTTGATTGACAATTGCTTTGCCAGCCTTCTCTCACTCCTGGTCATTTCTCATGTGGTTGAAATGCTGGTCTTTGATATGTGGGTGCAGTTCTGCAATTGCTAATTGGTAAATATTCTCACTGGTATTCTGAGTTTAGTCCTCTATACTTTGTAAACTTTTTACTGATGAATGTCATGCCACAGAGTCAGGTGCAAAAGAAGAAAAACAAGTAGGCATAATAAGGTGGAGGGGAGAAGAGGAGACACTGGGTTTACTGACTTTGGTTAAACCTATAAGCAGCTAATGAATAGTTTTAGGGAAAATAATAAGTGGTTAACTCTATCTTGAAAAAAATGTTCCAGGGGTGAAGCCAAAATTCAGAAGCTGTCCATAGGGGCAAGTGTAAAGGAGGAGTTACGATCATGTGTCTTAGAGTCAGGTTAATGCAGTCAGCTTGCCACCAAGACTCCCTTGATAAGTGACATTCAGACCCCAGACACACCCCCTATAGGTTTATCAAGGCCCTAAATTTTCTTCTTCTTCCTGCTGTAGCCATTTCCTTCTACTGGAGAATACAAATGAGCAAGAGAGAGATTTTTATGCAGTCAACCTCTCCTTATATCTGAAACTAAAGCATTTACAAGCTTTGCATGTTATTTCTAATAACAAGAGATTTGTGACAGTCTCACAGTGGATGGCGGAATCATCGTTGATATCTGCTGGTGTGATGATAGATATGTCTACATACACGGGATGGTGAGACTAAGGATTCACTCTTCTTGCTAGTGTGTGATGTTGAAAAAAGATCACTTAAGCTCTGTGGGTCATAGTTTGTGTCTTTTAAAGTAGAGACAGTTATAATCTTTGGCTATTTCACAGAATCATTGATGAAATGACAAAATAATGTATGTGAAAGCATTTTATAAACTATAAAGCATAGACATCAAAACTAGAGAGTTAGTCCAAAGGGACAAATAAATTCATGCAGGACCCTGAATTATCCTGTTTGTCCCAATTCGCCAGATATTTGCTGACTCTTCAGAGTGCTTTATATTCTAAAAGATTGCCTTAGATGTATTCCTAGGTGTAATAAAAAGGAATTTCCTGCAGTGATTCTGGACGTTTCCCCTTTCTTCCTCATTACTTTCTAAGTATAAGTCTTTCTATTTATCATTCTTCTTGCAGTATAACAATAGAGCAAAGGAAGAAAAACAAACACATGTTTAATTTGTTTTGAGAATAAAAACTGCTGGGATGTGGGAAAGCACTGAGCTAGATGTTTCAGTCTTAGGCAGGAATAACAGAAATGTGTGGAGTATCAAACAGTGCTTTGCCTTATAGAATTAAGGCATGTTCAATAAAAAGCAAGATCAAACTTTAGTGCTTAATGGAAAGGACATTAGACATACTGATATTTAGATCTAGTTGTGGATGCTGGGCTGCACTGAAGGATTTCAGAACTGAAGGATTTATTCCCTCAGCTGCTGGGAGAGTTGTCTGCTGAGAGGTCGTCTCAGCCCTCTTTGAGAATTGCCTGCATTGAAGAACACCATCTTGCACAAGAGTGCCTGCTTCCCAGGGCAGCTCACATTCAGTGACTGGTCATCTCAGTGGTGTAAAGGTTGGTTCCCTGCTGGTATGCACAGGGCCCTCTCAGCCTCAGAGCTGATGACGGGATCAGGGCTCAGTCATGACTGCATTGCGGCCCAACTTCTCCCCCTGCCCAGTCCCCCTTCCTTCCCTGCTCCAGCGGCATTGTTTCTGAGAACGCTCCCAACAAGCAACCAGTACAAAAGTCTTGAGCCCAACCTGAACCAGAGGCTGTGCCCATTCAGATTTTTCTGAAGGGTCTTTAGGCAATTGAACTTAACTTTCTTGTGATTGAAACTATGAAACAGTTTTCTTGGAAGAGGAACTTGGCGTAATATAGATTTGGTACCATATTTTCAGAGGACCATGCATAGGGCAAACCAAGGGGCTGAGATGAACGAACTAGCAGTTGATAGGCTTGTCAACCTTCTGGTCAGCTTGATTCATTAGTTGAATGCTTTTTTTTTGGTCTGCTTAAGGAGGAAAATGTACAAAAATTGTTAAAAGATCAACCCTACATCCTAGAAGTTGAATCCATGAAAGCAGCACAGACATTGAGGTATAGTTCCTCTGCAGTTCATTCATTCAGCAAGTAATTGAGGACTTATGATTGGGGGAGAGAAATGATATACAAGACACGGTTGCTGTCTTTCTCGTCTTGTCAGGAAGATAATATATGTGCCTATTATATAGTAAAATCATACAGAACAAAAAGATATAAGAATTTAGAAAAAATACTTTGAGTAGTGGTGATTAGGAAAGGTTTCAAGGATGATGTGGTATTTGAATAGAACCTAGAATAATAAGCAGAGATGGTCGGTAAAAGCTGTTCCAAGTAGAGAAAAGAAGAGGAGTAAGATACAGACATGAAGAAGTAATTTTGAAGTATATAACTGTAGCTGAAGTATTTGGTTCAAATAGGACTGAACGTCCCATATAGACTACCCATATCATAGGGGAGATAGTTTGGGATTACACTGTGATGTTTGTGAATGGCAGGATGAGAAATTTGAATTCTGTTTGGGAACTAGTGAATAGCTATTGAAGTTTCCAAAGAGAATAAAGCCTTGGAGATGAGAGACATAGTCTGGGGGTAAGCCACCCAACTTCTTAGACTCATGAAGCCTGATTTTAACATTGCTCTTCATCTACCCATAAGCGTAGGTGCCCAGAAACTCTCCAGAATGGAACTCTATCTTGGTAAAAGGGATAGGAGGAAAGATGTCTTTCTTTTCAGATTGACTTGAACGATGTAGAATTTCAGCCTCTTCCAATTTGATTTTGGGTAGTGTCTTTAAGTCATATTCCCAACTGAAGCAACTAGCTAATGGTGAAAGTAATTTTAAGGAAAATATAAATTGAAGCTCAGAATTGAATTTTCCCATTGTTTTGTGCCAAAGTATAGCTTTTCCAGTACTTAGATATTGAGGAAGAATATCTTAAATAAATGTATGCATAGAAAGACCTTGATCCATAGGCAAGGGAGTGCAAGGACGCGCCACCGTCCTACCCTGGCACCTGCTGCTGGTCTTTCTCTTTGAGATGACAGTACTTTTGACACTACATAAATTTACAAGTGATTCTCTTAAAGTGAATTTCTCACAAAAGGCTGATTCTGCAACTATGTCTGTCACCCTCTATCTGTGCTGATCCTTATTCACACTGCAGAGGCTATTTATTTAGAGTGTTTCCCAGATCTCATCTAAGCTGGCCTAGGAAAGTAGTAAATATGTCAATTAATATATTTTTGATGTTGAAAGGCTCCTTGTTCAACTTTTTTCTCTTTTTAAAATACCTAGTATTATTCTAGGAGATGCCAAGATAGCAATTCATATGTTTTTCAGAAGCTCTATAAATTCTCACACAACAGTCATTTTTTTTGGTGTTTATATAAATACCAGTGTTTAAACATATTTTTGTTTGTTGTGATTAAAATTCAATAGCAATCTTGTTGCCTGAGCTCTCATTTGGTCAATAAAACAAAGTAAATACTTAAAAATAAATGAAATCATGAAGAATCAAAAGTAATAATCCAGGCTATAAATACCCAATCAGTTTAAAGAAAGATAAGGTCCCTGCTAGGAAATGGGACCAGAGCAATAACTTGAAAGAAAGGTAGGATTTTGATAAGCTCAGAGAAGTGGCAGAAAATTCTGATAGGGTGCTGCATTATGAGCCAGTGGAAAGAAGAATGTGAAAAGATTTTGAAAATGAGATTACTGATAAAATACACTTTCAAAAAGTAAAAAAGATTGCTATTTTACAAATTTAAAATAAACAGATGCCAAAGATTTTATTCACCTCATTAACTAATGAGGAAACCACTATGATGCTGCCGCTGGTTCCAAGAGCACTTGAGGACGGAGATATCCTTTGAGATACCCAGGATATGATTCCTGGATAAGATACAAAACTAGGTAATGTTCTATAAGGCACTAAACTGTAACCTTGGGGTTATATTTTCTACTGGACAAGAACCTGCATGTCAACATGTGACTTCATTATGTCTAGGTCTTTATTAGTGGTAAACAGTGAGTTGAGCAAAGTATATAAGCCCTTAAATAATCCCTGGGTAGATATTTTGAGCAATGCCTCCAAATGATGTTGAAAGGATTCACCTTCTTGCTTTATTCCTGTTTTGGATCATTTTTGTTAACAGTAGGAAGGTCAGCATACTTGGAGGATTTTTTTTTATTTCAAGTGGAGTGGATAAAGTGAATAATAAAAAGAAAGCAGAAGAGTTTAGAGATCTTTGAGTGGTAGGCTAATGAACTTGTAAGAAACAGTGGGGAGGAATTCACTAAGGGTTTGGATGTGGACTTGATTAAAGAGTATTTTAGAATGTATTCATTAGGCTAAGTGATATAAGAATTATGAGACCTTCTAGGATATTCTTTCAACTATTAAGGACTCAGGCTAAATATCAAGGACAGCAAGGAGTCTTTGTGAAAGGCCAAGTATAGATGCTTATAGAAAATATACTATAAGGAGATAATTAATGCTCAGTTACAGAAATCAAGAGTTAATCTATTTATTCTGAGATAGAGACTGATAACTTTGAAAACAATTGCATGATAGGAAAATAAATTGATTTGAAGTGAGAGAGAATAAACTCAGAGAATAACTGGGACGTAAAATTTCATAAATCATTCAGTCTGCTTGCTTTATACTCATGTGGGACTCAAAGATGTTACCCTCTTGCTCAAATAAAGTAGGTGAACAAGGCTTAGAATCCAGATTGTTTATCTTCTGCTCTAGTTCTCTTTCCTGCTTACCTCAGTGACTGTGGTATTGAGTTATTTGTACTTTTTCTACTGTTCCTGTAGTAGTTTTATATTTCCAAATTCTAGGCACCAGTTTATGATGGGCTGAGTGTGTTTCTCTAATCCTTGACTTTGGGTTTGGCCTTGTAACTTGCTGGGGGCAATGGACTTCCTTGCATGGTTGGGCTTCCCTTCCTAAGTTTCTTCCACTTCCATGAAAAGAACATATCCCAGGTATACCTACAGCCTAGCCTCCAGAATGAAATAGGTAGTCCCATTACCAAGACACATATGTCTCATGACTAGTTTGCCAGATGGAGCTGCGCTTTTTCTGAGATAATTAGCAGAAATATAGAAAAATAACTTCCTTCCTAAGACTCTCAAAAACTTGGAATTTTTCTCAGGAGATGTTGCATTCTGCAGGTCTTGGGTAGATAGTGATACAGCCATTTCCATATTCATATTTCCATGTGCACACTTGAATGCATGTACCTTCTCATGCTCTTCTGTGCTCTATAGTTTGTTTGTCAATAAAAATGGTAGAAGGAACTGAGCAGGGACTTACTGTCTTCTCGATAGGACAGCTCAGTGGGGTTCACGGCACTGTATTTATAACTATAATCAGGTTCCATGGGAAAGTATATGCCAGTGCATGTACTCCCATGTTTTCATTACTTACAGAGTTATTCCTTACTTGCTTTCAGGATGTGCCAGAGGTGTTATTTTGTTTCATGTCAGAATATAGTAATCATAATCTGAAATTAATGTCAAATTGTTGGGAGTTCCTTGGGGACTATGATCCGTCATTTTACTAAAATATCTGACTACCATTCACTGCTCGGAAAGTTTTTAGACATTCTATTTTGCAGGCACAACAGCAGATCTGGAATTCTGATGAAATGGATGGGTGAGAGAATCACACCCATAATATTGTCCCTGCGGATGGTTATAGTGCTGTAGGGTTATTTTAAATGCTCCGGTAATTGCATTAGGGAAACAAACATATACACCTGTAAAATATTAGCATCACATTTTAACTGTCACCTAGCTTTGTGAGGAAGCAGGGCATGGTTCACATTCTTATTTTCTTAAGAAGTTATTTGCGTATATCCAGTAGATTCAAGTTCCTCATGTACCCCTTCCTTCCACCCACAATTTAAGTCACAACACTTTCTGGATCAAAATTGGGAATTTGATCTAAGGTCTAACACCTGTTGGGGGAATAGGATGATTATTTAAAATGGAAATAACAAGAACATTTGGGGTATTCTGGTGATTCTCAGATTCGGATATATTCTGTAATACCAGTACTATCAAGGATATCCATTGGAGGACACTAGAACACAACAAATAGATGAGAATGTGGGAATACATAAGTAACTTCAAGTAAATCTTCTGTGCAGAATCAGACAACTTCATCTCTAAAATAAGATCTAATTGCTTTCCATCTGTAAACATATGCTGGATTATCAATATTTCTACTGAAAAACAAGTTCTGTCACTGGTGCCCCTAGTCTTCCAAAGTTGTGATTTTAGAAATGTGATGGATGGCTTCCCCAGGAGGTAAATGCATAAATTTCTTAATAACTTGAACATTTATGTAGCACTTTTGTTGGAAGTTCTGCTTAATAGCCTAACCTTAATCAAATCTTCATTGACAGACAAGTGGAGTCCTTTGTAGGCTGTGGAACTGAGCTTGTCTGACAATCCTTCTGAAAATGGAGGACTTTATAAGGCTCTTGGAAAAAAACAAAGCTCAGGGGTTCTCTTTGCTGCAGAAGGGAGTTATCTCAGGCAAATTAATTTATATAAAGCCCCGATGAGAGAAATCTTTGACATTCACAGTGAGTGTTTGTAAACTTTGTTATAATATGTTTTCAAGGATTTGAACAGTCTGTTGACAATTTTAAATCTCAAATTGTAATTATTTATCAGATGTGAATATCACATAGATATTCACAGCATAAAGATATCTTTCATTTTAGTTTAGAATAAAATGGAAGGGCTGTGTTTCAGACTTGTCCACATTTCTGAGATTCCTCATCTCCATTTATAAACAATACACAGCTTGAATTGTAAATGATGATGCCAACAGTATAATTTATTAAACATATTTGTGCTTAAAAACAGTCACCAAACTTGCATATTTTTATCAGAAAAAGAAGCACTCATACATAAATTTATGTTGTTAATAATGGCAACAGTAGAGATTTATTTCTGCTTTATACGCAGGAGGGCACTCTGAGTTCTGCTTGCAAACGAAGAAGATGAAAAATCTGGGACTAACTTGCTTCTGGAAGCCTCCCCTTGACACAGAATACTTAATTGGGACTGGGAACGACAGGGCAACAAAATTTTCCAGCGTAGGATATTATTAATTTCAGTCCACCTTTCCTTTTCAGTATAGGCTGTCAGGCAGTTAAAGCCATCATTTATGTTACTGACTAATATCTGCCGTAAGCTGTTTATGTGTTTTGCGGGAAAGGATGTAAATGACTAAATGATTTAAAGGATGATCAAATGCATTCTGCAAATTATAAATGTATTTCAGAAGCATGGAATAATTCTAATTATGGTGCTCATAATAATGTAGTATTTTAACTGTATAATATTTACTTAATTCTATTTTTTTTTCACTAAAATAGAGACACGAACAGTGGCAGGGAGGAGGGTTGTGTGGCTGAGTTATCTGTGGGGCACTTAGCATTTCTGCTTGTGCCTCTTCCTCATTTGATACTACATTTTTCTTCTTTCTTTTTCCCTGCTTTAGCAGGACATCAATGAGACCTTCAAAGTGGGTGATTTGAGAAGAGCCTAATAAAGGTGTGGGCAGCACTGAGGGACATGACGTAGTGCCCTGAGACTAGCAGTTGTGGGGAGCCCATGTCCACCTTTAGACAGGAAGGATTGGGCAGGGAGCTCTACAGAGAGGGCTGCCCAAGATGCCTCAGGTAGAGAATTCAGAATGACCACTGCAAATGGGGTGGCAGGAGGTGGGGAGCCAGGACTAGAAATACCTGACCTCACTGTCACCCTCTTTCCAGTCCCCTGCTGTGTCCCCTACCTAGCTAAAACCATCCAGATGCAGATTCAAGAGGGCAAGGGAACATTTGACACAGTGCATGCAGGTCAGCTCCAGAGCACAGAACCCCAGAGAGGGGCAGGGCATGTGAGGGCCAGTGGGGAAACAGAAGTCATCCTGTTCACCTGCCAACTCCCATCCCTAGAATAAAACCACTGGAAGGCCAAGTGTTGCTCACAGGATGTGGCTTCTGAGACCATCACCCTACAATTTGCCAGTCAGTCATTTCTGCTTGTTGGGGCCAGATATGTGATGAGAAATACTAAGATTTCTGACATCTTCCCTGCTTGTACTTACTAAGGAATAGTAGTTAACAAAAAACAAAAACCAGAATCTAAAAGATCTTGCCTTTTATTCTAATCAAGTAGTCTTACATGTGAGTTATTTATGTATTTTGGATGTTAGCCCTTATTAGATAAGTCATTTATGAATATATTCTCCTATATTGTGGGATGCCGTTTTGTTCTGCTGATGGTGTCCTTTGCTGTAAAGAAGACTTTTAGTTTGATGTAGTCCCACTTGTTCATTTTTGCTTTAGTTTCCCTTGTCCAAGGAAATGCATTCAGGAAAAAGTTGCTCATGTTTATGTTCAAGAGATTTTTGCCTATGTTTCTTGTAAGAATTTTATGGTTTCATGACTTACATTCAGGTCTTTGATCCATTTCGAGTTTACTTTGTGTATGGAGTTAGACAATAATCCAGTTTCATTCTCTTACATGTCCAGTATTGTCAACATAATTTGTTGAAGAGGCTGTCTTTTCCCTATCGTATATCCATGACTCCTTTATTGTATATTAATGTCCATATCTGGGCTCTTTATTCTGTTCCACTCATCTATGGGTCTGTTCTTGTGCCAGTACAAAATTGTCTTGATTACTGTGGCTTTGTAGTAGAGTTTGAAGTTGGGGAACATAATCCCTCCAGCTTTATTCTTCTTTCTCAGGATTGTTTTGGCTATTCAGGGTCTGTTGTGGTTCCACATGAATTTTAAAAGTATTTGCTCTAGTTCATTGAAGAATGCTGCTGGTATTTTGATAGGGATTGCATTGAATCTGTAGATTGCTTTAGGCAGGATGGCCATTTTGACAATATTAATTCTTCCTAGTCAAGAGCATGGGATATATTTCCATTTATTGGTGTCTTCTTTAATTTCTCTCATGAGTGTCTTGTAGTTTTCAGAGTATAGGTCTTTCACCTCCTTAGTTAGGTTTATTTCTAGGTATTTTTTAATGTAATTGTAAAAGTAATTGTTTTCCTAATTTCTCTTTCTACTAGCTCATTGTTAGTGTATAGGAATGCAATAGATTTCTGTGTATTAATTTTGTATCCTGCAACTTTGCTGAATTCAGTTATTAGTTCTAGTAGTTTTGTGGTGGATTCTTTAGGGTTTTTTATGTGCAGTATCATGTCATTTGCAAACAATGACAGTTTAACTTCTCCCTTACCAATCTGGATGCCTTCTATTTCTTTGATTGCTCTGGCTAGGACCTCCAGTATTATGTTGAATAAAAGTGGTGAGAGTGAGAATCCTTGTCTTGTTCCTGATCTTAAAGGAAACACTTTCAGCTTTTTGCTTTTAAGTATGATGTTGGCTGTGGGTTTGTCATATATGGCCTTTATTATGTTGAGGTACTTGCCCTCTATACCAATTTTGTTGAGAGTTTTTATCATGAATGGATGTTGAATTTTGTCAAATGCTTTTTCAGCATCTATGGAGGTGATCATGTGATTTTGTCCTTTTTTTGTTAACATGGTGTATGATGTTGATGGATTTTTGAATATTGTACCATCTTTGCATCCCTGGAATAAATTCCACTTGATCACAATGGATGATCTTTTTGATGTATTTTTTAATTCAGTTTGCTGCTATTTTGTTGACAATTTTTGCATCTATGTTCATCAGGGACACTGGTCTGTAATTTTCTTTTTTTGTTGTGTCTTTGGTTTTGGTATTAGAGTGATGCTGGCCTCATAGAATGAGTTTGGGAATATTTCATCCTCTTCTGCTTTTTGGAAAGGAGGATGGGTATTAGCTCTTCTTTAAATGTTTGATAGAATTCAGCCTTGAAGCCATCTGGGTCAGGTATTTTGTTCTTAGGTAGTTTTTTCATTACCAATTCAATTTCATTGCTGGTAGGTCTTTTCAGATTTTCTGTTTCTTTCTGGGTCAGCCTGGGAAGTTGTATTTTTCTAGAAAGTTGCCCATTTCCTAGGCTATCCAATTTGTTGGCATATAATTTTTCATAGTATTCTCTAATAATTCTTTGTATTTCCATGGTATTTATTATGATTTTTCTTTTTCATTTCTGAGTCTGTTTATGTTTGTGCACTCATGCTTTTTCTTGATAAGTCTTGCTAGTGGTTTATCTGTTTTGTTTATTTTCTCAAAGAACCAGTTCCTGGTTTCATTGATTCTTTCTATTGTTTTATTCCTCTCAATTTTATTTATTTCTGCTCTGATCTTTATTATGTCCCTTCTTCTACTGACTTTGGGCCTCATTTGTTCTTCTTTTTCTGGTTTCACTAGTTGTTAGTTAGACTGTTCACTTGGCATTGTTCTTCTTTCTTTAGGTTAAATCTGTGTTGCTATATACTTTCCTCTTATAACTGCCTTCACTGTATCCCATACATTTTGGGCTGTTGAGTTGTTGTTTTTGTTTGTCTCCATATATTGCTTGGTCTCTGTTTTAATTTTATCATTGATCAATTGATTGTTTAGGAGCATGTTGTTAAGCCTCCATGTGTTTGTGGGCTTTTTTTTGCGTAATTTATTTCTAGTTTCATACCTTTGTGGTCAGAGAAGCTGGTTGGCATAATTTCAATCTTTATAAATTTAATGAGGCCCTTTCAGTGGCCTCATATGTAATCTATTCTGGAAAACATTCCATGTGCACTTGAGAAGAATGTGTATCCTACTGCTTTCGAGTTGATTGTTCTGTAGACATCTATTAGGTCCATCTGTTCTAAAGCATTGTTCAGTGCCTCTGTCTCCTTCCTTATTTTCTGTCTGGTTAGTCTTTCAGTGGTGTGTTGACAGACTCCTAAAGTGAATGCATTGCATTCAGTTTCTCCCTTTAATTCTGTTAGTATTTGTTTAACATATGTAGGTGCTCCTATGTTGAGTGCACAGATATTTATAATGATTATATCCTCTTGCTGGACTGACCCCTTTATCATTATTTAATGTCCTTCTTTGCCTCTTGTTACTTTCTTTGTTTTGAACTCTCTTTTGTCTGATACAAGTACTGCAACTCCGGCTTTTTTCTCCCTATTATTTGCATGAAATATCTTTTTCCATCCCTTCACTTTTAGTCTGTGTATGTCTTTGGGTTTGAAGGGAGTCTCTTGTAGGCAGCATATAGATGGGTCTGTGTTTTTTATCTATTCTGCAACTCTTTGTCTTTTGATTGGTGCATTCAGTCTATTTATATTTAGGGTGATTATCAATAGATATGTACTTATTGCCATTGTAGGCTTAAGATTTGTAGTTACCAAAGGTTCAAGGATAGCTTGAACCTTACTATCTAACAGTCTGTCTTCAATCGCTTATTACTCTATTTCAAACACAATCTAAAGGTTCTTTTTTCCCTCTCCCCTTATTATTCTTCTTCTGCTTCCACTCCTTATGTATTAGGTGTCATATTCTGTACTCATTGTATATCCCTTAACTAACTTTGTGAGTAGTTGATTTAATTTTATAATTTCTTCATAGATAATTGGTCTCTTTCTTTTACTGTGGGTTTATTTTCTCTGGTGACAGCTATTTAGCCCTAGGAGAATTTCCATCTAGAGCTATCCTTTTAAAATATCTTGTAGAGATGTGGTGAATTCCCTCAACTTTTTCTTATTTGGAAATTGTTTAATCCCTGCTGTAAATTTAAATGATAATCTTACTGGGTAGAGTATTCTTGGTTGGAGACCCTTCTGTTTCTTTGCATTAAATATATCATGCCACTCCCTCTGGCCTGTAAGGTCTGAGAAGTCTTCTGATAGCCTGGTAGGGTTTCCTTTATAAGTGATGTATTTTCTCTCTCTGGCTGCTTTTAATACTCTCTCCTTATCCTTGATCTTTGCCATTTTAATTATTATATGTTTTGGTGTTGTCTTCATAGGGTTCCTTGTGTTGGGAGATTTCTGCCCTTCCATGGCCTGAGTGACTATTTCCTTCCCCAGATTGGATAGTTTTCAGCAATTATTTCCTCAAAGAGACTTTTCATCCATTTTTTTCTCTTTTCTTCTTCTGGTACCCCTATAAGGCAAATATTGTTCCATTTGGATTGATTGCACAGCTCTCTTATTATTCTTTCATTCCTAGAGATCCTTTTTTTTCTGTGCCTCAACTTCTTTGTTTTCATGTTCCCTATTTCTATTTCATTTACCATCTCCTCTAACTCATCTACTTTTAAGTCCCTCCATTGTGTTTCATTTCAGATACTGTATTTTTCAAAGTTTCTGTCTCTTTCTTGAAGTTCTCCCTGAGATCTTGAGTATTTTTTTGTAGCTCTCTGAACATGTTTTTTGCTTTTATTTTGAAATCTTTATCAAGAATATTGGTGATTTCAGTTTCACTAAAGCCCTCTTTCTGGCACTTTTTCTTGTAATTCGGACCAAATTCCTTTGCTGCTTCCTTTTTTTAGTGATTCCAACTGCATAATAACTTTGTGTAGATTGCACCCTCTAGTGCCCTGAAGCTCTACTCTCTGGAGCTGCCCAGCACTTGGAGCAATGGCTGGGGTCACAGGTGAGTGGCACCAATGCCTGGTGGGAGGAAAGAGCTCAGCCGGCAGGGTTTCCTGCCTTTGTGGCTGTAATGCCTACTCCACTGCCAGGTCCATTGGACCGAGAAAGCAGGGAGGAGCCTCTGTGCTACAGTCCTGTCACTGCCATAGGTGGAGCCCAACCTTGGGCTGGCCTGGCACAATGGTGGTACAGCAGGTGAGTGGGACCAGTGCCTGCCAGGAGCGGCCAGGCTGCGTACTGTGGTGGGGGTCTCAGGGCTGTGTTACAAGCCAGGGAGATGGAGTGTCTGAAGCTCCTCAGAGTTCCCAACCTTCTGGGCTGTGTGTGCCCTCAAGGTTTTGGCACCTGTCCTTTATCCTGCACAGTGAGCTCTGTGTAATCCTTGCCCCTTTAGCACCCCTCTTGCTGCTGGGAAGTCCTTCAAACTGCCCACCTTTATTTTGTCCCTGGTGGGCCTGTTGTGCATACCTGTTCTCCACAAGCAGCTGGAATCTCAGTCTCTCCAAGTATTCCACCTGTCTTTGCTTTCCAACCCATCTAATCTCCAGAATACCATGTAATATTGGTTCGTGCTCCCAGAGCAGATCTCCAGGGCTGCGTGTTCAGCAGTTCTGGGCTTCTTCTTCCTCTTTGCTCTGTTTGTCTTTCTTCTACCTGTGGGCTGGGATTTGGAAGGACTTGGGTCTTGCTGAATTGTGGCTTTGCTACTTTACCCTTTTCTGTGAGGTCTTCTCATTTTCCCCAGATGTAGATTGTCTGTTCTGCAGTCTTCAGGACCCTTTCAGAATTAGTTGTATTTGGTGCATTTTTATGTTTTATGTGATTTGGGGAGGAGGTTTCTGCTTCACTTCTCACACTGCCATCTTTTTTCTGAGTGATTCATCATTCTTTATGTTACAATGATGTATATTCACACTTTTTTGCTTATTTTATTTTATTTTTTTGTGAATCATCCACATGTATTTTTCAAAGATGTGATGATGATAGTAGTAGTAGTAAATGTCAGTGTTTAAGTGGTTAACATATATTCTTTAATTCTTACTATAGTCCTAAAAATACACACAGTTATTATTAATACAATTTAAATGTTTGGTAAATTGAAGCTTCATGACATACATTAATCTCCAAGGTTTTTTTTTATTGTGGTAAAAAACACATAACCTGAGATTTAACAAACTCTTAACAAATATTTTAAGTGTACAGTCCAGTATTGTTAATTATAAGCACAATGTTCTAAAGCAGACCTCTACAACTTTTTCATCTGTCATGATTTCACTCTATACCCTCTCAACAGCAACTCCCCATCCTCCCCCCTCCAGTCCCTTGCAACCACCATTCTACTTTGTGTTTCAATACTTCCTAACTCCTTTTCCTTATTTTTAAATTTTCTTTCAAAATTGATCATAAGGCTTGTGAACTCTAAAGTATATCTTAGATTTCTGAATACAACTTAACTGTGAACTGTTGTCTGCATGAATTTTATTACTGTATTAATCACTTTTTAAAAATTGAAATAGTTCAAGCATTCAGAAAATGTGACAAGCATCCATATATATCCATCACCTAGCTTTATCAAATCTTAATATTTTGCCATATTTGGCTCAGATTATTTTTTTCTTTTCATAAAACAAAAGATCCCTCAGAGAAGACAAGTAGTGATTCTATAGCATCTCACTACGCTGATGGACAGTGACTGTAATGGGGTTGGTGGGGGGGACCTGATGAAGGGGTAGTTTAATAATCGTAATATTGCACATGTAATTGTAAATTAATGATAATAAAATAAATTATATAAAAAAAAACACAAAAGATCCTAAACAGAGTTGAAAGCCTTAGTTTTCCTGGATTGTCTAATTCTCCTTCCATATCTGGAAGTAAATAATATTCTGAATTTTTTTGTTTTTGAATCACATGTGTTTCAAGGTTTTAACTAGGGCCAACTTTATGGATATGTCACCTGTGTAGTTGCAAATGGCCAGGGTTTAGAAGGGTCCTGTGCTTGGTTTAATATAATGCTGTTGCTGTTTTGAAATGTTAATATTTTTCCAAACAGGGCAAGAGGCTCTTGTTTTGTAAGATTTAAAGATTCTTTTGATGGTGGGATACATTAATGCTCAGATAGATGAAAAGCAGAACTCTACCTCTTAATTTTTTAGCATTTTGTGATTTACTAATGACATTTACTTATATTCATTTACTTAATCTTCCCAGTTTTGTGAGATAGGAGTTATACTGTTTTTATTATTTATTTATTTATATTGAAGTATAGTTGATATACAATATTATATTATACTGGTTTCAAGTATACAACATAGTGATTCAATTGTTATTTATATTATTAAATGTGCCCCAACTAGTGTAGTTAAATTACAATCTGTGAACATAGATGGAAGTTACAGAATTACTGTCTATATTCTCGCTGGTTTGCTTTCATCCCTATGACTGACTTATATTATGATTAAGATTTTGTACCTCTTTATTCCCTTCATCTATTTCACCTGCCCATCCTTTCCCCTCTCCCTGGGGAAAAGGCCGAACTCTTCTCACTGCAAACGATAGAAGGATACCACACAGAGGGTTGCCTCTGGGACAGGGTAACAGCAAGCTGGAGCTGTTTAATGTAACAGCTAATGTAAGGCAAGGCAGTGGGGTGAGCTAGGTTTCCTGGATCCCTGTGGGGTTGACTAATTTGAATAATTTCACAAGCTCCAGGGAGAAGGGGCTGTCCCTAGTTGTCTGGTGCCTGGACCTAGATAAGGGAGGTAGTTGGGTGTGTGCACAGTGGCCCACGAAAGTGGGAGTCTGACAAGGGAAGTTGTTGGAGTCAGGTTTTAGCGAACTTCTGGTGAAGGGTAATTGAGGTTTTCAGCCATGACTTCAAAACTGGGGCAAAACAGCCCTTGTGAAATGTATTACTGCCCTGAATTTTCATTTTTCACTAAGCCTGTTAATTATGTAGCCAGTCCTGATTTGAACTATATATCCATAAGCTTTATATAGTACTGTTTCTCATGCATTTAAATATTCATGGACGGTCTGTTTCAATTTTTTTTGATTATTATAAACCATGTGCAATAAAATTCTTGAAGATATCTTCTTGAATACATCTGTTTCTTTAGGGAATACAACGATGAAGGAAATTGCTTGGCACCGAGTATGTATGTATTTAATATTTATAATTTGATGTCCCCATAATTCTCACATTTATTTTAATCTTAGTTCACAGTTAGATACATTTATTGTACACAATCAGTCATTTTGCTGTAGTTTCTCCTCAGCCATACCTCAGTTGGCTTGAATTTATTACCTAGATGTTTCCTCAAGAAGAACTCATGAGAGAAGTATTCCTTGAGTTATATGTGCACCCCTATTTTTCTGTAAGACAGAGAGACAGCTTGGCTGGCTCTAAAATCCTTTGCTCATTCTTTTCTCCTTGAGGGTCTTATAAGGATTGCTTTACTATCTTTGGCTTTGAATGATGCTGTGGAAAAAGCTAATCTGAGGTTGGTTTTTTCTGTTATAACTGTCTTGATTGATTTGCCTCACAAATGAAATGATTGCTTTTTCTCTTTAAATTTTAATAATTATCTGGGATATTTCTCAGTTCTGACTATTCTGAGTCAGTTTTCAGAAATGGCACAGGTTATTCCACTTTAATATGCAAATTCAACCCTCCTTTTATTCCAAGAAAATTTTCCAAAATTATAATTTCAAAAATTTGTTTTGATCTACTATTCTTTTAAATAGTGATTATATTTATGGTGGAACTCATCTGATTGTTTTTTTTCTTTCATCCCCAATACTCCCTCTTCCTTATTTGTCTTCTTTTGATTTCTTTTCTAATATCTATAATTGATTTTTTTAAATGTTATAATTTATTGAAATACAGTAATATATAATAGTATATTGGTTTCAGATATACAAAAGCGTGATTTGGCAACTATATACATTACTAAGTGTTCACCATGGTGAGTGTAGTTACTATCGGCAGTGTCCACCATACAAGTTATAACTTATACAAAGTTTTAAGTATTATTGATTGTACTCCCCATACTGTACTTTCATCCCCATGACTAATTCATTTTATAATTGGAAGTGTGTGCCTCTTATCTCCTTCATTGATTTCACCCATCGACCCAGTCCTTTCCCCTGTGGCAACCACCAGTCTGTTCTCTGCTTTATTGTTTTGCATTCCACTTAAAAGTGAAATTTTATGGAATTTGTCTTTTTGGGCCACCCATGTTGCAGCACATGGCAAGATTTCATGCTTTTTTATGACTTAATATTCCATCAGATATATGGACCACATCTTCTTTACTCATTCATCCATTGATGGACACTTAGGTTGCTTGGGTATTGTAAATAATGTGGCAGAAAACGTAGGGGTGCATATAGCTTTTCAAAGCAGGGACTTTGTATTCTTTGCGTAAATTCTACAAAGTGGAATTACAGGGTTGTATGATATTCCTGTTTTTAGTTCTTGGGAAAATGCCATACTGTCTGTTAATTGGTATTAATTACTGTGTTTTCCCTATAATATTTATTCTTCCTGTTTTCATGTTAATTTTGTCTTCATTTATGTAATTTTTTTGCTTTTCCTCCAATTTTTCACAATATTTAATCCAGCTCACTCCCTTTTCTGACCATTGCCTCTTGTTTTCTCACAATCTGTTCTCTGAGTTTCTGCATTTCTGGGCTTACTTTTTAGAGAAAAAAAACCTTAAAAAGATTCTTGGAAAAATACTCCTTTTATTTTTTGCCAATTTTTCCCTGGTAGGTGTTTTCTTTCTGGTAAGTTTTGCTATTCTTTCACATTTTTCTTGTGGTATTGTGTTGAGTTTATACCAATTTCTTATTATTCTTTAGCACATGAGTTGCATTTTCCTGACCTAGCTATTTGCAGGAACCCTTGTCAGGAAGATTATTTGTCCTGATGTGTTTTGGGATATTTTGGCCCCAGAATATTTCACTTCTCTCCTTAATTCTTCTTTGCACTTTTCTCCACACAGCCCTGCTCATCTCCTACTTGACTTCCCCACAACTCTCAGCTCTCACAAAAGATAAAGGTTTCACTTTAGGGCCAGCCCTTCCTCCAGAAAGGATATTTTTTGAGGGACATTTTCTTGAGATCATCTGCCACTAGGCTGACTCTATTTACCGCTCTTGTGCATGGCAGTTGCTATACTTCCTGACATATCTCTAGAATTTTTCTTACACTGTCTGCTTGCATTGTCTTGGATCACCTTTTTCAAAGAGAATCGAAAGATACCTTAGTATTTCCTTTATGATAGATTATCCATGCTTCTGTTTTATTTATTCCTTTTTAGTGATTTAATTTTTTACTTAATTTTTTTTATTGCCCATCATTTGAAAAGTTTCTTTCAACTTCCAACTTGCTATTGATAATACCATGTACATTTTTAGTGTTGACAAATTTGGCAATGCTTCTATCTAGTTTCCTTCATATGTGAGAGAAGATTTGGAAGGCTTCAGGCTCCTTATGTTTTAATGCTTGCTTTACTTCCAGAACCTGCATACACATGGTGCTGAGCATTGTAGAAAGTGTTGGTATCACAATACAACCCTTTATGTTCTGATGTTGAGTGGTCAGTACAGCAGGCATTATAGTCCCCAGAAGCCATTTTTTCACTGGAGGATTAATTTTACTGTCTCAGAATTGACTGTGGATCACACAAATAAATGCCAGTAAAGCCAAAGCATTATATCTCCAATTTAAGTCCTCCTTGGCTTGTAGGATTGCCCAAGGCCACCCTCCTGCCACCCTGCAAATACGATTCAGGGAAGTCAAAGTAGATAACTTAAAATATCTAACTTTTGTAAGTTTTAAAAACACGGCCAACTGAACACATTGTGAGAACCCTGAAGCTTTCATATTTGCCTGTGGGGTTAAGGAAGGCTTTCATATTTGCATTTGGTGGCAAACCCCAGAAGATTTTGAGGCATAAGGTGGATAGGCTCTTCTAGCAGTGTGGGGGTGGGGAAATATTTTTGGCACATGAGTGACTCCTAGCCCCGGTTTTTAATGCCTGTGTAAGTTTTTTCTCTACTAGTACTATTTATCTCATTGGGCATTAATTTGGTGGTGGTGGTTGGTGGAGGTGAATTTGGGAAGTGATGGAAGTGGGAGTCATGGGTGGACCTGTAAATCACATTATACCTATTCTAGAAGCCCTGTATCTTTTGAGTTCCACTAGATTTCAAGCAGGTCTTAACGAGCAGACATCATGCCTATGTAGTTTCATATTAATCATAGTTCTTTGCAGAGGCTAGGCACTGAATAACTCTTTGTTGTTTTAATATTGGATTATATTTATTTTTTAGTTTTCTTCAGGGGAATAAACATAGAAAATGAATAAGCTCACACTCTCAAAATGACAAGATGTCATTTGGCTAGCATCTTATTTTGCCAGTGAGAAGCATTTATCACTTGTTAGCTAATATTAATTTGATACAATTCCTTTTAAAATGTAATAATGTTATATGAAATATTAAAGCAGAGTCTTTCCCTCCCCAGTTTATCATCTGATGAAAAAATGCAAGCTATATTATTATTACAAGGAAACTTGACTTACATATTTTTTGAATGATAAGCAGCATGTGGAATCTTAGTACCTTGGAGAGAGCTAATGCCATCCAGGATAGACCTAATTTGTGTCTGAAAGAACCATCCAACATATATTTTTATAACAATATACGTTGATCTAAGAACATTCATTAGTCACTGGTATATTTTTTCTTGGTAGTTATTCTTAAATTTCCACAGGCATTGAATTAATTTGGCATAGATTTATTTACAAAGCCTCAAGTAGTGGCATAAAAAGGTATCTTAAAATTCAATCCTAGGAGTTTATTTGATTAATACAAGTCCAGTGTCGGGTTAGATGGTATGAGAAGAGAGGCATATCTTTGCTCTTGAGGAGTTTGTAGTCCAGCCTGGTGTTTCTCAAGTAGGGTCACTACCCGCTGGGGGTTGTGAAATCAATTTAGCAGGTCACTCCAGGTAACAGACTAGAAAGTATCAGAGTGCATTTTAGGTAATAACAGCCAGTATCGTTTTAATGATAATTGTATATTACTTTTGATTATGTAAAATATTTTGCTTACTGAACTTGCTGTCAAAAAAGTTTGAAAACATTGGTTTCTAGATGGAAAAAACAATACAAATACACCAGGAACAACTAGCCACTCAGCATTAGATGTCTTTGTTTGTTAGAACTGCTGTAACAAAGTACCATGCACTTGGGGGCTGAGATAACAAAAATTGATCATTCACAGCTCTGGAGGCTGGAAGGCCAAGATCACGGGGTTGGCAGGGCTGGTTCCTCCTGGGGCTGTGAGGGTGAATGTGTTCCAGACCTCTGCCCTAGCTTCTGCTGGTCTGCTGGCAATCTGTGGTGTTCCTCAGCCTGTGACACATCACCCTGATCTCTGCCTTCATCTTCACATGGACACTTGCCCTGTGCCCATGTCTGTGTGCAAATTTCCCCTTTTAATAAGGAAACCAGCCTTACTGGATTAGGGCCCACTCTAATGACCTCATTTTAATTTGATTACTTCTGTAAAGACCTTATCTCCAAATGAGGTCACATTCTGAGGTATTTAGGGTTAGGGCTTCAATGTATGTTTTTTGGGGGATACTAGTCAACTTGTAATAGTCATAATGGCCATGCTTTATAATATGTATATGCTACATATGTCCTTGTACTAAGTGCCATATTAGTGTTTATCACCACTCTGAGAAGTAAATTTATTATGTCAATTTTACAAAATAAAAGAGGTTCAGAGAGATTACTGTTACAATTTGGGTCTGTTTTACTTCAAAGCTTGTGTTTTTTCCACTCTGCTTGTTGATTACTGGGAGGCTAAAGCTGGCAGGGATCTTAGAGGCCATCTGGTACAGTCCCTTCTTTTCATGTGCGGTGGGCCAGAAGATAAAAAAATGATACTATTTGTAAAAGTCTGATATGTTTTCTGCATTCCAGAGAAGCAATGAAATTCATCTATGGATAATGAACATCTTTTTCTTTGGGAAACTCGGGAATAGTCCATAAATATTCTTCTTTCCCCACCATCCCCTCAAAGGTAGGAAAACTTGGGAGCACTTGGGTTAAATGTAGAGGGAGACACTAAGCAGAGATGCTAAGTCTCTTGCTTATGGTCCCTCAGCTTATATAAGACAGCATTTTTGTGATAATTGATATGAACTTGAAGAACAATATTAAGGAGAGAGAGAAAGAAAGAGGAAAAGAGGGGAGATAGAGGAGAGGAAGGGAGGAGAAGGGTCAGGGGTGGTAGGCGGTTGGAGGAGAAGCAGTAATGCAGACTGTGCAATTTCAGGCTTCAGCCAAAAGACAACTTAGTCCAGTGAGCTAAGTATGTATTTGTTTCTTTTCCAAAAAATATGAAATGTATTTTTATTTTTTAACTTCTATTACTGTACAAATCTCTTTTGTCCTTGATTAGTATAAAGAGCAGAACATTGGTAGTTATTTGTCTAAAATATAATCTTAGAAATTTTGGTAATATATGATAAAAGTTATTTTGATCATGAATGCCAATTTCCCACTACCAATTAAAAAGGGAAGTGAATGAAGAGCTATGATCTGATAGGAAGCCAGTGTGATTGTAGGAAGGGGCTGGGTTCTACAGTCAGGCTTAGCTTTGCATTTATGAACAGTTTGAACTTGGGCAAATTGCTGAACTTCCTTGAATTTTGGTTTCATTGATTTAGACATTTGGGATTATCATAATACAATGTACTGCAGAGAGGTGATTGAATGAGACAACATATATAAAAATGGCTGACATAATGCCCAGAGCATGGCAGGCTTCATGCATACATCATGTTTGGTCCGGCTTTAGACTTGATTGTCCAGTTTTCAGTGACTGCCGCTCCTTTCATTCAACAAGTTTGCTGAGCTCCTATTTTAGGAAGGGCACTACTTTTGGCACTGGGTATTTAGTGGAGACAGAGACAGGCAGGGTCTAATAATGCATACTCTGTTAGGGAAGACAGGCAATAATCAACTGCATAAATAAACAATAAAGAAACTATCAGACAGTGATGAGGGATTTGCAACAATTCAAATAAGGGGATAAGATAAAAGTTCCTGATGTCTTCTTTATTTTGGATGATTAGGGAAGGTAACTTGAGGAGGAAACACCTAAGCAAAGATTTGAGTGACAGGAAGGAGCTACTCTGTTCAGACCAGGGTATGAGCAACCTAAGCAGAGGAAAGAGTTAACAACAGTGGGAGTGATCTGAGATGATTAGTGTGAAGTGCAGGGAACTGGTAGTTGAGCAGCAGAAGGAAGCCAGGGGGATTGGATACCGTAGAAGAGGAGAGGTGGACAGGGATGGTGCTGAAGATGGAAAGTACCACATGGATTCAGGATGTTTGGAGATTAACTGGGTGTAGAGAAAAAGAGAACCAAAGATAAGTTTTAGTTTTCTGAGTTGAGTAGTCACAAGTTGCTGGTGTCCCTTACTGAGATGGGGGAAATCCAGGACAGAAGCAGATTTTGAGGAAAAGTCAAGTGTCATGCAATATTTGAAATATTTATTTGATATTTATGTAGAACTGTAGGTGACCCATATTTCACAGGAGAGGGTATGGATGTAGATTTGGGAGTCATCAACATGTAGATGGTCTTTAAGGTCCATAGTTAGCCCAGGATAACCTCTTCTCTTCTCCAAGCTGTTGCCAGGTAGTTTCCTTTGGCGCCCCTTCTCCCCGCTGCTTCCCACCCCATGCTTACATCAGGCCTCTCAGCCGGTGATGACACTGGCTTACAGAGAAGGCAAGTTCTGGAGGGTCCAGATGCTGCCTTTTTTCCTAACAGAATCTGCTTTCTGTTTTTTTTTTTCTCCCCTTGCATTCATTAGAAATTTTCATTGAAATATTCAGTTAATCACTTTCTAGGTGAATGCAAATGTGTAATACGTTACTTATCTTTCATACTAAGAGGGAAATTTATCCCTTCATCAAGAATTATGGTTAATGCTCAGTTTTCAATATTGACCTCACTATGGAACTAAATTTAATTATCTGGGCACATATTTACCTTTGATATGCATACACCACTCCAAGGGATACCAAGAGCAATGTTATATGTCAATTTAAGACAGATTAGAGCCATAAAAGCTAACCTGCTGTTACAATTTGGTATTTATGATTTAGGCTCCATTTCACATGTTTTATGTCTAGTTTTATAGCAATGCGCTCATCACTAGTGCCTCCGGGCACAAATACAAAGCACCACTTAGAAAAACAACAGATTGGCAAAAAGCAGGCTCCAAGGCTGGCCTTCCCGGCCCTTTCTCAGACCCAAGCTCAGTCAATAGATGAATCTTCTTCTGTGAGCCCTTACGGGCCCAAGTATTTGGACTCTTAATGAACCAAGTTGGAAAGGAAATGTTTGAACCAGGGATCTCATAAGCCTGAACTTCTTTGTGTTCAAAGTTAGGGTCCCTTGGAACTTGTCAAATCTCAAATAATCAATTTAAGTTGTGTAAAAGGAAATGTCAATTTGCTACCATGTGGTAAATATAATTTGCTATGATTAAACTGTGGCAAATATAATTTAATGGATGAAAAATTAAATGTAATATAATTTATTCATTAATTGTGAGTTAAATAGCACTTACCATATATCAGATGCTGTTCTATTGTAATTTATATGTTAATTCATTTAATCTTCATGATATTATGTGAGCTAGGTCATATTATTACCCTTATTTTGTAGATGAGGAAACTGAGGCACAGAGAAGTTGGGTGACTTGCAAGATCTCACAGTCAGTGAGTTGCTGCAGATCGGCTGCCCCAGGAAGCAGACATGGGCATGGAGGTTTGCATGCAGGAAGTGTATTAGGGAGTGCTGCCAGAGCCAACACCCAGGGAACCCAGAAGGAAGCAGGACTGGGCAGTAGGAGAAGGTGGGGTATGACACAGTCTCCACAAAGGCTTCAGTTAACCCCATGGGGAATCTGGAGCAAGGATGGCCCTGCAAAGTCTTCTGGAACTGGGATGGGACCTTTATGTTATGCAAATTGTCCCTGAAAAGGGGTTGTGACTGTGGACTAGGCAGCCCCTGGTAGAGGGCAGATCCTGGAGAGTGCTTTGCTCACCCCACTCCCAACAGCTCAGGGAATAAATTCTTTAGTTCTGAAGGGAGACCTGGTTGGCATGTCATAGAATGCACTGCATAAGTGGAGCTGGGCTTCAAAGCTAGGATGTCTGTTTTCAGAGTTCAGGTTCTCACCCACTGTTCTGCACTGTAGTATGTAAATAATAACAAGTAGTGCTTATATGTTTGATTGGATGGTTAGAAATATTTCCAAAAAGGAGATTAAAAATAGATTCAGACTAAATGATTCTTATATAGTATATTATTCACCTGATTTCTGAGACTGCAAGCTCAACCAGTAAGTGTTGGTTTAATTCCTTAGGGTGTATACAATAGGGATTGAGTCAGGCTGGCTTAAACAGCGACAACAAAGGAAAGATAATGGAGTGTCTCATGGAATATCTGAACAGGGAGGCAGTTGGACCCCAGGCATCTGGAACCAGGGACTTGAATGCTGCCACATCCCCACCCCTGCTCCTTGCTTCTGTCTGTCACTCTGCACAGGTCCATCTCATGTAACAGGGAACATGAACTACCAGAACAACCAGAAGGAGACTATTGTTTAGGTTTTTACTGCCCCAAGTCCTGGAGGAGGGACCCATTGACTCAGCTTATCTAGGCAGTTACCCCAGCGCCAGTTGTTGTGGGGACTTGGTAAGATAGTAGCTTTGGGTAGTATTGCATTGCTGAGGGAGAGAGGCAGTTTCTAGGAGGGGGTACTGAGTAAGTAACCCCAATGCCATAGGAATTTTCAGCACAATATGTATGAAATACTGCTTTTAAATAACCTGAAGGAAGTATAGAGGCCAGTACTGTACCAGCTCTCCAACAGAGATCATGAATAATGCCAAAGGTCAAGCGTTCCCGTATGGGTGCTTGAACTGGTCTGCGATTTGCTGGTGGCTGCCCTGGCGACTGGCTCTCTTTAGATGTCCAAGCACCATTAGGAAGACTGTGATCCTCATTCTTTGTTTCTCCTCTGACGCACAAGAAGAAATAAATGTGTAATGTAGCCTTTGTGACTTAATGCAGTCTGAAACTTGCATTAGAGATGAGGTTGTCAGAGTGTCAGGCAAGGTTATGAAGAGTCTCTGGAATCTCCATACCTAGGGTTGGTATTGTTTATTTTTAAAATGTTTAGTGAGGTAGAAGGGTAATAGTTTGTTCCCCGGGGCAAATAGCCACTTAACTGATAAATGGTGTCATAGAGAAAAAGAACATTTTTTGAATTCTTAGTATGTACTAGCTTTATATACATACGAAATCATTTCCTCCACATTTGACCAGTTCGAGACAACTCAGGATGAAAAGGATTAAGCATTGCCCCAAAGCTTAGCACTGGCTGCTGAATTTCTACCATGTTTCCGGGTTCTCTGTCCCTTTGTGGTCTTTGGCCCAAACCTTGTGGATACTTGCGTGTTTGGGAGATACCCCGGATGTAATTCACACTGAAGTTCCCCAGGTCCTGTTTACATTTTCGTTTTCCTGGCTGCTGAGATAACTCTTCCTGGTGAAATCTGAACATTTATGTGACTGATGATTTTAAGTGCTTTGAAAACGTTTCCCACTGTCCTCTGTGTCTTGTTGAGCAAGCTCTGTGCCAGGGCCTGAGGGATGGGAGGTGGGGATGGAATGGCTTGGCCAGAGTCAATGTCTTGAGCATTTCCATGGCTTTCTGTTTATTTACTTAGTCCCTAGTTTCAGCCCTTCCCAACACAGAGTGCATTTCTGCCTTCCATACCAGATAGTTTTACCCACAGACACTTATCATTTACTCACCTGTCTCTTCCTCCCTGCCAGTTTCAGTAAGCTATGACTCTTCTGCAGACATCTGTGGGCCAATCTGATGCACTAAAGAACTTTCCCTTTCCTACTTAGCATTATCCTAATTTTTGCAATAGAGGAAACTAAGGTTCAGAAGGAGTAAGCAGACTGCATACTATTCTACAGCTAGTGACAGCGCGAGATTTGATTCCAAACTGTGAGTGCAAAGACTTGGTTTTCACTATCAAAATAACATATTCTCAACATTTTTGAGAAGTACCTGCAGTGTTCCTTAAAACCTACATTCTTTAAATACCTGCATACTTTCAAAAAAAGAATGAAAAAACCACCTATCTGTCAACAGGAACACTTAAACTGACAAGATGGAGAGTAACCATCTTGGTTAATTTTCTTTCTCTCGCTCTTCTTAACATGAAATTCTGTTTCTTTCAGTTACCACCTGGCTTTTCCTGTTTTTCCAGATGAGGAAAAGATTACCCGGGGACTGTTGGCCTGGCAGCTGCGGTCAGCCTGGCATCCTGAGGCTTTTCTGAGACTCTGAAAGTCCCTCATGTCCAGAATTTGAGTTCTGGAATTCTTGTGGAAGATTTCTAAAGGCAGTTGTAGAACCCTGACACTCTGGAGGACCCTATAAGCATGTTTTTTAGGAGTTTATTGCAAAGATTATTGCACGTGTATTGTGTACCTCAGTGGTTCTTAGATGTTTTGTGTATCATAAGTACCTGTGAGGCTTTAAAAGCATGTATGCCCCAGTGTTATCCAGTACCTACAGAATCAGAGGCTCTAGGGATCATTCTAGGCCATCTGTATTTTACGGAAATTTCTTGGTGATTCTTCAAAGTACGTGTTATCCTTTGGAACCATTTTTTGTAATACCTCCTTTTTTCCCCAAGAGGCAGTTGTAAGCCACTGGCAATTGAGGCTGGTTAATTGTGGTGTTAGGACTGCTGTTGGCAGCACATGGGTGAGAAGTTGTCATAGATGTGGCTCCTGTCCTCCCACTTGTCTCAATCTCTGTGTGTGGCACTTTCATATTGTAAAAAGATGCTCCATGTTTCCTTCAGCAAAGCCCCCTTCTGTGGAAGGGTCTGTTTTGTAGATGTAGAACTTGAGCATTAAGAGAAGTGTCAAAAGAGAAAACAAATTGCTGCTGTATTTCTAGAAACCACTAATTATTTTTCTGGTCCTTCAGCGTGTATGTAGAAATTAACAGCTCAATCCTGGTGATACGGCAGAATTAGTAGAAAACAAAGTCACAGGAACAAAAGAAAATAGACAAGATTACAGCACATAACCGAACTTTAGGTTTGTGTGTGTGTGTGTGTGTGTGTGTGTGTGTGTATCTGCATGTATTTGTAAAGCTTCATAGGGGAAACTAATGCATTAATAAAAGCTATATTTGAGAATCACTGAGGCCAATGTGTGTGCCTGCTGGAGAATAAGAGGAAGCAAGACAATGTAGCACCTTGACACCCACGTCAGAATGTGGGTGTATTTTAAGAGCACTGGGGAGACATTGAAGAGATTTAGCAACGAAATGACAAGATAGATCATTGTGTCTGTGCTGAAGAAAATATGAGACTGACCTACGCTGAAGGGAGGCTAGTTAGGAGGCTGATGCAGTGGCTTCAGTAGGATGGAGGCAGCCAGGGTGGAGATCAATGGACAGAGTAGAGAAACATTTTATAAATAAGGTCCGTAAGACTTGCTGATTCATTGAATCCACTGAAGAAGAGAAGAGAGGGTGGAGTTTAGGGTGACACATGGATTTCTGGCTGGGACAACTAGAATGTTATTTTCTAAGTTAGGGAATCTGGGAGGAAGGGTAGATTTGAAGTGGGGGAAAGAAGACTATCAGTTTGGGACATGTTGAGTTTGAGAAGTCTGTGGGATAGGTAGGCAAGGGTTCAAGGAAGCACTGGCAGACACAGGAGAGGTCTAGGGTAAAGAGAGATTTGGAATTAGCAGTCCTGGGAAGAGTTGAATTTGTGGAGAGTGCATAGATGGAGAAGAGGACATGGGATGGAGCCCTGACAGTGAACATTTATGTTGAAGGTAGAAGAGAGCATTCTCACGCAGAGTCATCAGATAAAGCAAGAAAACCAAGGAACTGTTGTGTTTAGTAAAGGGAAGGGAAGATGGGAGAATAGACAATTGTGTTATTGAGAAGAAGAATTCCTGTGATGGGATAGAGTCAAGAGGCAGAACAGATTGTGTTGTGAATTGAAGAGTGGTAGGGTAGAAGACAGGGAGAACTCAGAGGAGGAAGACAGGCTAAGGACAGGGGACTTGGATGGGCCTTTGGGATCTCAGTTTCTTCCTCTCATTGAAAGATGGAGGAAATCATGATCTGAGATTTCTAATAGCTCTAACATCCTGTGATTAGATGTTTTTAAGCCACACTTAAGCAGGTATAAAATTGCAGGGCTCTTTCAAGTCAGGGTACATATTTTAATAGAAGGAAAATTTTATCATCCCCAATCATAGATTCATAATCTTATGTAAATTGGATACTGCAAATTTTTGTGGTAAAGCTGAAGGTCTTGTGATTTACATGCTGAATTTTCCATGTTGTTTTTCTGCATGCATCATATTAAACTTCAGTATTAATTTTCTTATATTTCTTTCATGAAATCACAAAGATTTCATTAGTGGAAAAATCAGATCAGATATGCTTTGAGTCTTCTTTGACTTCCCTTGAAGTGAATCCAGACTGGAGCTATAAAATCACTTTGGAATATAGTCCTAGTAGTAAAAAGTCATGGTTTATAGCAGTAAACCATTTGAGTTAACGTCTCAGAGGTAATTTTACCCAGGTTTCAGCAGGGAGTTGCTTAACTAGGGGGAACTCAATGCTTCCAAAATGAAGCATCCCTCCTAACATCAAATGATTGATTAATTTTTCTTCCTTGATAGTCATAAGTTGTCCTATTTAAAAATTGTTTTGTAAATATCCTATTAATATCACACATTTTTGTTTGTTTTTGTATGTATGATATCGGAACAGACATCTCTAGGCATTTTTCTGTAGTCTGTGTCCTCTAGTTTCCTAGTTAATCTGAGAACTGACTGGCATAAATGTGTGATGTACATGCAGTGGCTTGGGGGGAGCAATGAAATGTTTATCATTTTCTTTGTTACCTTGTCCAGTGAGAATGGAGAGAGCCCCTGACTGCCTATCAGAGACTCTCTGGTGGTCAGATAAACCTTAAACAGTTAGTAGAATGTTACCATCAGACTGTTAGGTTAGAAGACTTGGACATTGACATTGGCAGTTATTTTAATGGTGGAGGTTTCCAAAACTTGTTAACATTAAAATCTGATAGGCCCACCTTCACAAAACCGCAAACTCCTATAGTTTCCCCACATCCTTTCACTGATAAGATATAACAACAGAACAATAAAAGATGAGTTTTGTGATTACCATTTATGGCAAGAAGCTCCCTTGAGGTCTGTTCTTGAACTTGAAAGGAAAGAGCAGGGGTGACTGGAAGAGAAAATTGGCCTTTGAGCCTGCAGGGTCTTTAACCCTGCTCTGGGGGCAGAAGGCTCACAGCATCAGCGTCAGGCACTGCTCTCAGAGTCTCCACTCATTAGAAGCCTCTAGAGTGTTTCAATAACCCTGAGCATTTGATTCACCCAGCTAGAACTATTTTCTGGTTCATCACCTGCAAAAGCAGAGTCAAACAAGACTAGGAAGATTCCAAACTCACCAAACTGAGCAGGGAAGACAACATCCCTCCTTTGGTTCCTGGAACAGTGGATTTGGGGTTTAGATGTGCATACCAAACTGAAGTAGGAATTGAATTTTGGAAGTTGGCTGTAAATTATAATTTTTTGAAAGTTAAAAATACAGAGGCTGTGTTGATTTGTGCCTCCCAAAGCGTGTGCTCAGAATTTATCTGGAGTTCTGCACTTTGTAACCCCAAAACACACTGTTCCTATACAGGTAACTTCTGTGAGAAAAAATCCCGGCGGCACCCCAGTCCCACCTTGGTATCCTCTGGATCTGGGTTGCAGCCTGCTTCTGCAGGCCAGTTGCTGGTGGTGGTCATCAGTATGGATCACAGACGTAGGAGGGTGCTGAGGGCTTTTACCAGGGAGGTGGGCACGTGGAAACTTGGGTTCTGCTGCTGGGGCTGTGGTCATGGTTAACAGGAGCTGAGGCTTTCTGGGATAAATCAGGGGAGATCTCACATGACCTCTGTCTCTGCTCTCATGCTTCCAGACTTCCTTGAAATGGAAATATGGAAATAAAATACTGAGTTAAAGCAAAAACTTCTGCTTCCCCACCCTTCCAGCTTTCCTCCTCTCAGCCCTTGTACCTTCACTTATCTTTGTTACTCTGTACTTGAGATTAAGCTCAGATTCTTTTCCTTTGGAAACCTTTCCATGAATATTCCACCCTTGTTTCCTTACTCTGCCCAGTCCAGTCCCATGATGTGGGTGGGGTAACTTTAATTTTCGAATACCAAATACACTATATGATAACTGTTGGCTTATATGGCTGCCCTACTGTTGATATGACTCCCTGAAGAAAAATCTAGCACGGTCTGTCTGCGTAGCCCCCGCAGCCATCGTGCCTAGGCATCCAGTGGAGGCGCAGTCTTGGGAAGAACTAAATGAATGAAGGGGGATTTGGGTAAGCTGCATTTTATCCCACATTTAATATTAGTGTGCGCTGTCCCTTTTCTACTTTAAAAGAAACAGTAGAAACGGCCTCTGAGTGCTGGTCTAAAAATACAGTATGTTGATCTATGTCCCTCTCACTTTGTGTTGGTTTGAAAAACACCATGGTCCTTGAGTCAGTGTGTTTTTGTGATTCCTAATAAACACTTCTGGTTTTGAAGGTCCCTATAACCATTACAATACTGCAGGAGGCATCACTGCCTAAAACGTTTACTAATACACATCCATGACCTGCAAGGGATTAGGATGGAGTGCAGGGTGTAAATTAAGACTGAGAAAAGGACCCTGAGGTAGGTTGAGGGTGAGGTGGACTGGCCTTAGGTAGTGGGGGTGGTCGTCTTGTGGCCAGAATGAAGCCATTGAGGCATTGAGGTGGGAAAGGCAACTTGCTTCTCTTACAACTTTTCCTGGTACGGACCTGACAAACCCATCCACAGGGTGAAAGGCAGGCAGTCCTAAGGGGAATTTAAAGGCTCTGCTGGATAAGCAGTTTGCTTAGCGGGTTTGCCAGAGTGAATGCTGTTTCTTTCATTTGCACTGGATCAGTAATCACTGCCTGGCTCTGTGAAGATCTAGTTAAGTAGAGCCAGTGAATTCAGATGGAGGAAACATGTTTCATTTTATCCTGGGGAGGAATTCAGGCTCTTGCTGCCTGACCTTGCCACGTGCACACCGTTAGTTACTCCAGTAAGTATTTTATCACTGTAGCCAAGAAGCAGCAACATGTTATAAACTAGTGAATCTTTAAAAAATGTTATAGTTCATTGATAGCATATTCATAACTCATGTGTATCATTTGCTAAAGATGAAAAATTTGTATTTCACAAGTAAGTTGCTATTTAACGGAGAAGCAATTGTGTGTAATGCCAACGAGGATTCCTTAAAAAAATTAACTTCAGATCCGCTGAGCAAAACAGAGCCTCACCTGGCAAGTTGTACACTGCTATACATGTGTGGCCACTTGGGGGAGCTGTTGAAGGCAGATTCATCTTCAGTAGGCCCTTTTCTAGAGAGAATTGCCCTTTATCCTAAATAACAATACGGAGAGTTAAGTTGGTCACTGATAAAACTGACATTGAACATAAAAGATAGTGCAGAGGATTTTACTTACAAAAAGATACTACAAGTGTATTTGTAAAATCCTAAGGTATTATTATTTTTTGGAGTCTGCCTATTATAGAGCCTGCAGACATTTGTACTGTTTTATTCTTAATTTCAGTCATTTACTTTTCTCTCCTTTCCCTGACTCATTTCTCCTTTTCTTTCTTCTCTCATTATTTATATATCTGAATCCTGTGCTGGGAGTTTAGTGTAGATAAATATTTAAGGTCAGCAATCTAATCCAATAAGATAAGTTATTTGTAGAAGATCAACATTGTGAACAGAACAAAATTAGGTTTATATTTAGCTGTATGCCAAGAAAATGGAGGGTAATGGACAGGAATTTGTTTGAGTAGATAGTTTATTTTATATTTAAAAAATGTCAAATTAAAAAAATGCAATCTGTTTTCATAAATATTGTTATATACATGTTTGTTTTCAGATTTGCTGTACTGGAAAAGAATAACATCTTTGGCATCAGTCAGATCTGGGTTTGATTCCTGGCTCTGCTACTTAGTAGCTGTGTGACCTCGGTTAAATTAATTAACCCATCTGAGTATCCAGTTCCCATCTCCAACATTGTTTACTTTGCAGGTGGTTGTGGGGATTCAGTGAGCGAACATATATAGGGAACTTTGGGCATGAATATATGAAACTTTGTCACTGGTAATACAAGTGAGATTTCTTCTTGCTCTTCTGCTTATTCTAGGCAGATGGACTTTCATAAAAAAAGCATTATAGAAATATAGACCCAAAATGTAATGTTGCCCTTAAGAGCAGTAGCTTTGGAGCAAGACCAGCCTGGGCTTGATCCCAGCTTTTGTCACTTGCTAGCGGGGCATTCTTGTGTGTATTAACACTCTCTCTGAACTCCAAGTGTCTGGTGACACCTGGAGTTAGGCTTGAACACTGTTCTTGCTGGAGGGTGGTGTTTTGTGCGGAGGGCCTGGGGGTGGAGGTTTTAAGCTGCTGCCGGTCTGTCCTACTTCGCTTGTTTCAATTGTGCTGAGCAAACTCTCAGTGCTTCAATGGGCATCGTTTTGGATGGTGACCAGAGGTCACTGCATAAGAAAGGTGCACCCTGAGCTGTTCCAGCCACAAACTAGTCTCAGGGCTCACTGCCTGCTACCAGGTGAGCTGGTTCTTCATGGACATTGAGCAGGAAGTGCGTATGGAGGCAGAACCTAGTGCCCTTTTAAAGTGGGTTCCCCTCTTCCCCAAACCCCTGCTGGCCTCACCACTTTCCTGCTTGGCAGTTGCCCCTCCATTTCTCTTCCCTCAAGCAACCCTCACCTACTTTAATTTGTATCTTTTTCTCTTCTCATTCCAATCCCTTGTTTATGACATAAACTCTAGGCCCTGCTCTTTTCAGTTCTTACCACTTTGGATTCTCAAAGGGTTCTTCTTTTCAGAAGCCTGGCTCTTAGAAATAAAATGCTTTGGTCTTAAGACTAATGTTTCTGTTACAGATTTTAAAATTGATTTAGAAACTAAAGACCTGAGTCCTATTTCTTTCTTTTTTCACTCCTTCTCAGCAATCCTAATTCTTTAAAGGACAAGTGAGGCCTCGGAGGGCAGTGAGGCGCCTGGATAGGAGATCATGGGGAAATAATAATAAGGAAGTAAGGAAATACTCAGTAAGGAAAAACCTCACATTTTATATCACAAGTCTATTTTAATTTAGACATATCTTACTTTGTTGCCATTAGCTCAGCAGAGAAGTCTTAAAAATCACCTTGCCTCAGTGTTTTGTTTTTGCTTCCAGAGTACCTGACTCGGAAATACTGACTCCTAGCTTCTAAACTCCCTTGTGAACACAGACATGTTTTATCATCTTGAGGTAGTTCCCTTATTATCTGTTGTTGTGGCCATAGAATGAAGGACTTTGTCACAGAATTAAGATAAGCACACTTTTTGTTTTCTTCCCAAAACAATTGCAAAAATCATGCTCTGCAGGTTGTTACCACTTGACATGTAACACTTTGCTTCTAACATTCTTAGTCGGTTAATAAACTTCTCTGATCCAGCAGAGATCAGATGGGAAACCTGTAAAGTATCTGTGATTTTCCTTCTGCTGTGATTAGTACTGAATCAATGATTTTAATTGAAATAAGATATTATAAATGAGTTAATGTGACACATACAATAGTCTAGCGCAGAGGTTGGCAAACTGTCGGCTGCGGGCCAGATCTGGCCTCTGGACTGTTTTTAAGCCTGAGAGCAAAGAATGTTTTTCATTTTTAAAGGGATGTAAACAAAGCAAAACAAAACAAAGATGTGACACATGGTCTGCAAAGCTTAAAATATTTATCAACTGGCCTTTTACTGAAAGAGCTTGCTGACCCATGGTGTAGGACAAAACAACACAATTTTCTGGCATTCTAAACAAAAACACATATTTTAGGCCACAGATCAAGTTACTAAACTTCTTTTCTCATTTACAAATTGAAGATAGTAATATGTCCCAATGAAATGATAGGCATTATAGTGTCTGTTGCACAGTAAGCAGATACTGAAAATAAAGATAGTCTTTCATTTTCAATTTTACATCTCTGCAACTTTGCAGTGTGCTTAACACTTAGTAAGAAAAAACTCACAAAATTATTTTCCTGGTATGGAAACAGCAGAAGATTTTTAATAAGAAAGTAAGTCTTAATTTACTACTATTATGTAAGAAAACCTTGGAATATGAGGCTTTCACTGTTTTCATAGTCATCCAATGGGAGGAAGGGTATGTGTTTGGAGCTTAGTCTTCAATAGCTTCCTTTCAAAGTGGAGGGGAAAAAAAATCTATAGCTCAGCAGGCCTCTGGTTATTCTTTAATGGAATGAACCTCTTGGGAATGTAAAGGAGAGGAGAACTTTCAATCACTTATTTTTTAAACTTTGTATTAATCTTACATTATTAAACTTATTTTATGGAAATTTTGATCATATATAAAACTAAAGAGAATAGTGAGGTGAAACTAGCTTCAACAATTACCAATGTATATGTTTCATCTGTAAATCCTCTCATCCCTTACCATCACCATCATGTAGGTTATTTCAAAGCGAGTCCTAGGGATTCTATCATATGACCTATATTTTGTCCAGCTTGTATGGCTAATTATTTCTCTAAAGGATTCTTCTAAAAAAAGCATAATCATAATGCCATTATCATACTGTAGAAATTGACAACAAGTCTCCAATATCAGCAAATGTTAAGTGTTGAAATTTATCTGAATTTTCTTTCTGGTTTATTTTAATCAGGATCCATATATGACCTACACAAATCTTCTAGTTGATATGTAGCATAAGGGCCTTTTAACATATACATTTATTCCTCTTTTATTTGTATCCCTTGAAGTTTATGTACTGCTGGATCAATCTGCTAATATTTTGGTGAGCACATTTGAGTTATGAGGGATAGTGGTCTGTAGTTTTCTTTTCTGTAATATTTTTTTCTGGTATTTGTATCAGGATAATACCAGGCTCATAAACTCAGTTGGCAAGTTCCCTTTTTGTTCCTTTTTTCTGGAAGGAGTTGTGTAAAATTGATATTTGTTCCTTACATGTTTGGTGGAATTCATCTGGGCCTGGAGTTTTCTTTTTGGACTGTTTTTAACCACAAACCCACTTTTTAAATAGATAAAGGATTAGTGAGGTTGTTTATTTCACTTTGAATGAGCTTTCCTAGCTGGCTTCTTTCAAGGAATTTGTCTCTTTGATTTAGATCTTTGAGTTCATTTTGAGTGAGATTTCATACTGGTTTCTTTCAAGAAATTTGTCTATTTTATTTTAATTGTTAAATTCATTAGGATAGGATATTCCTTTATTATCCTTTTAATGCCTTTATGATCTATTGTGATGTCTTCTCTTTTATTCCCAATATTGGGTAATATATGTCTTCTCTTTTTTTCTTTTTGGTCAGTCTTCCTAGAGGCCTATCAGTTCTTTCTTAGTGATCTTTTCAAAGAACTAGTTTTTGTTTTCATTGATTTTCTTTATTTTTTTGTGTTCAGTTTTACTGACTTATGCTCATTATTATTTTTTCCTTCTGCTTGTTTTGGGTTCCATTTGCTCTTCTTTTTCTAGTAGGATGAAAGGTTAGATCATTGATTTGAGACCCTTTTTCTTCTTTAATATGATAAGCATTCAATGTTATAAATTTATAGTTGTATGTTTTTTAACTGCATCTCAGAAATTTTCATATGTTGTGTTTTCATTTTTATTCAAAATATGTTCCAATTTTCTTGTGACTTTGTCTTTGACTCATGGGTTATTTAGAGTATGTTGTTAATTTGTAATGTTTGAGGATGTCTCAATATTTCTGCTATTGGTTTCTAGGTGAATTATTGTAGTCAGACAATATAGTTTGTATGATTTCAATTCTTTTAAGTTTTTAAATTTGTTTTATGGCCTGGAATGTGGTCTTTCTTGGTGAATGTTTCATGTGCACTTGTAAAAAGTGTGTATTCTATTTTTGTTGGTTAAAATGTCAGTCATGTTGCTTTATGTTATTGTCCAAATCTTCTATATCCATTATGGTATTCTGTTTACTAATTCTGTCAATTACTGAGAGCAAGGTGTTGAATTTTTTACTATAATTATGGATTTGTCTGTTTCTCCTTTTAGGTTTACCAGTTGCTGCTTCACTTTTTGGAACTGTTTTTAAGTGCATATGTGTTTAGGATTGTTATGTCTTCTTGACCGACTGACCCCTTTACTATAATGAAATGACTTTATTTGTCACTGATAACCTTCCTTGCTCTGACATGTATTTTGATATGAACATAGCCACTCTAGTTTTCCTTTGACTAGTGTTTGTATGGTATATCATTTTCCATCATTTTACCTTTTAACTGATTATCTTTGGATTTCTTGTAGACAGCTTCTACTAGGATCTTGCTTCTGTGTACCATCTGAAAAATTTCTGCCTTTTTAGGGGTATTTACACCACTACATTTTATGTAATTATTAATGTGTTGGGTTTAAAATGACGCACTTGTTTTCTATTTATTCATCTATTTTTTTGTTCCCTTTCCTTATTTTCTGGCCTGCTTTTGAGTTAACTGAAAATTTTTTATGATTCCATTTCATCTCCCTTTGGCTAATTGATGGTACCTCGTTTTCTAATGTTTTTAGTAATTTGTCATAGTCTACTTTTGAACAATATTACGCCAGTTCATGCATAGTTTAAGAACCTTATGAAGGTATGCTTTCCATTCCTCTGTCCCATCTTTGTGCTGCTTTATGACTTCTTTGCTGAGGAAACTAGGTCATTTGCCCTGTAGAGTTTTCCACATTCTGGATTTTGCCTATTGCATGGCAGTCAGATTAACATTTTCTCTGACTTCTGTATCTTTTAAATTAATTGGTTGTAAGAACTTGGGGAATGGTCAGATTCAGCTATGATTTCTAATATATATGCTTCCTGATGGAAGCATATAAAGTCCAGTTATTTCTATTTTATTGTGTTAACAGCCATGAATTCTTACTGTCTACTCATTATTTCATAAAGAGTATTTAAAATGATGTTCTATTTCTATCATTTCTTTATTTATTAGCTAGAATATTTATATAAAGACAGATTCTTCCCCATTAACTACTTGGTTACTCTGCAGTACATTTTACATAGGAAGACATCTTGTATCTCTGACTTTTTTCCATCATTTACCAGTTTTCAATGAGTTAGTTCCTTAGCAATCTTAGGTGAGCAATAAGTTTTCATTTTTTGAATATCACTATGAATTTAAAGATTTTAGGAAAGCATCTTCTATGTTTGATTCATATTTCTATGTATGTGCAAATTCTTCCATTTGGCTTCCAAATTTTTCAGATGTAGCCCGGTAATGTGATCTAGGATTTCTCATCTTATGAACATATAGCCATGTCTTGTTCATTTTTCTTGTCATCAACTTGGAATCATTTATTTTTCTAAGAAATGCTAGTTCTTATTGGTGAATATGTTATTAGAAAAACTGGTTGCCCAAAATTTTTGAAGTAAAAAACCCAAAAATAATTATTACCAATATGATTATTAAAAGCAATTTGATATCAGCTATGGGTTTTTCATAGATGCCATTTATTAGGTTGAGGAAATTCTCTTCTATTCCTGGCTTATTGAATGTTTTTATCATGAAACAGTTGTATTTTGTCTTGCAGTGTCCTCACATGGCAGAGAGAGAGCTCTGGTGTTTATTCTTGTTTTAATATGGAGACAAGCCTTATCAGATTAGGGCCCCACCCTCATGACATAATTTAAACTTTATCACTTCCTTACAGGCCCTCCAAATACAGTCTCACTAGAGTTAGGGCTTCTACGCATGCATCTGTGGGGGACATACAGTTCATAACAAATATATATGTATATATATATATATATATATATATATATATATACACACACACATTTTATTTCTTTTTTCTTAGATAAGAAATAAGACATACTTTTTCCATCATTCCTTTTAAATTTAGCAATATAGTTAATCACTCTATAGTAATATTTAGAAACATTTCTCATTTTTTTATATAGCTAGAGTCATCCCATTTAATTTTGAGCACCAATAATTATGTGGATAACAAACCCACTGCTTATTATTACTGGGTGAATTCTGACATGTAAAAACTATTTCTTATTGGTTGTGGTAGGATAGTGTCCTCAGAAGCAGGCTCTGATAGGAGGATTCATTTGCAAGGAACTATTAATGAGATGTTGACAAATTAAACCACTAATGATGTTAGGGAAGCAGGGCCCAGCACAGGAGAAAGCCAGGGTAGGGTATGTCCCCTAGTGGATAGTTTCAGCCTGATCCCATAGGGGACCTCAGGAGGATTAAGTCTCGGAGCTTAGTAAGTCTCAGGGCTCTCATAATCCTGCTCCATTCAGTCATTGGTAAATTCCTTTCCTTCCACCTTCACTCCCCAAGGGACATACACATTTCCAGGTACTGCAGCCCTTGATGGTGGCCAAAGCAGTGGGGTTTAAGGTTGGGAGGGGAGTGTTCCACAAAGAGATGATAAGAGGATATGTCATTTGGTATCGTGGCTGGAAGGAACACTGACATTGTCCACTATAATGGCAAAATTGAGGCCACAGGTCATTTATATTTGCAAATGTGGCTTACTGCACAATAGATTCATCCCTCACTTACATTCCAGGACAAGTGATTTGAATATAAATGGTGGTCCATGAGGCTGTTTGTCAGATGTGAATCTAGGAAATAGGAAATGGTAGGCATCCATAAGAAGCAGGGCTTTCTGCTCAACAAACCCATTAGCTTTTCCTCAAATATGTGATTTGTGTATTAGAAGACATTAAAAATAAGATTTAGAAGAAAATCTACGACTTGAACTTATTGAGAATGAGGAAATTATGTTTCAATTTCCATCCTGCCTCTCATTTTATTTTTCATATGGTTAGAATCTACTAGATGATTGCTCAGGGCTTGGAAAGGTTAGATTAGATTCTCCAGGGACTGAACTCACCCTATAATTGGACTTAGATAAGGAAAAGGAGGGCTCACAAGAGCAAAATTAAGGATTTCCAGGTCTGAAATGATACCATCTAAAAAACAGAAGCAGTAAAAGTTAATCTCAGCTTTTTTGGGGAAAAGGAAGTCAGTAGACTCATTTTTTAGGAAATTCTATTGGAGATGTACTCCATGGAGACTCTCATTTCAGAGTACCTCAGCTGAATTATCAAAAATCAGTCTGAAATAGAAAGAAAACTTAGAATAACACAGACAGAGGCAGTATTTATGACCAGAACATTCTTCAGTATCTTAGTGATGTATTAGGGCCAGAGTGGATGCAGTCACTGGCAGTCATGTTTATACTTGTTTTCCATAAGAGAATCACTGAATGAAATAATGAGTACATTATTATGATTAACACCCAGAAGGCCATGGGGATGGCTTCCAATAGCTTGTCTGAAGGAGAGATTTATATTGCTGCTTGGTGGGCTTCAGGAAGAGCCAAGAAATCTCCATTCTTAGACTTGTTTAGGAAGGGAATTATTGAGAGAGATCGACTGCCGTATTTTTTTCAGATTGAATAGAGAGCTTTGAAGATGACTGAAGATCCATGATAGGCATCAGAATTAATTAAACAACTAATATTATAGGCACATTAAAATGAGATTAACTCTTGGAGTCCTATTCTGTCTTCTCTACCTAGTTACGTATTCATTCATTTATTATACATTCATTCAGTATTTTAAAAGCATCATCCAGGGACTGGGGAGATGAAAATAAATGTGACCATCTATCTACCCAGCAGTTCCTTTCCTTGTCTACCAGGAGCTCCATCTGAAGAATGTTAGTTGTTTACTTTTGCTAACTTCATTGCTCTCAGGAGGTGTTTGTATATATGTTTTGCAGTGTTTGCTTTTAACATTCATTCTTCTACCAATAATTCTGAAAAAATATATCAAACATAGGCCATACATTGGTACACAATAGTTACAAGATAGAAATCACAACTGTTCCTGGAAGGGGACATAGGTAAGGAAGCAGCAGATGTGATTCTGTGCAGTGAGTGTGCACAGCACAGGGAGGGAGCTCACCCAGATCTGAGTAGGGGTAGGAGTCGGGCTATTCTGCAGAGAGCTGATGGCTTCTGAGGTGAACTTGGAGGGTTGTGCCTTTGTATCTGGGTAGAAGATGAATGATTGATTATTGCCTCATGCTTTAAATAACAATACCCTTATTATCATCTTTGAGCAACATTTATATTGCCCTATCATTACATTTAAGTCCCTAATTGTATGCATTCAGAGCAAGGTATTCTCCGTTGGCAGCTTATGCAGCTGCAGAATAAAGAACTATCCTTGCACACTTTCCCTCCCCATGCTGCCCCAAATCAGAGCATTTATGGTGTACTTTTTCACTGGATGGGTTGCAAGCCATTCTTCCTTATTGTGTGTGGCAGTGATAAAAATACACTGAAGTATTTTCTGAAATCACAGAAAATATCTGAATATTATCATTTTCTACTTCCTCCTTGATGAAATCGTAGACAAGACTTTCCATGAAATATCTTCATAAAAATTTCTATAAAATGGCCACTTTGCATTTTTTTTTAGTCTTCTTGTCCCTGATTTCTCCTATCAAATCCTTCTGGGCATTCAAAAATCTGTGAAAACCTATGTGACCAGATCTGCTACAAATGTGCTGATGTCCCCCATCATATCACCAAATGGTTCCTAGGTAGGACCACCATTTATTTAGGCCCAATTAAAACCAATCACAGTGTCAATGGCCTTTGGAAGCAGATATATCTTAACACAAGATATCAAGGTGGCTCTGATTTGAAGGAGACAGAAAAACAAATGAACAAATTACTAAGAAAGGCAACAACCTTTGAAAACTTTTGCTTTAATGAAAATCAGCCCATCTGGCCCCAGTGTCATGTACTCAAAGTGACTTACTAATTGACTGTTTTCTGAATTGGCAGACCCCTAGACAAAAATACAACTTTGAATTGTACTTTTTTGGTCTGTTTTATTTACTGCTATCTTCCAGCACTCAGAACAGTGTTGCTCATAGGAGGGACACAGTAAATATTTGCTGTATACAAATAAATATTCCATAGCTTTGCAGAGAAAATGGTAGTACATGAAGTCAGAATTTCCTAGTTTGTTTTGCCTATAATCATTTATTTATGCATCATAAAGATGAATTAAGATTTCTGCCTGCCTACAATCTCCATGAGGATAAATGCTAAGTCTTTTAATATGTAGTAATACCAGTCTTTGACCCATGAAATACTGTCAAAGGAAATAACAGGCCTGAAATGGAGTCACTCTTGCTAAGTAAGCCCCTCTGAAACTTAATATCTAAACTAATCGCAGTTTCAGCCTCTCCCAGGAGTGGAATTTTAAACCAATCACTCTAGAATTTCCTGGTCAGCACAAGATGAAATAATCTGCAGATAAGAACCCCTGCTCTTCCCCTAAGGGAAGGTGACTTTGCCTGAAAAATCCTTTCTTTTGCTGATAACTTTTTTGTTCTGCCCCTTTTCTGCTTATAAAATCCCTCCATTTTGAACAGTAACTAAGAACTTCTTTCTATTTGCTAGATGAGATGTTGCTGGATTCATGAATCACTGAATAAAGTCAATCAGGTCTTCAAATTTACACAGTTGCATTTTGTTTTTGTTTTTTAAACAATACCCACATGGAAAAATATCAAAGGCACGTCTTATTGATGGCGAACAGCAACACACTGCATTTTTGTATGCTGACACAACTCTCACAAATGCTTATTTTGATCCTGGCAACCACTTTTGACAAAGGTAGAGCAAGGAGCGGTCGTACCCAGTGTGAGGACGCTGAGGTCAAGCAGCGTGAATCGGCTTACCACAGGTCTCATGCCAGCAAGTGGGAGAAGGAAGGGTAGGACATATCCTCGGATCCTTTAAATTTTCATTTGCTGTCCTACATTGTGTCTTTTCTACCTGAGAGGTAGTTTATTAAAGTTAGTAAAACACAAAGCTTAAGTTATTATAGGAGTAGCATTGGGAGTAGTTAGATAACACATTTTATGTGCCACGTTAAATTTTGAGACTCAAATTCTAGTTTTGGCCAGAAGGGTCATTACATGACTGTGGGCCCTTGCCTTTTCGGATGTTCATTTTCCCTATTTGTAAAATGAGAAGGGTGGGCTCTCTGAACCTTGATGTACATCATAACTGTATCACCCCATCATTCTGTTTCTTTTGTTTATATCTCTATCCCAGTGGCAAAAGTCCAAAAACCATTTGTGTATTAGGGCTCAGTGAAAATACTGAATCTGATTCATTTTTTCAACCCATGTAAAAATGGACAAATTTGATAAGCTTAAGTGAGAAAGACTGGGGGCAACAGGCTCATGTTCAGAGATATGTAACTAAGATACTGAAAAGATGGAGAGGTTTTCATGACGGGAAACTAAATTGTTATTATCATGACCTACAAGATCCTGCTGTTATGTTAACTGTCATTATTACTGTTGTTATTATTATTAACATGGGCAACAAGTCCCTCCCTATATCTCCAGCTTCATCTGAACTACCAAGGTATCAAGCCCACCATGCAATAAAACAGAAATACAGCAAAGATTTTGTGCATATTGTTTGTGGTTGATTAGGTCATTGCTCAGCAAATATTTACTCTATTCTCTCTAACTCCATGTGAGATGAATATACTTCCATGCCCCTTGACTTTGCATACAGCCATGTGGCTTTCTTCAGCCAATGGGATGCAAGCAGAGGCTGGTGCATTTGGGCTATGCCCTCGAGCTTCTGCCGTCACCATGAGAAGAGTCCTGAGCAGCCCAGTGGTCCCAGAAGATTGAGAGCCACATGGATCAGACATGAATGGAGCCTGTGGCCTGGAGCCAAGCCCAGGCAAGGCTAGCTGAGCTCAGCAGAGGATTTCCAGTTGGGTGAGAAGACTGAGAGGGCATATGTGATTAACATAGTATCCTTTTCAAAGGCTGTGTTGATTGTGAGAATAAAATTCATCACCATGGGAACAATTTAGCTGATGTATTATGAATGGAGTTTATTGGACTCTCTGGGCTGTTCTAAAACCAGAATTAGAATTTAGAATGTTGCCTTTGCTCTTTTATTTTAAAAAGGAAAAGATTGCAGAGACATAACTGTACATGACATTGGTCTTAATCTAGTGACTTGATAGATTCATTCCCACATGGGACTTGACGGTCCACAGTGGAGTATGTCTGTTTAGAGAGTATCTCATGAAAGTATGGAGCTTGAGAAGGTATCTGAAGACTTTCTCAATCTAAATCTTTGAGGTTGGTCTAATCTTGCATCCAGAAGCAGTTCTCAATTGTGGAGAATATTTATCCTCACGCAAAAATGAAATTAGAAGGTCTTGGTTGTGGATAATCTTGCTATGTGTTTAAGTATAGCAAAATGTGTGGACATAGACAGGGTGCGACCAGAATAGCAATACTGAATTTGTCTTTTACTGTACTGGTTTAATTAGGATTCTGTTTGGGCACATGAAAGGGTAGGGTTTAGTTCTTTCCCAGTAGCTGTATAGGTTATTAGTGGTTGTAGGAAAGGATACTGCCTATATAGGCAAGAGGACATGTGCCCAGTATCTTCCCAAGCTTAAAGGTGAGATGAAGATGCTTCTATGATGTGAACACCTTTGCTCATTTCCATATTGGTGAAAGAAATAGATCTTGAACTATATATATATTTTGAGAGCTTTGAACCACCCAGTATGATTCAGGAAGAAATTTTTTCAGTTTATTCGTTCAATTATTTATAGACAACCTACCATGTGCCAAGCACTGAGGGATGCAATGATAAGACAGTGATTGTTTGCAGTATCTGATGGTACACATGGTGAATAAAGCTAGAAGACAATGGATGACATCCTATGTTAAGGGGCCTTACTCATGCTATTGCAGTCCTCAGGCCTATCCAGGCTGGTTTTGGAGATGGGCAGGGAGTGCTTCCCAAAGGAAGCAGTTTCTAAAGATAAATGAGCAGGAGTTATGTCTGGTGGAGGGCATGTAGTGATCTGGGGATAGCTTTTTCAGGCTTAGAAACTTCCTTGGGGTAATGGCATGAGGTCCAAGAGGTACCAGAGACATCTGCTAACTGGACTCCTCTAACCAAAGTAGCCACTGCAAAGCCATGGCAGAAGCACTCTACCCAAGTGGGGAAGGCGTCTTCTTCACTTGCAAAACCCCTGAAACATTATGATCAGTTGTGGTCAAGTGAAGTGACAAGATCAGAAAAGAGAAGATCCACAGGCCCAGTTTCAAAGACAGGTACTTGGGCACCTAAGTTGATGAACTGATGGATTGTTTCTGTGTGTGTGAAAACCAAAGCAATTAGGATTTCCAGTTGGGAAAAAATGAGAGCTGAGAGGACATATGTGACCAAAATTAATAAAATAAAAAAATTCTGATTCTGCCTGTACCTCTCAGTCACTAGTGACAAATTACTTCATTTCTCAAGGCCTCAGTTCTGCATCTGTCCAGAAAAGGACTAGAGTAGGGAAAGTATGGGGCTGTAGATGCTCGTGCTCCCTATAGCCAGCACCTTTGTTGAATCCAGAATCTTGCTTTGTCTGAATGTTCGGTGTGTCAGAAGTTTGTGGGAATTTAGTTATACCTCACCAGACGCAGCCCTTAACCAAGGACTGATAAAGTGGGGTGGGAGGAGTGAAGTAAAAATACTCCAGATCTCTCACCCCCTATTGGAGCAACTCTGAAGTGTGGCCTTGGAGTCTCAGAGCGTCCCTGTGGGGTTGAGCCAGTCACCCTTTGTCCATCTTTGCTTGATATTGGACCCTTTACCTCTTTCCCTTTCTAGTGCTACCTCCTATTCTATGCCTGCCCCACCAACCTGGTTAAGTTTAGATAGTAATTTTGGTATTCTTTAGTACCTTTAATATATTGCTTATTTATATATAGTAAATAATATTTATAGTAGACAAGAAGAAAAATGTTATTTTCCATCTAATATTGTTTAGAATCACTGAGTACTACATATAAATATACCCTCCGAGTTCATTATGTGTTCAATAATTCAGTAATTGGTGTTTTAAATGTTTGAATTCTGTAGAGATCCTTGGTGTACTGTTACCTAGGTATCTATGGGTTTTAGTGATATTTGGGGAAATGTGTTAGGGATTTTGAATGGGCTGGGAACCCGTCCTTATTTTCCCACTTAAAATAATGGAACAGAAACTTGGTCACAGGGATGGTAATACAGCATGGAGAATCTAACCAATGATTCTGTAACATCTTCCTATGTTGACAGATAGTAACTGTACTACCTGAGGTGAGGATTTAATAATGTGGGTAACTGGTGAACCACTGTGTTGTATACTTGAAACCAATATAAGATTGTATATCAACTATTCTTCAATAAAAAAAAAGAAAAGAAAAGAATGGAACAGAGTCTCCACCCTCTGAAAATTCACTGTCCAATACATTTCTAGGAATGGATTAGTTTGAATAAGCTGTGTTACAAAAATACCCCTGGATTTAAATGAGCCTGAAGTAATTAACTCATGGTAATCTGAAATTCTGTGTGGATATTAGTAGCCACCAAATAAAATCACAATATTTGCTGTGTATGGCTTTTCTTTGAAATAGACTCAATCACAAAAAAACTTATTTGTTAAAAGCATACCAAGGTTCCAAACAAGAGAGTTACTGCTATGGGGATTATTAGGATCAGATTTAAAATAGAACCTGAAATATGTATTCATATGAAGCCTCAGTTTGTTTGGGGACAACTCTTAACACCTTATTTCCTTTGAAGTCAGAATTAGTATGCAGCATTTGTAGATGTGACTCATATTACAGATACTTAGGACAGAAGGCCTACTTTATTTTGATGGATCTTCTGAGTTCTGTCAAGTAGGATAAAGAAACCTGGGAGAATTTCTTGCTTCAGCGGCTGGGTACCTACTGGGCACTAGAAGCTCTGACCTTGCATTATTCTCTTCATATTCCACCACATCAAACATCAGGTGCTGCATGGCAGGATCCCAAAGCTCTGCAGCCCTCTGCAAGGTATTGATAGTGTCTGAGAGCCTGACTTGGTCTGGATTAACTCCCCTTCCCAAGGAATGAACTGCTTCAGCCCAGTGGGATGGTTTCATCCCTTCTCCATCTCTTAGCACCCGTGCTTGATCTCACCCTCTGTCAGGGGTTTGCCTCCAGATACGTTGATACCTTGGTACATTCTACAATTTCTACTATTACTATTACTATTGGTCTATCACTTTCCTGTGGAGCTTAGGAATTCATATTAATTTGCTGCCTCAGCAAAGTTTTCAAAATGAAGAATTCTTTCCCTTGACACAGGTCTACCTGATTATAGTTCCAAGATCTTTAGGCCAGATTCAGTGTGCTGCGCCCAAGAGGACTAATTGCAAGTTATTCATTTACTCATGCATTCATTTGATCAGTTAGCCAGTCAATTATCAAACATTTATTTAGCAGTTATTTTGTGTTTGGTACTGGGGACAGACTCTGCCTTCAAGGAACTCATAGACTCAGATAAGGTAATAAAACTTATCCAAGTCCATGTGTATTTTAATTTTTCTAATATTATTTTAGACATTTCTTTCCTTGGAGAGTACTTATTTGTGGAGTTAATTGCAAGGTACCACACTTGTCTCTTGATTTTGGAATTTTAAGCAGTTGCCTAATGAAATAGGATGATGAAGGGACCTTAGTGCTTTTATGGCTCCAGAATTTATATCCTAGATTCAGAAGACTTTGTCATTGTATTTACAGTTACGGCATTCACTAAAGCCATCAGCAGGGAGCATCTCATATTTAAACTGCAAGTGAATGGCTCTTGTTTAGGGATAGACTATCTCCTTAATGGATTAAAAAAAAATGGGAGACAAAAGAAAGTATGCACTGCACAGCATTTATTTTCTCAGTTTAGGTTCATATATACTTATTTGTTCTAGGCTTCCTTCATGTGGACTAAAAGTAACACATTACCTAGAATCAGTTTTAAATTGCAGAGGAGAAGGGGCTATTTTCTCATTGTCTTCTATGGGTAGAGTCAATCTCTTTTCTGATATTTTGAAGGTTTGGGTAGGAATATAGCCACAGGAGCATAAGAGCATGTATTTTAGGTCTAGTTGGTAGAAAAAGTGGGTTACAATGGGACCATGACAGGGACAGACCCAGAAACAGACATGGATCAATGTGAACCTCTTATTGGGTCACTGGGCCAGAGCTAGGCCATATCCTTATTGAGAGTCATGGGGTCCATGTTGCAAGTCTATGTTAAGTCTGGGCAGGAGAGAAGGACATAGGGGAGGCTGGCTTTTGTCTGGAAGAGGGAAAAGAAGTGTCCCTTCTTTCTTTTTCTTTTCCTAAACAAGGGTCAGAGTCAACTGGGCAACTTTTGAGGTTCTGAAAGGCTTAGATAGAAGGGAATGACCTGCCTGTGGCTAGAGGATGTAGATCTGGAGTGGGCAGGAAGCTGGTCTTTGAGATTTTCTGTGGGGTCTGGCCTGTTAAACAGAGCATGTAAACCTTAGCCCTTTGGTGTTAACAGATGTACATAAAGCTGTAGTCCACCTAGGCTAAGAGAACTTAGATATTTGTTCCAGGAAACCTTTGCCTGCGAAAGATAAGACTGTACACCAATAAATAACCTGACTGTTTGCTTCAGGAAATTCCCACTGATCAATTTATTGGAGCCAGCAGTAAGCTCACTAGGCAAACAGCTTATCAAACACAATTATCAAGATTCACTTCCAGACACACCTCTATATACACCAATCCTAAACTATTACATTGCAGATTTTGCTCAATCCCAGTCAGTCCTCCACCTCAAAAGACAGGCTTTACACCACTTAAGACTAGACCTTGACATTTTGGGGAGTTGACAGAGGCTTTTGCTTGTGCTTGCTGGGATCAAGACGGGAGGACCAGGGGCCGCTCAGATAAGCCTGGGAGCTGCAGCAGCAAGGGGCAGAGGATGGCTATGTCATGTGCTTGCCGATACCTGGTGGGCTATGGGTAGTAGAGATCATAGGACAAGGACAACAGAAGGGAAGAATCAGGATGAGGGGCTTGCCCCCGAGTGCACAGGTAGCAGGCAGCATCCTGGGACATTCTCAGAACAGCTGAGGATCATTTGGGGGAGGGGTGTGAGTGGTGGCTGGTGGCTGGCAGTTAGGAAGGGTTTGGTGTGACAGTTTGGGTGTACAAAAGAACGTGTGATCTTATTTTGTAGTCATAGGCTGATAAGGCCAGGGACATAGAGGTTATATAAAGTCATTGGGTTATGATTGGAGCATTTTCTTTCCTATATGAATTATGACTTACATTTCTTTCATTTAATGGGTTCTCTACATATTTTGGAAATGCAAAATGAAAACCTTTCAGCATGGCGTCATTCAGATAGCACTAGAAATCAAAGTACATATACAATATTTGAAAAAAAGGATCTGTAAATTGCTTTTAGGCATTTTTATTTGCTTAGCAGAAAATTAAATCCAATGTGCACAAATCGACTGTAGCCTGCTTGCAATAAGCAGATTTTTTTTTTAAAACACAGAAGCAGTAATAGGCAATATGGTAATAAAAAGTCCCAAAGTATCTATTTATGCATACTTATCAGTAAGTATTAAAAACCAAAATCAAAACAGAACTTGAAATATTTTCAGTGAAACTATGTTTTAAAATAAGCGAGCCACAATTATCACATCAGCATTATTAGGATGATTGGATCGTTTGCTGCCAAACTCCGTGCCCTGTTGTTTTTGAAAGCTAAGGCTAGAGATTTAGTTGAAGCCTTCAAGTCACCTTGTTTTCAAGGCATGACCTTTTATTACTGATGTTGGACATAGGTGGGATAAAGGAGAAATTTTCATGGTTTGGTAACAAGTGTTTAATTCAAAATGATAGATGATTTTCTCACCCTTGTTTTCTCTCTGGGTTGGTTCTGGGCTTGAGCAAGTTGATAGATGAAGCAAATGTTCAGGGTTTCCAGTTATTTGTTGTAATACATGAGTTAGGTGAAAACCACAGTCAAAGGTAAGATGACTTATCTCACATCAGGATGCTATAAATCACTAAGTGCATGGGATCCAAAGTTATTCCAGCTGCATGCTTCCCTGGCCTTACTCGGCTTTTCCAGACCTCCTTCCTTCCCCACTCCCCTGCAACGAGGCCTCTTTGTTATAGCACATCTCTTCTTGCTTGTACCATAACCACAACAGATGGCAGGCTTCATTTTTGTTTTTTCATAGACTCTTTTTGATTAATTTTATTCCTTTCACTAAACTGTGTTTAACAAAAATATCCTGTCCAGAGGAGGAAAACAGAAATGCACTTCAAGCTTTCTGTCTGATCCCTTTCTTTCATCTCAGCAATTTTAAAGCCACTGTAAAAGTTCTCAGCAGGCCTGGTGGGGGAAACACTTCCTCTTGATTTCACATCCTGTTTCTCATCTCTGGCAGCCTTCCTGTTGGTTTTCTTTTTGACTTTACACTTTCTTCCTGACTGTTGAAAACCTCAGTATAATTAAATCCTTTTTTTAATCCCATAGGAGGACTGCCTGGGGCAGGGGTCCTGGGGGGCAGGGACATCCCAGGGAGAAGTTCAGCATTGCATACTTAGAAAGGGCCCCGCTTGCTCCTTGATGAGCAGCCCCGCCAGGGCAGAATGAGCAGCGTTCTGTCATACTCTTCAGAGGACATGTCACAGTTCTCAGATGTCACCAGGACATTATATTCTGGTGGCCCTTAACCTGCCATGGATATTGATTTTGATTGACATTGATAAGGGCATGGCTAGTGAGGAATATTTGGACCAGAAGGTGTTCGTTCATCTGGGTGTGAAAATAGAACACTCTTTTGAGGCATAGTTAAGGGCAGTTCTGGCAGAAGTTGGGATATCCTTAATGAGTATTAGGAAAAATCAGCAGGAAGCACATAGGAGTTCTTGTTGCAATAATAGGAGATTGAGTTGTACACTGAGAAAGCCAGCATTGCAAGAGAAAGATTGAAATCTGTGGGATAGGAATCTCGTGTGTTGAGGTTTATGGAATAAGGGCTGTTTGGTGTGTGTGTATTTCTCTAAAAAAGTAGAGTGTGAGACAAGGGTTTATGGAGATTGCTTATTTGGGAAGTGATCCCAAGGAATGGGAGCATGGGGCTTGGAAGAGCAAACCAGAGAGGAAGGTAAAACCAAGCCAAGGGTATGTGATTAAAGTGGTCACTGCTAGGGGCAACTTGGACTTGATTCTGTTGGAAACTATGTGGGAATCTCACAGAATGTGCCCCAGGATTGTCTGCCAAGATACGGAAGATGGAATTATTTACCTACTTGCTACTGTTCCACATTGGTCCAGTTTTCCCTAAGTCAGCTTTTCTCAAAGTGTGGTCCTGGGACCAGCACCATTAACATTACATGGCAACCTGTTAGAAATGTAGGTTCTTGGGCGCAGTCAGACCTGCTGAAATAGCAACTCTGGGATGGGCCCAGTACTCTATTTTCACATACCCACCAGGTGACTCTGAAGCACTTACCAGCTCTCACCTTTAACATCTGTCAGAATATCTGGAGAGCTTGTGCCACCACAGACTGTTGATCCCACCCTGGAGTTTCAGATTCAGTAGGTCTGGGGTAGGGCCAGAGAACTAACATATCTAGCAAGTTCTAAAGTGATGCTGAGGTTGTTGATCCAGGAGCCACACTTTGAGAACCATTTCCCTAGGCGTGTTAATTCTGTATTTTCAAGTTTCGCTTGACAGCCTCTGGCAGGCATCCAACGTAGCTAAGCCCTGGGCAGAAGGAGGGCTGTCAGGTGTTACCTGCCCACGGCTGCAGAAATGACCTCAGCAAAGTGATGAGATACAAAGATATGAGTCAGGGCATGAAAGATGTCTGGCCCTTTTTTGTTTTTTAACTAAAAACAATCTGTGGTATGCTCTGTTAGGGAAGAAAATGTCTTTAGCCCTAGCTCTCCACCCTGGGGAGATTTGCAGAGATGACTTAATTGTTAAACCAGAGGTAATGCTTGTGGCTTGGCATGTTCTATTGTGCTGTAAGTGGTCTTTTTGGTCCTCTGTGAAGATTTGTATATCTGCATCTTTACCTAGAGAGATGGTTTGTACAGACCATTCTATAATGGCAGGGGCTGCTGTGATATTCACATTTGCCATTTCTGGCTCACGCTGTGGACTTTTAAGAAAATCGCTAAGGGAACTGAGTCTAGAGAGCAAGGCAATATCACAGGCATTGCTACAGTGGAAACCTAACCCAACATTAATGGTCTTAAAATTCAGAGAATTAGTTCTATTATCCCTTCTGTCTGTTGCAGTGGCTTCCAAACTTTGCTGTGCAAAACCCATCATCTGGAGAATTTGGCTAAGAAGCAAATTCTCAGCCAGTCCCTATTCCCCGCAATTTTCATTCAGCAGGTTTGTGTTGGTGTCAAGAATCTACATTGTTAAGCAAGGTTCCTGAGATATGTTGGTGTGGGTATTGTAAGAATCACCTTTTGAAAACCACTTAGAGTTCCTGCCACTTACCTTAAGAACGGTGTAAGACCTTTGCATGGAATGGAGGCCTCTGCATTTATAACTAATCTGTGATGTAACAATATTCTTTCTGGTGTTTGCATTGAATTTGGGAGGAGTCCTGGTTTATTTTTACAAAAAGGAACTCAGAAAAACAAAACAAAATGTATGAATAATGAACCGGATCCAGTTTAAGGCTCTAAAACCTTGTTTGTGAAGTGAATATCAGATTCCTTTTAATTAAGAAAATTGCTTTTTGAACATTATCTTCTCTTATGGATTTCAAATGAAAGAACAAGTTGTAACCACATATTTTAATATGTTTGTAAATTATGTGTCAGCAGTAAGCCATTTTAAGATCAAATGACTTCATTTTTGTTCAAAAGAGGCCTTAAATGGGCATAATAATAGTAATGATAGCAGTTAAAATCTGTTGAGGGCTTATTCTTTGCCAGGCACTGGGGTCAGCTGTTTTCTGTATATTATTAATCTTCATAACAATTTGCAGAAAGTTTTTTTTTCTTTTACCTCCATTTTACAGATGACAACACTGAGCACAGAGACACTAAGTGATTTTCCCGAAGTCATACAGTTAGTGTCAGAGTAGAAATTATTCCCAAGTCATTCTGATTTCAAAGCATGTGTTTATTTTACAACATGGTGAAGAGATTCTCAGGTCCTGAACTGCCACTTGCCTATGATCCTTGGGTTCCTACTTGTATCAGCTCTATTATTTCCTACTGAAGGAAGTTTATCTTTAAATCTGTACTGTGCTGTTGATATTTGCCACATACCGTCCCATAAAGAATCCACTGTTATTGTAAATCCTTACAACTCCTGATTTTTCTCTCTGCTGTCTGGAGAGTAAAAATCACTATGCTAATTTCCTTGTGGTGAAGTTTAATTGACGAATAGGTAGTTTTAAAAAATTGGTCTGGGCCATTTGCCAGATGCACTTAAGTCTGTGTTAGTGCCTCACTAACTTGAGAAACCCTGAATTCTGCTTCTGGCAGGTGGCTGCTTATTACAACTTCCGTAAGGAGAAACTCTTAAACAATTTTATCACATCAGTTCTCAGAATCCTTTCTTGGTTTCTCATTGCCTTTTGAAGAAAATCTAAACATCTTAATAGGGTTCAGAGACTGTTAGCTGTTCATCAAAAAACTGTTTCCTTGTCTTCCTGGACACACAGGTGGACTATATTTACCAGCCTTTAGACTTAGGAGTGGCTATGTGGGTTCTAGCCTATGGAAAGAAAGTAAAAATCATGTAAGTCATTTTGGGCAAGGCTTTTAAGACGGCCCTGAGACCCATCCACGTAGTTTTTCTCCTTGTGATTGCTGCATGCAGAAGACAATGAGGCCCTGAGGTAGGAGTTGCCAAGCTTTCTCCTGGAAAGGGCCAGAGAGTAAGTATTTTAGGCTTTGTCTTAATGGTCTCTTTTAGGATGGTTTCTGTCAGTAAAAACCTTTAAAAGTTTTTTTAAGGATTTTTTAAAAATCTAAAAGCCATCTTTAGCTCAATGTAGCACAAAACCAGATCGGGCCTTATTTGCTCACCCCTGCCCTTAGGGATAGTGGAGCCACAAGGTAGAATGAGGTTGGGTCCTTGAGTCACCAAGTGGAGCAGAGGTACCCACCAAACTAGGAACTTCTGCTGGAAACTGTTACATGAGTGGGAAATATGTATTCACTATGTTTGAGCCAGTAAGCATATTGGGGCTTATAATCACAGCCTATTCTACCACAACTAACTTTTTAGGATTGGGTTTAAGCCTGTATCTCCACACTCATTTCCCACATTTTGAAAATGCTTCCTGCATGTTGGCTGAACTGGAATACCATCCACTTTTTCAGCACATACTCTAATTACCCATATGGTTTCTTTCTGGGTATAAAGTTGCTCCATCCTTTTCCCATTCTTTGAAATCCTTCTCCTTAAAGACGTATCTCAAATGCCACCTGCACTAAGAAGTCTTCCCTTGAACTGGCAGAAATGTTACTTTATTTTTTGAGTTTTCATATTTTATTTTAACTAACATTTATGGGTTTCTGCCTAATTTTATAGTTGTTTGTGTACATGCCTTTACGTTCCCTACCACAGTGTCTGCTTTAAGAGGTCATCTTAGTTAAATTTGCCATGTGAAATTTGGCACCTACAGGTGCACCTCACTTATAGGGTATGATGTCTCATCAAGTCTTAAGGCAAGAACTGTGCACAGTCAAAATATCCTTGATAAATCCCCTACCCAAACAATAAAGTGGATGGCTGAGTTTAGGGGCCATGTGCATGACAAATATTCTATTTATTTATTTTTAAAATTGAGATGCATATAATAAAATGCACAAATTCTAGTGTACGGTTCAGTGAATTTTGATATGTGTATATAACTCACATAACCATCTCCCAGATAAAGATGTCAAACATTCTCACTAATTTCTTTCCCTATCATCTGTTTCACTCATTTTATTTAAAAGATTAGCTGGTACACAAGCCAAAGTGATGCTCACATGTGGGGGAAAGCTGGACCAGTTGTTTTCTCTGAAGCACGTAAGCTCACTGGTGATGGCAGGCAGACTAGCTGGCATCCTTTATACAAGGGTTCCTGTTCCTTGCTGAATGTGTATGTTTGAATTTACCGAGTTTAGGTATCCACAGTGGCATGGCTTCAATAAATTTGTGACTTAATTAAATGGTTTAACTATATATTTTCTTCTTACAATAAGCATTCTGAGAAAGAGTCCTTTCTTTTGGCAACTCCACTTTTGGGTTTGCCCTTGGACTTCTGAGCAAGAACAGTGCTGCAGGGTAATTCCTGGATAAACTCCAGGGGCGAGCATATCCTGGGCTCCATGTCTGTCCCTGCCAGGGAAAACACTGGTAAACAGAAAGGGAAAGAAAAAGCCAAATTCAAACTGAGTTTCTGTCTTTCTGTTAAGGTACAATGGAGATAACATTTAAACACAAAATGCTGAGTTTATATTCCTTTAGAAACAAGTCTTTTAGTTGGTATTGTTCAGCAGATCGCTATAGCAGTTGCCCAAGGTGCTGTGATTGCTAAAAGGGACCTATCTTGGGGTTCATCAGTTTCAAACCCCTGAATTTATTTCTTTGATGTGTATATTGTAGATGGGAAAGTTTGAGCTTTCCCAGATTGTTGGAATCATTAAATTCAGAGACTAAGCATACAGGAAGAACTAAGGATTCCTGAGAATTTCTGGCTTCAGGCCCCAGACCAACCCTTGCAGTCCAGGTGCAGTTATTTCCCCATTTTTAAGTTCCTAGTACCCCAAGACAGCACTGTGCAGTAGGAATTTCTGAGATGATGAAAACGCTGTGTATCTGTGCCGATCATCATGGAAGCCAATAGCTACAGGCACCACTATTTGAAATGTCACTAGTGTAGACTGAGGTGTCCACTGGATTTCAATGACTTAGTATAAGGGATGTCAAATATCTCAGTAATTATTGTTAAAGTGATTACATGCTGAAGTATTTTGGATATGTTGGATTAAATATAGCATATTATTAAGACCAACTTCATTTGTTCTTATTTTTTTAATGTGGCTGTTAGAAAATTTAGAATAACCTATGTGACTTTGTACAATACTTTGCTCTAGAGGGTACTGCTCTTGCGTAACAGAGAGAAATTTTTATACTTTTCCTTCTCCTCTTCCAAACCTCTAAGCACCAAATGCTAACAGAAGAACAAATCAGGAAGACTTTTGAACCTCAGAATAGAAATAATCCTCGGGGACATGTGGGTTTATTGTCCCCTTGCAGGTGCTTCGGCAAATGTGATATTACACCACTGTCCTTAATGCAGAATCGAAACTGAGATACAGGGAGGTTATAAAACACAAACAGCGCTCTTCAACATGCTGTGCCCACACTCAGGGCTATGCATTTCTTCTACTTTTCTCCTTGTACCAGTCTTTGTTGCTTCTTCTGAGATACAAATGTACTAACTTTCCAGCTGACTTTTGTGCTTACGTGTAGTTCAGGAAATATTAATGAAACTCTTTTTTTTTTTTAATTTCATTAACGTACGTAATTTAGTATGTTGGTAAACCATTTAGATGTGCTGACAGATGTGGTGAGAGCAGACATCTAAATGTTGCTTTTCTGTGATACGCATTTCTTAGGTATAGATTCTTTGGGCTCCTTAAAATCTCAAGTAATAGAAATTACCTAATAAAATTCAGAAAAAGGTTACTGAAAATGCATACATATGTTTTAAAAAGTGGAAAACATACATTTTGGGATAATCTGCATCAAGCAAGAGGTACAATGAAAGATCTTTTTGGATCAAGTTGTCCTGAAAATTTGCTGTACTTTCCACTTCCCATTGAGGTCTGAATGGAAAATCATTCTGATCAATGAAGAACAGAATGCTTCTCTAGTTTTCAGTGTTCTCCGAGGTATTTAAGTAGGTTCTTTTCTTTTGAAGCATCTCTTTCCCTGCCAATTTCACTGCTAGAAGCTATCTCCCTGGACTACAGGAGGTTGTCTGAATGTTGCAAATAAAAATCCAAATTCTTGGATCATGTCTTTGGATACAGTGCCTCTGGGAACAGCATGATGGATTGTTTTATCTGTTACTCTCAGTGGTAATAGCAGACCAGGGCTGCCTGGAGAGCTGCGGTGTGCAGAGGGTGCTGAGAGCACTCAGTAGCGGTTGACATCTGTAAGGCACCTTACTCAAACGTTTTTTTTTCCACTATCTGAAAAAGATGGTAGAGTTGATAGTACTGGGCTCGAGTGCAGAGTGATGTCATAAACTGTGTCTGGCACATAGTAGACAGGAATAAATACTAGTTTGAGTTTTCCCTTCTCTTCCCACTTATTGGGTAATAGAATGCGTTTAGCCCACTACTTGTGACCTTGAAATCTGTGTCTCTTCTGCCCCACTACTCACCTTTCACCACAGAATAGGATTTTTATTATTTTAAGCTATGTAAGCTTCAAGACTCTCTATTGGGATGGTAAAAATATAGCTCAGAACCAGCAAATTACGGTGAAACAAGGGTACTCTTATGTGGTAAATGTCAATATTTTCTTGCTGGGAAAGTACACTTATTTAGGGTCATTCTGACCTTATCAATGTGGTATAATTACACAGGAGATTCTTTGGGCCAAGACCTATTCAGTGTGATATATTGGATAGTCTCATTAAATACAGTGAGCCAGTATTTCCAGATCTGTATGCATGGAAGAGTCAGAGTCAGAACATGACGGTATGAAAGATTCTGTTAGATCCTTTAAACCAGATGTCCTCAGAACTGATGGCTTGTCAGAATCATCTGAAGAACTTTAAAAGATAGAGACTGTTGTCAGGTACCTGAAGATTTTGAAAAGGGTTTAATGTGAAATTTCAGGAATATCCCCCCCAAATGATTCTGATATACTGATGGCATTTCATAAAATCCTGACAAGTGCCATTAAAAATATAAAGTGCTCTTATTATATTTATAGACATTAGAGCAATGTCTTTCCTTTCTCTTATACTTGAAAGCATAACACATTATTTTGATTATTTATAGAATACTTGTTGTCCATTCCAAAACCTAAATTCTCTTTGTAAAAAATTTATAGTATTTGTTTTTTTTTAATGAGGTGAAGGAGGGTTCTTTTCCCCTCAGGGTTTCTTCCTGTTTATGTGAAGTTCCTTGAATTAATCATCTTCCATCTTGCCCTTCTAACTTCTTATCTGGTCATGGAGTATCTTAAGTTTTTCTTTGGGCTAATGTGAGTCTCACTGCAGCCCTGTGTGTTATTCATATTTCATCAAGAGAAACAGGCCACCAGTTAATGAGGTGTTTCTACCCGCTGTGAAATCCAGAGACCAGGTTTCTCGCTTTTTTGAGCTGCTGCTGCACTCCTGATTCTGGGGAAGGCCAGGTAAATGAGGACTCACTATTGCTTACTTACATGGGTTTATTCTGAAGAGCCTCTTCATGGAACAGCTGTTATTCTACCACTGGATATCACAGCACAGCAGACTCACATTTTAAATTCATTTTACTGGAAGCATTTTCAGCTTTCTCCTATTTCTCAGTCAAGAATGATTGTTTGTCAAGAACAAGAGTGAAGCTGCCCAGGTCCCAAATCATTTTAGAAAGAACAACATGAAATGACATTTTTGAAGAGTTAGACGTGCTGCTCAAAGGAGAAAGGCAACTTCACTTGGGAAAAGATTATGGGAGAAGAGCAAATAGAATATTCTTCTGCAGGAAAAAACTCTTTGTAACTGAGGAATTTTCCAAACTATACGAGGAACTATAGCTTCAAGCAAGAAGAAACAAAAAGCTGGGCTGTGGCTCTTTTGAGATTTGGTTCAGAAATGTGAAAATATTTCTGCTTAAAAAGTTAACATGAATGCATTAAATGATCTACACTTAATTGAAGAATTTTGTCTTCTAAAAATGAATTTGGAGGTTTACCTGATCTGGAATGGTTAAAAGAAAAACACTGAAACTAAGAAACATCTTGTAGCCAATACATAGATAGATATCCTTAAGTACTTAGAAAACATACCCCCAGTTTTTCCCACTGGTAAGTTAATATCCTAATATCTTGGATTTAGTTGAAGAGGACTACAGTGTGAAAGCTTAACATTACCCTGACTTTGAAAGCTGACTTTCTAAGGTGAAAATGAAATCCCTCAGGTCTCAGTTTGCCCACCGAGTCAGCTAGCACAGTAGGTGACTACACATCTTAGCTTGATAAATGCATTTAGGCGGGGACCAATTAACCTGCCTCATGAGAAATACAACTCTTTACTTCCTGCCTCTCTTGACCAAATAAATAAGTAAGATAAAAATTGGCCTTTTGGCAACCTAGATAAAAATAATTCTTTTTGATATTTCATTAATTTTAAAATACAGTTTTCTTAAATGAGGTGACAGTATAATTCTGCTCTAGGATTTTTTTCATGTTTGTAGGAGAAGTATAAGACTTTCTTTTGAGTATGTTAGTACAATTTTAAAAAATGAGATTAAGCATATAGATATTTGTTTCTAACTTTCATCAATTTTTCCCCTTCTGAAATTCTGGAGGGTCCTTTTTTTCCTTCATCCAGCTATGGGTATCTACCCACTGTGGTCTCACTGATTCCATTTGATGGTTAAAATGATGATGACCATGATAAAAAATGGTAGCTGCTAAATTTTCTCAAGTGCTTATTGTGGGTCAACACTGTGCTAAATGATTTTAATGGATTATCTCTTTAAGTCTCACAAGAACTCTACTAGTTAGGTATTGGCATTATCCACATTTACAGGGGAGGACTCCCAGGCTCACGGAAGTGAAATAAGCTGACAGAAATTGGACAGGACAAGATGGACTCAAGTTGGACTTGAATTCATGTGGGTGGACTCCAGAGGCAGTGGCCTCCACTACTACATTATCCTAGAGTTTTGAATTAGTGCAGTATATAATCTCTTACATTTTGCTCCACTGCATTTGCTCATAGTAGCCGAGATGGGGCTGGGTGGGCTTTTGCCAGCTCCAGGACCAGCATTAATGAACAGATAATGGCGAGCAGTAATGAGGACAAAGCCAGGCTTAGCAATGCTGGCTTCTGCTTACTTTGCAATTACGATGCTTGTTTGAAAATTATAGGCAAAGTGCTTGGAAATAACTGTTCTCTGATGCAGGCAAAATCCCCCTCCCATCTTGTTTATAGCATTCGTTAGCTTAGGAGGTCCTATGTGGCTACCGAACAGGGGATAAAATTCAACTCAATCTCATGCCAACGAGTGAGTCAGTTAAATCTCAGTTGTAACACTACTTGACTTTGAGGAGTATTTTAAGTGAAACTTTGAAGAGCAAACCACCCTGGTTATTCAGGGACACCACATTTTTTCTTATTTGTTCTCTCTTTTCATCACCATCATTGCCATTACTGCTCCATCATGACCATCACCCTGATCACCATCTCTAGATAATGTTCTTCTAGGAAGTTTACTTCATAAGTGCAGGAATAGTATAATACTTGACATACAGAAGTTATTCAATAAACATTTGTCAAATAATGTGGAATAAATAAAGGAGGTAATTGGTTACCTCTTCCGTGATAAGCAGTGTACTAAATGCTGTGCTTTGAAGATCTCATTTAATCATTCTTCCCATCCTATAAATACATCCTATTATTATTCCCAATTTAATAAGGAGGAAACTGAGGCACAGAAATTAAGCAGCTTGCTCAAGTTCACTCAGTTAAGGAGTGGGGTAGCTGGGGTTCGGCCCCAGGCCTGTCGGATTCCAGAGCCCATGATGCTCTATCACCAGATACCATCATTACACAGATAATTTTTCCTCTTCTTAAAGCTCCTCTAGAAAGCACAGCTGACACTCAGTTGATCTGCATGTCAGGAAGAAAAATGCAGATCCAGCAGCACTAGTTTGAAGAGCCAGATGAAAACACTACGACCTCAGTGTTTTAAAGGCCTTAAAATTTTCTGCTCTGAGAATCATCTGCCTTGATAAATACAAGCAGTAGCTTGAAATCTTCCTCTTGGGTGTAATTTCAGTGCTGTTTCTGAGAAATTTTCCTGCTAAAGGAAATCAGTAATGGTGAGCTCCTTTGGGAAGATTTTCCACATGCAGAACATTTTCAGAATAGGAACTCTCAGAGATGTAGACCGTCAACTGTGTCTTCTAAAAAATGCAGATTGAGGAACATGCCTCCAGCTTGAGGACACTAGAAACAAATCCCCACAATTCCTTTCACTATGGCCCTTTCCCTGGAGTCACGTTCACGTGAATCTGTGTTTAAATTTCTCCTGTAAAATGAAGCTCTGTGGGCCCACATATATCTAAGGTCTGATTTTGGAAGGGTAGCCAAACTGCTTTCTCTCACCTAATTAAAAACGAATTTGTAGGTAACAGGGACATGCTTTTACTTAATCACCGTAGTTACCACCCAGTTAGCTAGGGAACTCTAGCTTCCCCAGTGCACGACTGTGACTTTCTATCCTTTGCATTTTCATTTTACAATGAATGTGTTAATTCTTCCAACTCTCTTAATGGGTGTGGAAGTTGTAGAAGATGCCAAAAACATGTGGTTTTAGTACTTTTATTTTTCTGGGGCATGTGCACATGTTCTGTCTTCCCATGTATTTACTTACTGTATTCCCACATGTTTATAATATGTTTGGCAGAAATTTTCTGAGTCTCTCATTTAAAAGACATTTATTTCGATGAACAGTAAAGGAACAAAGTCTGTATTGTGAAGAGAAAGAAATGAAACCCTGAATTTGAGGTAGGCACCTGGGGTGATCTTTAATAAATGGTTCCTAAAGGAGGAACACAGTGAACTTTATTCCTCAGTGGTAGTTACCTAAGATCTTCAGTGGTATTCTTATTTAGTCATCCACCTGGACTCTTGTAGCTGACTCTGAATTTTGTAGTTTTCTACCTTTCTTTTATTGAAATAATGGAAATTATAATTAATTACTTTTTGTTAAGTTTTTGTTTGATTGTCTATCTCCCATCTCCTACCAAAGTTAGAAGTTCAGGTGGAAGAGCTGAGCCTCTGTTGTTCACCATTTGTTCACAGGGCCTGTTACTGGGTCTGGCACTTAGTAAGTGCCTTAGATTGGATTCCCTAGAAGCAGAGCCTGAGGTGGGGATTCTTGTGCAGGTGAGTTTTGCAGGTGTGCTCTCTGGAGAAGGAGCAATGCAAGGGCTCAGCTGGAGATGAGTTTCAGCTTGACCCCATGGGGAGCTCATTACACCAGAGCTAGTCCCACCTTAAGGGAAGGAGACTGGCCTTAGGTGTCCCCGTGTTATTCTTAGGCCCTGGGCTTCCTCTGGGATGAGATTTGCATACACTTCTGGACTAGGCTGCTGCTCTTCTGCTGAGAGCAATTCTTTAATACTTTGATGGTGGCTCTGAGAAGTGCAACCCTGCTAGACATCTTCATCTTTCTACTTATGCTGGTTACCGTCTGCTTGCTCATGACTTCTGCTGGGTTTTCTTTCCCTTTCTTTTTCTGAATGAATTCTATTCATACTTATTCTACACTACTGACCAACTTGACTCAACTTTATTGCTTTTCCTCAGATCATAACTTTCACTTTCTTACTTCTTGCTACTGTCTTTGTAAGTTTCCCTACAGCACAAATTTAAGTTCTTCAAGAGAGAAACAACAAAGTGGGTTGATCAGCTGAGATCCGAGGGAGATGGTCAACCCATTGGTCATTCCTTTACTCATTTACTCCTTTAATACAGTTTGATTGAATAACAGTGGTGAGTCAGGCACCATGCTAAGTGCTAAGGCTGCAGTGCTGAGCAAAACCAAATAGGCTCCTTGCCTTCAGAGAGCACAGAGCTCAGTGGGAGGGATTCTGATGCCCAGTCCTGTGCCTAAAGAACTCTTTAGAAGAGGGTTGTGTACCTGGCTTGGAAATGGTGATGTCTCAGACATGCCCCCAGCCCCCAAGAGATGGCTGACATGGTCTTTCTAGAATGGTCTGATCCAACATGTTGTGTCAGTTTTGCTGTTTGCCTCACCCCGTCCCCTTCCCTCTAGTGTGATTCCAGTTTGCTGTCTCCTTCCATGCCCCCATTCCAGGGAGGCTAGGTGCTGTGGGTGTGGCACTGCTTTGCTTTTTATGCAGGGGTTAAGATGTCCCAAGGTCAGGTAATCCTTTTGGAAGAGTGGTAACAAAGGCCATCATCAGTAATTATTTTAAACATACTTTTCATCACTAAAGGGATAAAATGAGTTTGTATAGCTCAGGGGCTCAGTAATGGAGTTTTTCATATAAACAAAGCAACAGAGAATTTTCTGCTAAAAATCATTATATTTTACTGACAGCTTGGTGTGAAATGTGAATTATATTAGTATTTGACCCCAGAACAATGTGGATTTTTACTCTTTATTTTTTGTGTGGTTTTTATTCTTGATTTTTTTAATAGCAGAGGATGCTTCTTCATTATACAACTTTGAGCTATCTCATCACCAACCAATACACACACACATACACATGCACACTCAGGGAAATCAACTCACATATAGAGAGATCGACTTTTAAGCCCAATAAATGGATAGTTTGGTTCCCAGATACCTCATATTAAATGTCTTCAGCTACTTGGGCTTTTAGTTTTGTGTTTTTCTGCTTTTTTCTCTCAATACTAACATTGTTCACCTTTCTCTATGATCCTTTTGAGAAGGTGGTGGTACATGGAAGACTGTATTCCATGTTTCTAACTAGAGAAATATTAGTATGAGAAGGATTCATATTCCATACATTTAAGAGGCTTCTTCATTAAAAGTGTGTTGCTAAGCATGCTTTTAATTCATGCCTAAGAGGTAATTCTTCTGAGTGAGCTTAATTTGGAATTGGTGTGACAGTGAAAGTCACTAATTTAATCTATATCTCAGGAAAAGTGTTTTAGTAAGTAACCATAAAATTGAATCCAAAATCAATCAGCAAGATTTAATAAATCACATAGCAGAACTTTTTTTTTTTTAAGTAGAGAAGGGGGTCATGCTAAGTGGAAATCTTAACTGGAATTATTTTTATATAATGTAGGGAACTATTCATATTCATGTTTCTGGAGTTTGAGAGAATTTCCAAGCCAAATAATTCCTTTTCAGTTTAGGTTTTAGTACCATTAACTTAGTGTCGTGTTTCACAGTGGATTGTAAAGGCTGGAAAATTTTATTTAGATTGTTCTAAGTCCAAATGACTAAGTGGTTATGCAAAAACCTTTAATAACTCCATATAAAACTTACTTCTACTTTATTGATTCATTTTTTATAGTGAAAAAAAAGTCTGGAAGTTAGTCCTGATTATGCTACAAAAGAGTTGTTTGACCTTGGGTAATTATTTCCATTGCTTTGGGCCTCAGTTTCCCCATATGTCAAATGCATGTGCTGTACAGAGCAATGGTTTTCAAATTCTGTTGAGAATAAGGGTCATTTAGGGACTTGTTGGGAAGAGTTTGCTGGGTCTCCCTCCCACAGGTCCTGATCTAATGGACTTCATCATATACCTTTGACTAGTGTTTGTGCCTCTCTAGGTTGCCCCCTCTTCCAAGAGTAGGATTCAACTGCTAGTACCGGATCAGTCTGGGCCTTGTGTATGATGATGTTCATGTACTCTGGTCCCAGTTATTTTCTTAAGGAAAGGGGTCCAGAAATTACCCTTTCGCTCTCATGTACTATTATTTCCCTCCCTCTCTACAGATTCATACACACAGTGCACAAATATGTTCTTTTTTGTTTTATTGTAAAAGTGTCCCTCTGGATTGCAGTTCCCCTCTCCTTACCAAACCATTTCTTCCCTTAAGTACCAGAATCCATCAGTCCCAGATAGTTTGCCTCAGATCGTTTTCATTCTCTCTTTCTACCTTGAGGAGGATGACATCAAGAGTAATATTTTATTTGCATCTAGCAGCGATGAGAATAGCTCACATTATGACTGAGGGCTTGTTACAGTCCAGACACTGTCTGAGAATCCACCTCTGGCTTCCTTTCCATCTTCACAGCACTCCTGTGAAGCTGATAATTTCCTTTGGCCTTTGACTCTTTGATTAACTTTTCAGGTTAACAGTTCCTCTTCAGGATCAAATTAAAATCATTTTTTCAAGTTTCAAAATAAAATCCCATTGCAGTTTAGATGGAGATTGTGCTATACTGATAAATTTATGTTTGGGGCAATGGTATCTTTGTGACATCGAGTCTTATCACCCAAGAACATCTGTTAATCTAAATCTTTCTTTTTAAAAGCAGACTATTTTTTAGAGTAGTTTTTGGTTCACAGGAAAATTGAGCTGAAAGTACAGAGTTCCTATTTGCCATCTACCTCCCCTTTGCTCAGCCCCTACTATCAACATCATAGTATTATATCCGTTACAGTTGCACCTGCGTGCATGCATCATATCACCCAAAGTCTGCAGGTTATGTTAGGGTCCACTCTTGGGGTTTTTATTCTATGGATTCTGATAAATGTAGAATGACATGCATCCACTATTCCGTTATCATACAAAATAGGACATAACATTGTCTTAAAAATCCTCTGTGCTCTGTCTATTCATCCCTCCCTCTCCCTCATTTCTTGGCAACCAAATTTTTACTGTCTCTGTAGTTTGTCCTTTTCTAGAATGTCATATAGTTGAAATCATACAGTAGGTAGCCTCTTCAAATTGGCTTCTTTCATTTAGTAATTTGCATTTAAGATTTCTCCCTGACTGTTTATGGATTGATAGCTTATCTCTTTTTAGCGCTGAATAGTTCCATTGTCTGAATGTACCAGAGTTTACTTAGCTATTCACCTCCTGAAAGACATATTGGTTACTTCTAGGTTTTGGCAATTATACATAAAGCTGCTGTAAACAACTGTGTGAAGGTTTTTGTGTAGACATAATTTTTCAGCTTATTTGAGTAAATACCAAGGAGAATGATTGCTGGATTGTATAGTGAGAATATGTTTAGTTTCTTAAGAAACTGCCGGAGTGTCTTCCAAAGTGGCTATACCATCTTGCCTTCCCATCAGCAATGAATACAAATTCCTGTTGCTCCATTTCTTCACCCACATTTGGTGTTGTCATTGTTCTAGATTTTGGTCATTCTAACAGGTATGTAGTGGCCATCTCAGTGTTGTTTCAATTTGCATTTCCTTAATGACATAATATATGAGCCATCTTTTCATATGCATTTTAACCTCTTTTTAATTACTTTGGTTAAGGTTATGTAGTTCTTTCCATGTGGGTTCTGCACAGCTTCTATTACATTTTGTGGCTAACTGATTTTTCCAAAGAAAGTTATGGTATTATATACCCTACCATATGCTTTTGTAGGATCTCAGCATGTCCCTGTCGGAGGTAAAGTCTAATTCCCCTCCCCTTTAGTCTGGGTGGTTTGTGCCTCAGTTGTAACCAGTGCAGTGCAATGGAAGTGATGTTGCTTGGCTCCTGAGGATAGTCCTTAAAAGGCTTTTCCTTCCCAAGAAAGATGAGGCTGTGATGCAGCCTTTTTAGCTGGAATGCTCACTCTGAAGGTTTTGTTCAGCTCCTTGAGGCTGCCATTATGTGAGGCAGCCCGAAGTCTTTGCATTTGGAAAGACTGCCTGTTGGAGCCCTGAGACTATAATAAAGAGATAGCAGCCCTCAGCTGTTCCCATATTCTGCTCTTTCAGCTCTGGTTGCTATCCTACTGCAGTCTGAAGAGAGATTCTGAGCTGGAACCTTCCAGTTGAGACCTTTCTGAATGTTTGACTCTAAAGCATCATGAGAAATAAAAAAATGACATTTTTTTTTCTGTAGATCATTAAGACGGAGGGTGATTTATGATGTAGCAATAGATAATTAAAACAAATTTATTCCTGAATTCTTAACTTCTAAAATCACTATTGTAAACAATTTGTAAATGAAACTTTATTTCTGTTTCTGTAATCATCCTTGTCGTTTGTAATTTTGTGTCTCATCCAACGTATGCATTTGTACATTATATAGTCTAAGACACCTCTAAACTGCTTTTAATCTGCTGGATGTGGGCTTTCAGTCTCCCCACTAATGAACATGCAATTTAAGCTCTTTTTTATGGTTACTAGCCTCCTTGTGGTCTCTGGTTGAGTTTTGGTGGTTTGGATAATTTAGTGTCTATATTTGAATATTAATTGCATTTTTTTCTTATTGCTTTGTAAAGCTGAGTGGAAAAAGTGAAAAATGAAAATACGAATACAAGTGAAAGCACAGGTCTCCTAAAATTGCTAACTGAGGTAAAAGTAGAAATATTCAGACACATCCAAACACTCAAACCAGCCTCAACCAAAGTTCTCATTGTCCATATGCAATTGTGTTCAACAGTGAAGAGGTGGATAGAATTAAAGCACATATATGAAATATTGGAAAAATGGACCTAAAGATCACATTTATGATGTAGCAATAGATAACTAAAACAGTTCAGGATTTTATAATTATCTTATGACTCTGGGCTTAGCAGAGCCATTCTATTTATTTCTAACTATCTTCAGTACTGGATGGAGATTTTACCTAAATATACTTCTAATTCCCTATGGAAAGAGGATCCTTACCTGAAATAATGAGAGAAACAGGGCTGAAGAAGCTTTGACCGTGATGTGCCCTATAGGAGCCAAGAGTTCCTTCTTCATTCCTGCTGTGGGAAAAGGAATTTTGTACCCTGGGGAAAGGAGCATGCTGGCTTTTAGGGGTTAGTGTGAATATGCATGTGATTCATTTTAATGGCCTTACTTATTACCTAATATACTAATGAAACACCTCTGCTTACTTAATTATGTTCATAAAAACTTTTATGTTCCATCTCACATTCTCTCTATTCTCATGTAGACTCATTGTTTGAGTTTGGTAGTATTTTTTCAGAAATGGATTATGCCTGTAAGTAGGGAGATCTCTGCAAAGGAAAGGCATTGATTTTGCATACTAATATTGTAAACAATTTCCTTAAAGAAAGACCATCAATGCTACCACTGCCTAGAATGGCCACAAAGGTAAGGGGGGAAGAGAAAGGGCTTAGGTTAGAAAAGAAAAAGAAGGAATGAGTTGCCATTTGGCCTTTCATTCTTGCTCATGCTAAGGGTTTGACTGCCAATTTAGACCTATGGCCATCTTGGAGTAAACAAAATATGAAATCTTTAAAATATCTTGTAATTTATCAACAGTGGTGTTAATATACAAACTTGAAAAAGTCAGTAAATGAAAGTATGTGAATTATTCTTGATTTCCTTTTTAAGACATGTCTTTGGAGGCAGAGTGTCAAGGGCTGTGGAAAAAAAAGAATAAATAAGATTTAGGGATAGGACAGTTTATTTAAGCTCTTAATAAAGATGTGGAAGGAAGTCTCAGATCCAGAAATTCTATAATACTCAACTAAGAACTTTACATACACTTCCAGTTGATAGAGCCCGGACAGGAGTACTGCCTCTTTGAATAAGCCCACTCACCACTTCAGAGAGACCTAGGTTTCATCTTACTTATGCTACAAGCATTCTCCAGAGGACACGTCAGCAAGCACAAACCCACCTTTTTCCTGCCTCGTCCCCTCAAAAGCCCTCCCAAAAACCTGGCCATAAAAAACTGCTTAGCCTGTAAGAGATGCCTTCTTTTTTTGTTCTCACCAGAACAGAGAGGTCCCTCTCAGGTTTAGCAATAAGCCTGCTTGTGCTGTGGATTTCGTGTGCCATCTTTTCCTTTTACCAGTGATAATTTTGTATCATTTGATTATAAGGCTAAACTTGAATCAAGAGTGACAAAGAAGCATTATTGAATAGATTGAATGTTTAACAATATAAATCCCAAAGAGGCCATATTTTTCCTAAAACAGCCTCTAATAAGGGTATGCTTGAAAATCAGAGGATAAGTGTGCAAATAGATGTGTTTGCATTGTCCAGTGTGCATAATGCTAATTCCAAGGTGTTATTGCTAGCTGTAAAATTAATTGTTTGCAAATGCTAAGCCTATTAAATAAAGTTTCTTTACATCAAATAGTGGTGATTTTAAAAAAGTGATGCAAGATTGGCTGACAAATCAAATATATAAAAGGCTATTTCTTCCCTGAATGAAAATCGAGCTGCCTTATCAGATGAGAATTAAAACATTTATTTATTTATTTTATTAAGGTAACATTGATATACACACTCTTAAGAAGGATTCACATGAGCAGCATTGTGGTTATTACATTCACCCATGTTATCAAGTCCCCCCCATACCCCATTGAAGTCACTGTCCATCAGTGTGGTAAGATGTCGCAGAGTCACTGCTCGTCTTCTCTGTGCTACACTGTTTTCTCCATGACCCCACCCTCCACACCATGTGTACCAATCATAATATCCCTCAATCCCCTTCTCCCTCCCTCCCGCCCACCCTCTCACAGCTCTCCCCTTTGGTAACCACTAGTCCCTTCTTAGAGTCTGTGAGTCTGCTGCTGTTTTGTTCCTTCAGTTTTGCTTTGTTATACTCCACAAATGAGGGAAATCATTTGGTACTTGTCTTTCTAACTGCCTGGCTTCTTTCACTGAGCATAATACCCTCTAGCTCCATCCATGTTGTTGCAAATGGTAGGATTTGTTTTCTTCTTATGGCTGAATAATATTCCATTGTGTATATGTACCACTTCTTCTTTATCCATTCATCTATTGATGGACACTTAGGTTGTTTCCATATTTTGGCTATTGTAAATAGTGTTGCAATAAACATAGGGGTGCATATGTGTTTTGGAATCAAGGATCTTGTTTTCTTTGGGTAAATTCCCAGGAGTGGAATTCCTGGGTTAAATGTTGTTTCTGTTTTTTAGTTTTTTGAAAAACCTCCATATTGCTTTCTACAATGGTTGAACTAATTTACATTCCCACCAGCAGTGTAGGATGGTACCCCTTTCTCCACATCCTCACCAGCATTTGTTGTTTCTAGTCTTTTGGATGTTGGCCATCCTAATTGGTGTGAGGTGATATCTCATTGTGGCTTTAATTTGCATTTCCCTGATAATTAGTGATGTGGAGCATTTTTTCATGTGCCTGTTTGTCATCCGAATTTCTTCTTTGGAGAAGTGTCTGTTCATATCCTCTGCCCATTTTTTAATCAGGTTATTAGCTTCTTGGGTGTTGAGGCATGTGAGTTCTTTATATATTTTCCATATTAACCCCTTTGGCAGATGTGTCATTTACACTCTCCCATACTGTAGGATGCCTTTATGTTCTACTGATGGTGTCCTTTGCTGTACAGAAGCTTTTTAGCTTGATGTAGTCCCATTTGTTCATTTTCTTATTTTGTTTCCCTTGCCCGAGGAGATGCATTCAGGAAAAAGTAGCTCATGTTTATATTCAAGAGATTTTTGCCTATGTTTTCTTCTTAGAGTTTTATGGTTTCATGACTTATATTCAGGCCTTTGATCCATTTTGAGTTTACTTTTGTTTATGGAGTTAGACAATAATCCAGTTTCATTCTTTTACATGCAGCTGTCCAGTTTTGTCAACATCATTTGTTGAAGAGGCTGTCTTGTCCCCATTGTATATCCATGGTTCCTTTATCATATATTAATTGACCATATATGCTTGGGTTTATATCTGGGCTCTCTAATTTGTTCCATTGATCTATGGATCTGTTCTTGTGCCAGTATCAAATTGTCTTGATTACTGTGGCTTTGTAGTAGAGCTTGAAGTTGGGCAGTGTAATCCCTCCAGCTTTTTTCTTCCTTCTCTGGATTGCTTTGGCTATTCAGGGTCTTTTGTGGTTCCATATGAATTTTAGAACAGTTTGCTCTAGTTCGTTGAAAAATTCTGTTGGTATTTTGATAGGGATTGCACTGATTCTGTAGATTGCTTTTAGGCAGGATGGCCATTTTGACAATATTAATTCTTCCTATCCATGAGCATGGGATATGTTTCCATTTATTGGTATCTTCTTTAATTTCTCTCATGAGTGCCTTGTAGTTTTCAGGGTATGGAGCTTTCACTTCCTTGGTTAAGTTTATTCCTAGGTATTTTATTCTTTCTGATGCAATTATAAATAGAATTGCTTTCCAGATTTCTCTTTCTGCTAGTTCATCGTTAGTTTATAGGACTGCAGCAGATTTCTGTGTACTGATTTTGTATCCTTCAACTTTGCTGAATTCAGTTATTACTTCTAGTAGTTTTGCAATAAATTCTTTAAGGTTTTTTACGTACAATACCATGTCATCTGTAAACAGGGATAGTTTAAGTTCTTCCTTACCAATCTGGATGCCTTTTATTTACTTGTGTTGTCTGATTGCTGTGGCTAGGACCTCCAGAACTATGTTGAATAAAAGTGCGGAGAGTGGGCATCTTTGTCTTGTTCCCGATCTTAAAGGAAAAGCTTTCAGCCTCTCGCTGTTGAGTATGATGTTGGCTGTGGGTTTGTCATATATGGCCTTTATTATATTGAGGTATTTGCCCTCTATACCCATTTTGTGGAGAGTTTTTATCATGAATGTATGTTGAATTTTGTTGAATGCTTTTTCCGCATCTATGGATCATGTGGTTTTCATTTTCTTTTTTTTTTGATGTGGTGGATGATGATGGATTTTCAAATATTATACCATCCTTGCATCATTGGAATAAATCCTACTTGATCATGATGGGTGATCTTTTTGACGTATTTTTGAATTTGATTTGCCAATATTTTGTTGAATATTTTTGCATCTATGTTCAACAGGGATATTGGTCTGTAATTTTTTTTGTGTGTGGTGTCTCTGTCTGGTTTTGGTATTAGCGTGATGCTAGCCTCATAGAATAAGTTTGGAAATATTCCCTCCTCTTCCACTTTTTGGAAAACTTTAAGGAGGATAGCTATTAGGTGTTAACTAAATGTTTCATAAAATTCAGCAGTGAATCCATCTGGTCCAGGAGTTTTGTTCTTAGGTAGTTTTTTGAATACCAATTCTGTTTCATTACTGGTTATTGGTCTGTTCAGATTTTCTGTTTCTTCCTGGGTCAGTCTTGGAAGGTGTATTTTTCTAGAAAGTGGTCCATTTCTTCTAGGATATCCAATTTGCTTGCATGTAATTTTTCATTGTATTCTCTAATAATTCTTTGTATTCTGTGGTATTCATAGTGATTTTTCCTTTCTCATTTCTGATTCTGTTCATGTTTGTAGACTTTTTTTTATAAGCCTGGCTATGGAGTTATCTATTTTGTTTATTTACTTGAAGAACTAGGTCCTGCTTTCATTGATTCTTTCTATTGTTTTATTCTTCTCGATTTTATTTATTTCTGCTCTAATCTTTATTATGTCCCTCCTTCTTCTGACTTACTGCCTCATTTGTTGTTCTTTTTCTCGTTTCGTTAATTGTGAGTTTAGACTGTTTTTATGGGATTGTTCTTTCCTGAGGTAGACCTGTATTGCAATATACTTTCCTCTTAGCAGGGCCTTCACTGCATCCCACAGATTTTGTGGTGTTGAATTATTGTTGTCTTTTGTCTCCATATATTGCTTGATCTCTGTTTTTATTTGGCCATTGATCCTTTGATTATTGAGGACCATGTTATCAAGACTCCATGTGTTTGTGGGCTTTTTATTTTCTTTGCATAATGTATTTCTAGTTTCATACCTTTGTGGTCTGAGGAGATGGTTTGTACAATTTCAATCTTTTTAAATTTACTGAGGCTCTTTTTGAGGCCTAATATATCATCTATTCTTGAAAATGTTTCATGTGCACTTGAGAAGAATGTGTATCCTGCTGCTTTTGGATGGAGTGTTCTGTCTGTTAGGTCCATCTGTTCTAATGTGTTGTTCAGTGCCTCTGTGTCCTTACTTATTTTCTGGTTGGTTGATCTGTCCTTTGGAGTGAGTGGTGTGTTGTAGTCTCCTTAAATGAATGCATTACATTCTATTTCCCCCTTTAGTTCTGTTGGTATTTGTTTCACATATGTAGGTGCTCCTGTGTTGGGTGCATAGATATTTATAATGGTTATATCCTCTTGCTGACTGACCCCTTAATCATTGTGTAATGTCCTTCTTTGTCCATTGTTTAGACTGTGTTTTTGTTAATTTCTTTGTTTTGAAATCTATTTTGTCTGATACAAATACGGTAACTCCTGCTATTTTCTCCCTATTAATTGCATGAAATATTTGTTTCCATCCCTTCACTTTTAGTCTGTGTATGTCTTTGGGTTTGAAGTGAGTCCCTTGTAGGCAGCATATAGATGGGTCTTTTTTTTTTATCCATTCGTTGACTCTATGTCTTTTGATTGATGCATTCAGACCATTTACATTTACGGTGATTATCAATAGGTATGTACTTACTGCCACTGCAGGCTTTGGATTAGTGGTTACCAAAGTTTCAAGGGCAATTTCCTTACTATGTAACAGACTAAATTAGTATGCTATTACAAACACAATCTAAAGTTTCTTTTTTTTTCCTCTTTTTTCTTCCTCCTCCCTCTTTGTATATTAGGTATCATATTCTGTACTCTTTGTGTAATCCTTGACTGACTTTGGGAGTAGTTGATTTGATTTTGCATCTGCCTACTAATTAATTGGTCTACTTTCTTTACTGTGGTTTTATTTCATCTGCTGACAGCTATTTAGCCTTAGGAACATTTCCATTTATAGCAGTTCCTCCAAAATACTTTGTAGAGATGTTTTGTGAGAGGTAAATTCACTCAACTTTTCCTTATCTGGAAATTGTTTAATCCCTTCTTCAAATTTAAATGATAATCATGCCAGATAGAGTATTCTTGGTTTGAAGCCGTTCTGCTTCATTGCATTAAATACATCATGCCCCTCCCTTTTGGCCTGTAAGGTTTCTGTTGAGAAGTCTGATGATAGCCTAATGGGTTTTCTTTTGTGTCTCATCTTTTTTCTCTCTCTGGCTGCTTTTAATACTCTGTCCTTATCCTTGATCTTTGCCATTTTAATTATTATATGTCTTTGTGTTGTCTTCCTTGGGTCCATTGTTTTGGGAGATCTGTGCACCTCCATGGCCTGAGAGACTCCTTTCCCAGACTGGGGAAGTTTTCAGCAATTACCTCCTCAAGGACACTTTCTATCCCCTTTTCTCTCTCTTCTTCTTCTGGTACTCCTACAATGTGAGTATTGTTCCATTTGGATTGGTCACACCTTTCTCTCAATATTCTTTAATTCCTAGAGATCCTTTTTTCTCTCTGTGCCTCAGATTCTTTGTATTCCTGTTCTCTAATTTCTATTTCGTTTACTGTCTCCTCTACTTCATCTAATCTGCTTTTAAATCCTTCCACTCTATGTTTCATTTCAGTTACTATATCCTTCAATGTTTGTATCTCATTCTTGAATTCTTCCCTGAGTTCTTGAATATTTTTCTGTACCTACAAGAGCATGTTTATGATTTTTATTTTGAAATCTCGTTCAAGAAGATGGTGAATTCAGTTTCACTTGGCCCTCTTTCTGATGTTTATGGGATTTGGGTTTGAACCACGTTCCTTTGACATTACATTTGTATGTGGCGCCCTCTAGTGCCCATAAGCTCTATTTCTGGAGCTCCTCAGCCCTGGAATGATGGCGAGGGTCTCAGGTGAGTGGCTTTGGTGCCTGTCTGGAGGAAAGAGGTCTTTCCTGCTTTCTGGATGCAGTGCCTATCTCCACTGCCAGGGCCAGTGGGCCAAGCACGCACGGAGAAGCCATTATGCTTTGCACTTGTATCTGCCAGAGGTGGGGCCCTCCTCTGGGTGGCCTGGCACAATGGCAGGGGCTGCCAGCTTGTGAACTCATGCCATCCAGGAGGAAGGTGCAGCAGACTGTGTATCACAATAGGGTGGCCTCGTAGCTGCTTTGGCAGCCAGGGGGTTGGAGTACCTGAAGCTCCTGAAAGTTTCCAATCTGCTAGGCTGAGTGCGCCTGGACAATTGTCCAGCTGTCCTTTCTCCTGAGCAGCAAGTTCTGTGTAATTCTTGCCCCTTTAGCAGCTCTTTCACTGTTAAGAAGTCTCTCAGACTGCCTGCCTTTCTTTTGTCCCAGAGCAGCTGGGTGTGGATTCCTGTGTTCCACAAGTGGCTGGAATCTCAGTCTCTCCAAGTATTTCACCTGTACAGCTTTCCAACTCCACTAATCTCCAGAGCATCATGTAATGTAGCTTCATGCTTCCATAGCAGATCTCAAGGGCCGGGTGTTCAGCAGTCCTAGGCCTTCACCCCTCCCCATTCCATTTCTCTTCCTCCCATAGGTAAGCTTGGGTGGGAGAAGGGCTTGGATCCCTCCAGATTATAGCTTTGGTACTTTACCCTTTTCTTTGTGGTCTGCTCTTTTCCCCAGGTATAGGCAGTCTGCTGAGGCCTTCTTTCCTTTTGCTCTTTCAGGATTCGTTTTATTTTCATATTATATGTGATTTTGGGAGTTGGTTTCTGTCTTATCTCTCATGCCACCATGTTTATCAAGTTAAAACATTTTTAAAAGAATTTCATACACTCTTGAAAGTAGACTTTTGTAAGCCAACAAGGATATTAGAATGATATACTGGGAAGCTGATTTAATGACTTAAGCAGAGAAGTAATGTAAAGGTCTTATAAAAACTACAGTTGTCCCTCCTTATCCATGGGAGATTGTCTTCCAAGACCCCCAGTGGATACCTGAAACAGCAGATAGTAGCAAACCCTATATATACGATGATTTTTCTTATACGTACATAATAAAGTTTAACATGTAAATTAGGCATAGTAGGAGATTAACAACAATATTAAAATAGAACAATTATAACAATATACAATAATAAAATGATGTGACTGTGATCTCTTCCTCTCTATTAATTTTCTTCTTATGATGATGTGAGATGGTAAAATGCCTACCTGATGAGGTGAATTGAAGTGAGGTGAATAGTGTGGGCATTGCAGCATAGTGTTAAGCTACTATTGACCTTCTGATGACAGAGCAGAAGGAGGATCATCTGCTTCCGTACCATGGAAGGTGAGGAGGTGGCTAGGGGTGACCGCTATATTTTTTAAAAACTTCCTGGTGGTGCTGATACTTACAGTGTGGGTTCATCAGTTGAGAACTACTGGCGTGAACAATAAAGATGCCTATTATTTTCAAGAAATCCTTGGATAGGGCAGCTCCAGGGTTGGAGATTTGAGCAGCTCAAAGATTCTCAATTGATCAACCTCACTGTCCGACCTTCTTTCATGGTCACAAGATAGCTGCTGCTGTCTTCAGGAAGTCAGAATGTCCAGTAAAATAATATGAATGGTGTGCTTCTTTTAATCCATGGGGAAACCCTCCTGGATGTCCGTAGAGGACCACTATTGGCCACATATGTGTCATATACCCAGCTCTTAACGAATCACTGGCAAGGGGAAAGGAATTACAGTACTTGATTTGGATGAGTTAAGATTTCCTGAGTGGAAGACAGGAGCATGTTGCCAAAAGGAGGAAGGTGAATATTCCAAAGATAGTCACGGCTTGGTCAGCAAGGGAGAACTGGGTAAGGGGCTTTGGATTGGCAACTGATAGCATCTATTCTATTAGACAGTTAAGATCCTGCATGGTTTAGATTGATAATAATGTAAGAGCAATAGTTATAAGACCCTAACTGCTGCTCTCTGCTTCCTAGTGAGGACCCCAGGTAGTGGAGTACCCATCCTGTGAAGGTTTATGTAGGTAGGCTGCTCTGAGAGGAGCTTAACTTGTTCCAAAGAAGGAGCATGATTTCCTTTAGGTGAAAAAGGATTGTGCTTGACATATTTAAAATGACATCTAACCTTATGTTATATAGTATTAGGAATAGGACTTCTGAATTTTGATTTTGTTGGCAAACAAAAATTAAAAGAGGTGTTGCATACAAAAGGAATTGAGTGGGAATGCAGCTTCTAGAAAGGGCTGAAGGAGCATAAATGACCTGGACTTATCTATGGAGAAAAGATTGTCTGTTCCACATCCTTCCCCTGCCCACTTTGTTCTTTGCCTTGCTCTCTTTGTATTTCTCCTAAATAAAACAAAAACTGGAAGTTTAGATACTAAATTACAAATGAATTTAATACATCTGAATCACATGCATGTGTCCATTAATTCCTGACTGTCTTTGGGAGAAGTGGAAATTGTTTTCTGTCTTCCTGTGTCAGGTAAGTGAAGTCCATAGGGAGAGCAAATAAATTCTGGGCCTTTAGAAATGATACCTTAACACTGGTGAACTAATAAGTTGTAATAAAATAATTAGAAAATATTGAGTTTTGAGTATTTATTACCTTTGTTTTTAATATAATTTATTTAATTGCAAGCTTATATAAATTTATTTTTAACATAGCATATTTAATTGGTTCACAAATTTCCTGAAAATTTATGAGCTGGTGTGAGCTCTCAATATACACAGGGAGGTAGATTAGACCTGTTTAAGCCAAAGCCAGTGGTAGTATTGCTCTGCACACCCTTCACTTCATTCAAGTTTCTGTTGCTGACACTGGGGGGGTGTTCTAAATGTGTGTCAGTTGTACTAGTTGGAGCCCATGTTGGAAGTCTGTTCTGCCAGACCGTATGCTGACCCTGTGTTTCCATGGCTCTGCGTGTCCTGAGTAAAAACCAACTTAACTCAAAGTCATAAAATTCCTTGACAGGTGGCAATATCAGACCCTACTTAACCCTCCTCCCCGTATATGTACACACTCCTCTGACCTGAGCTATACCATAGCTGATGTTTTGGCCTCGTTCATTGGTCCTTGATCATCATTTGATGGAAGCTCAGCCTCTTCCCTCTTAATGTAAGAGTGAAAATAGGAAGAGGAGGATGAAGTCATTGTTGGGGTTGTGGGAGATCAGAGATTGGATCTGGAACTACATTTTTTTTTCCCATCCTGATCTCAAAAGAACTTTATGAAAACTGATCAGATAAAATTGTTACTGGCAACTAGCTTAAAAAAATACTTCAGATTTTATCCCCTAGTACATCAATTACTGTAGTTACATATCTTGAGAGCCAGACATTCAGAAGGTATTTTGAGATTTGGCTTCTTTTTATTTGATCTCTAAATAAAGTCAGCATGATTCTTGTCTGCTTACTGCTGAGTTTCTGAAATGGATAAATTATGCAGGTAACTGGGCATCATGGATGGGCTGGGCACAGACTTGGAGAAGCCAGTATGAGGTTTAGCAACAATTTGTTTTTCTGGTTTTCCAAGGGTCCAGAGCTTTATGAGAAAGAACTTGAAATGTGCCTTCCTTTAAAATTCAGACAAAGGAAGATTTTCCTGACAGATGTTTAGGTAAAGGTAGAAATCATATTGCAGAGAGGGAAAACTGCTGAGCAAAACATAACCATCGGTAAGGAGGAAATTTGGCATAGTGGGTTACACTCAGCATGGGGAGCTACAGGTCAAGAAGGAGCAGTGGTTCTAAGGAGATCTGCACTGTGGTCTATAGGTCTCCACGCTCTGCAAGAAGAGTGATGCGTGTACAATGACAGAAGTGTCTTACCGCAAGTCTAAGCTCCTCTGGGAACTTTCTTATACTCTTAGAGGTTTTTAATGGTTGGACGGCAACCCCCAAAAGACATGTCTGTCACCTAGGAATACAGATTTTGACCATATTTGGAAAAGGGGTCTTTGTGAATTTAATTAAGGGTCTTGAGATGAGATCATCCTAGATTATCCAGATGGATAAATAAGTGTTTTCATAAGTGACACCCAGAAAAGAGATGCATAGAGAAGATGGAAGTGGATATCCAAGTGAGGCAGCCACAAGCCAAGGACACCTGGAGCCCCAGCAGCTGGAAGTGGCAAGGAGGGATTATTCCCTTGAGCCATAAAAGGGGCACAGCCCTGCTCATTCCTTGATTTTGGACTTCTGGCCTGTAGAACTGTAAGAGAAAAATTACTGTTTGTGGTAATTTTTTACTGTAGTGCTAGGAAACTAATATAAGGCTCAGTAGCAAATCAATAGGTTTTCAATTACTAAGGAGCCACCCAACTGTGCTGTGCATTTCCTCACATGGGAAAGATTTTCCACAATTACTCTTATCACATCAGACTTACTCTTTGGTGTCCTTTGACATAGGAGCAAATATTGCAGCACTCCAGCCAGGCTGAATTTATTGCAGTTTCCCAACCATGTCATGCTGTTTCTGACCTCCCTGCCTTAGCACATGAATTCTTTTTGCCTAGAGAATACTTTCCTACTGTATCTCCTCCTTCACTTTATCCATTGTCCTTTACTCAGACTCTGAGGCTTACTTCAAAGGATCTTAATTCCAAGAAGTGATGTGGGGTGTTGATACATATTTCGTTTGGCATCATTTTTATAGCCTGTGTTTACTGAGTACCTCCTGAATATAAAGCTCTAAACTGTAGATGAATGATAAAACTGGAAGCCAAACTCACCCCTTTTTTCCTTCAAGTTTAAAATGGAGTATAACATGAGAACAAATAACTACAGGATTGTGCTGATTCTAGAGGAAGAACTGAAAGAGGAGAAACTTTCTGCTAGGGGAAAGGAGTAGTGAATGAGAGGTGCTTCATGGCAGGTATGACCCTGCGCTGGATGCAGAAGTCTGGGACGGGTCTAACTGGACTGGGTGCAGGGAGAAGGCTTGGCGTGACCAGCACATAGCAGCTGGAAGGCTCAGACTGAGTGTTATTAAGACAGTACTAAGCCCCTCGGTACCTGGAACTCTCCCTCGTTTCCCAGGGAACACAGATAATCAAGAGGCTGATCTGTTTTTCCAAATTTTGAGACTTTATGCCATCACCATGGCAGCAAGTGATACAGTTGCAAACATCAACCCAGGTTTTGGTGAATGAGTACCCCATATTCTTTGCATTAGACTTCAGCCTAAATTATACAATGAATTACTATTTCATTATAAGAATAATGAAAAGTGGAAGTGGCATTGTGAAAGATAAAGCCTGCTACTGTCCTCTAGGCACAATCTGGAAATGTTGCCCTTGGAGCTCTCATGAATGACTTTAACTTCCCTGGTGGGCGTTTGGCATTTTCTGATGTCCAGTGCCTTTCCATGAGCCTGGAGAAGTTCCCCTAGGTGGCGTTAGCCGCTCCTCTTAGCCTAGGCTGAAGGCTCCCACTTAGGTCTCTGTGTGTCCTTCTGTTGCCTGCCATGCTAAGCTCACTCCACTCCTGAGCATCCCAGCTCAGACCACCGAACAGCTCCCCGACCTTCAATGAAGCCACACAGTTCTCTAAGACAAAAAGGAAGGTAGACTGTAGAGAAAAATGGAATTTCTTTCTGGAGGGAGAATTAGTAGTATATAACTACCAAATTTAGACACCTGTCCCTTAAGCTGGGTATACAGAATAGCTCACCTCTGTTGCATTTCTGTTCTACCCTTTTTAAGCATCTTCCACTAATATGGTTGGAAGAGTGAGAAGGCCAGATTGACTGAAACACCGAGTATGTGTACATAAATCAGGGGAGATCACACAGAAAAAAGCAATTTGTGCAACATTGTGGAGAGCCCTAAATATCAGATTCAGAAGTGTCAGTTTGATTTGGTATGCAAATGGGAGTTACCTAAATCTTTTGGTAGGGGAAATTATATTGTCAAAGGGATGTATTCCTAGGTAGATGACTTGGAAGCTGAAATCAGATATTTTAGAGTTAGGAGGGTGGGGATGAGAAGTCTTAGGACAGTGTTTTCATGGTCATATGAGAGAGAGCAGGGAGAAAAGAGAGGAACGATCAACTGGGAATAACTTTCAAAGAAATTATAATCCTTTTGCTGGTGTATCTTCCTTGTTTCTTCTAGGCTACCAAGATATTTTAGCATGTAAGTATGATTTAGTTTTAGAATGTGAACAATAAATCCCATTTATTTTAGCACTTCATGTGTAAGCTGATTTACATGCATTTTATAATTACCATGCATAACCCATTGAGGTAAGTCACTATTTTCCCCATATTACAGATGAGAAAACTGAGATTCTGATAAGTAATACACCACATAATACATAGTAAATTAGTGGTAGAATCAGGATTTGAACCCAAGTCTGTCTAACATTAAATGGACGTGCTTTTCCTATTATAGGAAGTTGACTTTCTATGAACAAAGTATATTTCAGGTTTTTCTAAAAATATTAATTTGTGAAAGGACTTGAAAATATTCTTTGCTTGAAGAATATGGTGTAAAAAATTGACTAAGTCTATGCAGATGAGTTTCATTTTTTCAATAGTCAGGCACATTTTCTTCTTATGGATTGTATTAGCCAGATTTTACATGAATAGAATTTCAAAGTCTGTTGTCTTCTTTAAGAAAAGCTCAAGTTCTGGGGCAAATCTTTATTTAGATCTTAAATGCCACCTTTTTGACTTGAGCATTATTTCAGTAAGAAAGCTTATTTAAAATGGTCTCATCTTTCCATCAGCCAAATGACCATTTTTTAAAACTATACTTCAAGGATAAAAAGATCAATACAGGGAACCCATTGGAAAATTCTGCTTAAATGTTTTCAGGAGACAATGCACCGTGAATATGGTCCCCCATATAATTAGACTGTAGGGTGTTCCAAGTCTTTCATAGGAACAGAATCCTGTATGTCCTTCTGTTCTTTTCCTTTTTTTTGGAGGCACTATAGTAGTGGGAGTGCATTGTCAGTCTTGAATGACCATGGATATAATTGGCCCGCATTCCCTAATGCTTTCATTATGGTTCTCAGGGGCCATCTTCCCGAGATGTGACCATATTAACCCATAGGAGTCCCATGTGAATACAGGAGAAAACAGAAACCATTTGACCAGTAGTCAACAACTATATTTTCTGAATATTTTCTTCTCTGTATATTTTTTTGGCATGTGAAGAGCAATGTGTTTTGGACATCAGGGAATTTTCGGTTTCTACCTCTTAAATTTAATGAAATCCCCAAATCTCCTCCCAGTTTGTATTTCACTCCGTCCTTCTCATATCACTGTATGGGACAGATGGAAACTTCCTCTGATGCTCTGGTCTAGTGGCCATAACTAAACTCAGAACCACCTTTCACACATTGAAAATCCTAAATTGTCTAGATTTTATGGACCACTTCAGGGAACTCCATAATTTTTACTTTCCTTGGTCATTTCTTGACTTACCTAGTATTATAACTAATCCCAAGAAAAGAAGCTCCCAGGTCATAACAGTGCTGTTCTAAACCAATTAGCCAAGGGGGAAAAAAAAAAAGAACCAATAGCTACAAGAAAGGAAAAAATTGCAATTGAGCACCTTAGTGTGTATGCTTCCATTTATTTATTTATTTAGCAGATTTTGGTTGAAAGCCTGATGTTTTTTCAGGAATTGTTTGAGGCACTTGGGATGCATCAGTCTTAGAAATCTCTGCCACCATGAGCTTCCATTCTAATAGGGGGTTAAGTGCAGGGGACTGGAGGGCAGACATGTCATAAGGGTTATGGTTGAAGAAAACAGAGGGACTCAAGACAAGGGAGAGGTGGAGTGTGAGAACTGTAATTTTAAACAGGTGGACAGGGCGGGTCTCATCAAGAACTGAAAATCGAGCCAATTCCAAGTAGGTAAGGGAGGCAGGCGTGGGTGTATCAGAGGCAGGAGTGTTCCTGCAGAGGTTACAAGCCAGTTCAGAGCATCCAAAGCAGGAACGGACCTTTTGTGTTTGAAGAGCAGTATATAGACCGGGGTGGCTGTAGCAAGAGGAGCAAAGTGGAAATAGCAGGAGGTGAGGTGTGAGAGACAGAGGACTGCAGTAATCGGGGCCTTGTAGGAGACGGTAAGGGCTTCATCAGATTTTATCCGCAGTGAAATGGGATCTGTCGTAGCATTTTGGGGCAGAAGAGTAACAAGGTCTGATTCATGTCTTCAAATGATTGCTGCGGTTGGTACTTTGAGAAGTGACTTGGAATAGGGACCCTCTGAGGCAGTCATAGTGATCCAGGTGAGAGATGATGGCTCTCAGGAGGTGGCTGCCTGTAAAAGTGGTAAGAAGTGGCGGGATTCTGGAGGCCTTTTGTCAGTGGAATAAAAAGGAATACTAGCAGATTGCATAGGAGTTGACAGAAGGAGGAGAAATCAAAGATGAGTTAAACTTTTTTGGTTTCACTTTTTCATTATAGGAATACCTTCTTTATCCATTTTATTATGTTATTGTGACAATCAAATAAGTATGCATGTGTAAACAGTAAAGAGCAATTCATAGTTTTTTTTATAGAGGTACTGTCTTTTGATTTCAAAGTCAGATTTTAACATTTTAAAGTGGTCAGAGTACAGAAAAATTTCAACTAACTGGAACCCTCACAGTGGCAGTCATTTTTACATTTGACTTTACCTGAAAGAGGCGAGTAGAAAATAAACAGGATCAGAGATTTAGCAATCATAAAGTAGATTCCAGGAGAGGAGCTGGCATTCTTTTATGCCTAAGAAATAATATGATGATAACTGACATTCCTAGTGATGACTTCTAATATATGTCCGCTCAAAGGAGCTGTGTATAATAGTAAGCCAGCACCTGGAAGGGGTTTTCAATCAAACCCAAGACCATCAGAAATTTAACAAAGCAGAAGACACCCTGATGGAGACATTCCCATTATTGATTGAGGTCTTTGGTTCTTGGGTGCAGTTTTTACTCAAAGACATTTATTCATTACTAGGAGTTCACAAAAGGCAACGAAGCTTGGTCACAAGTCTTTTCTTACTATCCTAGTGCTGCAGACATTTTAAGGTAATTCATCTCAGGAATTTCTTCAAAGAAAGAAACAACAAAAATTCTGTATTTAGTTATTTTATTATCAGTGATCCTTTTTCTACACACCAAGTGGAATGTTCTTCATTTTTGAAGGACTATTAACTTATTGTCCAAAAGGAACAGTTGACGATGGTAGACGCTCGAGTTGCCCATATAATCTCTTCCTAGCACTACATTTTACTTTTCTGCATGTAACACATTCGCAGGTAATAAGCTGCACAGGTAAACCCGGAGGGCAAGAGTTGGATTAGTACATTCTAAATCATTTTTTGGTTGTAGGCACAACAGTCCTCAACACAGCAAATTTTAGGGAGGTTTTGTAATCTACACAGAGCAAGTCAACAGGTCACAGGTAACTATTAAGCCTCCACTTCTCTTGATGATGATGTGTCTCACGTGACCTGTGGCATCTTGGACAAAGTGCCAGTGGCCCCTGTTTCACTGATGAAAGGAGCTGTGAAGACCAACAGCTGCCTGAAAGCAGGGGCCTGGGTATCCCCGGTGGGCCCTCTGATTCTGTCTTGAGGATTTCTCCAGGGTTGACTTCTATGACCAACACTTTCTTTTCCTATGAGACGACACAATAAATTGATGAGTCTAGCCATGATAAATAGAAATGTCCCATCCGCAGTTCTGCAGCATGTTTATTTTACATTCCATCACCAACAAAATGCTGTAACAGCAGTGACAACTGAAAGGATGACTCTTGAAATATTTTCCTTCTTTCCATTTCCACTCAAGAATGCATTTTAAATCGGTGTCCTTTTCTTGTTTTTCTTGGGCTTGTCTAGTGTAAGCATAAGCATTTCATCATCTCTGATTTGTGTTTCCAGTTCACAGATACTGCAACCCTGATTCGTTTATATTTAAAGGTCAATGACACCTAATATTTCTTCCTCTTTGTCTAATGAATAGCTTAATACATTCTCCTCACATCTATGTAGGTTATTTGGAGGAATAATCACGTGCTGTCTTATTCAAAGAGAGATATTCAGTCGACAAAAATCCCCTCTTTTTAAAAAAATTTTTTAAGTTTATTTTGATATCATCAATCTACAATTAAATGAGCAATTTTATGGTGATTACACAACCCCCTTCATCAGGTCCCCCCCACCAAACCCATTACAGTCACTGTCCATCAGCATAGTGAGATGCTATAGAGTCACTACTTGTCTTCTCTGGGTTATACAGCCCTCCCCGTGCCCCCCCAACATTACATCTGCTAATCGTAATGCCCCTTTTTCCCCATTATCCCTCCCTTCCCACCTGTCCTCCCCAGTCCCTTTCCCTTTGGTAACTATTAGTCCGTTCTTGGGTTCTGTGAGTCTGCTGCTGTTTTGTTCCTTCAGTTTTTTTTTTCTTAGTTCTTATACTCCACATATGAGTGAAATCATTTGGTACTTGTCTTTTTCGGCTTGGCTTATTTCACTGAGCATAATACCCTCTAGCTCCATCCATGTTGTTGCAAATGGTAGGATTTGTTTTCTTCTTATGGCTGAATAATATTCCATTGTGTATATGTACCACATCTTCTTTATCCATTCATCTACTGATGGACACTTAGGTTGCTTCCATTTCTTGGCTATTGTAAATAGTGCTGCGATAAACATAGGGGTGCATCTGTCTTTTTCAAATTGGGCTGCTGCATTCTTAGGGTAAATTCCTAGGAGTGGAATTCCTGGGTCAAATGGTATTTCTATTTTGAGTTTTTTGAGGAACCTCCATACTGCTTTCCACAATGCTTGAACTAATTTGCAGTCCCACCAGCAGTGTAGGAGGGTTCCCTTTTCTCCACATCCTCGCCAACATTTGTTGTTGTTTGTGTTTTGGATGTTGGCCATCCTCACTGGTGTGAGGTGATATCTCATTGTGGTTTTAATCTGCATTTCTCTGATGATTAGTGATGTGGAGCATCTTTTCATGTGCCTGTTGGCCATCTGAATTTCTTCTTTGGAGAAGTGTCTATTCATGTCCTCTGTCCATTTCTCAATTGGACTATTTGCTTTTTGTTTGTTGAGGTGCGTGAGTTCTTTATATATTTTGGATGTCAACCCCTTTTCGGATACGTCATTTATGAATATATTCTCCCATACTGTAGGATGTCTTTTTGTTCTACTGATGGTGTCCTTTGCTGTACAGAAGCTTTTCAGCTTGATATAGTCCCACTTGTTCATTTTTGCTTTTGTTTCCCTTGCCCGGGAAGATATGTTCATGAAGAAGTCGCTCATGTTTATGTCCAAGAGATTTTTGCCTATGTTTTTCTAAGAGTTTTATGGTTTCATGACTTACATTCAGGTCTTTGATCCACCTTGAGTTTACCTTTGTGTATGGGGCTAGACAGTAGTCCAGTTTCATTCTCTTACATGTAGCTGTCCAGTTTTTCCAACACCAGCTGCCGAAGAGGCTGTCATCTCCCCAGTGTAATCCAAGGCTCCCTTACCAAATATTAATTGACTGTATATGTTTGGATTTTCGATTCTATTCCACTGGTCTGTGGGTCTGTTTTTGTGCCAATACCAAATTGTCTTGATTACTGTGCCTTTGTAGTAGAGTTTGAAGTCAGGGAGCGTAATTCCCCCTGTTTTATTTCTCCTTCTTAGGATTGTTTTGGCTATAAACACCCCCTCTTTTTAACAAGTTATTTTTCTGAGTTTTTCAGAGTTTAAGGAAATAGAATGTGATATAATATGTTCTATTATGAATAATTTGCAATAACTACTGGTCCAGAGGTATATGTATTTTTATTTTTTAGTGAGAATTGTAGGCACAGTTTCAAAGCTCCCAATATCTAAATGTGCATATCACTTGAGGATAATTTCAGTTATTCTTTGAAAGATTATTTTAAAACAGCTTATTTAAATTACTTTTTAGATACAAATTCAATATAAAAATTGAAAAATAAATAAGGAAAACAGATCTTTGCACTAATCACTCTAAAGCAAAAATGACAATGAATGTGCTTTGAGAGGCTACATGATTCTGGATGGAGCACTGATAAGAAGACTTGAGGGGTTCAGCTCCACATGGAACAGTTTCATCACCAAAGTAGTCCACTTAACTGCCATAGGCTTCATGATCACCCTGAGTCCTTCTAGCTGGACTGTTTGGTGTCTGTTCTTTCATTCACTGTTTATTTCAGCTCAGTTCCATTTTGCTGTGAGCTTCATTCAGAATTTTCTTACTTGAGTCCTTGTTTACATTAAATTTCTCACTAGCTTTCATTATAATTACTACTCTGCTCTGAATGTCTGTTACACAGCTATTATTTTGACTAAATCATTAAATCTCTAACCAATGTTAGTTGCTCTATTCTTACTCATTTTCAACTGTGGGATGCAATCCTGCACCATGATAACCCCTAGGATTTTTTATGAAATGAACCTTCCTATTAGGTCCAACATGAGCTCGCAATGCTGGTGATTATGGTGTAAGTCAAAGGTCTCATTCTGGAGTTGCCAGTCACCCTAAGTTCATCCTATCACCTCTGCCCACTATGAGTTACCCCATGGCTACAGCATTGCACACAGCTCAGTAAGCTGCTGGAGAAACTGTCCTCTTGGGAGATTGTAAAACTCCAGTTAAATATTTGGGACTAGAACTAATTAGTTACCTGGTTCTGAATGACTACTATGACTCATCCCTCTACCACACATCCTCCTTTGTCTCAGTCACCAGGAGCAGTAGTATTCTTGGTTAATGCACAGAATGCAGACCCTTTATCTGTATCCTGCCCTGCTCATTGCCTAATCCAATATCCCCTGACCATTTTCTATCATCACTTCCCTAAGGAGTGTTTTTAGACATTGTTTTTCTTAACTGTCCTCCCCATCCCCCCAACCCATGAAACTTGAATGCCCACAGATATATTATATATCTGTTAATGTATTGTTTTATGTATACAACATATATGTGCTTTAGACATAAAAAGAGTAAGATATTTCCACCTGTCAGGAATCAATTCACACCCCTGTTGAGAATGTACCTCATAGTCTGACTCTCTTTTCCCTCTCTTTAACTTCCCAAGCCTTTCCTCTGTACGAATATTTTACTATCCTAAATCCATTCTGTGGATGCGGGCAGTTGGGTAGTTTCAACTTTTGGTTATTGAAAATAATGTTTATGTGTGCATTTGTATATATGCGTCCTGGTACATATGTATACATTTCTCTATGATGCATATATAGGGTGAGTGGAACTGCAGGGTCACAGTGTATTTGTATCCTCAATTTTTCTAGGTAATGTCAAACTGTTTTCCAAAGTGCATCAATTTGTAATCTCATCAGCAGTTATGAATTTCTTTTGTTCTATATCCTTAGGACTATTTGGGTTGTCTTTTTAATATTATGTGAGTAATAATATTTTATCGTTTTTAAATTTGTATTTTCTTGATTACTAATTAGTTAAAGTACCTTTTAAATACATTTATTGGTTATTTGAATTTCCTTTTTTGTGTGTAAAATGCTTGGTTAAGTGGTTCACTCATTTTTTAATTTAGTTGTCTTTTCCTATTGATTTTTAGAAATTCTTCATGTATTTTTAAGTTTTTTTGGCATACATGCTTCATTGTCATGCTGTGACCCCTGGCTTTTCAGTTAAGATGTGTTTGTGTAGCCAGAGGTTCTTAATTTTATGTTAAGTCAAACGATCTTTTCTTTTATAGTTAATACTTAAGTTTTGTTTAACAAATTATTCCCTATCTAAAGGGTAGGATATTATTTTCCTATAATGTCTCCTAAAAAGTATTTAGTTCAGTTTTTTATATTGATTGTGAAGGTAATCCTTTTCCTAACAATCTTTAGAGCTACCCCTAGCATATTACAAGAGTCCAAGTAAGTCTTTAACTATTTTTAGTGTAGTGTATTTTCAGGATTCTATTATGTCCCACTGGTCTACTGGCTATCACTGTTCGGTGCGTACTTGCTTAATTATTGTAGCTTTTAATATTTTTACAGGTCTTGATATTTTAAAGAACAAGACTTCCTGTTGACTGGTTAAAAAGTGTGCTGGCTAGTCTGGGACTTTTTACCTCCTTATACATTTAAGAGTCAGATTGTTTGGTTCTACAAACCATATATTGGAATTTGATGGAGAGTCTCTTGAATTTCTTAATCAGTTTGGAGAGAACTGAAATCTTTATAGTGAATCTTCCAAACCATGAACATGGTACATTCAGTCTTAATTTTTTTTTCCTTAATGTTTCTTTGTAAAGTTTCATGGTTTTCTTTGAAAATATCTTATACAACTTTGTTAGGATTATTCTTAATATTTCATGTTATTATAAATGGAGTATTAAAACATTTTAAAGTTTGTAACTTCAAAGTTTTTAGTAGATAGCAATAAATTGATTTTTATTTATAGATTTGTATTCCCTCACTCTTATTAATTTATCTGAAGATATTTTTGGATGTTCCAAGGATGTAATTATATCATACACAAATAGCAATAGCTGTGCTTCTTACCTTATCATGTTTATATCTTTTAATTTTTTTCTTGCCTAACTTTGCTGACTTGGATTCTAACAATGTTTAATGCTGTGCCTAATCTCGTAAGAAAATATTTCAGTTACACAACGTTATATGATGTTTGACACATACTTTTTGTGGCTGCCTTTTTTTCTCCTCCAGAATAAGGAGTTGAGCTATTTGTGCTTGTTGTTATCATTATTATTTTCAGTCTACTACTGGCTACTTGGTTTCCTGGCAACTTCTGTTCTTTGAGATACTTAAGAAATAGTTTTGTAGTTTATCCAGATTTTTCTCATTGCTAGGATTGAGAACACTCTTGTTTTAAAGTTAATTTTATTGGGCACACTGTGCATAGTATATAATTTGCACCTGGTGTGATCCTTTGGCACATTTGCCGTTAATCCCCATTTTCCTCCCACACCCTCCCATGCCCCAGTAATCGCTAATCTGTTTTCTGTTTTTACAGTTTGGGAACAATGCTTTTCCCAGTTTTCTATGTTCTTGGCAGAAGTGGAAGCTCTCAGTTGGTTTAGGATGTTCATGTAACTTTGCCTCATTACATGTAGGCTGAAGTTTTCAGTTACACTGTTCACAAGTCTACTTTCTGTGTCTGATTTATTATGTTGCTTAAATATTCAGAGTACTAAGTACTTAGGGCTATTTTTATCTGTGTGCTTCATTTCTCACAGAAGTGTTTAAATTTTCTACTAATTTCAAGCTGTTTTAAATAATTTCCTATTGTTTTTTGCCAATTTCTTCTTGTACTTTTATCAATTTTGTCATTATTTTGAAGCTATAGTATTAGAATGCATTTAGGTCTAGTACTAAATATCCACAGTGAGTTTCTTTTTATCATTAGGTCATGACTCCCTTTTATTTTAATGATTCTTTTTACTTTTAAGTAATATATTGTTTTATAAATTTATATTCCCTCCTTTTAATTCAAATTTCCTGTGTCTTTATATTTTAGGTGTATTTATTGTAAACAGCACGTTTAATTTTTATTTTTTTAGTTCAACAAGGGAATATCCATCTTTTAACAGAGGAATCAATGCATTTTAATCCCATTGTGATTGCATATTTCTTCTACCTTACTTACATTTTCTTTTAGTAATGTCTTTTCTTTGCTTTTTCTTACCCTTTCTTGCCTCTCACTGGATTGAGAGTTTTTTATCTTATTTGTTGTTTGGAATAATCATAGATTCATAGTAAGTCACAACAATAGTACAGAGAGGTCCCATATTCCCTTCACCCAGTTTTCCCCAATGTTTATGTCTTACATAATTATAGGAAAATATCAAAACCAGGAAACTGACATTGGTACTATGACTATGTATACTTCTATGCCATTTAATCACTGTAGATTGTATAACAACACTGCAGTCAAGATACAGAACAGCTCCATCACCACAAAGATCTCCCCCCATACTACGTCTTTATGGTCACACCCAGCCCTGTCTCCCTCATCATCTCTAATGCCTGGCAGCAGAGATCTTCTCTCCATCTCCATCATTTTGTTATTTTGGTAATGTTATATAAATGGAATTGTACAGTACGTGACCTTTTGAGGTTGTTTTTCTTTTCAATTCACACACTGCCCTTGAAATTCATCCAGGTTGTGTCAATAGTTTATTCCTTTTATTGCTGAGTGGTATTCCATGGTATGGATGCATCACGGTTGTGTAACAACTATGGGTGGGGGTGGAAGTTCAAGTTCCTCATTAGGTGTCCAGTAAGTCCACCTAGGCTGGTGGTATCACTATGTTGTTAACTGCTCCTGACACCAATGGTCTTGGGGTTGGGCAGGGCTCATTATGGCCTGGAGGTGATGAACGTCTGGTCTTCCCACTCAGCATCCTCTAACAGTACCACAGTGGGGAGTGGGGAGAAGGGGCACCTCCTTAACACAGGGTGTAGCACAAGCTGGGCTTTCCATGTGGCCCCAGTGATGTGCGTGTGTATTTGGACACATGCACACGTTTACTGAGCTGGGATGCAAGTCCTGGCTCCCTGTTTTCTTCCTTTAATGCTACCCTGGGAAGAGAGGGACATTGTAGCTAGATGAGGGTGGAATTCTGGGCTCCAAAAAGGCCTTTGCTAGTGGAGTGGGTGTGGAGCCACCTTGTCCCCCCATAGTGTTTAGGTCTAATGGGGAGTTATCCTTTAAAAATTTTCTGTTTTTCTAGGTTGCTCCCTCCTGGCCTTTGGCGAGGGACAACAGACTTTTCCTACAGTTTTGGTTTCTGGTAGGGTTTTTGGTTGGAGGCTTCTGACTGAGTATTTTTAGTCCCTTGTCTCCTTTACTCATTTGAAAAGAGTTTTTCCTTCTTGTATTTTGGTAGTTACCCTCAAATACCTGATGTATTCTAAAATATACCAAGACTTCTGTATCCTATCAATGGTCTTAGAATGTTTCAACTTTAATATCCAGGTCCAATTTCCTGCATATTATCATTTTTTATGTGTTTAGCTCCATCACTTTTTTAAATTCTCCTCAATTTTAATTTTTCTTTCAAACCCTATTTACACTCAATGCTTAATTTATTAATATTTTACCAATTTCCTTATTCAGCATTGTTTCTCATTCTTCCCTTCCTGGTCAATTACATTCTTGCTAAAATACAGGCTTAATAGCTTTTTCATTGAGAGTAAATGATGACAGGTTTTTTTTTTTTTTTTTTTTTTTTTTTTACTCTCAGCAGTTCAGCCTTCATGTTCCTCTGAGCTTGGCTAAACTTTGGACAGGCATCTTCCAGACTCTCGACGCTTCTAACCTCCCTTTTTAAAGAGCATTTGCTTTAGAAAAATTGGAATTACAAATTCCTCCTCTGCTCATTTAAGATGTAAATCTTCCAGCCTCTCACCAGTTAACCCAGGAATATAATCATCAGGAAAGACAGAGACCCGTCTCCCAGTTCCTGTGGGAGGTTAGGAGCCTGACTTCACGAGATCTAATCACAATGACCAACCGCTCTGCCTCCTTGTGCTTTTCCACTAGCTCATCATTGCACTTAGAAGTCCTCTGGCTTTTTGTTGCAGTGGAATTGAATTCATCTTTCTCCCCTGTTGCAATAGTCTTGAATGAAGTTTTGTTTGCTGTTTAGCTCTATCCAGTGCAGTTTTTTTTGACAACTCTCACTGTGTTTATTTCACCTCTTCTGCATGACAGCTGTTTTTATTTCTGCACATTAAAGATATTATCACAGAAAACAGTACGCTATAAGTTTTCTTAATGTGCTTAAGGACACACATCTTTAAAACATTAAAAAAATTGTGATAAAAGTACATAACATAAAATTTCCCATTTTAGCCATTTTTAAGTGTACAGTTCTGTGGCATTAAGTGCATTTACATTGTTGGGCAACCATCACCACCATAATCTCTAAAACTTTTTCATCTCCCCAAGCTGAAACTATACCCTTTAAACAATAAATCATTCCCACTCTCTCCCAGCCCTTCACAACCACCATTCTAGTCTCTGTCTCTCTGAATCTGACTGCTCTAGGTACCTTATATAAGTGGAATTATACAATATTTGCTTTTTTATGTCTGGCTTATTTCCCTTAGTGTAATGTCTTGAAGGTTCATCCATATGTGGCATGTGTCAGAATTTTATTCCTTTTTAAGGCCAAATAATATTCCATCATCTGTATATACCATATTTGGTTTATCCATTCATCCATCAATGGACATATGGATTGTGTCCACCTTTTGGCTACTATGAATGATGCTGCTATGAGCAAGGATGTACAAAGATCTTTTTGAGACTCTACCTTCATTTGTTTTAGGGTATATGAGTGGAATTGCTGGATCATATGGTAATTCTATGTTTAATTTTTTGAGGAATTGCCATAATGTTGCTACAGTAGCTACACTATTTTACATTTTCACCAGCAATGCACAAGAGTTCCAATTTCTCCACACCCTTGCCAATACTTTTTCTCTATTTTTGTTTTTGTTTTTAAATAATAGCCTTCTTAATGAGTATGGAGTTTCATTTGATTGTGGTTTTGATTTGCACTTCCCTAATGATTAGCGATATTGAGCATCTTTTTATGTGCTTATTGGCCATGTGTGTATCTCCTTTGGAGAAATGTCTATTCAAGTTCTTTGTCCATGTTTAAATTTAATTGTTTGATCTTTTTGTTTGCTTGTTTTTGAGTTGTGGGTGTTCTTATATATTCTGGATATTAACCCCTTATCAGATATGATATTTGCAAATATGTTCTCATGATTTAAAAACATTTTATAGAACTACAATGAAAACATCTTGGGCTGAGCTGTATTAAAAAATAATTGCACCAATACTCTCTCGTACTATAAGAGTTATTTTGGAGCATGCTATACATGTATCATCTTAAACTAGAAACTATTGGTTTATTAAATCATTCATTTAACATTTCCTAAACACCCATCATATATCCTAATGTTAAAATGTGTAGTGATACAGAGGTGGGGGACAGAGTCCTTACCTTTAAAAACCACATAGTGAAGAGGCAATCTAATGATAATACTGGAAAGGACAATAAGTATTATATATTTATAGAATCTTGGCACCTACATCTTGAGTCCCATTTTCCTTCCAGCCTGTGCTTCCGGCCATGCTCTTATTTCCTGGCCTCTGTCTTATACCTGGAAAATGTCCTCATTATTCTCTCCCAAACTCTATCCAGAATAGCTAATTCCAAATTATTTTTCAGGTTCTAGTTTAAAAGCCATTTCTTCAGTGAGTCCTCTGCTGACCTTCTAATTCCTTGAGTTACAGGTCTTCCCAGCAGCTCTTATGACCCTCACTTTGACATTCATCACTCTATTCTTCACTATCTGTTTTCCCCACTGAATTCTAGATTCTTTAAAGTCAGGGAATTGGTTTGCCATTGTTTTTGCCCAGCTCCATCTTACTATTCCCTTTCAGAGCCTATGCCATGGCTTATCTTTTTTGCTAGGTTGGGCCATGTTGTCATGTTGATGGGCTATAAAGGAAATTCTCTTTACGGAGTTGGACACTGGAAAGGAGATTTCAGCCATTTCATAGTACATACATGTTGTTTTCGCTGATATTCTGATTTGCCTCCTTGAGGCGAAGCAGCAGCTGGGTCAGATGCCTGTGACCAAAACAGCAAGAGCCCTGGCTTTTACAGGATTCTCTTGTTATTGGGTCAGAGACATCAAGAATGGGTTCACTCTGTACTTGTGGGATTCCAGCCTGCTCTCGATCTTCCCTCCTTGCCTGCCTGCTGTGTGGACTTCAAACTCCGCCCTCAGCCATCATAGTAGCATATATCTCTCCTACTGGTTCTGCTTCTCTGGTGAAACGTTTATTGAGATAGAGAATTTTCTTTCCCTTTGTAACTAATACAAATGACATATTTGTTAAGTTATTTATTGCCAGCTTCTTCTACTAGAAGAAACATAAAATAGTGGTTAAAAGCACAAATTCAGGAGATAAATGGTTATGTTTCCGTTCTGGCTCTACCACTTATTAGCTATTATTTAGTTCCCTCGTCTATAAAATAGAAATATTTATAATATCTCCCCAATAAAGTTGTTATGAGGATTAAAAGTAGTATTATTTTTATAGATCAATGCCTGGCACATACAAACAACACATATGAATTTGATAAATACAAATATAATAAAAACAATGGACTGTAAAGCTTTTTGGAAGAGCAGGGATCCTATCTCTTTGTTCAGCACTTATATTCCAACACCATGAAGAATGTCCTGCACATACTAGGTGCTGAAGACTTGACTTAAATTGAATCCCTGTATAAAACAATCTCAAGGACAGTTTTTTTTATTAAGGTATCATTGATATAAAATCACATGAGCAACATTGTGTTACTACATTCCCCCCTATTATCAAGTCCCCACCACATACCCCATCACAGTAACTGTCAATCAGCATAGTAAGATGCCATAGAGTCATTACTTGTCTTCTATGTGCTATACTGCCTTCCCCGTGCTCACTCCCCTACATTATGTGTGCTAATCGTAATGCCTCTTAATCCCCTTATCCCTCCCTTCCCACCCATCCTCCCTAGTCCCTTTCCCCATGGTAACTGTTAGTCCATTCTTGGGTTCTGTGAGTCTGCTGCTGTTTTTTCCTTCTATTTTTGCTTTGCTGTTATACTCCACAGATGAGTGAAATAATTTGATACTTGTCTTTCTCCACCTGGCTTTTTTCACTGAGCATAATACCCTCTAGCTCCATCCATGTTGTTGCAAATAGCAGGATTTGTTTTCTTCTTATGGCTGAATAATATTCCATTGTGTACCACACCTTCTTTATCCATTCATCTACTGATGGGTACTTAGGTTGCTTCCATATCTTGGCTATTGTAAATAGTGCTGTGATAAACATAGGGGTGCATACATCTTTTTCAATCTGGGATCCTGTTTTCTTAGGTTAAATTCCTAGGAATGGAATTCCTGGGTCATATGGTATTTCTATTTTTAGTTTTTTGAGGAACCTCCATACTGCTTTCCACAATGGTTGGACTAATTTACATTCCCACCAGCAGCGTTGTTGGGTTCCCCTTTCTCCACATCCTCACCAGCATTTGTTGTTGTTTGTCTTTTGGATGTTGGCCATCCTAACTGGTATGAGGTGATATCTCATTGTGGTTTTAATTTGAATTTCTCTGATGATTAGCGATGTGGTGCATCTTTTCATGGATCTGTTGACCATCTGAATTTCTTCTTTGGAGAAGTGTCTGTGTTCAGATCCTCTGCCCATTTTTTAATTTGGATTATTTGCTTTTTGTTTGTTGAGGTGTGAGAGCTCTTTGTATATTTTGGATGTCAACCCCTTATTGGATATGTCATTTATGAATATATTATCCCACACTGTAGGATGCCTTTGTGTTCTACTGATGGTGTCCTTTGCTGTACAGAAGCTTTTTAGTTTGATATAGTCCCACTTGTTCATTTTTTATTTTGTTTCCCTTGCCAGGGGAGATATGTTCATGAAAAACTCACTCATGTTTATATTCAGGAGAGTTTTGCCTATGTTTTCTTCTAAGAGTTTTATGGTTTCATGACTTACATTCAGGTCTTTGATCCATTTTGAGTTTACTTTTGTGTATGGAGTTAGACAGTAATCCAGTTTCATTCTCTTACATGTAGCTGTCCAGTTTTGCCAACACCAGCTGTTGAAGAGGCTGTCATTTCCCCATTGTATATCCATCCATGTCTCCTTTAGCATATATTAATTGACCATATATGCTTGGGTTAATATCTGGACTCACTAGTCTGTTCCATTGGTCTATGGGTCTGTTCTTATGCCAGTACCAAGTTGTCTTGATTACTGTGGCTTTGCAGTAGAGCTTGAAGTCAGGGAGCATAATCCCCCCAGCTTTATTCTTCCTTCTCAGGATTGCCTTGGCTATTCAGGGTCTTTTGTGGTTCCATATGAATTTTAGAACTATTTATTCCAGTTCATTGAAGAATGCCATTGGTATTTTGATAGGGATTGCTTTGAATCTGTAGATTGCTTTAGTTAGGATGGCCATTTTGACAATATTAATTCTTCCTATCCATGAGCATGGGATGAATTTCCATTTATTAGTGTCCTCTTTAATTTCTCTCAAGAGTGTCTTGTAGTTTTCAGAGTATATGTCTTTCACTTCCTTGGTTAGGTTTATTCTTAGGTATTTTATTAGTTTTGATGCAATTGTGAATGGAACTGTTTTCCTGATTTCTCTTTCTGTTCATTCATTGTTAGTGTATGGGAATGCAGCAGATTTCTGTCTATTAATTTTGTATCCTGAAACTTTGCTGAATTCAGATATTAGTTCTAGTAGTTTTGGAGTGGATTCTTTAGGGTTTTTTATGTACAGTATCATGTCATCTGCAAACAGGGAGAGTTTTACTTCTTCCTTACCAATCTGGATGCCTTTTATTTCTTTGTGTTTTCTGATTGCCATGACTAGGACCTCCACTATGATGTTGAATAAAAGCAGGGAGAGTGGGCATCCTAGTTTTGTTCCCAGTCTTAGAGGAAAAGCTTTCAGCTTTTCACTGTTAAGTAAAATGTTGGCTGTGGGTTTGTCATATATGGCCTTTATGATGTTGAGTTACTTGCCCTATACCCATTCTGTTAAGAGATTTTATCATGAATGGGTGTTGAATTTTGTCAAATGCTTTTTTATCATTTAGGAGATGATCATGTGATTTTTGTCCTTTTTGTTGATATAGTGGATGATGTTGATGAATTTTCAAATTTTGTACCATTCTTGCATCCCTGGGATGAAATCCACTTGATCACGATATATGATCCTCTTGATGTATTTTTGAATTTAGTTTGCTAGTATTTTGTTGAGTATTTTTGCTTCTATATTCATCAGGGATATCGGTCTGTAGTTTTCTTTTTTTGTATTGTCTTTGCCTGGTTTTGGTATTAGAGTGATGCTAGCTTCATAGAATGAGTTTAGAAGTATTCCTTCCCTCTTCTATTTTTTGGAAAACTTTAAGGAGAATGGGTATTATATCATCTCTAAATATCTGATAAAATTCAGTGGTGAAGCTATCTGGTCCGGGAATTTTGTTCTTTGGTAGTTTTTGAGTACTGATTCAATTTCATTGCTGGTAATTGGTCTGTTCAAATTTTCTGTTTCTTCCTTGGTCACTCTTGGAAGGTTGTATTTTTCTAGAAAGTTGTCCATTTCTTCTAGGTTACCCTGTTTGTGAGAATATAATTTTTCATTGTATTTCTCTAATAATTCTTTGTATTTCTATGGTGTCTGTAGTGATTTTTCCTTTCTCATATCTGATTCTGTTTGTGTGTATAGGTTCTCTTTTTTTCTTGATAAGTATGGCTAGGGATTTATCTGTTTTGTTTATTTTCTCAAAGAAGCAGCTCTTGGTTTCATTGATTTTTTCTATTGTTTTATTCTTCTCAATTTTATTTATTTCTTCTCTGATCTTTATTATGTCCCTCTTTCTGCTGACTTAAGGCCTCATTTGTTCTTCTGTTTCTAGTTTCAATAATTGTGAATTTAGACTGTTCATTTGACATTGTTCTTCCTTTTTTAAATAGGCCTGGATTGCAATATACTTTCCTCTTAGACCTGCCTTTGCTGCGTCCTACAGAAGTTGGGGCATTGTGCTGTTGTTGTCATTTGTCTCCATATATTGCTTTATCTCTGTTTTAATTTAGTCATTGATCTATTGATTATTTAGAAGCATGTTGTTAAGCCTCCATGTGTTTGTGAGCCTTTTTGTTTTTTTGTATAATTTATTTTTAGTTTAATACCTTTGTGATCTGAGAAGTTGTTTGGTACAATTTCAATCTTCTTGAATTTGATGAGGCTCTTTTTGTGTCCTAATTATATGATCTCTTCTTGAAAATGTTCCATGTGCACTTTAGAAGAATGTGTATCCTGCTGCTTTTGAGTGAAGTGTTCTATAGATGTCAGTTAGGTACATCTGTTCTAATGTGTTGTTCAGTGCCTGTGTGTCCTTACTTATTTTCTGTCTGGTTGATCTGTCCTTTGGAGTGAGTGGTGTGTTGAAGTCTCCTAAAATGAATGCATTGCATTCTATTTCCCCCTTTAATTCTGTTAGTATTTGTTTCACATATGTAGGTTCTCCTGTGTTAGGTACATAGATATTTATAATGGTTATATCCTCTTGTTGTACTGACCCCTTTATCATTATGTAATGTCCTTCTTTATCTTTTATTACTTTCTTTGTTTTTTCTGATACAAGTACTTCAACACCTGCTTTTTTCTCCTTATTATTTGCATGAAATATCTTTTTCCATCCCTTCACTTTTAGTCTGTGTATGTCTTTGGGTTTGAAGTGAGTCTCTTGTAGGCAGCGTATAGATGGGCCTTGTTTTTTTATCCATTCAGTGACTCTATGTCTTTTGATTGGAGCATTCAGGTCATTTACATTTAGGGTGATTATCAATAGGTGTGTACTTATTGCCATTGCAGGCTTTAGATACATGGTTACCAAAGGTTCAAGGGCAGCTTCTTTACTGTCAGCAGTCTACCTTAACTCACTTATTACATTATTACAAACACAGTCTGATGATTCTTTTTCTCTCCCTTCATTCCCTTCCTTCAAGGACAGTGTTTAATATATTGCCTTTTTTTCTGTGTTTCTCAAGTTTTTGTTCCATCCAATATATCAGAGAAATATACCATACCCCTCTCAGTAACAGTGAATCATTAAAGCAATAATTCTCACTCTGAGGTGGGTGATGATTCAGAATCCTGGGAGCCTAGGGTGGGGAAAGATAAATTGAAAAATTGCCACAGGCGATTCTATGTATCCTCTTCTGTTGATTGTGTCCTCCTCAACAATGATTTGTTTGTGCCAGACTCACTGGTATTAAACTTTACACAAAGATTTAAATATTGTAAAAGTAATAATCTGCTTATCATATGCAAATATATTACCTTTGTTAAAGTAAATATTATAAAACAAAAACACAGATACCTATTTTATTTAATATTATTTTAAGTAGAAAGTGATTTATTTATTCAGGAATTCTTCTCCTTTTAAATCTTTCCTTGACTTTTTTTATGCATGTTTTTAGCTTTTTGAAGTTTATATTGAGTTTGTTTCCTAACTATTAGAGAAATATGTTGTCTCAATTTCTCAAAGGTAACAAAACTCAGTTAACTCTGTTCTTCTGATAGCTTACTTTTTATAGAGACTCTTTTACTATGTCCTAAGCATGCTAAATCAGTTATTTTCTGAAACAGATTTCCATTCTTGTAATTGAGTTTAAAAATGACAGTCTTTAACTTAATGATATCCACTATGGAGAATCTAATTTCAGTTTCAGTGTTCTATCATAAGCCAAAATGTCACCTAAATAAATAAAATAATTTGACCACAGTAAGTGGTGCAAAATATTTTCTCATTAACCTTTTAAAAATTGCTACTAATTTCATTCTCAAGAATATATGTCAGATTTTCTACTTGCAGTCTAGTAATAGCTTTTACATTTTTTCTTATAGACTAAAAATGCACCTCCTATCTGGACATTTCCATTCTTGTTCTTAGCAGTTCCTGAGTGAAAGGAGACTTACAGGGTATTCAGAGTCACTAAGTCACGTGTCTGCTCCTGGAGTTCCTGGAGTTAAGTTACCCTAACCAAACTGTAATATAATGAGAAGTGTCTTTATTTCTAATGCTTAAATGATTTGGATTCCATTCTTGCTAATGCACATGAAGCAAACCTGCTTTATATACCTGCTATGGCAAATTGTAATATAAACCTTTAGTATTTAGTATGTTTCCAACCATGCTCTTCTTAGCTCCTTAATGTGTGCTCAGGAAAGGAAATCTCACCTGGATATTTGCCTTATCAAGGACAAATATGAAAATGAGTCCACTTAACTAAAGCAAATATAAATTACTTTTGGATAATCTTTTGTTTTGGGTTATATATGGCTGCCCTTCCCTCTATTAGCCCAGCTAATTAAACATATGTCCTTGAAGGTCTAATTGAATCTTATATTTATCTTGTGCAGCTTCTCAGTTCTATTTATTAGAAACTAAAGGAGATACATTTATCTTGGTTTTGTCTTCAAGTGGGAGATTTGTTATTTAGTAAATAGTTAGAGAGATAGAGGATAGAGGAATATAGGCTACAAGAGTATGATTCTTTTGACTTTACAGTACACATATCACTTATCTTTTCTTTGTACAGAATAAATTCTCAGTTGTTTTCAATATGTTTCCAAGGCACAAAATAGGATTAGCCACCTGTGATTCCTCAAAGCTGCCACGAATCCCGGAGACTTCTGTTGAATCTATTAATTTTAGCTATCTCCCTTAGAGTCAGTAGCCTTTTGAACCCCAGCATTTTAGATTAGATTCCCTGGAAGCAGATCCTGAGATGAGGTTTTGTGTGCAAGTGATTTGTTGTAGAAATGTCCATGGGGAACTAGAAAAGGATGGGGCTTGGGACAGAAAGAGGAAGAAGTTAGGGATCTGTGAGCTCTCAGACAAAATTCCAAAGGGGACAGCTTTGCCTGGATCCTTTGGTGTAACACTGGGATATAAGATACACCTCAGAGCTGTTACAGAGTGAGACAAGGGAGTAATTCTCACAGGTTAGTCGTTGGCTAAAGTCTAATCCAGGTAAACATGAAATTCCCAAGCACTTGGAGCTCTCTGCATCTTCAGGCAGAGTGGCTCTCATGCCTGAGGGCAGTCATTCTCCTCCAAAGAGTGGTAGGTCCTGTCTGTTGAAAACACCACAAACGTGAGCCTGGGAGTATATGAAAATGGTTTAGTAGAGATCCCAGGGGGTCTGGGTGGAACCCAGTTGTCTGTTATTTCAGGATAACACAACTTGGGCTTGAGATGGGACTTCTGACACATTCTCCCACCAGTTTTGTTATCTAAGAGAAATCCCTTCATGGAGGGATAGAAAAGGGACAGAAAAATTTGGGAGGTTCATGTACCTTTCCTGGACTTGCTCTTTATGATCCTGGTTTGTAAGGTAGTCCTGGGAGGGAGTCCATTTTCCTGGTACAAGGTATGTCAGTCTTGACCCCAATCTTATTTATGAAATTCTACTACATCAAATTAGTTACGTTTCCTTCCCTATCAGGATGCTGAACTCCACAGAAGGTCTTGAGGAACAGGTATATTTCCTGAATAGGAAGCTCCCAGATTCAATAACATTCCCATTTGAAAATTCTCAGGAACTGGGAGCTGGCAGAGGCTTTTGGCTTAGAGGAATTGCATAATTATTACATAATTGCCTGGTTGATCTGACTGGTTCTCTAACTTAGATCAGAACAACACCCTTAGATTACAATTGTACTCCTATAGCCTGAGATCACAGGTACGTAGAGAATTTCTGCAGCTCCCCCTGACAAGAGCAGGGTTAATATCAGCTGGTATGAATTGGTTCAAGATTGTGGGTAGCCTCCTTTGTAATTATTTAGCATCTCTATGATGCTCAGTGTCCATGTTGGACCAACTGTTAAGTATTCTCATTATCCAGAGTGTCTCTTGACCCTTTTTGAGATTGCTTTTTCTGAATTACTAGGGAAAAAATCATTGTTATATACCAGAATATTGTAGCCCTAATCAAAATGTAATAGCCCAATGGTAGAACTTTCCACTTCATGTCCTGGCAAGAATTTGCTCAGGAGATGACCTCTCTGTAGAGGGAAGTCAGTTTGATGAACCAGCCATGAGGGGCTGGGAATTGGGTATTCTTACCAAGATTTTATGATGCATTTCAGTAACCAGAAGCTTTTCTCTATCACAATCCCTCTCATTTTGGACTTCTTAAAAGCAAGAAATTCACAACTGTTGTGTTTGACTCATTATATTTTTTGTGTCATAACAGCTAGCATCATCCCAATAAATAGGCAATGCTTTCTTCCCTTCCTTTTGATGAATCTTAAGAACACTGACTCATGTCTCCATCTGTTTAAGTATCCCTAAGTATGTTATCCACGTTATGGAGCCTTGTCTACCCAGAACACACAGATGACAGGCAATACGTTTTGATTGGTTCCCTTTTCTTTTTTTCTCTTAGCTGCTAGACACTTAGTCAGCAACACAGTGGTGTGTTTCAGCCAAAATTGAAATGTTTCTTTGTAGGAGCTGGCACAGTATTCAGAATTTCATGTTTCCACAAGAAGCTTGAGGTCCTTTTTCTGCCCTCTGCCCCCTCTGATGATTGTCGCCTCCCAGGACAATTCCAGGACTGGGTCTTCAGAAGTCATCTCAGAGTTCTGAAATGAGGCCATATTATGTTATGTCTTCCTCTTTATCTAGACAGAGGGTCAATCTCTTTAGATGTCAGCATCTCATTTGGGGGTTAGTTGAATATGGTGTCTTTTGGGAACAATATATATGGGATTAGTGTTTTGTGGAAGTTGTGAAGTTCTACTCTGAAATATTACAATTCACTGGTGTATTTCTCAAAAAGAATGATCTCTGACAATCCATTTTTATACCAATGGGTGGGGAGAGCCCAAGATTTTTACTAGGATCATTGGCAAAATGTCAAAAAGCAATAATTAGTCCAAAGAGTAGATGGCTGCTGCACCAGAATTTTTAATTCTCCTGGGTGAGTGTTGCCCTTGGCAGACATTAGGATGAGAATACAGTTCCATGTGCTGTCATTTCCTTATTGCTTTGTGTTCCTGGTCTATTTTTTCTTGTATAAAGAGCTACTACTCTTGGCACATGGGTTGAAAATTAATAAAGGTACCCTGGCCAGTATTGATTAGAAAAGGGATTAGACACTAAACTAAGGTGGATCATGTGGTCAGACCAAGTATTCTGAACTGACTTTGTTCAAACGCTGTCTGCTAATGGTTTTCTGTTTTGCCATATAAAGGCAGTCTGACTCAGTCAGTCTTCCATTGGGATGTGTAGTTAACGAAGAGCAGGTAGTTTACTACACCTTGTGGTGTATCCCAGCAGACTCTGAACTATTGCTTCAGTTCCACCTGAAGCCTCTGCACCTCCCAGCCTAGCATCCTTAGTGACTGTATAGATGAAGAGACAACCTCCTCACTAAACCATGGCAAACTTCATTGTGAGAGCCATGTGATCGTGTCTCACTATTTGCTTTTAAGAGCTTGATTAAAGCAAACTCCCCCAATATGAGCTATGTTTCCTCATGTCTCACCAGCCAAAGAATAAAACTGAGCCATGGGAAGGGAGGAGAATGGTATTCTAACAAGGCGTAAGTGCTTAACCTGTTGTTTCCCTGTCCCACACTCATACCTGTTTCCCAAAAGATGTGAGCTTGTGACTAATTCTGTTCACTGCAATGAAGCATCTATTTTTCAATTCTGCTTGGGTTCCCTGGAAAGAATAATTTTTAGAAAAATGCTCTCATGCCTGCAGACCACGCAGAGGTGGTGTGAAGCTGTAGTTGAAATGCTGTGGGACCATATCCCAATGATGCTCAATCATCAATGCAATATCCTCTTCTCTTCCTTTGCTGACCAGCTTTTAAATTTGCTCCAGCTGTTTATTCTCCAGAGAAATTTTCAAGTGAGAAAGGGTGCTTCATTTTCCAGTAGTGCTGACCTTGTTGACATAGACCATGGCTGTGTGGACTTTTGTCCTCAGTATCTTATAGAATCTGTGAAAAAACATTTTCAATATTTCTTCGAAACTGTTCTGCCAGGACTCCTGTGTAAAAGCAGAGGCTAGGTTGGGAGGCCTTTCGTGTTGATTGGCATTCTATCCTTTGTCTTAATTCATACATTTCCATCCCCTGTAGCACTGAGGGGTTTCTTCTGTATCATATCTGTGAATCTAGATTCTCTCTACTCCCTGAGGCTTTACTCATTCCTAGGATAGGATCTTCAGGCAGATGTTTATCTCTTCAGCTTTACTCACTGCAATGCATAGATGCCAAACAAGGCAAAATTTTTGTGAATTTATTTGGACTTGCATGGGTCAGGACTCTTAGTTACAGACAAGAGAATCCATTCTAGCTAGCTAATCCATTTTGTTTAACCTGGAAGGGATGTATTAAGGGACATCAGGAATCCAGTAGTTTATTTCTCCTGCTGTCTAATAATCCTCTGAGGTAAGCTTCCAGGAACTGTTTCTACAACAACAGCACGGAGACAAGACAGCTTCTGCTTCTGCCCTACCTGGAGATAACACTGTGTCTGCCAGAAATGGGGAACTATACCACCGCAGCTGTCAATGCCAGAATCTTTAGCTCTTTCTGCTGATTTCAAAATCATGTTCTGCACCATCAAAACATGTGTCTTGCCCTCACCTTGTTTCCTATCATAGCTCACTTCTGAATCTTGGATTCACATGAGTACATTTGATTGGTGAAATGTAGTCTGCATGTCTACACTACAGCTGCAATGAATCTTGGAAAACACAATATTTTGGATACTAAAAAGAAGGATTTGTAACATGTGTACTATCACAGTTTGGAGAGGCAGTTCAAATGATATTGAGTGACCACAAAAAATGTCCACTACAGATCACAAGTAATCTTTTGTTATTTTGGGGAGTTTGAATAACAATAATATTCATAAAAGTAAAATATAGTAGTAGAAGTTAGCATGTATTAAGTACTTGTTATGTGCTAGGCTCTGTGGTAAATGCTTTATACACTTTACCCAATTTTATACTCACAACAGCACTGAGAGTGTTTTAAATTCATTTTAAAGAGTAGAAAACCAATGCCCAGGGTGAGTAAGAAATTCATCAAGGTAAACAATTCATAACTGGTAGAAACAGGTTTCAAACCCAGGTCTGTTAAATTCCAGCTCTTATGCTCTTTCTCCTTAACTCATACTCTTGTTTTAAGGCAACACTTCTATGTACAAAAGCATTGCTTAGAAGTTTTTTTAAAAAACAAGAACTCCAATAAAACATATGGTTTATTTAGACCATACTGTTTGGCTCATCAATATATGCTGAAAGATACATCCTGATAGTTTTTATGCCATGTTTGCATTTTTAAAAAATTTATTTGGGTATCATTAATCTACAATTACATGTGCAATATTATGGTTATTAAACTACCCCCTTCATCAGGTCCCCCCACCAACCCCATTACAGTGACTGTGAATCAGCGTAGTGAAATACTATAGAACTACTTGTCTTCTCTGAGTTGTACAGCCCTCCCATACCCCCCCCAACATTACATCTGCTAATCGTAATGCCCCTTTTTCCCCATTATCCCTCCCTTCCCACCCATCATCCCCAGTCCCGTTCCTTTTGGTAACTATTAGTCCGTTCTTGGGTTCTGTGAGTCTGCTGCTGTTTTGTTCCTTCAGTATTTTTTCTTTGTTCTTGTACTCCACATATGAGTGAAATCATTTCATACTTGTCTTTTTCGCCTTGGCTTATTTCACCGAACATAATACCCTCTAGCTCCATCCATGTTGTTGCAAACGGTAGGATTTGTTTTCTTCTTATGGCTGAATAATATTCCATTGTGTATATGTACCACCTCTTCTTTATCCATTCATCTACTGATGGACACTTAGGTTGCTTCCATTTCTTGGCTATTGTAAATAGTGCTGCAATAAACATAGGGGTGCATCTGTCTTTTTCAAATTGGGCTGCTGCATTCTTAGGGTAAATTCCTAGGAGTGGGGTTCCTGGGTCAAATGGTATTTCTATTTTTAGTTTTTTGAGGAACCTCCATACTGCTTTCCACAATGGTTGAACTAATTTGCATTCCCACCAGCAGTGTAGGAGGGTTCCCTTTTCTCCACATCCTCACCAACATTTGTTGTTGTTTGTGTTTTGGATGTTGGCCATCCTCACTGGTGTGAGGTGATATCTCATTGTGGTTTTAATCTGCATTTCTCTTATGATTAGCGATGTGGAGCATCTTTTCATGTGCCTGTTGGCCATCTGAATTTCTTCTTTGGAGAAGTGTCTATTCATGTCCTCTGCCCATTTCTTAATTGGATTATTTGCCATTTGTTTGTTGAGGTGCATGAGTTCTTTATGTATTTTGGATGTCAACCCCTTATCAGATATGTCATTTATCAATATATTCTCCCATACTGTAGGAAGTCTTTTTGTTGTACTGATGGTGTCCTTTGCTGTACAGAAGTTTTTCAGCTTGATATAGTCCCACTTGTTCATTTTTGCTTTTGTTTCCCTTGCGCAGGGAGATATGTTCATGAAGAAGTTATTCATGTCGATGTCCAAGAGATTTTTGCCTATGTTATTTTCTAAGAGTTTTATGGTTTCATGACTTACATTCAGGTCTTTGATCCATTTTGAGTTTACTTTTGTGTATGGGGTTAGACAGTAGTCCAGTTTCATTCTCTTACATGTAGCTGTCCAGTTTTTCCAAAAGCAGCTGCTGAAGAGGCTGTCATGTCCGCATTGTATATCCAAGGCTCCTTTATCAAATATTAATTGACTATACATGTTTGGGTTTATGTTTAGATTTTCTATTCTGTTCCACTGGTCTGTGGGTCTGTTTTTGTGCCAATACCAAATTGTCTTGATTACTGTGGCTTTGTAGTAGACCTTGAAGTCAGGGAGCGTAATTCCCCCTGTTTTATTCCTCCTTCTCAGGATTGCTTTGGCTATTCGGGGTCTTTTGTGGTTCCATATGAATTTTAGAATGATTTGTTCCAGTTCATTGAAGAAAGCTGTTGGTAGTTTGATAGGGATTGCATTGAATCTGTAGATTGCTTTAGGTAGTATAGCCATTTTGACAATATTTATTCTTCCTAGCCAAGAGCATGGGATGCATTTCCATTTGTTAGTGTCCTCTTTAATTTCTCTTAGGAGTGTCTTGTAGTTTTCAGAGTACAGATCTTTCACTTCCTTCGTTAGGTTTATTCCTAGGTATTTTATTCTTTTTGATGCAATTGTGAATGGAATTGTTTTTCTGATTTCTCTTTGTTAGTTCATCGTTAGTGTATAGGAAAGCAACAGATTTCTGTGTGTTAATTTTCTTTCCTGCAACTTTGCTGAATTCAGATATTAGTTCTAGTAGTTTTGAAGTGGAGTCTTTAGGGGTTTTTTATGTGCAATATCATGTCATCTGCAAATAGTGACAATTTGACTTCTTCTTTACCAATCAGGATGCCTTGTATTTCTTTGTTTTGTCTAATTGCCATGGCTAGGACCTCCAGTACTATGTTGAATAACAGTGGAGAGAGTGGTCATCCCTCTCTTGTTCCCGATCTTAGATGAAAAGCTTTCAGTTTCTTTCTGTCAAGTATGGTGTTAGCTGTGGGTTTGTCATATATGGCCTTTATGATGTTGAGGTACTTGCCCTCTCTACCCATTTTGTTGAGAGTTTTAATCATGAATGGATGCTGAATTTTGTCAAATGCTTTTTAAGCATCTATGGAGATGATCATGTGGTTTTTGTTCTTCTTTTTGTTGATGTGGTGGATGAGGATGATGGAATTTCGAATGTTGTACCATCCTTGCATCCCTGGGATGAATCCCACTTGATCATGGTGTATGATCCTCTTGATGTATTTTTGAATTCGGTTTGCTAATATTTTGTTGAGTATTTTTGCATCTACGTTCATCAGGGATATTGGTCTGTAATTTTCTTTTTGGGTGAGGTCTTTGCCTGGTTTTGGTATTAGAGTGATGCTGGCTTCATAGGATGAGTTTGGAAGTATTCCCTCCTCTTCTATTTTTTGGAAAAGTTTAAGGAGAATATGTGTTATCTCTTCTCTATATGTCTGGTAGAATTCAGAGGTGAATCCCTCTGGTCCGGGGTTTTGTTCTTGGGTAGTTTTTTGATTACTGTTTCAATTTCATTGCTGGTGATTGGTCTGTTTAGTTTTTCTGTTTCTTGTTTGGTCAGTCTTGGAAGGTTGTATTTTTCTAAGAAGTTGTCCATTTCTTCTAGGTTTTCCAGCTTGTTAGCATATACATTCTCATAATATTCTCTTATAATTCTTTGTATTTCTGTGGGATCTGTCGTGATTTTTCCTTTCTCATTTTTGATTCTGTTTATGTGTATAGATTCTCTTTTTTTCTTAATGAGTCTGGCTAGAAGTTTATTTATTTATTTATTTTTCCAAAGAACCAGCTCTTGGTTTCATTGATTTTTTTCTATTATTTTATTCTTCTCAATTTTATTTATTTCTTCTCTGATCTTTATTATGTGCCTCCTTCTGGTGCCTTTGGGCCTCATTTGTTCTTCTTTTTCCAATTTCGGTAATTGTGTCTTTAGACTATTCATTTGGGAATGTTCTTCCTTCTTTAAATAAGCCTGGATTGCAATATACTTTCCCCTTAGAACTGCCTTTGCTGCGTCCCACAGAAGTTGTGGCTTTGTGTTGTTGTTGTAATTAGTCTCCATACAGTCTTTGATTTCTGTTTTGATTTGGTCGTTAACCCATTGATTAATTAGGAGAATGTTGTTAAGTCTCCATGTATTTGTGAGCCTTTTTGTTTTCTTTCTAAAACTTATTTCTAGGTTTATACCTTTGTGATCTGAGAAGTTGGTTGGTAGTATTTCAGTATTTTTGAATTTAGTGAGGTTCTTTTTGTGGCCTAGTATGTGTTCTATTCTGGAAAATGTTCCATGTGCACTTGAGAAGAATGTGTATTCTGTTGCTTTTGGGTGTAGAGTTCTGTAGATGTCTGTTATGTCCATCTGTTCTATTCTGTTGTTCAGTGCCTCTGTGTTTTTACTTATTTTCTGTCTGGTGGATCTGTCCTTTGGAGTGAGTGGTGTGTTGAAGTCTCCTAAAATGAATGCATTGCTTTCTATTTCCTCCTTTAATTCTGTTAGTATTTGTTTCACATATGCCGGCACTCCTGTGTTGGGTGCATATATATTTATAATGGTTATATCCTCTTGTCGGACTGACCCCTTTATCATTATGTAATGTCCTTCTTTATCTCTTGCTACTTTCTTCGTTTTGAAGTCTATTTTGTCTGATACAAGTACTGCAACACCTGCTTTTTTCTCCTTGTTGTTTGCATGAAATATCTTTTTCCATCCCTTCACTTTTATTCTGTGTATATCTTTGGGTTTGAGGTGAGTCTCTTGTAAGCAGAATATAGATTGGTCTTGCTTTTTTATCCATTCAGTAACTCTGTGTCTTTTGATTGGTGCATTCAGTCCCTTTACATTTAGGGTGATTATCGATAGATATGTACTTATTGCCATTGCTGGCTTTAGATTCATGGTTATGAAAGTTTCAAGGGTTGCTTCTTTACTATCTGACAGTCTAAGTAACTTTCTTGTTAAGTTATTGTAAACACAGTCTGATGTTTCTTTATTTCCCTCCCTTCTTATTCTTCCTCCTCCATTCTTTATATACTAGGTGTTTTATTCTTTGCCTTTAGTTAGTATTTGGATGGTCTGCTTTCTTTGCTATGATTTTATTTTCTCTGGTGACATATTTTTAGCCTTAGGGGTGCTTCCCTCTAGAGCAGTCCATTTAAGATATCCTGTAGTGGTGGTTTATGGGAGGCAAATTCTCTCAGCTTTTGCTTGTGTGGAAATTGTTTAATCCCTCCATCATATTTAAATGATAATCGTGCTGTATACAGTTTTCTTGGTTCAAGGCCCTTCTGTTTCATTGCGTTAAATATATCATGCCATTCTCTTCTAGCTGTAAGGTTTCTGTTGATAAGGCTGAAGATAATCTGATAGGTTTTCCTCTGTAGTTGATCTTTTTTCTCTCTCTAGCTGCCTTTAATACTCTGTTCTTGTTTTGGTGTTGTCTTCCTTGGGTCCCTTGTGTTGGAAGATCTGTGGGCTTCCGTGGACTGCTAGGCTATTTCCTCCCCCAGCATGGGGAAGTTTTCAGCAATTATTTCTTCAAAGACACTTTGTATCCCTTTTTCTCTCTCTTCTTCCTCTGGTACTCCTATAATGCGAATATTGTTCCGTTTGGATTGGTCACATAGTTCTCTTAATATTGTTTCATTCCTAGAGATCCTTTTATCTCTCTCTGCCTCAGCTTCTCTGTATTCCTGTTCTCTGATTTCTACTGCATTAACAGTCACTTGCATCTTGTCCAGTCTGCTGCTAAGCCCGTCGATGGTTTGTGTCATTTCTGCATTGTCTTTCCTGACTTCCCTCACTTCCTCCCTCAGCTCTTGCATATTTCTCTGTAGATCCATCAGTATGGTTATGACTTTTATTCTTAATTCTTTTTCAGGAAGATTGTGCATTTCCATCCGTTCAGACTCCCTCTCTGGTGTCTGGGTCTGGATAAGCTTTGTTTGTACCATATTCCTTTGTCTTTTCATGGCAATAGAAGTGGTTGCTGGTAGGTGCCACGTATGTCACTTGGGCTCTTTAAGAGTATAAAAAAAAAGTCTTCCGCTGGGAGTAGATTCTGTGAGGATGCTGTAGGTGGTGCTGTTGCTCCACTATTCTGCAGCCGTGGCTGTGCGGCTCCACAGGGCCCTTTGTAGCTCTGGCCGGGGCGGGAACGAATGGCAGGCTGTTAATCTCTGTGGGAAGTCTAAGTGCGGCTACTTTTCCCAGTCGCCAGCCAAGGGGCCTGAAATTCTCCAGGACTCCCAGCCTGCTGGGCTGAGTGTGCTGGAATGATCCTGTTCCTCTGTTTTGCCCCTATGTCTTTATGACCGCTAAAAAAAAAAGTGCACGCTTTTCTTTTGTCCCTGGGACCCGGCTGCCAGGACCCAGTGCATTCCCAGGCTCAGATCCTGTACCTCTGTCTCTCCAATCTCCGATACACTACACAATGTGTGTCAGTGCTCCCGGTGCAGATCACCAGGGCTGGTTATTTTGCCGGCCTGTACTTCCACTCCCTCCCGGCTCTGGATCCTCTCCTCCCACCAGAGTGCTGGGGTGGGTGAGTGCTTGGGTCCCACCGGGTCATGGCTCCGTATCTTACCTGCCTCGCAGGGTGCCGAGTCCTCTCAGGTGTACATGCAGGCTGAGTGCTGTCCTGTAGCTTCTGGTCTGTCTTTAAGGAATAGTTGTATTTGTTGTATTTTCATAAATATATATGGTTTTGGGAGGAGATTTCCGCCGCCCTGCTCATGCTGCCATCTTCCCAAAACTCCTCGCCATGTTTACATTTGTCTCAGAGTTTTTAATTAGATGAATTTGCCTTTTTAGAAAAACTAACACTCAATATTTTTTTCTTTCATTAGGATTTGGTTGTTTTTCCTCTTCAGACCCAACTTTCTGGATAGCTTTTCCTCTTACTTGTCTCTATCATGTTCTGGACTGTGGATACTTTCTATTAGGTTCCATGAGAAGGCTTAAATTCTCGTGCTGTCATTCTTTGAACATTTTCAGACAGGAGTATAACACATTTTAATTCATTTTGCTCTGCCTTATTGCTTTCCTATAAATGTTTGCTTGAAAACACATTATTTCATCATTGTCACCTTCAGCCTGTAGGGCACCTTGGTAGCCATTTATCTTTTTCAAAATTAATTTTTCCCAGTGTATCTGAGTGTAAAAAATCAAAACTATCAAGAGTTTTACCTCAAACTTTAGCCTTCAGAAACAGCATCATGAAATTTGTCAATCTTTCTTTTATTCTTTAAATTACAGAAACAAATGTTATGGCTAAGAAAGTCAATTATTTCTATCAATTCCATATCTAATATGTGGAGGAATTTTCATAAAAATTATATTCCTTTGAAATATTTTTTATTTCAAGTTATCCCTTGCTCCAACAAACAGAAGAAACATACAGAATATTTTTGAGGTTTTAGAGGTGATGTTTTAGGAAAATCAAACTCCAGCTAATGGAGGACAGACACACACACACAAACACTCCTTTTCCCACAACTGCTAACTGGCATTCCTGGGTCACATATTGCACCATTCAGGATAGTGAATAAGGGAGAGGGAGCAAGCACGTTGGTTATGATGCTTGTGAGCATTGAGCTAGAGCTGTTTCCGAGTGTGAAGCACAGAGATTGTAAGCAAATAGATTTGCTAGTTTGGACTGTGAAGTTGTATGTCTGTTATCTATTGCCATTATAGTGCTGCCTAACAACAGCAAAACTTCAGTGGCATACAATTCTGAGCACTTACTTAATTTACATCTATGAAACTTGTCAGGGCTGGCCTCACTCTCTGTGATTCGATTCTCTGTCTGACAGCTGATTTAAAATGCTTTTGACTGAGACAACTGAACAGTGAACTTTGCACTACATGCTCTCTTCTAACAGCTACCACAATGCTTATTCTCAGGGTAATGGGAGAGGTTCAAGAGCTTGCAAGCTCATTTAACAAAAATGTTTTCAAGCTTCTGTGCCTATCACATTTGCTACATCCCATTGTCAAGTTGTATAGCCCAGCCCACAGTCAGTAACAGTATCACATTGTTACATGATAAAGGGTGCAAACATAGGGAAAGGTGAAGAACAGCCTGTTAATTCAATCAGGCTTCATGGAATTATCCAAGGGGACTGTATAAATTAGCATGAAAGTGACCAAGGGTTGAATTCTAAAGGAAACTTATAATAATTAAACTGTAAGTATAGAGGAATATAATCAAAGATAAATGGTCTGACAGGTTCAAAAAGGACCAAAAGTATGTATCTAGAATATAGTGTGTAGAGAAATTCAAACAGGCAATAGTAATCAAGGTCAAGTACAGGAGAGAAGAATGTAGAATCAGGATTGATAAACATGCATAGAATTAGAAAGTATGAGGTAATCAGTGACCTTTGTGAGAGAAAGGTCACCTGAGTAATTGAGTATAGGGAGAGGAAGCCAGATTTAAGTGCGCTGAAGAAAGAATGGAAAGCAGGACAGAGGCAGCAACTGAAATCTACTTTTTTCCTTTTTTAGAAGACAGGGAGGGACAGGCTAGAGACACATTCAAGAAAAAGGAAATTTTATTTATTTTTCGTAAATCATGGGGAGATAAGCTTGATGTAAGTTCAGAGAAAGTGTGATGATGGGAAATGTGCCAATAGTTGAAAATATAGGAGAATCAGGGAAATAATTGTAGTGGGAATCTCAAATAGGATGGAAGGGAGAATGTCACAGGTACAGATGAGATTATCATAAAAGTGGAGGGAGAACACACGTTCTATGTCTGGATGAAAGAAAGCAAGTATTGAATGAATATAGATACATTTTGTGTGTATGATTAATCAGTGTTCTGTTCAGGCAGGTCATATATTATGACTATTTGCATTCCTGTTCTTTAAGAGTTATTGAAGTATAATTTACATAACAAAATTAATCCATTTTAAGTGTATGATTCAATAATTCTAAGTACGTTTAAGAGGTTGTGCAAACTTTGCCAGAATCTGGCTTCGGAATGTTTCTATTACCCTAAAAGTATCTATCATGTCCATTTGCAATTAATTTCCAATATCTCTGGCTACAGTTAACCACTAATTTGCTTTAGATTTGCCTTTTTCTGGATGTAACATATGTAGTCCTTTGTATCTGACTCCTTTTACTTAGCATAATCTTTTTGAAGCTATACACATTGTAGCATGTGTCAATACTTTGTATCTGAATAGTATCCCATTGTATGGATGTGTCACATGGTGTTTAGCCATTTTCTAGCTCATGAATATTTACAACATTTCCGGTTGTGGGCTATTCTGAATAATATGTCTGTGAACATTGAATACAAACCTTTATGTAGACTTATTTTGTTTCCCCTGGTTGATGTTTGGGTGGAATTGCTGGGTCATCTGGTAAGTTTAGGTTTAAACACTTATTTCCTTTTCTCATCTTATTACTTTACCTAGCACTTCCAATATGATGTTGAAAAGCAGTAGTGAGAGGGGACATCTTTGCCTTATTCCTGATCTTAGGAGGAAAGCATCTATTTTCATTAAATGTGATGTTAGCTGTAGGTTTTTTGTAAGTACTTTATCAAGTTGAGAAAATTCTCTCTTATTCTTAGTTCACTAAGAGTTGTATTAATAGGTATTAGATTTTGTCAGGTGCTGTTTTTGCATCTATTGATGTGATCATGTAAATTTTTTCTTTGGTCTATTAACATAAGTTACATTAGTTAAGTTTCAAATGTTGAACTGGAATGGTATATCTGGGGTAAATCCCACTTGGCCAGGGGTGTTTAATTACTTTTATACATTTAAAATCCTTTTACACATTGGTGTTTAATTCATTTTATATTTGATTTGTTAATATTTTGTTGAGGGTTTTTTCACATATATTAATGAAAGATATTGTTCTGTAGTTTTCCTTTCTTGTAATGTCCTTTTCTTATTTTGCTATTAGAATAATTCTAGCCTCATGATAAGAATTAGTCATATTCATTCTGTTTTTATTTTTTGAAAGAGATTGTGGAGAATTGGCATCATTTCTTTTTTAAATGTTTGATTCTATTCACTAGTGAAACCATGTGAGCCTGGTGCTTTCTTTTTGGGAAAGTGATTAATTGTTACTAATTGCCAATTCAATTTCTTTAGTAGACAGAAGGCTCTTCAGATTATCTACACCTACCTGTGTGGGTTTCAGTAGATTGTTTTTTTTTAAGGAACTTGTCCATTTTGTCTATCACATTTGTGAGCATAGAGTTGTTCAAAATATTATTTTATTACCCTTTAATGTCCATAGGGTCAGAAATGATGGTCTGTTTTTCATTTCTGGTATTGCTAATTTGTGTCTTTTCTCTTTATTTCTTTGTTTGCTTGGCTAAAATTATTAATTTTATACATCTTTTCCAAGAACAAGTTTTTGGTTTCATTGATTTTCTCTATTGTTTTCTGGTTTTTAATTCCACTGATTTCTGTGCTCATTTTTATTATTTCATTTTTTTGCTTTAAGTTTGTATTACTTTTATTTCTTTAGCTGCTGGTGGCTTAGATTAATTTTAGATTTTTCTTCCTTTCTAATACATGCATTCAATGATGTAATTTCCTTCCAACACTTCTCCCACAAATTTAGGTAGATTGTATTTTCATTTTCATTTAGTTCAAATTATTTTCATCTATTTTTCTTGAGACTTCTTTGACTCATGCGTTAGTCACAGTGTGTTGTTTAGTTTCTAAGTATTTTGGGATTTTCCTGCTATTTTTCTGTTAATTGATTTCTAGTTCAATTCCACTGTAGGTTGAAGTCATATTTTTTATTATTTTCTTAAAAATTTTTTTTAAGTATGTTTTATGGCCTGGAATGTGGTCTCTCTTGGTGAATGTTGCAAGTGAGTTTGAGACGAATATATATTCTGCTATTTTGGATGAATTATTCTATAAATGTCAATTATATCAAGTTGTTTGATGGTGCAGTTCAGTTCAACTAGATTTTTACTGACTTTCTGCCTGCTGGTTCTTGATTACTGATTAAGATATACTGAACTCTCAAGAATAATAGTGGACTTATCTCTGTCCTCTTGCAATTCTATCTGATTATGCTTAACATATTTTGATGCTCTGTGTTAAGCACATGCATATTAAAGGTTATTTTGTCTTCTTGGAGAATCGACTTCTTTATCATAATGTAATACCTTCTTTGCCATAGTTTTCCTTTATTTGAAGTCTGATTTTTCTGAAACAGTATAGTTACTCTGGAGTTTTTTGATCAATGGTATATAGTATATCTTTCTCCATCTCTTCTATTTTCTTTTTATATTTAAAGGAGGTTTCTCTTAGCATATAGTTGTTCCTTTTTTTAAAACCCACTCTGTCAGTCTCTGTCTTTTAATTGTTGTATTTATTTTAAATGTTTTGTATTTACTTCACTTGCTCTTTGTTTTTATGTTATGTTCTATTCTTTCTTCTCTCTTCTCTGGTTTTAATTGAGCATTTTATGTAATTTCTTTTTCTTTCCTCTCTTAGAGTACAATTATACTCCTTAAAATTTTTTTTAGTAGTTCTAGAATTTGAAATATACATTTACAACTGATCAAAGTCCATTTTCAAGTAACCCTATTAGCTATTCCCAGTTTTCCCTCCCATTTCTTACATTGCTGTCATTAATTTTGCTAATCAATAAGCTATAACAACAAATTCATTGCTGCTATAATTTTGAACAGTTATCTACTGATAAAAGTAAGGAAAATAAAATGTTTAATTCACTTATTCTTTTGTAATGCTCCTTTATAAAAGTTTGAGTTTCTAATTTATGCCATTTTACTTCTCTCTGAAGAACTTTTAATGTTTCTGGTGATACAGAACTACTGAAGACAAATTCTTTGAGTTTTTGCTTGTATGAGGAAGTTTTTATTTCTCCTTCACTTCTGAATGATAAATTGCGTACAGAATTATAAGTTGTTGATTTTTTTTCAATATTTTAAGTATTTCAGTCCATTCTTTGCTAACATGGTTTCTGAAGAGATGTTAAATGTAATTCTTATCCTTTTCCCTCTATTGGAAACATATTCTTTTGCTTTGTCTTTCAGGATTACCTCTTTGCCTTTTTTTTTTCTGTATTTTGAATATGATATACCTCGTGTAGCTTTTTTCTTTTTCTTCTGTTTATCATGCTGGTGGGTGTTTTTGAGTTTCTTGGATCTGTGGTTTGTTGCCTGTCATTCATTTTGGAAAATTCTCAGCTATTATTCAAATATTTCTTTTGCTCCTTTCTGTATTTCTTCTACTGATATTCTCATTACACATATAGTCCCATAGTTCTGGAATATTCTATTTCTTTTTCTTCCCTCTTTTCATTTCATTTTGGCAATTTTCTAGTGACCTATTTTCAGACTCTTGATTGATTCTTTCCTCAGACATGTTCAGTCTTGGATGAGCCCATCAAAGGCATTCTTCATTTCTTTGATAGTGTTTTCAATTTGTAGCATTTTGTTTGATCTTTCATAGAGTTTTCATCTCTCTGTTTACATTACTCATATGTTCTTGCATGTTCACTTTTTCCATTGTAGCCCTTACATATTAATCACAGTTTTTTGTTTGTTTTTTTTTCTGTATAGTTGATATACAATATTATATAGGTTTAGATGTGCAACGTACTGATTCAACAATTATATACATTGCAAAATGCTCACCATGATAAGTGTAGTTACCAGCTATCATTATACATAGATTTTTATAATATCATTGACTATGTTCTCTATGCTGTACTTTTCTTCCATGTGATTTATTTATTTTATAATTGGAAGGTTGTCTCCTCTTTATCCCCTTTACTTATTTTGCCCAACCCTCTACATCCTTCCCCCGCCCCCCATGGCAATCATCAATTTGTTCTCCATATTTATGAGTCTGTTTCCATTTTGTTTGATTGTTCATTTGTTTTGTTTTTTAAATTCCATGTGTATGTGAAATCATATGATATTTGTCTTTCTCTCTCTGACTTATTGCACTTAGTGAATAGTACCCTCTAGGCCTGTCCATGTTGTTACAGATGGCAAGAGTTCATTCTTTTTTATGGCTGTGTAATTCCATTATATTCCATTACCACATCCTTTCCCATTCATCTGTCAATGGACACTTAGTCCTGACTATTGTAAATATGGTGAAATAAGCATTGAGGTGCACATATATCTTTGAAATTAGTGATTTTGGTTTTTTTTTGTGTGTGTAAAACCATAGAAGTGAAATTACTAGGTCATATGGAATCTCTATTTTTAATATTTTGAGAAGCCTCCATACTGTGGAATGGATACATAATGTGTATCCATTTATGTATGTAAATACATACATAAATGTGTGTATGCTGCACCAACTTACATTCCTACCAATAGTATACAGGGTTTCCTTTTCTCCACATGCTTGCCTATACTTGTTATTTCTTTTCTTCTTGATACCAGCCATTCTGACGGGTGTGAAGTGATATCTCATTGTGGTTTGGTTTGCATTTCCCTGGTTAGTGATGCTGAGCATCTTTTCTTGTGTTTGTTTGCCATCTGTCTATCTTCTTTGGAAAATGTCTATTCAGGTCCTCAGCTCATTTTTTAATTAGATTATTTGTTTGTTTGTTTGGTTTGGTGTTGAGTTGTATAGGTTCTTTATATAGTTTGGATATTAACCCCTTGTCATAGATCTCATTTGCAAACATATTTTCCCATATAGCAGGTTGCCTTTTCATTTTGATGGTGGTTCCCATTGCTGTGCAGAGCTTTTTAGTTTGATATAATCCCACTTATTTATTTATTTTTCTGTTTCCCTTGCCTGGGAAGACATATCCAGGAAAATGTCACTAATTCTGATGTTCAAGAGTTTACTGCCTATAACTACTATAGTTATTTTAAATTCTTGGTCTGATAATTTAAAAATCTCTGCCATATCTGAGTTAGTTTCTGATGTGTTCTTGCATTTTCAGACTGCCTTTTTCTTGCTTTTTAGTATGCCTTGTAATTTTTGGTTGAAATCCACAGACATGATTTATTAGGAAGTGGGCTAAACAGTTCTTTAGTGTGATGTTTTTATGTTTATCTAGCTAGGAGTTAGGCTGAATTTAATGTTTGCTGTAGCTGTTAGGTGTCAGATGCTTCAGTTTACGCTACTGTCCTTTTTCTTTTTTGTCTCCTCTGTTGTCTTTGGGTTTGCCTAGAAACTCCCTCTTTAACAGAGTTCATGTCTTGCAGGCCTCACAATTCTGTTTTACTGTTATTATACTGGAACCCTGTTGATGTTGATATTGTAGTGAGGTATTGGGTAGGGAAAACATTCTATACCCGTACAATTAAATCTCCGTTTATTAAAAAAAAATTGGGCCAGAGTCCCTGGACTGTGACCTTCAGGAGAGTTTCTTAGCCTTTTCTTTAACTCCCTGTCTGTGAGACAGGAAGTCTAAGGGGGCTAGAGTTGGCTGATTGCCCCTCCCTACCTCAGGTAAGGTTCTAGAGAAGTAGTTTTCCTTGAGAGCAGGTCTTTGCTGTGGAGAAAAGAACATTCTGGTTGTATTTCAAAGTGGTTACTTTTCGTCTTCTTCCCAAAGTACATGGGTGATTTTTCTCCAGTCTTCACAAGTGGGAATCCGGTGGGGTTTTTAGAGGTAAAACTCATGAATATGCAGAGACTCCTAAGACCGGGCTCTCAGGATCTTGAGCCCTAAAGCTAGTCCATAATCAATCTCCAGAAGTTTGTCAATTACCACTTTTAGCGTTCCTACCACTTCCTGGCTCCTGCAGCCTCTGCCCCTAGTAAATAAACTGTGATTCTCTGTGGTCTCCTATCTCTCTTACAACTTTTACTTTTTCAGCTTCTTGTTATGAGAGTGGGAGTTATGGATTCTAAGTTCTTTACATGTTTTAGTAGAAACTGGAAGTGCCAGTTATTATACTTTTCAACACCAGAATTTCCTTTTTTTTTTTTTTTACAATTTTTACTATTTTTCTTTCTACAAATTTTAGTTCTTTCTTGATATTCTGTTTGATCAATTACTGTTATCATATTTCTCTTTTATTTATAAATAAGATATTCTTTTGGTCTTTGAATCTATTTATAATAGCTGCTTTGACATCTTTGTGTACTAAGTGTAACAACATCTAAATCCCCTGGTGCACAATTTCTCTTGACTGCTTCTTCCTTTTGTATGAATAATATTTTTGTATTTCTTTGCATGTCTCATAAGTGTTTATTGAAAACTGGACATTTTATGCATATATATATATATCATAGCAAATGTAAATTATTTTCTGGGTTCCGTTTGTTTGTTCATTGGTTAATGATTTATTTGGGCTAATTCTGTGGAGTCTTCTTCCCAGTGTGTGACCTCTGATGTCTCTGCTAAGATTTTTTCTTTTGCATTATTAATTTTGTTTTAAGCCTGACTTCATAGGGATTACTCTCATGTCAGAATTGCTTAGTGGTAACTCAATAACTAGTCCGAGGTTGTACCCATCTACTTTGAGCTGTTAAGGATTCTGCCCTTGTTCATAAATCTGTGAGTTAGTTGGGGTATACACTTAAATTTCATATAGTTTACTGTGTTCCCTGGCTCTTTACTTTCTTCTAGCACAAGGCTTCACATCCATTCAGGGACAAGTGGATAGCCGCTTTCTCCAACCTCTACTGAGAATATGTAGCCTTGTCATACATACTGCCTTCCAGAGCACCAGAAATATGTGGGAGCCTGTCAAAGTGGATGCTGGCTGTCTCATTTCCTATTAAATTTATGCCTGGGTTGATTGTGTGTTGTTTGCCCCAGCAAGGATCACAACCTTAAGCTAACTGACATTGGCCTTTCTTATTTGTCACTAAAATTGTTACTGTTTCTGGCAATGCTCAGGAATATGGGGATTTTTTTGCATGTGTTCCATTGGTTATCATGTTAACTGTTACCTCCTGGGTGAGAAACTGCAAGTTTTCATGGCTTTATGTTATCTTAGTACATAGCTGGGCACAAAGGAGAGATGGACTGGGTAGCAGGGGCGGAAAGGAAGCAACCCCAGGCTAAAATCCCGCAGAGAAGCTCTTCCATGAACCACTTAAGCAGTTTTTTCTTGTGTAGACACTCCTCAAATTGTTTAATGCCTTTGTTCTATTTTTAGAGTCCTGAAATTTTTGTTTTTGATGATTTCATCCAGTTTTTTCATTGCTTTTGGGGGAGGGGATTTGCTGAGCTCCTCATTCCACCATTCCAGAAATCTTGCCTAGTCTAATGTTATTACTTCAGTTTCCTTAAGGCACATTGTTTGCTAAGGCTGAGCAGGGAGCTTGAGAAAGTGAGCAGGACAACAGTGGTAACGGGGAGGAACGGGAAGGCAAGCTGACCAAGGATGTATGGCAGAACTGGCTGATGGTTCTTATGTCCCAGCTGAAGTTGTAGAATAGGAATTTAGCAAGGTGCCATTTGGCACATTATTGTGACTATTTAGGACACTATCACCTGGACTGGAGTTGGAGAGACTTACTATTATGGTGGTGTTGGCCTTCACCTGGCCAGCTTCTCGAAGGTACTGGGGCAAGAGAGAATGAAGGGTGCTGGTGAGACATTTAGTGCAGATGGTTAACCTCGAGATCAGTCCTGACTAAGAAAGAAAGAGAAGGAACAGTAGTGCTCATGGCATAGAGGAACCTGTAGGTGTCAGGATGCTTGAAACATTGGTAAGTCTGAAATAAAAAAGGTATTTGACTTGAAGCCATGAGTGAGTTGGGAGTTATTAGGAATTTGGGGTCAGAAGCTGAAATGGAGTAACTTTAGACTGGAAGCTTCAGAAGGACCAGTTATTTGCAACCAACCCTTCCTCCAGCATCTTCAGATGTGGGATAGTGATGAGCACCCAGTTTAGTGGACTGTTGCGGAAACTGGAATGTCCATATGATTGAAAAGGATCATAGACAGAAAGTGGAGTTGAGTACTAGAATTTGATTACTAGGCTTTAGTTCTAGTTTTTTTTTCACAAATTGGTAAAAAAAACAAAAACAAAAGAAGTAGTTTACTCTCAGGCATCATGGAGTTAACAGTCTAGTCTCTGATTTTTTTTTTTTGGAAAAACACTTGGTTTGTCATTCACGAACTTGATCAATGGCTCTGTGATGAATTCAGGCTTTATTCTGATTCCATGTTATTTGAACTTTTAGAGGAAAACTAAAAATTTTTAAATCTGGTTTTTTGGATTGATTTCTATGGCAACTAATTTAATTATGGATCATTAATTACCTTGCTTCAATTCTAGTTTCATCAAAGTTTCTTTATTTTTGAACTGGAAAATTTTCTAATGGAATAAATGTCTCTTGAAAGATTCTCACTCTGCCCATCATGGCTTCTGATCAGAAATAACTGACCATGAAGTGAAGGTCTTTCTTTTTTTTTTAAGAATTGATGGAGTAGTTTACTTGACAAAGTACATTTTCTAAGGCATCTATTTAGAAATAATCAAATAACTTATTACTTATCTTACAAACACACACACACATACACAAACACATACCATGACATGACTGCTTTGTGAAAGAATAATTAAAACTCCTGTTTTATCTTAGATTGAAGCATGTACATGCAACACTGCAGTAAAAATGGAGATTTGAATGTGTGTGTATGTGCAGGTATACTATGAACTCAAGAAAAGCTGACCACTATACCAGGGATCACTAAAATTTCTAGGGCCTAATATCAAAGGTTTCACTAATGTGGGAGTCTCAAAATGGTCACCCATGAAAGCAAACTCTTTAATCTGGTAATAGCATCTGTTAATTAGGTTAAAAGTAAATAATCGGCATCTACATTCCTGCTAAAAAATGTTTCCTTTCCTTTTTTTCCCTTTTGCACCAGGATATATAATTGACTCCCACCCCCACACACTTCTTTCCTTGAATCTCATATCTTACATAAATGAAATATACCCCTTAAAGATATAAAGCCTTCCTATGACTGTAGCCCTTCAGAGCATCTCTTTAATAAACTGAAGCTGTGTCTCCCTGGCCAGTCCTCAGGTTGGCTCAACTAAAACACTGTTTTTATTTCAAGGTGATTTTTTTAAAATTAAAGTATCATTAATATACTATCTTATGTTGGTTTCAAGTGTACATCACAGTGGTTCAGCAGTCCCCATGATGGACTTATATTGTGATTGCGATTATTGTGCCCCTTTATCTTCCTCTCCCCCACCCCCGTGCACTTACTGCAACCCACCCCCCATGGTAACTACTAGTCACTTCTCAGTGTCTATGAGTCTACTGCAGTTGTGTTCCTTCTGTTTTGCATTGTTCTTATACTCCAAAAAGACGTGAAATCTAATGATGTTTGCCTTTTTCCACCTGGCTTATTTCATGGAGCATAATACCCTCTAGCTCCATCCATGTTGTTGCAAATGGTAGGATTTGTTTCTTTCTTGTGGCTGAATAATATTCCATTGTATATAGGTACCACATCTTCTTTATCCATTCATCTACTGATGGACACTTAAGTTGCTTCCATATCTTGGCTATTATAAATACTGCTGTGATAAACATAGGGGTGAATATGTCTTTTTGAATCTGTGATCCTGTTTTCTTAGGGTAAATTCTAGGGAGTGGAATTCCTGGGTCAAATGGTATTTCTATTTTTAGTTTTTTGAGAAACCTCCATATTATTTTCCACAACAGTTGAGCTAATTAACATTCCCACCAACAGTATAGGAGGGTTCCCCTTTTCTGCATCCTTACCAGCATTCACTGTTTCTTGTCTGTTGGATGTTGGCCATCCTAACTGGTGTGAGGTAACAAGTCATTGCGGTTTTAATTTGCATTTCCCCTATCATTAGCAATGTGGAGCATCTTTTCATGTGCCTGTTGGCTGTCCGTATTTCTTCTTTGGTGAAGTGTCTGTTCAGATCCTCCACCCATTTTTTAATCAGGTCATTTGTTTTTTGGGTGATGAGGCATATGTGTTCTTTTTATAATTTGGATGTTAACCCCTTATCAGGTGAGTCATTTACAAATATATTTTCCCATAATGTAGCATGCCTTTTTGTTCTGCTGATGCTGTCCTTTGCTGTACAGAAGCTTTTTAGTTCGATGTAATTGTTCATTTTTTATTTTGTTTTTCTTTCCCAAGGAGATATGTACAGAAAAAGTTGCTCATGCTTATATTCAGAGATTTTTGCCTATGTTTCCTTCTAAGGGTTTTATGGTTTCATGAATTTACATCTAGGTGTCTGACTCATTTCGAGTTTACTTTTGCATATGGAATTAGACAATAATCCAGTTTCATTCTCTTACATGTAGCTGTCCAGTTTTGCCAACACCAGTTGTTGAAGAAGCTGTCTTTTCTCCATTGTATATCCATGGCTCCTTTATCATATATTAATTGTCCATATATGTGTGGGTTAATATCTGGGATCTCTATTCCTTTCCATTCATCTATGGGTCTGTTCTTGTACCAGTACCAAATTGTTGTGATTACTGCAGCTTTGTAGTAGAGCTTGAAGTTGGGGAGCCTAATCCCCCACCTTTCTTCTTCCTTCTCGGGATTGCTTTGGCTATTCGGGGTCTTTTATGGTACCATATGAATTTTGGAACTATTTGTTCTAGTTCATTGCAGAATGCTATTGGTATTTTGATAGGGATTGTATTGAACCTGTAGATTGCTTTAGGAAGAATGGCCATTTTGACAATATTAATTCTTCCTATCCATGAAAACAGGATTTATTTCCATTTATTAGTGTCTTCTTTAATTTCTCTCAAGAGTGTCTTGTAGTTTTCAGAGTATAAGTCTTTCACCTCCTTGGAGGTTTATTCCTAGGTATTTTATTCCTTTTGATGCAATTGTAAATGGAGTTGTTTTCCTGATTTCTCTTTCTGCTAGTTCATCATTAGTATGTCACTAATTTTGTATCCTGCAACTTTTCTGAATTCAATTATTAGTTCCAATAGGTTTTTGTTGTAGTCTTTAGGGTTTTCTCTGTATAATATCATGTCATTTGTAAATAGGAAGTTTAATTTCTTCCATACCGATTTGGATGCCTTTTATGTCTTTGTGTTGTCTGATCTCTGTGGCTAGGACCTCCAGTATCATGTTGAATAAAAGCAGTGAGAGTGGACATCCTTGTCTTGTTCCTGATCTTAGAGGAAAAGCTTTCAGCTTTTCACCATTCAGTACAATATTGGCTATGGGTTTGTTGTATATGGCCTTTATTATGTTGAGGTACTTACCCTCTATACCCATTTTGTTGAGTTTTTCATAATTGAGATGATCATGTGATTTTTGTCCTTCTTTTTGTTGATGTGGTGTATGATATTGATTGATTTATAAATATTGTACCATCCTTGCATCCCTAGAATAAATCCCACTCAGTCATGATGGATGATCTTTTTGATTTATTTTTGAACTCAGTTGGCTAATATTTTGTTGAGGACTTTTGCATCTATGTTCATCAGTGATATTGGTCTCTAATTTTCTTTTCTTGTTGTGTCTAGTTTTGGTGTTAGAGTGATGCTGTCATCATAGAATGAGTTTGGAAGTATTTCCTCCTCTTCCACTTTTTGAAATACTTTTAGAAGAATGGGTATTAGCTCTTCTTTAAATGTTTGATAGAATTCAGCTGTGAAGCCATCTGGACCTGTGATTTTTTTTGTCAGGGGTGAGTTTTTTGATTACCAGTTCAATTTCATTGCTGGTAATTGGTCTGTTCAGATTTTCTGTTTCTTTGTGGGTCAGTCTTGGAATGTTGTATTTTTTTTTAGGAAGGTGTCATTTTCTTCTAGGTTGTCTTATTTATTGGCATATGATTTTTTATACTATTCTCTAATAATTCTTTGTACTTCTGTGGTATCTGTTATGATTTTTCCTTTTCCATTTCTGATTCTGTTTATGTGTGTATATTCTCTTATGTTCTTGATAAGTCTGGGTAGGCATTTATCTATTTTGCTTATTTTCTCAAAGAACCAGCTCCTGATTTCATTGATTTTTTTCTATTGTTTTATTCTTCTCAATTTTATTCATTTCTGCTCTGATATTTATTATATCCCTCCTTCTATGAACTTTGGGCTTCATTTGTTCTGCTTTTTCTAGTTTCTTTAATTGTGATTTTAGACTATTTGGGATTGGCCTGTATTGTCTCCCACAGATTTTGGGCTGTTGTGTTTTCGTTTTCATTTGTCTCTATGTATTGCTTGATTTCTGTGTTCATTTTGTCATTGATCCATTGATTATTTAGAAGCATGTTGTTTAGCCTCCATGTATTTATAGGCTTTTTTATTTTCCTTGTGTTTATTTCTAGTTTCATACCTTTGTGGTCTGAGAAGCTGCTTGATAAAATTTCAATCATTTTGAATTTATTGAGGCTCTTTTTGTGGCCTAGTATGTGATCTATTCTGGAGAATGTTCCATGTACACTTGAGATATATAGGTATCCTGATGCTTTGGGGCAGAGTATTCTGTATTTTCAAGGTGATTTTAATAACCTTTTCATGCAAAGTACATTTAATTGACAGAATTATGTGAACCATATGCTCCCACCCCAAAGTATATTTCCTTATCATTCTCACCTGAGAAACAGCATTTCTTAGTTCATTGTCATATTGAATTCTGACAGCTCCCTCTTACTCCATAAGACCCAAATTCAAGGAGAACATTTATTCCTAGTGTTAGAAATTCAAATGATATATACTAGCAGTTCAAATTTCTGTGTTTGTGGTGAGTAAGTAACCTCCTATTTCATAAGCTTTCTGGCCTGGTGCAGTCAGTTCCAGAACCCCCTTAGTAATGGGCCTGCCAAGCTGCCTCACACATGCTGGCCTTAGGATTGTGGAAGGTAACATCGGCATCCAGCCCTTGCACCACCTGTTGAGGCTCTTCCCAAATCTTTTCAATTAATGCTCAAAGTTATTTTAGATCTTTATATTGTATACTATCAGTCTTGGAATGATTTACAACCTTCCCATGTAATTTTCATAATAGTTCTTTCCAGCAGTAAAATTCCTATCTCTCCTTATAGAGGAAGCTTCTCTACTCCTCATTTTGAACTTGAAAGTGTTACTGACTTATTCTATGCTTTTTTTGTTTGAAGAGAGCTGATTTTTATAGTTTCCATACTTTGTTTACCTGATGGAATGCATTTTCAATTCTATTTCATTCTGTAAGAGTGATTGGGTGCACTAATAGAATGCAGGGTGAGGAGAGAACCTATCTATGTGTAGGCAAGAACATTTTCAATGTACATAAATAAATTATTATACTTCCCCAATATTTGTCTTTCAGGGTGTTCACCATGATTTGGTAGATAAATGGTCTTTTAAAGATGGTGAGTCTGCACCTTTTGGTAGAGCTTGTAGGCGGGACAAAGGATGCCTATTTTAACAAGTATTCCTAATTTAACAAGAACAGGACTCTTCCTTAGAGTGCTAAGAATATTGGGATTAGGCATGAGAGAAATGCATATAATGTAGTTCAAGTGACAAAAGATAATAATTACACTACATATAATTTGATTTTCCTTTAACCAAGACTCTTTTCTTCATCTGCAAAATAGCAGGATTGGATTCAATCAATGGTTTAAAAAAGTTTTTTTAAACCCAAACTTTGAAAGCATTTCTTAAGTGGAAATATTACCCTTAAACCTATTGGGTCTGTGGAAGTCTTAAAATATTGCCAAAAATTCCTTGACAATATTTTCATTGAGGTTAGGGTCTATGTGCCCTTCCCTTGGGCCTGGGCATGTTGGTCATGGCTTCAGCCAATAGAGTACAGAGGAAGAGACACGATGTAACTTCTGAGCCTGAGCCATAAAGACCCTGCAGCTTCTGCCTTATTCTCCAAAAGGCTTGCTCTGGAGGCTATGAGCTTAACAGGGTAAGAAGTCTGACACCCTGAAGCCAGCAGACTGTGTGAGTGTCCAAGCCACATGGGAGGCCATGCATAGAGATTCTGGGCCACAGTCTCAGTCAGCTGCACAAGCCCAGGCTCTGGGATTCCATCCTCTGTCCACTTGACTGTGTGAAACATCTCAGGTAAGGCTCCAAACTTCAGAGAGCAGAGATAAGCCATCCCAGTTATGCCTTGTCTCAACTCCTGAGACTCACAGAATTTCTGAGAATAATAAAATGGGTGGTGTTTAAAGTGAAAATTCCATTGAGCTTCGGAGTTGGTAGGAAGCAGCGATATATGACCAGAAAAAAAATTACAAAGATAATATTGGAGCTTCTTAGGCTGAACTAAAGGACCCATGGAATTCTAGAATTCACTGCCATGAAAACTGCTTATAATATCTAGCAACCATGAGAAAAATAGAGCCAATAGTGAACTTTTGTGAGTTAATCATAACTTATGTGACCTGGGAGATATATTTTAAATATTTCAAAATGTTGTTTCTAATAAAACGTTCCCTGGAAATATAGTATAGTACTAAAATATCTTTGAGGAGAAAATTCAACATTTAAAATTACTTCCTGTGACCTGAGATTATAGACGATCCACTTCTGAAAATGTGGGTGTTGTTAGAGCTCAGATGGATACCAACTATTTTATTTTATATAAAAATTCAAGGCAGTGGCTCCATGAAGACAGAATCTAAAAGTCTGTGTGACTCTTCTCTATCAGCTTTGTGCCCTAGAATTAACATGCATTCTTCCCAGGCAATTAAAAAAGTGGGTTATGCTTCTTCCGAACTAATTATGTTTTGGAATTGAAGTCACCAATTTAAAATTTCAGTGCAGACATAGTTTAAAATTTTTATTTTCAAAAAGATTTTGAGGTGACATGTAATTCTTGGATGGATGATCAAAGAAATATTCACCCAGTAGCATCTTCCAATATAGTATAGTCATTAGCATACATAAAGGTTCATAGATCATAGAAACAGGCTTCTGAACCTGTGTAATATTTTTTTCTCAAGAAAGATGAGCTATGGTTGGACAATTTTGATTGATATAATATGAATGATAGCATTTGAAAAACAGTTATATTTCACAGAAGCTTTTTTTTCTGAAAAACAATGACTACAGGGATGTGAAATAAGATTTTGATAATCTGACTTTCTGAAAAGACTGTATGAATGATAGCAAAATAGTGTCTTTTGTTTACAGTTTTTCATGAATCTACACATACATGCATTGTAGCACGTATGTCATCTTTCTAACAGGAGGTGGAATGAGATGAAATCCAGTGTCTGAAATGTCCAGGGTGTTGAGTCCCAAGGCTGACCTGCTTCCTGAAATAAGCTCATGTAGTTAAGCAAGTCTCCAATTAGTAGTTATAGATGTTTTTGATGTCTTTGAACCCTTTCAGAGACACAGTCACAGCCCATTAATAATGTACCTGTAGATAAAAATATTTTAGATAGTTATCTGTGTAGTGTGACAAGTTGGGGAAAGGGACAAATTGGTTTAAGAGCTGATGCTGCGTTACATCTCCAGCTGTGACTGTAACGCTAATCTCACACTTTATTACTGAAAAAGAGAAGGGAAGTAATAGGGTTCATAAAGGCTGCCCCACAGGATGCAGATGGCCGCCAAATCTGTGTCTGCCCTAACACTGCCCCTGCAGCAGGTAGCGGGGAGATTAATGAGATACTGTAGGTAAAAGGCTTTGATCTATTTGGGGGAAATGGCTGTGCAAACCCAAAGTTTTTTATTATTGTTATGACTTTTCCTCTAACCTATGATTTTTCCACATTATGCAGGCTTGTCAATTACCCACCTGTGCCCTGTTCATGCCACCATGATTTTATTTCTCATTTTTAAAGTTTATGCTTCTAATTGAGAGACATTGATGTTTCCAGATTCATACTGGCAGATTAATACCCAGCAAGAGAGACCGGCTGTCAATGGGCATTTTGAATTATGTGTTTAAAACTGCTTTTGATGGCAAGGATGCCAAATTATGCTCTTTACTGAAACCGTTTTGTGCTTCTTTGCTACATATCTTATTGAAAACCACAGATGTTTGATATCATCTTTTATGACATTTGTGGTAAGTGAAGTCTTAAATACATTATATTTCTTTGAAATTCATCTTCTCATGCCATTTAGAGAACACTAGGGGAAAATTCAAAATAAAAGAGTACCTCTGAAATTTAGCTTCAAGAAAGTCAACTTTTCAAGGTAGGTCCTGTTTTTGAGTAATTCTTTAGGATGCAGAGCATTCTAATGTAAAAGGAGCAGACGACAGAGTTGAGCTGTATCAGGCGTTAGCGTGGAAGCTTTTTGCCCCCTCAGTCCCTCATATCAGTAAGAAGGCATAGCTAAAAGATCAAAGTCTAAACCTCCCAGTGGAACACATAACATTGTTTGTCTGGAGTCTTCACTGACTTCGAAAATGAAAGGCTGCCCATTTCTTGAGTTTCTTCTTAGAATGGGTCAGTGGATAATGGTCTTGATGAAGACTATTCCAGGAATAATTTCTTAGTTTGAAAATAAAGTGAAGATTATTCACACTTTTAGATGCAAATGTAGCAGGCATACCCTTCTCAGTTTTCTCCCCATGTGGGAAAGCAACAGGTAAGAGAAAGAAGAGAGGGACGATCTGGAATTGTCAGATCTGGATTCAAGGAACATTCACAAAATGGGAAGTGCTCTGTACCATATGCTCCATATGCGTTTTCCTTTTGACACTCTCCATATCTCTGAGGGAGGGTTATTATTATCCCAGCATAAAAATGAGGAAAAAGAAGCTAATAGTAAGTGATTTATAGCCACACAGTAATAAATGATGGAGGTTCAATGAAAATTCTCAGATCTTCAGGCTTAGAAATCTGGGACATTGTGGGTAAAATTGCAATATTTCCAGAATTGCTCACTTGGCCTTAGGGCATCTCCATATCAGTTGGTGTTTCCAAGGGGTGGAGGGAAGTAGTCCATCTCCATATCAATAGGCAATTATAAGGGGAAGGGAGGGCATATCTGGACCAGAGAGGTTGGGTGGAGTCCCTTTTCATAGCTGGGTTGGCATGGGAGAGCAGTAGTGGAAGACTGCTTGGAAGCAATAAACAGTTTCTCCCACTTTATTTCTCCCTTTGATTGATTTTAGCTTCAAAGGTAATTTGCCCTGGGCTGGGAACATATTTCCCCTCCAGAATTATAGACATTTAACATTCTAACACGGCCATTAGAAAAACTAGTACTTAACACTATCTTCTGGCTACCTGTTGCTACATAACTACCCCCAAATTCAGCGGCTTCTAACAACAGCAACAGTGTTGCTCACAACTCTGCACTTTGGGGACAGTTAACTTGGTAGGGACAATGTGTCTCTAATCCATTCAGCATCGGGGGGCTGCAGTTGTCTGAAGATTCATTCACTCACATGTCTGGTGGACGAGGCCGGCCACTGTCTCGCACTGCAGCTGGGGCTGCCACCTGGGACCCCTGCACCTACTCGGCTCTCTGAGAGTAGAACATCCAAGAGTCAGTAGGGAGACACACAGAAGGGACATCTCAGCTGAAGGGAATGTATACCACCTTTTCTTCTAAACTAGCCTGGGAAGTCCACAGAGTCACTTGTATGACATTGCTTTTTATAAGAATGGAGTCCATATTGGACCATATTCAACAGGAGGGGAATTAGACTCCATCTTTTGATAAATGGTGCTATGGACTGAATGTGCCCTCCCAAAATTCATATGTTGAGGTTCTAACCTCCAGTGTGATGTTATTGGTGGTCAGGCCTTTGAGAGACAATGAGGTTATGAGAGTGCAGCCCTCATAAACAGATCAGTGCTCATATAAAAGAGGCCCAGGAGAGCTCCCTCCACCCTCTGCTGTGTGAGGACGCAGTGAAGAGACACCACCTACGCATCAGGAGGCAGCTCTCACTAGACCCTGACTCTGCTGCCACCTCAGTCTTGGACTTCTCAACCTTCAGAATTGTGAGAAATAAATTTCTGTAGCTTATAATCCATCTTGTCTATGATATTCTGTTACTGCAGTGTAAATACACTAAAACAGGAGAAATATCAAAGAATTTGAAGATGTATACAACTGCCCCGTATTACCTAACAACAGAGAATTTCCTTCAGTTTGGTGGGCAGATGTAAGCAGTAGGGACATACCCACTCTGCCCTGCCCAGCAGAGCTGTGTTGCTTCTCACACTCGTAGGCAGTAGGAATAAACCAAGGAATACTGCAGCTCCTCTAACCCCTGGGTCCCCTTGGCAACCCCTTGGCTCCTAAGAGCCCTGGTGGGAGTGCAAGCCAGTCAGTGGGTGCAACATAGGTTATAATTTTTCAATATTTAGACACTTGGTACTCAGGCTTCCATTTGTACACTTGCCTTGGCTCTGCAAATGCTAGATGTGGGCCTGTTGCAGAACAAAGCCTGACGCAAGAGGAATCAGAAGGGACCACTTCTGAGGTCATTCTTCCAGTCACAGAAGTTAAGGTTGTCACCAACTCTGTAGTAATGAACAGAACAGGTACATGAACTAATAGGTACATGACACTGTCTGTTGTCCTCTTTGTGAAATAAATAATTCTCAATTAATGCTTTTTTTCTATATAAACCTCCAGGATAAATAATCCCCCTAGGTATTGTTATACTTTGATACTTTGGGATCCCAGCTGACTATTAAAGTTAAATATTTTAAACCTTGAAGTAGGAGAAGCCGGACAAGTAAATTCATTGCAGGAAAATGCCTCAGGAAGGCACAGCAGTCTTTCCATGTCTAAGTATCCTGCACCTTACATGAAATTCGAACAGGTGTTTAGATTCTAACAGGTGTCTAAATTGAAAGCTATGATGTTTTTGTATAAGCTAATTTATTTTGAGTTTATGAATCATTTGTACTCAGAATGTATTAATATATTGCTATTGGGTTCATCTGAATGGTTCTGTCAGCACTGAGGTGGCACTGAACTATGTGCTCCTCAGATCTCATGCAGATTCTCTCCTTCCTCCCCACAGACTAAAGCCCTAGCAGAAACTGTCTTCATAATGCCTTATACCCATAAAAAGCCATAAAACATGGAACTTTGTTTTTCCAGCAGGTCTTCAAATAAAAAGTTAGAGTTTTGTTCAGATTAAAACGTTTTAAAACAAAGCAAAATGAAAATCCTTTCCATCATCATTATTTCTTAATTGAAGACCATTGGGAAATAGTTGAAACAGAAACATAAAATATAAGTATTCATGCAATGAAAATGCCTCAAAATCAAAGCGTTAAGAAACTTCTCTGTGGGAAAGATAGTCTGCCTTTCAGAAACTCTTGTCATTATATAGTGTGCTTAGATCAAAGTAGAGAAGTAGTTGGTGGACATTCTTGGTCCTAGAGGAGAACGCTTCCAACTGTGAATTAACAAAAAGAAGGCACATGGTAAAAACGAAATCTCTTGATAGAGTGGGTTATTTGCTCCCTCAAAAATGAATGCTATGGGCTGTAAAATAACATGGACAGTCTGACTCCAATCATATTACAGAAAACTACATGCATGTGCAAACATCACATAGAAAAACCTGGAAGGATAAAACACACCAAATTGAGGTGTCCCCAAATCGTTGCCTCCAGAAGAGGCATAGAATTGGTCATGAAAGAAGCATGAAAGGGAAGCTCACTTTTCACTCTCCTTCTGCATAATCTGATCTTTTTGGTATAAATATATTCTTTGTGTTTTTATCTTTAAAATAACAAGAATGTTTTATGTATTTCTTCTTTTGTTTGTGTCAAAATCAGGGTATATTTGTTACTAGGTAGATATGTCTGTTTGGCGTTTGCTTCACAGAACAACTCAATAATATTTTTAAATGGTTAGGCATATAATTATTTATATTTTAGAATTCTGAAGCTGAGAGCACACTTCTCAGAAATTACCACTTCTCAGGCAATTGCCTACTCTAAACTCTTTACTGCTTTATTTAAATTCCAGTGTATCATTTATCTTGTGTAAAAATAAGTACTACCCAACTTTCTCCCCCAATAGTTAGTGACATAATGCAATAATTGATTATTTACATGGTTCTATGAGTTGGCTGGACAGTTCTGCTCCACATGGTATGAGCTGGGATCACCCACGTGGCTACTTTCAGCTGGCTTGTGGGCTGGGCTGAAAGAAGAAGGTGGCTGTGTCTCCAAGGCCTGGACATCTGGTTGTGGCACCTCGAGTGTTTCTCACATGGCTTCTCTCTCCTCATGGTATCTCAGCCTCCAGGGCCTCTCCAGCAGTACAGCTTAGGCTTCTGTGCAGCATGGCCGCTGGGTTCTATGAAACTGAAAGTGAAGTCTGCCTGAGCTTGTAAGGGTTGGGCTTGGGACTGGGTCAAGGTCCACTTGTATTCTGTTGGTCAAAACAAGTCACAGGACCATCAGGATTCAAGAAAAGGGGGAAACAAACCACCCCTTGAGGGGAGGAGAGGCTTTTGTACACATGAAGGGGATAACTTCGGTGGCCATCTTCAGAGCCATCCACTACCCCTCCATATCATCACTGCCTTGCGGGGGCAGTTATTATGATGAATCCTGTTTGGTATATGTGTGATATAAAGCTACATTTGACCCTTGAACAACACAGGTTTGAACTGCATTGGTCTACTTATGTGTGGATTTTTTTCAATAAATATTTTGGAAAAGGTTTTGGAGATTCACGTTAATTTGAAAATTATTCTTTCTTCTCTAGCTTATTTTATTTTAAGAATACAGTGTATAATAGGTATATAAAATATGTGTTAATTAACTATTTATGTTATCCCTAAGGCTTCCAGTCAACAGCTTTTGGGGAGTTAAAATTTATGCACAAATTTTCAACTTTGAGGGGGTTGGCACCCTTAAATCCTGCATTAATCAAGCGTCACCTTTATATACAAGTTAAGGTATGCTGTTGTGACAAGCTCAGTACCAATCTCAGAGACTTAACAGTAAAGTTATTTCTTGTGTACATAATATTCTGGGTGTTCCTGGTCAAGAAAGCTCTTGTGCAATTGGGAACTGAGAAATCCAGATTCCTTTTGTCACCTTTTTACATTCAGCCTGCCGTTTCCAGGTTTACTGTGCTTGCCAATAGTGATATTTGAAAATGTAGAGCATGAGAATCACCCAGGAAGTTTTTAGGGGCCAGGAGTGGAAATGGTGCCCCTCATTTCTATTTACATTTCACTGGCTAGAACTCAGTCACATGGCCAACACGGAGTCACACAAGGAAAGCTGAGAAATGTGGTCTGGCAGCTGTGTGTCCAGAAGAAGAGGAAGGGGGTTGGTCATTAGCTAGCATTCTCTGTCATGCTTTGCCTTCCCACTCCTATCTCATCAAAGGAAGGAAAGAAAGAACTTTTGATATCAGCCATGTCTGCCACCACACTGGTTTATTGAAACCCATCTGAGACACCTGTTCTCTTATTGGAGTTTAAAAATAAACAGAGCATCCTTTTTTTTAATTGAATGTTGTGGGGCATTAGTACAATGGTATTGAACTTGAATGAGGCCAATAAATAGAAATTAGAATTTACCAAAATAAATTAGGGCATAATAATAGGCAGGAAAAAAAAGGAGTTTCTCTCGCTTGCTTTATGTGTGTGTCCAGTGACTTAACATTATATTTGTATAGATCTGCCCTGATGTTCTTCTTTGTGAAGTACAGGTGTAGGTCACAGATGTCTGAGTTGCAGGCATCAAAATAGGATTAGATGGGAAGAGATTTATTGAGAGAATTACCGGTAAGGGAAGTGGGGAAAGAGTCAGAAGAGAGTAGAATTTTCAGTGCATGATGCAGGTCTGACCGTTCTGAGGTGAGAGGGAAAGGAAGGGAAGAAAGGATGATGGAAGGAAGGAAGAAAGAAGGTCTCAGACTGCAGTGCAGTTTTAAGACAGTTTCATCAAGGTTGACAGGGAGTCCAGCCAAAACCCTCCCATCAGTGAAGTCCGCCATCTTGTGGGAATGGACTCAGTCATTGGCTGGGAGCCGCCAGGGAAGGGTGGCCCTGGCCCAGGCAGTGAGGATTTCCCAGGGCAGCAGCTTGGGCCATTGCCGGTTATGCTCCTAAGACTGTGAGATCTGAGAGGTGCCTTTTCATGGTTGTGATTGTATGTCTTTGTTCTTTGGGCATAATTAGAAATTAGAGAATGGTATAAAAATAACTATTTAGTATATCTTACAAAAGACATTCAGGTTCATTTGCTCCTTACTCTAATGACTGTATCAGAGCAGTAGCTTAAACAGTCTTTGTTGGGTGCGATCAAATTGATTTTTGTTTTTAGCCTAGAAACACTCTTCTATACTGTCAGCACTGTGTGAGAATGTCTGATGTTCCTCTCACTTCAAAAGTAATATGAGAAAAACACAGGGTCATTCCCATCTCAGAAGGTGTCGCTGTCCCTTTGCATTCTTTGCTTAACTGCTTTCAGCTCCATTATCCTGCTAAATATGAAAGGCATGCTTCTCAGACTTAGCTTCAGCTCTACCTCCCTTTCCCTCTCTTAGATTTTTGTTGGTTGTGTTTCATCACAACAGGATGCTGACAGTAATGAACATTCTCAAATATGAATAGTAGTTTCCTAACAGAAATAATTAGTGGAACGTGGAAGAGTAAGCTAAATTTTGAAAGATGACTTTTTTTAATAGCACATGTGGAAATGTGCTATTGTGACATTGGGTTAATATGCTGTTTTCTTTTGAATTAATTCAGAACAGAAAGGTTATTGAGATGGGAGATTCAGAATGCTATGCCCATGCATTGCAGTCTTACTCAATTTCATTCAAATTCATATGATGAAAAAGAGTTTGAAATTAAAGGGAAGTATAGGAAGTTGTTTTGACATGTTTGTTTTAAAAGATATCTGTGGAGTATAAGAACAAAGCAAAAACTGAAGGAACAAAACAGCAGCAGACTCACAGAACCCAAGAATGGACTAAGTTACCAAAGGGAAAGGGACTGGGGAGGATGTGTGGGAAGGGAGGGACATGGGGGAAAAAGGGGCATTACAATTAGTACACATAATGTAGGGGGTACACGGGGAAGGCAGTATAGCACAGGGAAGACAAGTTGGGAGTCTATAGCATCTTACTATGCTGATGGACAGTGACTGTAATGGGCTATGTGGTGGGGACTTGATAATGGGGGGAATCTAGTAACCCCAATGTTGCTCATGTAAGTGTATATTAATGATACCAAAATAAATTTAAAAAATATATATATTTTTTCCTTAAACTGTTGGATGGATAGAAGTAATGATCATAATCCAGTCAGAATAACAGAATAACAGACAGCTCTCTGCAGTGGTTTGGATCTAAAGCAAATATGTAATTGATTATAGGGTAGGCTCATGGGAAGGCTGTGCTGTAGACTCAGTTGGCTACGCCTGTGTAACTGAGCTGCTTTTCCAAATTCAATGTGCTGTTTCTGTCACCCCATAATCTTTTATGTGGAAGAAAAGTACAGTGCATTTAGTAATTTTAGATAATTTGAGGTAGATCAGTTTGCTTGCTACTATTACTTATTTTCCCAGTCATCTTGTCCTCATGATAGAGCTTATAAATAGATTTAGTGGGAATACACTTATGGGCAGCAGGGGGAAAATGGTCCACTTAAAATTTCAAATGTAAAAGCTACTACTGTATGTGAAGGCTAGAGTGTTCTGGCATAAGCTGGGAAGAAACGAAGTAGCTAATGTAAAATGCAGTAGTACTAAAACATGTACATTTGATCATTCATGCATTCATTGGCATTTGCTGCTCCAGGTCCTGGGCAGGTAGCAGAGAACACATAGAAAGATATCAGGGAGAAAAAATTTTATTCCTTATATCCAGACATTTGGGCTCATTGTGATGTATACTTTAAGAACAGATTCCTGAAAAATCAAGATGATAATGACAGCAGTAATAAATATAGTTATAACCATCATTTTGAAGACTATGATAAATATTTTAGGTGGATGATATAACTTTCACAATGACTTTATCCAGTAGGCAATTTAGTTGCTCTCATTTTACTGGTTGAAGAGATTGGGACTTAGAGAGATCTGAGGACATTTCTTGTTACTTTTTTTTTTTCTGAGTTAGGAAGAACATGCCTTTGGTGTACTTTGACTCAAATTTATTTAGAGAGCTAATTCAAGTGTCTTTGACTAACCCTCATGTCCAGACCCCTCATGGTGGAGACTGCCTTAACTCAGATATTTCAAGATTCCTCGGTAGTCAGTGCTCTTACGTGGAGCGTCCAGGGCTCTGCCTTGCTCTGAATGGAGTGTAATGAGTTCTGCATACGTGCCACAGTTCATTTTGCCCAATTCTGCACCAGCCCGGCATTTGTGGAGTGCAGAACTGCATGACCAGCAGCTTGTTAGGGAGTCTTTTCTGGTTTCTCGTCAAATGCAATTTGTAAAGAGAGGACAGAAAAATGGGATGATGTGAGCGCAGTAGTTATGTGAGGTGGGAGCATGGCCAGGACTTCCAAAGGAAAATATGTAAACATTAGAACTGTTTGAAGAAGACTACCAGGTGACACTGAACACATCACACGTGGCATTTGGTTCTCTTTAGCTGCAAAAACCCAGTCCAGTGTTTGAGAATCCCTGGGGTAAGTTCACAGGGCAAACACAGAAATCCCTTTTACTTACAGGATGAGAGTCCATTACCTGCTGCCTAAGGTCAGGGTTATGGGGCTGAGGGTTCCTGAGAAGCAAGTTAGCCTTTTATTCAGACTTAATTTAAAAATAGCAGTAACAGCAGCCAGCACCACCACCTCCAGGCTGACATACTGAAGAGAAGACTATGGACAGTTAGAAAAAAAATTACATACACATCTTGAACTTTTAATTGAATTATCATGTACGGATTTGAAATTTAAAAAAGAAAAGCAAGATGTGTGTGGGTGCGTATATGTGAGTTGTATGCACATTGTAGAACAATAGACCCTGAACCTATGGCAGCTTCCTTTCACAGGCAATTAGAATTCAGTATTGCTGTTGGTGGGGTGACAAGGGGTTTTTACATATACATATGCATTAATTGTGATTTTCTTCTTTTTTACAATGAATTCATGTACTCCCTATATAATAAAAAGAAAAAATGTATATAAACCTATTTCACAAGTAGGATAATAATAGCCCAAGATATATTTATTTTGGGGTGGTTAAGTTTGCAAATTGCACATATTGGCACCCTCCTCAGTGATGTTTTTCTCTTGTGAGCAATTTTATATACTATGTGGTAATTGTTGGGAGTCTTCAGTGCCATGACTGATAGCTTGGAGTAAAGAAAACAGCTGGGTTTCTGATTGACAGAAAGGAACATCAAATATGATTCAGACTTCTCTGGATATTAGTAAATGGGCTAGCAATGAAATGACACTTTGGAAAATATTTCTATTTCAAGTCAACTGAGGATAATGTGCTAATCTACGTAAAATAAGTGAATTACATTTTGATTATAAACCTATTGCTTGATACATGATTTAACATTTCGTCCCATATTTTATCTGAAATAAAGAGCATCCAAGATGTAGGCTGGTAATTCCAGCCATCTGATTAGGTTGATGACCTGTTTGGCCATATTGTGGTTGATGATTAGAGCATCTTCGAATGGTTCATTTAGATGAGCACATAAATAGATATTCTAATTCCATTCCAGGCAAAAGTGCCTGATGATGAGGAAGTGGTATAAGACATATTCTACTACACATTCATTTTTTGCAAATCTGTATTCATGGGAGACCTGCCACTCTACAGTTGGCATAGTCACTTGGAGTATTACATTCTATTTGGTGGTTCCTGATTTGTCTGGATGGGTAATATTAAAGATTCACTTCCTTCCTTCCATTAATAAAACATTAATAAATGTTTTAATTCTAATGTTTGAACAGTGTAGAATGTTTTGGCATTCTAATAAAGGTATATGTGCGTTAGGAAAGGTCATTTCATGCTTGTTTAAAGTTATTGCAGAACAGTTTATGAAAATGTATGGGAAAGGAGTTGGCGCCTTTCATTTGACATTATTTTCCTCTCCTGAAATTGCTTAATGACTAGAAAGAGTCCCAAACACTTTCAATTTGACCTCGGGATGTTTCTTGACACAATTATCCATAAACAACAACAAAAAAAACCAATAATTTTTTTGTCTGACTGATAAAACATTCTTTGGATTTCTACATTGAGCAAGGAAGGCCCTTTGTGTTCATGGGAATCCAAAAAACTAAGAAATATGGTTCCTACATTTCTATTCTCTTGAAAATGATTAGTTAATTGGGGTGACTTTTATCTTTTGTCTTTAAATAGGTGTGTTTAAAGTAACCAGTTTATAACTCGGGAATTTAGTAAGATTGGGAACATAAATTTTTTATTAATACTATTGTAGTTAGATTTTTTTCTTAATTGAATAGATTAATTTTCTTGATGATTCTAATATGAGTGGGGAGAATTTGGGGAAAACAGGTTAAGTTTGTGGGGTTAAAAATGTTTAGAGCCTCTATCTTAAATCCTATAGTGGCTATAGGTAGCAACCACTATACAGTATAAAAAATACATCAATCAGAAAAAAGGTGATTGATGGATAGTTGCAGTTATTTGCATATGCACTACAATGGAACTTGGTGAGGCATATTTAATTAAGCATTGCTATTCTGTAATTTTGTGCCCCATTCTTTGAAGGATATTTTATTATTTTCCAAGGTTGAGGTTTTTGAGGAAGACGTGAATATACTATAAATGAGAATTGTAGGTAGGTGCTCTAACCAGAGAGGTAAGGATTGAGTTCGAAGTGGAAGGAGATGAAGCACAGCTCTAGGATTTTGTTCAGTTTGATGTCTTTTTTTCTCTCTCTGATCAGATGTCTTAGAGACGTCAGTGATATTATAAGAAAATACAATTCACCAAAATTGGTCATCATAGCTGTTGTGGACAGAGAACCAATGACAAGTGTTAAAAGCCTCTAAAATAGCAACTGAGAGAAAGAATATCAAAGGTAGGAAGTAGGATGCATAGTGGTTAAGATCATGGAATATGGAATCATACATACCTTGGTTCAAATCTTGGCTTGTCTGTTTACAAAAGTGCCCTTGGTTCACTCCATTTAACCCCTTTGAACTCGGTTCTGTTATTTGTAATTTGGGATGATAATAGTAATCCTTTATTATGATGATTAAATGAACTATGCAGAGAGTTCATAGCACACAGTAAGCACTAAATACATGTTACTACCATTATCATGATGTACATAAAAATAGCATAAGAATAAAGGAAGGCCGAGAAAAGTAGGAACTGTACATTGGAACCAGAGATAGAGCTGTATACCTAGGAGTGACTTTTGAAAGTGTAGTCAGGTTAGAAAGGTTTTATTGACTCCTTGCTGTTCTATAGGAATTGTTTTGTAAGCAATACTTACAGTGTTGGTCCTTTGGGGCTTTAGGTTATTAATGGATTTCACTGCCTGTCGCCTGTTCATTTGTACTAAAGAGCTCCTGAGGCATAAGTGATTTCTCTGCCCCTGTGCCCTGGATATATAGATCTTTGTTCCTTTCACTGGTAATGGGATCCGGATCCTCAGAGGAGTAGATATCTTGATACAAGGAAGAGTGAGGGGAGTATTTGGGGACAATTTACTACAGCTTTAAATAAAGATCTTTGAAAAAACATGCCAAAAGAATACTATAGGACAGGTCTAAGGAGAGGGAAGAAAGATCAGATTTGCAGAGGAACAGCCTGATCAGGGAAAAAGCCCTGCCTGAGACCAGGACAAGATGAAAGGAGAGGAAATAAAATACTGGAACTCAGAAGTTGATTCTGTGATATATTTTGTCCCAAGGGAAGATTTTTTTATTCAGAGTGTCCCAAGACCAGTGTCTTACTTTTAAAAATTAAATAAACTTTCATTTTAGAATAGTTTTAGATTTACAGAAAAGTTGCAAAGATAAACAGGGTTTCCATAAACTCCTCACCCAGTTTTCCCTATAGTCACCATTTTACATTACTGCACATTTGTTCAAAGAAACAAAATTGGCACATTACCTATAACAACACTTGCTCTCAAATATCGCTAGTTTTTCCCAACATGTCTTTTTCTGTTTCAGGATCCCACACAGGATGTCACATTACATTTAGTTGTTATGTCTCCTTAGATTCCTCTAGTCGGTGACAGTTTCTCAGAGTTTCTGGTTTTTTATGACATTCACAGTTTTGAGAGATATTTTGTAGAATATCTCTTAACTGGGATTTGTCTGAAGTTTTTCTCATGGTTAGACAGGTGTTACAGGTCTTGGGGATAAGGCGAAATGCCATTCGCATCACAGTTTGTCGTCACGACTCATCACTGATGACGTCAGCCTTGATCACCCAGCTGAGGCACTGTTTGTTAGGTTCTCCACTGTAAAGTTTTCTTTCCCCTTTCCACACTCCATTTTTCAAATACAAGTCACTAAGTTCAGCCCCCACTCAAAAGGTGGGGAGGTAGATTTCACCTCTTTGAGGTCAGAATATCTACATGTATTATTTATAATTGTTTATCATAGAAATGTTATCTTTTCTCTCTCATTTACTTATTCAACTGTTTTATTTAAAACAATATGGACTTATGGATATTTATTTTATACCTTAGGTTATAACCCCATGCTTTTTTTTCCCCTCAAATTTTTGCAGCTTTGGCCATTGGGAGCTTTTGCAGTTTGTGTCCTTTTAACATACCCCTATTTTTTTAGCACTTCTTTACTTTCTGGCACTATAATATTTTCCAAGCTCATTATCTTTATTTCATGCTCTAGCCCTAGAATTAGCCATTTCTCAAAGGGACCCTTATTCCTTTTATTAAATTATTTGTTTACCCATATCTTGTGAGGCACAACTTTTATCAACTATAGTACAACGTTTATGTGAAGTTCCTTTTTTCTTTAGCCTGGCAATTTCTAGTCAAAATACAATTCTCCAAAGTTACTTAGATCAGTACTTTTTTCTCCACCCTCTTCAGTGAAGTTATGTCATGTATTTGTAACAGTTAGATTCTGTTGTCACAATATACATTCCATGCCAGGATCCTCCAATTCCCTGGTTTTTTAAAAATTTGCATTTAAGTTGATTTTTTTGTCCTGTAAAGTTTTGCAGTTTTGACATATGCATAGTGTCATACATCTGGCATAGAGCTAAGTTCCACCACCCTAAATTATTTTTAGTCAAATGCTCCTCTTCCCAAACTTCCAGCAATCATTGATCTGTTTTCTACCCCTTAAGTGGTGAGAGGATATCTTTTGCCTTGTTCCTAGTCTTAGGGGAAAACATCCAGCCTCTCACTATTAAGTATGATGTTAGCTATTGGTTAATTATATACGTATGTAAAGAGCTCCACAAAGATATGAGATTCAAAGAAGTGACCAGAGCAGAAAACTATTACACCTTTTAGACAGAGAAACAATACATTCGTGAATAATTGACAAGACTAAGGGCTTTGGGCTAAGTGTGATAAAACAGTGAAGTAACTGTATTTCTTTATATAGCCTTCTCAGTCCTGAATTCCCTGTCTCTGGTGATAAGGATGACTTCCACCCTCACGGTACAAGGAAGGTGCCTTTCACACGGAGACTATCTCCTGCTTTCAGGTGGACAAAGGAGGGCCACAGATATCCTTCCTGCACTTGTTTTTCAAGTACCTTTGGTTCAAAATAATCAATATGCCAAAGTAGCCTGTTTTTGGGTGACATATTCTGAACTCTGGTACTGGTTTATCTTGAACAGTCTCCTACAGTGGGCTCTTACAGACTTTACATGGCCTAGTTTCAAATTGTGCCAATGAGATTTTGAATCAAATCTGCATAGTGTAACTATGTTTTCCCAACTACTCAGACAATGAATTGCAACTTGAACATGATGTTTTTATAAATTAAAAAGAAACCTCCGTCCAATTTTGCTTTCCATCATGCCTTCCTCTTCTTGGCCAACTTATCTGTAACTAAGTAAAAGGTGTATGAGTGAGCAAACTTGCCCCTTAGTACACCACTTGTAGTCTGCTGGTGTGAAAAAAGGGAGATGGATGCCATTCATGGGGGCCTCTGGCATTTCACCTGGAGCACCTTGGTCATGTCCCCTGTCCTTGATTTCAGGTGGTGATGGCTTAGTTTGGTGTTTCCATCATGTGCTCTACAGCATGGTTACAACTTTCACCCCCTGAATTGTATTTTTTTAATACTACAAAAGCCAATTGCCTTTGAAAACAAAGCCTCTGTTTTCTCAGAATTGACTCATACTGCTGAATTAATGTCCCTAACAAGCTTTCCATTTCGTTTCCTTTCTAGTAGAGTCCAGCACTTTTGTATCTCCTTAGAAATGCTACTTGGGGCTTCAAAGACATTTCTTTGACTGGTGTTTCCTTTGAACTTAAAGAGTGCTTTTTTCCTCAAAAGTATTTTCCAGGAATATAACAGCAGTGTCTCAAATATTAAGCAGTTTCCACAATCTGGCTACATCTCACCATTGCATGTACATTTTTAGTGTTATCTTTAAAAAATATTCAAATGTTGCATTATTTTGAGGTATGATTTATAAAGGGAAAAATAATATCGATATATTTAATATTGCATGCTGTGAGTCCCTCTTATGTAATGTTGTATTGCGAAAGCAAAAAAGATATTTTTTGTCACATTATTCTAATGCCAATGGGGTGGATGTTGAAAATAATATCGATTTTAACATGGAGTATCTATTCATACTGTGTATGTGGTTTTAATGTACAACAATATTTCACATAAATATCCTTTAATTTAGAATTTGTAAGTCAATTATTCTTTAAAATGATAAGGTGTAGTTTGAGTAAATCTCTTGTTAGCCAATTTGAGTTGACACTTTTTTGCAGTTGGTTTATGTAGCTCAGACTTTTTCAGAATGAAGAGCTGAATCAGATGAGCCCAAATACCAAATTCTCCAGGCAATAGTGCAGTATTTGCAAACTTACTTACAGATTACCAATAAAATACTATTTTGCTTCCATTTGAAGTCACCAGTTTTTCCTAATAAACTTCAGTATGCTTCATTTCAAGATCATTTAAGCATTTAAAAATTAAGGTTAGTTCTGTGCATGATGTAGGTATTTCGTGCCCTGAAGGATATATTTTTAAATTAGCATTTCATTTTTAGCAGATCCAAAATAGAGCAATTAAAGTCTTTCTTTGATACTGAGAATGAGACTCAAACACAAGAAGGTTGGGCCACAGGGCTGCTACATTTGAAAGCCTCATTGAAACATGCATTTATGGGCTCTTGGTTACTCTGCACTACTGATGGGAACTACTCTGGCATCATCAAAGTTGTGAATTAGAAATTAGGTAAAGATCTCTCAGACAATCTAGGACACCCGTGTACTTTATTTTAAACAAGTGACACGTAAGTGTAAAATATTTGTGATAATACTTCACACTACCCTCGTAGGTGTCTCATCTACATTTGTTAGGACATCTGTACTGTGAAATCTCCTTTTAGTTGGTCGTATTTAAGTCTGCTGACAACTGGTGTGAGACTGTCTGCTTTTATTATAATTATTAGGCTTTAGATGAGCTCATTAGAAGGGGTTTATACAAGTCATAGAGAATATTTTTTAAATTGTGCAGGAAGTTGTCAGTTTCCCTCTAAAATGTCTTCTTAATAAAAGTGTTGCAGTTGAAAATAATTGCAAAATACTCTTTAAAAAGAATTTTGAAAGAGTGAAAGCAGAGTTCATTTTAGGAAGTACACTAATTATTGGAGAATAATAATTATCTATCTATGTAATATTATTATTTTTATAATGACTATTACTGGTGGGTCTGGCATTTTGGCCAGTTCCTGTTTTGGCACCAAACAATAATTAGGAAGGGGGAATAATATCTTATAGATGACATTTAAGATTATCTTATCAAGATATTTAAGATTATTCTATTCTGGTATCTTTCCTGTTGAAACCTGAATGTTTCCATTTCTATTTACTATATCATAATGACAACATTTTATTTCACAGTTGCTATCGTACTTGTTTTTCTTTTAAAGCACTGAGCATTTCTCTTCTTCGCTCAGAGGACCTGCTTTCAGTGTCCTTCATTACCTCTAGAATAAAACTCAAAACCTTTCCCTGATCCTCTAAGGAGTTGGATCCTAATTCATGCCCTATTTTCTGCTCAGACTGCTCCTTGTGCTTGGTCTGCTTTTGCCCATCTGTGTGCCCCAATTTCATCTGTCCCTTCAGGGCTCCATTCAAAAGCAAGACTTTTCTTTATGGTTTCTCTCAATTTCGGCATTGGACCTGAGAGTCTGCTTGCTGTGAGCTGTGTACCATTCTAAGCATTTTACATCTGTGACACAAATATATTTTAAACATATTAAACTGCTGAATTTTGATTTTCCTTTTCAATCATGTTGGCTTGTAGCCTCCTATTTCAAGGTGAGCCATGAGAATCATGGTCTTGGATGTGTGGTATAAAAGTATTGGTCAACTTTAAGCCTAAAATGTGACTTCTTGTATTAAGACAATAATATTTAAATCCAAGTTTTTTGGAAACTTCACAATTCCAAATGTCCTTTTTTACCTAATGAAGACCCACGTCTGGATCCCCAAATCATTCAGCATTTTTATATGTTAGGGTCTGAGGGAACTCTTGATGTGATATAGGAGGAGAGAAAAGCCCATCTCAATTGATTGTGGGCATTAAGATAAAAAGTGAAGGAGAGACACAGAGCAGAAGCATGAAAGAGGTTTATATTTTTCTCCCTTTCAGGGTGGAACCCCGATGGGGCATCAGTCGGTAGAAATATCCAGATGTCTTGTGGAGAAGCAGGAAGACATTAGAACAATTAGTGGTATGTTTCCCCCATAAGCCTCTGGGAGAAGCTCCACACTCTGCAGGTCCATCATGGCACAGACTCGATGAAGTGGCACTGACAGCAAAAAAATGCTTCCTAGATGAGACACAAGAAGTTCTCCTCACTTCCTGTGGCCTGTGGAACACAGAGGAGTCATAGGTTTAATATGCCCCAGGACAAGAGACCAGGTATGGAGAGGCGGCCAAGGGCAGGAAACTCATGAGAAGAAATGGCTGGGACAAAGATTTCAGCTGAAGGTAACATCATGGCACCCCAAAGCTCAAGTGGGCCATTGCCTCCCTGTGTCATCTGTTCAGGAGCAGAGCCACTCAGCCACTTTACAAAAAGAACCACTAAAGCATTAGAAGCTCCCTTCTCCACATTGCCTACGAGGGTCATTCTAAGCACACCCCACCCAGTGTATACTGATGTCATGGTGGTGAACAGAAAGATGGTGACAACCTGGGAGAAGAGACCACAGATTGTATTTGAAGGAGTCTTTTTCTTTTATCAGTCAATAAAGACTGATGATTAGTTGTGCTTTTTTTTGGAAAGGCTTCTAGACTCTCCTTCCACCATTGGTTAGCACGTTAGAGGCTTGTGAAAAGATTAGAGTAGTTATAGACTATGAAGTACCTATATACTTTGTTTTAGCCAATCTGAGTTTGGTGGGAGTAGAATTTTGACCTTGTTACACAGTTAGTTGTCACAATAACCATGTATTTTCTCAGAAGTAAATTCTAAGGCAAGAATTCCAGGGCAAGTCATTGATTTGGGAGGTGATTCTGGGAATCCCCAAGAAGTAAGTGAAGTAGGTAAGGGCAGGAAACTAATTAAGTGTAATTAAGCAAGTTAACATTAGGGATCACCCTAGGTTGGTGGGCCCACGCCTATCAAATAACCAGTGAGTGAGCCAGCTGACCCCTGGTATTTGCAGCTAAGTATGTTCTCACCTAATACGTCTTGGATCTTATAGCCTCATATCATGTAAGTGACCTACTGTTTACTCTCAAGGCTTTTTTCCCTGTCAATGTGGAGATATAAGTATGAAATTAGAGATTAGGTATGAAAAATGCGGGTAATACTGCCCCTTGACTTAGGTGCAGAAGGCAGAGAGGAGCTATTTTAGATGTTCTAAACTGTATTCCTAAACCAGTAGACCACCAGAAAGCTTACTTGGAATATATTAGCTCAGCACTTCTCAGAACCATTTCACTAAACTGTTTCATTATTCTGCCTTTCAGGTTATTGAAAAGCAGCCAAACGATTATAATAATGGTTAGCATTTATAGAGGTCTTATGTTTTAGACAGCTTGATAGGTATCTTAAATTGAATTTTAGCAAATCTGTCTGCATGAATCGTGGCCGACAGCAGTTAAACTCATTAAATTTATAAGGATTGAAGAAGCTCATGCACGTGAAGTACTTAGCAGAGTGCTTGGGACTAAGCAAGAACTCAATATATGGTGATGGCGGTGGTTATTGGCATTGTTCTTATTATTATTTCTTGTAATAATAAGTCTCTGTGGATATGACTACTTAAAAACTGTCGCTGGAAGCCACAGAACTTCAAAATGCAAGGCTCTGAACTCTTGATTAACAGAACCAAATATTCCATATGACTTCTTTTTCCAAATAGGCAGTTTTGGGGAATAAGAGTGGAACTCTAGTTAGTTAAATATATGTGAGATTAGATTTGTCTAATTAGAGTAGGCTTGTTGGAGGAAAAAAAAAGATAACCTATTTTTGTGACCTTCACTGGAGATTTTCTTTGGTGAGGGGCCTCTTAAACGGTGATAATAAGTTTAAATGTTTTTTTGTACTAGTCTTCATTTATGATGATGGCTATAGTGAAAAGGAAGAAATGGCCACAGCCATCACTTTTCGGGCTACTTAGTGTTTAATCTCAGGGTCTTTGAAAGAAAAGGGAGTAAAAGGAACTAATTGGATGTTTCCAATCAAAGGACATTCCCTTCTTTAAATGATCACAGGCAGTTTTCTGCGAAGGACAATGAGTGGAGTTAGCAAGCTTGCTTCTGAATGTGAAATGATGAGAGTAAATAAAGTCTATAAGAAAAGGCAGTTAGTGAAATAAGTGTTTTATTTTCTTGAAGAACAATAGGGACTTTGGTAAACTTGGAATTCAGTAGGTTAGAAGTTATCCAAGCATTACCCACAAATAGAGATGATAAGGAATTTGTATATTTGTAAATAACTAGAGATTTTCATTCATCAATAATTTAAATTAAAAAAATATATATGCCAGGACTCTCTTCTCCCCTCCTGGCATGAGCCGGGAGCTCTGAACTTTCACTTTATCTCTAAATAAAAGCCTGAAAAAATATATATATACCTGTATTGATATAGGTCCAGAGCCTAGGGGAATTAGATTTAAAAAAAGGTTGGCTTTGATTTCTTCTACCTCAAAAACTGCCTTTATCAAGATAAAAAAAATAAGCCAAACTCATTCTTCATATCTATTTCTTTTCTTATCCTCCCTTTTACATAAAGACATGCAGAGGTACTTGTGTTTGTATACTGTAAGTGGCTTTTATTATTTTAAAATCTCATTTATCTAATGGGTCTGGGAACATGGCCCCTACTTCCGTGTCTGAGGGTAATCACTCTGTGCCCTTGTGGGTAAAATTGCAGTATTTCTGGAATCTCTTGTCTGGCCTTAGTGCATCTCCATATAAATAAGTGTTTCCAAGGGGTGGACAGAGTAGTCCATCTCCATATCGGCAGGTGATTACATGGAGCCAGGGGTGGGGGCAGAGCGAGGGCAGCATATGTGGACCAGAGAGGTCTGGTGGGTCCTTTGCAGCCAGGTCACAAGACACATGGGTGAGCATAAATAGACAACTGTTTGTCAGCAATAAATGGGTTTCTCCCACTTTATTTCTCCCTTTGACTGACTTTGGCTTCAAATGTTATTTACCCCAGACTGGGAACATACTTTCCCGGGGAGTTACACCTGGAAGTAGTCAGCAGGATGTCTGAACCCGAAATCTGTCTTCATGGGTGTGACGCTTGGGCGGCTGTCCCAGAGATGCAGGACGATACCTGGAAACCCCCTGTGGATGGTGGGGTGGCCCGCGTGGCTGCTGCGGTGGGGGATGACGACTCACCCTTCCCTGCAGCAGTGGTGGAGGGTGTGGCTTCACCCAGTAACCCCCTCTGTAGGGCTTCCACACGGGGAGCCCCTAGTGGGGAATTGGTCTAGGATAAAGCACCCCTAGAGGAGCGGTAGGCCCTTCCCCAGAATTGGGGAAGGGTGGGGACATCAGAAGCTGTGGAATTAGCCCTCTGTGAAATAGAAGACTGCTTAGAGGCCCTGAGTGGCCATGTAGCAGCTGGGATTGTGGGATGTTTGTTTCTTGAGATAGTAGAAAGGGTTATCGAGGAGAGAGACATACTTTGGCATGACTTGGAGGAGCTGGGATGCCTTTAAGAAAGAGAGACAGTTACTGAGAAGACAGGTTGTGCTCCTGGAAAATGCATTAGCAGCGAGGGAGGAGGCAGCAGGAGACTCTGCACTGCAGGAGGCTGTAGCGAGGGGAGAGGAAAGAGCTAAGCCTTCAGCCCCGGATTGTCAGGAGTAAAGGAGTTGTCAGGAGAGGGTGAGGAGGCAGAGCCAAGGGCTGAGTTGTTGCCGAGGCCACCACCCAAGGCACCAGCCTCTCCTGTATTAAAGGCCCCTCCCTTTGTAATGAAGACAGTAAAAATGCAACAACAGTGGGCTCCAAAGGGGGAGGAGCCACTCTCTTCCTGGGTTGTGGAGCAGTCCATGCTCTGCCCCTGTATTCAGGATGAACTGGTGGACATGAGCATCTGGTTTCAGCAGAAGCCGTCAGAACCTCTGCCTGCATGGCTTTTGTGTTTTTGGGATATGGGGGTGGAAAACACTGTTATGTTGGGTTCTGAAATGGGTAGATTGGCTTCTCTGACAACTCACATTTCACTCCAGCAGTGGTTGCAAAGTGCCCGTCATACCTCAGGGAATCAGATGCTTCTGGATTGGCTGATAGCAGCCATCAGGACAGTTTGGCCTAATCAGGGTGATTTACCATACTTACCCACTAGCTAGAAAACATATGCAGAGTTCTAGCAGGTGTTACAGGAGTTGGGCATGAAAAATATCCATAATATGGACATCCAGGGGCCTGATGAGGAGTTGTTCACTGTAGAAATGAGAAATCTGGTGCTTGCTCCATATAGCTCCCTCATCTCTCTTTGGGTCCCTAGACATGTCAAACACCTGCCTGTAGCTCTTCCTTTACCTCGGTGGGTGACAAATACTAAGCAATATAAATTGCCTGGGGGACACATGGAAACTGGAGAAACTCTACAGGAATTGGAGAAGGTGGGCATCATAAAGTCTACTCACAGTCCTTTTAATTCCCCAGTGTGGCCAGTGAAAAAGCCAATGGCTCCTGGCATATGACCATGGATTACAGGGAATTGAATAAAGTCACACCCCCTTTGCATGCTGCTGTCCTCTCTACAGCAGCCTCTATGAATGCCCTCAGTCATGAACTAGGGATGTATCATGTCGTGGACCTTGCTAATGCTTTCTTCTCTAGTGATATAGCACAGGGAAGTCAGGAACAGTTTGCCTTCATGTGGGAAGTCTGGCAGTGGACATTCACTGTCTTTCCACAGGGATACCTCCACAGTCCCACCATTTGTCACAGACTTGTAGTCCAGGACTTGGCCACATGGAAGAAACTGCAAATCCTGTGGCTATATCACTACATTGATGATATTATGCTCACAACAGATTCTCTTGCAGATTTAGAAGGGGCAGTTCCCAGACTGCTGTAACATGTACAGGAGAAAGGCTGGGCTGTGAACAGCACCAAGGTTCAGGGACCTGGTTTGTCTGTAAAATTCTTGGGAATTGTGTGGTCAGGTAAAACTTAAGTTATCCCAGAAGTCAGTCATAGACAAGGTTCAGGCTTTCCCTACCCCTACCACTGTGGCAGTATTACAAGAGTTCTTTGGCCTTTTGGGCTACTAGAGAGTGTTTATCCTGCACTTGACACACATTCTGAAGCTCTTACACTGGTTGGTATAAAAGGGCATCAGGTGGGACTGGGATGAAACATGTGCAGCTGCTTTTACTGCTGCTGAGCGAGGAGTCAAGGCCATACAGGCCTTGAGTGTAATGGACTCATCAGGCCCTGTGAGATAGATGTTCATGTAACTGAAGATGGTTATGGATGGGGCCTTTGGCAACGGCTTGAATGGACCCACCAACCTGTTGGATTCTGGTCAAAACTATGGAAAGGAGCAGAGGTCCGGTATATGTTGACAGAGAAGCAACTGGCTGTTGTGTACCATGTCTTGTTGGCTGCAAAGTCCATCACTGGAACATCTCCTACCACGGTAATAACTACTGATACTGTCTTGGGGTGGGTGTAAGACCCAAAGGCCATGGAGTGGTGTGGCACAGAAGCCTACACTGGCCAAATGGGGTGCATATTTACAGTAGTGTAGTATCCTCTCCACTAGCCCCTTAAGTGGAGAACTCCAACACTTATTGAGGATTGGTAGCCGAGTGTCCTCATTGGGAGGGAAAAGCCCCTATACCTGAAGATGTTTGGTACACAGATGGCTGTAGTCGTGGGCAGCCCCCAAAGTGAAGGGATGTGACTTTCCATCCTAAGACTGAGACAATATGGATGGAGGACGGAGAGGGGAAGAGCAGTCAGTGGGCTGAGTTGTGGGCATATGGCTCGTGATCACCCAGGAGCCCTGCCCCATAGTTGTCTGCACTGACAGCTGGGCCGTCTTTTGTGGCCTGATCCCGTGGCTGCCACATGGGACCATGCCAACTGGATGGTTGGTCACCAACCTATTTGGGGGCAACAGTTGTGGCAAGACTTACAGCCCTCTGGTTAGACTAAGACTGTTATTGTATATCATGTGACTGGCCATTTGCCTTTGGCATCCTCAGGGAATGATGAAGCAGACACACTGGCCCAGGTGCGCTGGCTAGAAGGAAAGCCTGCCTCTGATGTGGCCCAGTGGCTGCACCAGCGTTTGTTGCACGTGGGGCAAAAGACAATGTGGGCTGTAGCCCTTCCGTGGGCCTTGCTGTTTACCTTTGAAGAAGTCAGCAGGGCCCGGAAGGAGGGCCTTGTGTGCTCTAAGAGGGACTTACACCAAGTCCCACAGCAACATGGGACAATAGTAAGGGGGCCGATAATATCAGGTGGCAGATAGACTATATTAGGTCTCTGCCCATATCAGAAGGCTATTGGTATGCCATGACTTGTGTGGACATGGCTATTGGACTGTTGGTTGCTTTTCCTGCATGTCACGCATATCAGCAAATGACCAAAAGGGACCTAGAGCATCTGTTTGTAGCCTATGACCAGCTACAGGTGATTGAGAGTAATCAAGGCACCCACTTTACTAGACATGCATTACAAGAATGGGTGCAGCAATTAGGAATAAAGGGGAAGTTTCATGTACCATATAACCCTATCGGGGCAGGCATGATAGAAAGGTACAATGGTTTGTTGAAATCTGACCTGAAGTCACACACCAATGGTCTACAGGGCTGGTCAGTGTGCTTATGGACAGTGCTACTGCATTTGAATGAGAAGGCCTGAAAAGGAGCTTTGAGCTCTGTGGACATGCTAACACACATTGCTCCCTCTCCTAGACAACTGTATGTGCAAACCAAAGAGGAGTTATTGAAGCCAAGATATTGTCAGCAGAGCAACATCCTGCTGCCAGCCCCAACTGCATTAAACCCTGGAGACTTTGTTGGGTGGATATGGCCCTGGACATACTGACACATGGACCAGAGATGGCCACCCCTTCTGGTACCTAGGGGAAAAGGCCTGGAAGCTGGCCTCCTGTGTGTTCTTGGAGTAACCGTAGAACGGCCCCCAAAGATCACAGTGTTGTACCCAAAATGTCTGGGAGGTAGGAGCACCTTACAGGGAAGTTTTGTCTATAGACTGTGCATATATCTGCTGTAGCCCTCTATGGTGACCCATCTGTAACTCCCACAGGGAGAGAGGTGAAGTTCTGGTGTACTAGACCAGGATGAGATCCCATTCCTGCCACTGTCCTATCACAGGACCACTCTCTTGCATGCATCCTACCTGATGGACAAGATTTGCCTATGCTGGTGTCATCTTATCACCTTTAAGGTTATTTTCTTCTACAGTCCCTATGGCCTGGACCTGCCCCCTGGGTGCAGCTGCTACATGATGATTGCTCTGAACTCGCTATCCATTCAGCTACCGGCCACCTGTGGAATGCGACTTAATCTGTATAGACTTTGAACCTAGCTGACTCCTCTGGTTTGAGGATTATCATGATTTGATTGCTGTTGTTACTGTATGTTATTAGCCTGGTTACAGTGCTCCAGTTTTCTTGCACAGGGGCCATTGTGGAAGATGGGGAGCGAGTACATTGATGCGAGATTTCTGAAGGGGTGGGCTATGGGTAAAATTGCAGTCTTTCCAGAATCTCTCACCTGCCCTTACTGCATCTCCATATCAATAGGTGTTTCCAAGGGGTGGAGAGAAGTAGTTCATTTCCATATCAATAGGCAATTACAAAGTGGGTGGGGAGCCAAGGTACACCAGGACTGGAGAGGTTTCATAGGCTCATTTTGCAGCTGGGTTGTAAGAGACACGGGAGAGCAGAAGTAGTCAACTTCTTATAAGTAATAAACGGGTTTTTCCCACTATATTTCTCCCTTTGATTTTGGCTTCAAAGGTTATTTTCCCTGGGCTAGGAACATATTTTCCCCCTGGAGTTATAGCCCTCCATAAGGAAGCAGGTTGCTATGGGGACGTGAAGAGGGATCTGCTGAGCACACATTTATAGCAATTCTGCCAAGTCCATGGGACTGTGGTTGATGAATGTGTGGGTAAAATTGCAGTATTTTCAGAATCTCTCACCTGGCTTTAGTGCATCTCCATATCAATAAGTGTTTCAAAGGGGTGGAGAGATGTAGCCATCTCCATATCAATAGGTAATTACATGGGCGAGTAAGGGCATATCTGGATCTGAGAGGTTGGGTGGGGCCCCTTCTTCTACAGCCGTGTCACAAGAGACACAGGAGAGCAGAAATAGATGACTGCTTGTAAGAAATAAACAGGTTTCTTCCACTTTATTTCTCCCTTTGACTGATTTTGGTTTCAAAGGTATTTTTCTCCGGGATTTTTCCCCTGGAATTACAGAGTGGTAGTGGAGTGGGGAAATCTCATCTCAAGATTTGCCTCTTAAGTTCCTTTTTTCTATCTATTCATGCACTTCAGCCCATAGTTCCATATTTGAGTACCTATTATGTGCCTGGCTGTGTGTTAGGTGCTAGTATTATGGCAGTAGGTGAGATAGACACTACTGGTGCTGTCATGGGAGCTTGCATTCTAATGGAATTTTCTAGGAAGACTTCCTAATCACTTTGGTTTTTATTGATTTTCCTCTTAATAAATTGCTTATTCACTTTTAATTAAAAACAATAACTACTTGTTAAATGACATAATGTCAGATATTGCTGATTCTTGATGTGACAAAGACAAATTGTATCCTTATGAGAAGCTAAACAAGAGAGGCAATTATTTTGGCACAATGAGAAAAGTGCAATGACAGAGAAGATCAAAGTTCTATGGGACTGAAGACTAGGAGAATTAACCCATTCTGCTTTAGTAGAATTCAAATGGTTTTTACAGGAAACACATTGGTTCACTATCATCACTTTAACTCTTCATAAGGAAACACCCCAAAACTCAGTGGCTCTAACACTTACCACATATTATTGTTCATGATTAGAAGGTTTGACTGGATGGTTCTGCTGGTATTGGCTTGACTTGCTCATATGTCTACCATAGATGAGGGTCAGGTAGGCAGTTTGACTGATCTTGGCTGAGAGTTGACAAGTGTGTGGAGGTCAGCTGGCTGTCAGCTGCTCCAGGATGGTCTTGACATGTTGCCTTGTTTCTGTCACATCCCTCCATCAACCTGCCTGGACATGATCTGTAGTGGAGACAGAGGTACAAGAATAAGCATGAGAATAGACTTCAGTGTGTTAGTGCTTTTTAAGCCTTTGTTTGTATCATGTTTGCAATGAGCCTAGAATCAGAGTCAGCATGGGTTGAACCCACTGTGCACAGAGTGAAGATTCAGGGTCATCCACATCATCAGTTTACTAGAGAAGGGTGCAAATGAACTGAAATTTGAGAGAAAAAGGAATCAGATGAACATTCCAAGAGAGGTATTAGCTACATGTGATGACAGTGAATCCTGAAAGACTCTTAGCTTAGGGAACTCCAAGGAAATTGGTACGATAGGAGGAAATAGTGCCTGTGTGACATGGTATTTTAGAGATGCCAAGTTCTCTCCCCTCTCAAACCTTCTCTCTTGGTGCCTCTTTGGGTGTTCTCCTTGGAATACTTTTACTAATTCCTGCTCATCATTTAGGTCTTAGCTCACATGTCACTTCTGAAGACTGAGGAACTCTGATCACTGCAATGTGTATCATGTTTTCCCCAGTCACGTTTTTTCAGCTTATGGCTCCCTGTCTTTACTGTCTAATGCATTTGTCACAATTTGTAATTAGATGAATGTGGGCATCTATTTGTTTGATATCTGTCTTCTCCACTAGATCATAAGCTCTATCAGGACACATATTCTTATTTTACTATTTTAATATCAGTGTTTGCCATATATGTATTCAATAATGAATGAGGGATGAACGAAAGAATGCATACAAGGGTATTAAGCAAGAGCTGGCCTAGGGACCAGGCTGCCCCAAGATGTGCCATTGTAAAATGTGGATTATTTCAGAGCTGAAAACAACCAAGGCCCAAAAAACTCAGAAAAACACTTTGACATCCTCTCCCCTCACACACACACACCAACCATAACTACATAAAAAGAATTTAGATAGAGGACATGATCCCGGAGGAGAGCTATCACCATAGATAGCTAATTATAATGTAAACTAGGGGTGATAGATAGGAAGGGATGTAACAAAGCTTTTGGTTAAAACTTCCCTCTGTGCCACATTGGTTCGGTGTGGGCCGATCTAGTATTTTTTATTATCAAACATTTACTCTTTTCATGTTCCTGTGAATTTCTTCCCTTTTCCTTTGAAGTCTCAGGCCCCTACCTCCTTGGTTCAGGCTGACTTACGGACCTCATTCTCCCCAACTATCTTTGGAACCCACATCTATGGCTTCCCCATACGTACGTGACTAAACCTTTTTTTCTTTCCTGTTAATATGTCTCATGTCAATTTGATTCTTAGACCAGCTACAAGAACCTCGGGGGGTGGAGGAAATTTCTTTCTTCCCAACATCACTGTGAACAGACTTTGGTGTCACTGAGCAGAGGAATATGAATTTTGTCCTGGAAGCTAAAGTGAGTCTTTTAGAAGATTTTAACAAGATGCTAACATAATTCTGAACTTTAAAGAGACTACATTATTGAGAGAATGGTTGATAAAAAGACAAATGTAGGCTGGAGAACCAGGTAGGAGGCTGCTATAAACTCCATGTGAGCAGAGACAAAAGTTTGGATGTAGGATGTGGGAATGGAAAGGAGATTCCATGGACAGAGAGGAGAAGGAATCTACAGGACAGGTTTCCTACGGTTTGTTGACCTGGATTTCTCACTTTCCTCTCAGAAATCCTCATAAAACAACAAAGAGAAACATAAACTCTCCAATACATAATTGCTGACCCAAAGCCTGGTACCCCAAATCACAGTATATGAACAGGGTTGCCAAATGAAACTAAGGGTGAGGAAGCGAGTCAGCATGTACTCCAGGGTATGGCTGTGGTTCCAGACCTCAGACAACAGTGGCACATACCGGTTCTCCTCATAGTTTCACAGGATGTTCAAAACCAATAATTCTCTCTTTATTAACTAGGAAATAGATAGGAAAGTTCATGCAAGACTCTCCCTGGATTCTGTTTCACTTGAAGTCACAGCAGGCAAGAATGGCAGGGTTCAGAGGGGATGCACATAGTCAAGTTTGTAGCAAACCGTTGGTGATACTGAGAGGAGGGAAGAGAGTCTGCCTTGTGATCAGCTCTGCAGTGTCCATCTCTATTGGCTGCAGGGAACAAATATTAAAGTATTCACACCCAAACTCTTGTCATAAGAAAAATTAGGACTAACAGAATAATCGACTTTTGCTCCTTTCTGACAACAACCTCCATTCAATGGTCAAGGAGGATTCCCTTCCTCCAAGATAAATAATAACAAAAAGGATTAGGACATTATGATTGCAATAGTGCTACAAGACAAGACGAGGAAAAATAAATGAGAGAAGAACTATCACCAGAAATTTGTTTCCCCAGAACAGATGAAATTTGTGACTGAACATATCACTGTGAACTGAAAAATAGTAATGGAGTGACCACCTTTGTAAAAGCGGGGACCGAAGCAGAGGTGCAAAAGGTCAGGACACAAAAATGGAGGGTGAAAGGGCCTTCAACTGCATTGATCTCTGCCTTCCTTGTCATTTCTAAGTCGTAATTACTTGTTCAGCTTCATTTTAAATCACATCTGTGCCCGAAGCCTTACCTGATTTCTCCAGCCCAGGAGTTCTCAGTTGGTTACAGGATCAGTTTCCAATCAAATAGGTCTGGAGTGGGAGCTGCAAATTTGGGTTTCTAACCTGTTCCGAAGTATGAATACTGAGGTCCCTGGTGTCTAGGGAACACACTTTGAGAACCTCTGGACTTGTTTTCCTTTTTGTTTGCTTCATTCTTTGCTGCCTCAGATAAATATTCCTTAACCAGGTTCAGTCTCCAGTCTTCAAGCCCTGGCATCAACCCTCTCTGGCTGGTAACCTGCATAGTCTTTGTGAAGCTCATGTAGGTGGCACGGAGGGGCAGGAATAAATATGGAACCATTCTTCAGGTCCTGGTTTAACTCTTGTTTTCTGAGCCACTTATGGGGCATCTAGCAGTGGAGACAGACCAAAGCTTCTTTTCCTTTAATTCCTGAGAAGGATGAGGATTTACTCTGGCTAGATGCTATTTGATACATAGCCTTACTTTAAGAAGTTTCCCTGTTAAAAAAGGTATGATAGCAGTTCTGAAATTGGTTAAGATATGATTCTTAGAATGATAGGTCTTTGCCTTTAGGAAACAAAGATATTGTTATTATATGAATTTTAAGTGGAAAACTACTCAGCTGATCTATTTTCAAATCCCCAGAAAGAAAGATATATTCAGGAAAAAAAGAGTATAGTTTTATACTCTTCACTGTTGCTATCTGGATCTTTTCTCTCTTTTTGTTTACCTTTCTGTTTCATGTGTATGCCACACAGTATTTAAAGTGCAGTTCATGTCAGAGAGAGAAAGGATTAAAGGGGAGCAACAGCAGGCAGGAGGAAATAGAGGATTAGCAGAGGAGGAAGGATGAAAGACAGCCAATGGGACTGGTGGGCAAAGAATGGGAGAAGACAGCTGGTAGGGGAAGCAGGGAGCGGGGGAGGCAGAGAGGCAATGGAGCAAAACTGAAGCAGTTAGCTCCTTCATGGGTGCAGACGCTTGCGGATGAAATCTGCTTCTCCCCTTCACTGCCACCGATTCTGGTTGCAGTCACAGCCAGCGTACAGGCAAACACGGGCAGTGTGGAGAAGCAGGCCGAGGGAGCCAGATGGTGCCGGATGGACTAGGAGGGAAAGGAGAAAATGACGACACGCAGGACAAGGGGACTTGGTGAAGACAGACGTTTGCATCCGTCACCCTGGTGGACTGTTACTGTTCATCGGGCTAATTTCTCATTGCTTCCTTTCTCCTCTTCCCAGGTGGCATTCCAGCCAGGACTGCCGGTATACAAGGAGCTTGCCAGGAGCCCCATCATCCACCTGTCATTCAGATCTACGTTGACTTTAGTAACTCTAGGGGGTACTTCTGGCAAAGTCTGATCTCCCTATAGACAGAAAGAAAAATATGTCCATTGTGCTGTGATTCAAAGGTTAAAAAAGACTACCTGCTTAGACGTTAAACTGATAACCTTACTGAATTCCATTTCCATTCAAGCCTTTGTATTTGCAGAAAGGTATGTGTCAACTTAAAATGCATTATTGTAGAGGGAGTAATAAATTTAGCTAGTGTAGCCATAAATACACATGGATGAATGAATTAATATTTATTGAGTCACTACTATTAGCTAGACAAAACTAAATAGCTGTTTCATACCAGGCACTGCACTTGGCTAATCCCTACTACAACTCTATAGGATTTAGAGGTGAATGAATAGAGTCTCCCTTTGGCATTTTGTTCACTCAACATATATTGACTGCTTATTTCTGTATCGCTCCAAACTCTGGGGAATATAACTGTGGATAAGATGTTCATCTCTCTTTCCTCCTTGGAGTTGAAAGCTAGTGAGAGAAAGTGAATTTTAAAGAAGATAATTACCATGTGTGGTAAGGGCACTTACCATGGAAGTGGAGAATGTGGAGGGATCCCATACAAGGGCAGGAAACACAGATTTAGGGACTAAAGGAAACACTCCTTGGGGAGGGGCATCAAAGTAAGTCAAGGAAAGGGGACAGTGGGAGGGGAACTGCTTGTAGAGGGAACAACACAGAAAAGCCCTGGAGATGTAGAGATGCTGTAGGACCACTGAGAGTGCTTCTTTATAATAAAATGTAGGGAATGAGGAAAGAGGGATGGATCTGCTGTGACAGAGCCTTTATGTAGCAGAGCTGGAGCATGAGCTCGGAATCTAAGCTCTAAAACCCTGCCCTTCCCATTCTCCACATTCTCTCTATTCATCAGCTTACTGTGGGAAATTGGTAACAGGAACCTGAGGAACGGGATCAAAAAGGACCTTTGGGATGAAGATTAAGGAAGAAAGGACAAAAGCTAATTTCAGAGCTACCCTGAAGCATAGGTGGGTAAGCCTTGCTTCTGGTGTGCTGTGGTCATAGTGGTGTTTTGAGTAGGTTGAAAATAAAGGCAAGAAAAGGAGGAAGGTATTGGGACCCAAAAGAAAACTGCAGTTTTCTAAGATGTATAGATCATGTTGCAGCTGGTAATGTAGCCCCTGGTAGTGTTATTTTCTTCTTTAGAACTGGATGGTAGCTAAAGCCTTTCTGTTCTTGGCCATCCCATTCCCACCTGGAGATGGGTCAGAGGGAGGCAGTCAGCCGGTCGGATCTCTGACCTGCACTGTGAAGGTCCTGCCTGGCATGTTTAGGGAACTAAAGGAAGGCCATTGTGTTTGGAAAGCAGTGAACAAAGCAGCAGCATTCTGTACCAAAAGAGAGAAAAAGGGGTGGGCTTATGTTGAGCTTATTAGACAATTAAGGATTGAAATTTTCCAAAGAAAGTAATAGGAAGCTATAGAATGACAGTATGTATGGTGAAGCTAAGATCAGATCTTAAGATCCCTGTGGGATTGTGGAGAGTATAGTGGGTGGGGGCAGACAAGATAGGAGATTATTGGAGTGATTTGGGCAAGGGATGATAGCTTGAATTAGGGGGTGATAGCAGGGATGGAGCTTTGAGGACAGGCTGGAGGGTATCCAAGAGGTGCAATTGGCTGGTCTTGATGATGGAGTGGAGCGTCGGACGAAGAGATCAAGAGGGCTTACCGCCGCCAGGCACTACGCTACCACCCGGACAAGAACAAGGAACCCGGTGCCGAGGAGAAGTTCAAGGAGATCGCCGAGGCCTATGACATGCTCAGCGACCCGCGCAAGCGCGAGATCTTCGACCGCTACGGGGAGGAAGGTTTGAAGGGCAGTGGCCCCAGTGGCGGGAGCAGCAGTGTTGGTAACGGCACCTCTTTCAGCTACACGTTCCATGGAGATCCTCATGCCATGTTTGCTGAGTTCTTCGGTGGCCGAAATCCCTTTGACATCTTTTTCGGGCAGCGAAATGGGGAGGAAGGCATGGACATCGATGACGCTTTCTCTGGCTTGCCCATGGGCATGGGTGACTTCACCAACATAAACTTCAGCCGCTCCCGCCCTGCCCAAGAGCCCACCCAAAAGAAGCAAGATCCCCCCGTCACCCATGACCTTAGGGTCTCCCTTGAAGAGATCTATAGCGGCTGCACCAAGAAAATGAAAATCTCCCATAAGCGGCTGAACCCCGATGGAAAGAGCATTCACAACGAAGACAAAATCTTGACCATCGAAGTGAAGCGGGGGTGGAAAGAAGGGACCAAAATCACTTTCCCCAAAGAAGGTGACCAGACGTCCAACAACATTCCAGCGGACATTGTCTTTGTTTTAAAGGACAAGCCACACAATATTTTCAAGAGAGATGGCTCTGATGTCATTTACCCAGCCAAGATCACCCTTCGTGAGGCTCTGTGTGGCTGTACGGTGAACGTCCCCACCCTGGATGGCAGGACCATACCAGTCGTGTTCAAAGATGTCATCAGGCCGGGCATGCGGCGAAAAGTTCCTGGAGAAGGCCTCCCCCTCCCCAAAACGCCTGAGAAACGTGGGGATCTCATTATTGAGTTTGAAGTGATCTTCCCCAAAAGGATTCCCCAGACCTCAAGAACCGTACTTGAGCAGGTTCTTCCAATATAGTCACCTGCGTTCCCCAAGGACTGACCAGAGCTCAAGGATTTCCGGACTGTTCCACCACTTGTGGACCCATGAGAGGGTAGGAGGGCCCAGGGAAGGCGGGCTTTCGTACTGCTGAATGTTTTCCAGAGAATATATTACAATCTTTCAAAGTGGTAAAGAAAAAAAAAAAAATCTTACAATTTTATTTTCCAATTTTACTGCAACAAAGCTGACAAAAAGAACTTAATGTATATACTTCTTCCTAAGGTTTAGTTTCATCCTAAAAATGTTTATGCTCTATTTTCATTTAATTCAAATACGTTCTAATTTCCCTTTTGATTTTCTTCTTCACCCCATTGATTAGGTGTGTGTATTTTTTAAATTTTCCAAATAGGATATTTCCAGATATCTGTTATTGCTTTCTAGTTTAATTTTGTTATGCTCACAAAATATTATTTCAGTTCTTTTAATTTACTGAGACTTTTTCATGGTCTAGTACATGATCTATCCTGGTATGTGTTTCATGTACACTTCAAAGGAATGTGCATTCCGGCTTCAGTAATCTGTAAATATGAATCAGTTCATGTTGGTCAGTGGTATTATCAAGGGATTCCATATCACTACCGACTTGAGCTCACTTTTTCCATCAGTCACTGAGAAAGAACTGATGACATCTCCATTTATAACTGTCAATTTTCCATTCTGACTTTCAACGCTGTTCTCAGTTCTGACTTTCTATAGGTGGAGGCTGGTTTGCTGGTATAGACAAATCCAGAGTCATCATGTATTCTTGATGGGCTGGCTCACTGACCATCACACAGCACCCCCGCTGTCCCTCCCGTGGTCTGCAGTCCACCATGTCCACATTGTGGCACCGACAGCTTTTGTTTTCTCATAAATTCCTAAGTTATGTTTCCCATTGTTTTACTTTTGACCCGCTTGTGTCTTTATGTTGAATGTGGGGCTTTTATAGGCAGCATATCTTTGAATCTTGCTTATGAATCTGAAAACTCTCTCTTTAGATCATTTACTTTTTTTTTTTCCAATCAAACTTTATTTACTAAAATGAGCTGAGAACAGCTAAGCATCCTAGGCACTGGCAGGCCTGCCCCATGGTGCTGGTTTTATGAGGGCCACACTGCGAATTCCTGCACTGCCCACCACAGAAGCCCGGCCTGGCCAACATATGGACCAGCTGGCTGGTGTCAGTCCTGCCAGGATTGGGGCTTTTGTTGTAACTCATGCTCCGGGCAACCTTGATAGGAAGGCATGATGCTGGCTGATGGCCTCACAGTCATAAGTGGAGGAGTCGCTCTGTTTCTGTAGCAACAGCCTCTTGGGTTCCCGGTCCCCCAGCGCACTGAGGACGTCGGTGCTGCTTTTGCTGAGTCGCTTGCTGCCGGCCAGGCTGCACTCTTCCACCACCACTGGGGTGTCCTGGTTGCTGCTGACGCTCCCCTTCCGGCTGCTGCTGCCAGGGCTGTCACCTGAGGGCCCCGTGCTGTAGCAGATGGCATCAAAGGCCAGGAGACCCCCCCCCCCCACAGTCTCCGATGAGGCACACCTGCCCACTGAAGCCAATGCCATCAGGGGACTTGAGGAACTCTGTGTAGACCTGGTTGGCTCGCTCGATGACGGTGGCAACTGCATCCTGGTACTGGGGGAAGGAGATAGCCAACAGGGGCAGGGTGGCCAGAGGGACGTGGTCCTGGCTGTTGCTGAGACAGCCCTCATCATGGCTGTAGGGGTTCAGGTTAGACACGAGCGAGAAAGCCTCAGAGCAGATGGCAGGACAGGGGACGAACTTGACGAGGATGTGGCCCAGGGCCGCGGGGAAGTGGGCCCGCGTGACCTTCTCCAGCACGGAGCTGAAGGTGTGGATGTCAGCTGCTTTGCAGGATGGGTCTCCTGAGCCCGTGTCCAGGACATTCCCTCCATGCAGCACCAGCAAGAGGACGTGTGTCTTTCAGGAGCGCTGTGGGCAGCCTTCCTCGTTGTCTTCATGGATCTCGATGCTTCCCTGGGCTGGGAACTTCTGTCTTCTCAAGGAAACCCGGTAAAGTTCTCGCTGCTTCTCCTGGAGGACGCCGGATGTGCACGCAGCAGCCCCTTCTCCTTGAGGCTCCTCCATTTTCCCCATGGTTTCAATCTGCTCCACCAGGTCATTTGAATTCCACTGGCTCATCCCGAGGAGGATGGCATTCTTCCCTTCAGCCATCTCCTCTCTAGCATCAAAGAATTCATCATCCGAGCTCTCCACTGAGTGGCTGGGATATGTGGCTGGGATGGTGAGAAGAGAGAAGCAAACGTTAAGGACAACTCCCAGATACTCTGATTTTTATAGTTGCATACATCATAATGCCATCAACCAAGGCTAAGAACACTGCTTTGGTTTTAGATTTGAGAATAAGAGAAGCATTCCTGATGGAGCCAGATTCATCATCAGAGCACTTTACGTCTTAGAAGTTTCTTCTTCATCTTCAGGGGTCTGACTTCCTGTTGTTTTTCTGTTTTTAGTCCTAGTTCTACCCTCTGACCCATGAGATTCTGCTGTAGGAACTCAGTCCTGGTGTCTCTTCTCACTGCAAATACCTGTTTGCTTTGGGACTTGCTGGATCTTGAGCTAAGTTTTGCCTATATTTAATTTTATGCCACATCATCTACTGGGTTTCTAGTTCACAGCACTGGGTTTGGCACTTGTGCTTTTACAAAGATGCTAATGTATGGTCCTGGCTGTCAAAGGAAATTTTTATACTCTTATGGAACCAAGAGATGGTTCCAGGAAAAATAATAGCAATAATTCATGCCTTTCTGTGAATGATTTAAGAAAAGGGGCCATGGAGGTCCTTGCAGAAGTCCTATCTCTTCTTTGTACATAGAGGATGCAGTAATCTTTCATGGATAAAGTTGGAGACTTAAAGAGAAAAGATATTTAGAGCAGGAACTATATGGCCTGTGCTAGAAAATATATAGGAGATTTAGGAAATATCGTGAAGAAATTCAACCTTTCCAGCCAAGATTCAACTCTGGAAGCTAACTTCTTGAATTGTCTATGATGAAGCCTAGGGATGAAGGGCACAGAGAGAGGACCTATGTTAGTATGTGGTTTTCTTTTATTCCCAGCATCTAGTGACACATGTTAGGAGAAAATGCATAATGGGCGTATGGATGAGTGGATGAATAAATGGTAGATGGATGGATGGAAGGATGTATACACGAATGAATGAACTGAGGTAGTTCACTCCAGACAAGGACTCACATACGAGACCAATCAAACAGGAGGTGTTGAAGGCTGAGTCACTGAGAGTGGCAAGATTACCCATGGGGAGTACTGAGCGGTTGTTAGGGAAGAAAACTATGAACATCGATATGTCATGGAGGCTACCTTCCTTAACTGAATCCCCAAGTTTAGAGGAAATCAGGGAAAGGAGTTGTAATAAAAATTCCCTAGACATTGACCTGGAAGAATTTGACATTCCTGACAGCCAGCCTCATTTTAAATGTCAGTATTATTCAAACATGGGCTCTCAACAAAGGTGAATAACCAAACCAGACTATATAGTTTGTAGTCAACCCTCTACCTTCTAATGGGACAGTAAGCGTGTTCCTTTTTTTTGGTTCAGATGATCATTTCTGTGCTACTTTCAGTCCTTGCAAAAATTTTTCCCCACTGGAATGAAGTTTCTGAGCTGTTAATAAAGGCTGAGACCTAGATTCTCATACTTTGTATACTTCATTTCGAAAGACTTTCATCTTTTATTTATCCCTCTTTCCTCTGTGACAAGACCAAGGGTATGAATAAAGCCAGCCAGTGTACTAATAGAATACCATAGAATTAATGTTGATATATGACTTGCAATATGACATTTTAATTCTAGATTTGGGATTTATTTAAATTCTATTTTCTTTCAACAGGAAAAGCAAAGTTTCAGATGACATCTTGACTTGTGGCATTTCTCTGGTTTCCCTGATAGTCCTACTTGCAGCGGTAAATGGGTCAGATGCCACTTTGGAACAATTTTCCAAATCATCCACGAGCTCTCTAACTCTGCTAGAAAAATAAATAGAAAATGTCAAACTGAATTTGCCATCTTAACAAATGCAAAATGCTGCTGACCGACGATTAATGACTTCCTTTGTTTCTGCAAAGCCTTCTAACCTCTTGAGAGGAGGAAGGGGGTGCTTTGTACATTCTAGGTCTCAGAAGCATTATGGTTTAATCCAAATTAGGCTTTCTTGTCAAAGGGCAGGTTAAGTGCTTGTATTAATCTGAAGTTTTCCCATAGAAAGAAGGCATAAGAAATAGCATAACCATGCATTACAGTAATTCTTTTTCCTTTTTTCTACAAATCTCTCACATGGATTTATCTACTTTTTTATACCAATAATTCATGTGAGGTAAGAGTGGAAAATAATCAGTCTCATTAAGGATATTAGACAAGTAAAAAATATTTTTATGTTATTTGAAAATTTCTACAGTGCTTTCATATATATAACCTTATGTTATCCTTGCAACAAAGCTGAGGGAGGTGCATGTCAGATAAAAACCAAGGCACAGGATAAAGAACTGGTTCTCTCCCCGTTTCAGATGACCCTCTCCGTCTCCTCTGCTCCGCCACATCTGGGCAGCACTAGCCCATGTTTATGGCGAGCCTGCCGTGTGTCAGGCACTGTGGTAACTGCTGTATGCACATTAGCTTATTTCTATTCTTCTAACAGCTGAGCACACTCTTTTTCTTTTTTATCACCACAAACACTGGGGCTCTGTGAGATAAGTAACTTGTCTATGTGGTGCCCAATCTTGGAACTCAGAGTTGGTATCCTTGGTCCCAAAGTCCAAACTGAGATGGCCATCTTGTGTCACCTTCTTGTCCCAGCTTCCATTGCTAATATGATTTGTGAACTAATTGAGTTTTCTTTCTAGCCTTCCTATTACTGCATACGCTCTGGGCGATTGTGGTAGACTAAGCAAGAGCAATATGGTGAGGCCGTCTGTTTAGGTGGGGGCAGCTCATGTTCCTGAGAAGTATTTATGGGCATTTGTCTTTATTGACATAATCCCCAAAGCTGCCTGAACCCAGATCTCGTGGGTTGTTTAGTCACTTGCGGTACTGAGCTGATGTCTTGGAGCTCTAGCATTATAACTGCATCCCGTAGGCACTTCGGACTTCTGATCATCTTGCTGTCACTTTAAGGTAGTGCCATATGGTAGGACTCTCTGCTGTAGAGGAAATGTTCTATGTCCGCACTGCTCTGTAAGGAATCTCTTACCATGTGTGGCTAGTGAGCATTTGAACTGTGGCTGATACAACTGAGGAGCTGATTTTTAAGTTTAATTAATGAAAATCTGCATTGAAGTAGCCATGCAGGACAGCATGCCCTATAAGGTTCATGGGAAAAAAACTACTTGCTAAGAAATAAAGTTTCCCGTAATTGAAGGGGCTGTTTGAGAGATGATCCCCCATCGCCAGAGATACTCATGATAACATTTAGGTCACCCTTTAACTCCATAATTCTCTGACATCACAGTAGTGAGGCCACGTGGGAACAGCAAGTCCGAGTTAAATCCTTAGCTCAACTATATTACTAAGTGGTGACTCTCTGAGGGTCTGTTTCCTAGTTGTAAAAGGGAATGATTTTTTTCATAGGGTTGTCATGAGTAGTAAATGAGATTGAGTAAATAAAGGGCCGAATCTTGTGTTTGTTAACTGTCGTGGATTTAATAAGCAGTAGCTATGATTTTTATTATCAACAGTATTTTTCAACAAGTATGTGGGGCTACAGATTCTGTTCTCCAGGATCTTAATAGAGGGAATGTCAGAAATATAAGTAAGTTCAAGACAAGAGGATAGTTACGTGGGATGGGTATTCAGTAGCAAGAAAGAGGTTACCTCCCGCAGATTCTCAGGAATAATTCCTCAGAGAGCAATGGTGGGTTGGACAGCACAAGCCTTTTAAATGGTAATTTTTGTCAACTAAATGAGTAGAGCTGATGCGAATGATGTTCTAGATCCTGGCTGTTGGGGATTAGCACTGTTTCTGCCCCTCTAAACTTTCTGATGTGTTGAGAATGTCCTATACTCTTCACTTTCCTTCCAAACATTTCATAAGTGCCATTACTGAATTCCTTCCTGCTTGAGTGAATTTTGTTTCCATGACCGATGCATTGTGATTTTGGAGAGAGCGAGCCTTGGGGATTCCAGAATCAATGTTCCATGGGCAGACCAGGGATGCTGAGGATTGCCCTACGACTCTCAGAAATCCTCACACAGGGGTTTGGAATGCTGTGGGTCATGGCTTCTGAAGAGTGTCATGTGCTAGCAAGAAATTTTTTTTTATCACCTTTTTTTTTTAAAACTCTGTCCTTGAATCAGTTTTCTGCATTCACGCAAAACATCTACAAACTGCTTGGGTTATGCTTACTGGGAGCTAGGATATTTGCTATCCCATCAGTAATAAATTTATACTTTTTAAGTACCACTAATGTATTCAATAGAAAAACAGCAACTATTTACAGAGGTACCAAACAGAACCCTGCAGTGTTTCCATCCATCCAGGAAGCACTGGAACAGCTCTTCATTTTCCTGCCTAGCTCTCTCATAAAATCTGCTCATAATGAGTGATGATAAATCCAGTGGGCAACAGTGGAGCTGGTGTCGATGTCAGGGTCTGCAGCCCTCCATGCTTTCAACAGTGACAATGAACTTAATGGTGTCTTTGGAAAAAGCAGTTCAGTACAGTAACTGCTGAGATACCAGCTACCTGTGTATTATAGTCTCTTTTATCCCCTGGGACCTTTGCCAGCATATTTAAAAAGCCAAATTCAAGATCACCCTGCAATACTCACTGCTGACAATCTGTGTTCTTTCTCAGACAATGATTAGTAAACATTAAGAATTGTTATGGGGAAAAAGTTGAATACTCTTCATGGATTTTCAAAAATCATTTTTCCCACCCTGGCAGATCAACCCTAAATTGAATTTGTGGGAAAAAAAACTGAATATGAATCACTGTATCAATCCATCAAACATTTCATAAAGAATAAGTAGGCATCAAGAAAAAAAAATCAAAGGTGTGTGGTAGACTGTTGGGTAAATGGAAGTTTTCAATCAGACTTTCTCTCCTGGCCTTGATAATGACATGCATAAAAGGGCCTGTTTGCACATAAATGTGATGTTTGCCATGGAGCCACAGATTTGTTGTGGGACTGCCTGCCTGGGGTAAGGGGTGGAGAGTAGCAGCCACTCTCTCCTCCCCTCTGTTCGGGGAGCTGGTACGTAATTGGTCAGGTGCCCACCAGTCACCAGGGACCCGCCCACGAAACTCCTCCCAGAGGGAGGGGTGGGGGAAGGGGGCGCTCACCCTGGCCGAAGGGACAGAGCTTGGGGAGTGGAGCCAAGGGGGAGGTGGCCAAGACCCGGTGCTGGAGAGAGAGAAAAGCACACTGGGAGAAGGAGAGAAACTGAGCGTGAGAAATAAAAAACCTTTCCCTGACCTCTCACCCTTGTTTTGCGTCATCTCACTGATTCATAGAGTACTTGCTACCAGCAGGGAATCCCCTTCCCCCACACCCCCGCCCCCCCCACCCGGAACCACATAGCCTCTATTGCATTTTAAAATGAATACAATAAAAGTAGTTTATTTGCTGGAATAACATAAATACCCACACCTTTCAATCTATTATTTTCCTCCATAATTTAGATCCACAAGATTTGGCTTTGAGCAGTCAGTACACAATCACAATAAGATGGCAGTATAAAAAAATTAACCTTAATTTTATTTTATTTTTATTTTTTTTAATATAATTTATTTTATTATCATTAATTTACAATTACATGTGCAATATTACGATTATTAAACTACCCCTTCATCAGGTCCCCCCCACCAACCCCATTACAGTCACTGTCCATCAGCGTAGTGAGATGCTATAGAATCACTACTTGTCTTCTCTGAGTTGTACTGCCCTCCCCGTGCCCCCCAACATTACATCTGCTAATCGTAATGCCCCTTTTTCCCTCTTATCCCTCCCTTCCCGCCCATTTTCCCCAGTCCCTTTCCCTTTGGTAACTATTAGTCCGTTCTTGGGTTCTGTGAGTCTGCTGCTGTTTTGTTCCTTCAGTTTTTTTCTTTGTTCTTATACTCCACATATGAGTGAAATCATTTGATACTTGTCTTTTTCGGCTTGGCTTATTTCACTGAGCATAATACCCTCTAGCTCCAACCATGTTGTTGCAAATGGTAGGATTTGTTTTCTTCTTCTGGCTAAATAATATTCCATTGTGTATATGTACCACATCTTCCTTTATCTATTCATCTACTGATGGATACTTAGGTTGCTTCCATTTCTTGGCCATTGTAACTAGTGCTGCGATAAACATAGGGGTGCATATCTCTTTTTCAAACTGGGCTGCTGCATTCTTAGGGTAAATTCCTAGGAGTGGAATTCCTGGGTCAAATGGTATTTCTATTTTGAGTTTTTTGAGGAACCTCCATACTTCTTTCCACAATGGTTGTACTAATTTACATTCCCACCAGCAGTATAGGAGGGTTCCCCTTTCTCCACATCCTCGCCAACATGTGTTGTTGTTTGTCTTTTGAATGGTGGCCATCCTAACTGGTGTGAGGTGATATCTCATTGTGGTTTTAATTTGCATTTCTCTGATGACTAGTGATGTGGAGCATCTTTTCATGTGCATGTTGGCCATCTGAATTTCTTCTTTGGAGAAGTGTCTGTTCAGCTCCTCTGCCCATTTTGTAATGGCTTATTTGCTTTTTGTTTGTAGAGCTGCGTGAGCTCTTAATATAATTTGGATGTCAACCCCTTGTCCAATATGTCATTTATGAATATATTCTCCCATACTGTAGGAAGTCTTTTTGTTCTACTGATGGTATCCCTTGCTGTACAGAGCTTTTTAGTTTGATATAGTCCCATTCGTTCATTTTTGCTTTTGTTTCCCTTGCCCAGGGAGACATGTTCATGAAGAAGTTGCTCATATTTATATCCAAGAGATTTTTGCCTATATTTTTTTCTAAGAGTTTTATAGTTTCATGACTTACATTCAGGTCGTTGATCTATTTTGAGTTTACTTTGGTATATGGGGTTAGACAGTAGTCCAGTTTCATTCTCTTATATGTAGCTGTCCAGTTTTGCCAACACCAGCTGTTGAAGAGGCTGTCATTTCCCCATTGTATATCCATGGCTCCTTTATCGTATATTAATTGACCCTATATGCTTGGATTTATGTCTGAGCTCTCTATTCTGTTCCACTGGTCCATGAGTCCGTTCTTGTGCCAGTACCCAATTGTCTTGATTACTTTGGCTTTGTAGTAGAGCTTGAAGTCAGGGAGCGTAATCCCCCCAGCTTTATTACTCCTTCTCAGGATTGCTTTGGCTGTTCGGGGTGTTTTGTGGTTCCATATGAATTTTAGAACTATTTGCTCTAGTTCATTGAAGAATGCTGTTGGTATTTTGATAGGAATTGCATTGAATCTGTAGATTGCTTTAGGCAGGATGGCCATTTTGACAATATTAATTCTTCCTAGCCAAGAGCATGGGATGAATTTCCATTTATTAGTGTCCTCTTTTATTTCTCTTAAGAGTGTCTTGTAGTGTTCAGGGTATAGGTCTTTCACTTCCTTGATTAACTTTATTCCTAGATATTTTTTATTCTTTTTGATGCAATTGTGAATGGAATTGTTTTCCTGATTTCTCTGTTAGCTCATCATTAGTGTATAGGAAAGCAACAGATTTCTGTGCGTTAATTTTGTATCCTGCAACTTTGCTGAATTCAGATACTAGTTCTAGTAGTTTTGGAGTGGAGTCTTTAGGGTTTTTTAAGTACAGTATCATGTCATCTGCAAATAGTGACAATTTGACTTCTTCTTTACGAATCTGAATGCCTTGTATTTCTTTGTTTTGTCTGATTGCTGTGGCTGAGACCTCCAGAGGTATGTTGAATAACAGTGGGGAGAGTGGGCATCCCTATCTTGTTCCCTATCTTAGATGAAAAGCTTTCAGCTTCTCGCTGTTAAGTATGATGTTGGCTGTGGGTTTGTCATATACGGCCTTTATTATGTTGAGGTACTTGCCCTCTATACCCATTTTGTTGAGAGTTTTTATCATGAATGGATGTTGAATTTTGTCAAATGCTTTTTCAGCATCTATGGAGATGATCATGTGTTTTTTGTCCTTCTTTTTGTTGATGTAGTGGATGATGTTGATGGATTTTCGTATGTTATACCATCCTTGCATCCCTGCAATGAATCCCACTTGATCATGATGAATGATCTTTTTGATGTATTTTGAATTCGGTTTGCTAATATTTTGTTGAGTATTTTTGCATCTACGTTCATCAGGGATATTGGTCTGTAATTTTCTTTTTTGTGGTGTCTTTGCCTGGTTTTGGTATTAGAGTGACGCTGGCCTCGTAGAATGAGTTTGGGAGTATTCCCTCTTCTTCTACTTTTTGGAAAACTTTAATGAGGATGGGTATTAGGTCTTCACTAAATGTTGGATAAAATTCAGCAGTGAAACCATCTGGTACAGGGGTTTTGTTCTTAGGTAGTTTTTTGATTACCAATTCCATTTCTTTGCTGGTAATTAATTGGTCTATTCAGATTTTCTGTTTCTTCCTGGGTCAGCCTTGGAAGGTTGTATTTTTCTAGAAAGTTGTCCATTTCTTCTAGGTTATGCAGTTTGTTAGCATATAATTTTTTATATTATTCTCTAGTGATTCATTGTATTTCTGTGGTGTCCGTAGTGATTTTTCCTTTCTCATTTCTGATTCTGTTTATGTGTGTAGACTCTCTTTTTTCTTGAGAAGTCTGGCTAGGGGTTTATCTATTTTGTTTATTTTCTCAAAGAACTAGCTCCTGCTTTCATTGATTCCTTCTATTGTTTTATTCTTCTCAATTTTATTTATTTCTGCTTTAATCTTTATTATGTCCCTCCTTCTTTTGACTTCCGGCCTCATTTGTTCTTCCTTTTCTAGTTTCATTAATTGTGAGTTTAGACTGTTCCTTTGGGATTGTTCTTATTTCCTGAGGTAGGCCTGTATTGCAATATATTTCCCTCTTAGCACAGCTATCGCTGCATCCCACAGATTTTGTGGTGTTGAATTGTTGTCATTTGTTTCCCTATATTGCTTGATCTCTCTTTTTATTTGGTCATTGATCCATTGATTATTTAGGAGCATGTTATTAAGCCTCCATGTGTTTGTGGGCTTTTTCGTTTTCTTTGTGTAATTTGTTTCTAGTTTCATACCTTTGTGATCTGAGAAGCTGGTTGGTACAATTTTAATCTTTCTGAATTTACTGAGGTTCTTTTTGTGGCCTAATATGTGATCTATTCTTGAAAATGCTCCATGTGCACTTGAGAAGAATGTGTATCCTGTTGTTTTTGTATGTTCTGTAGATGTCCGTTAAGTCCATCTGTTCTAATGTGTTGTTCAGTGCCTCTGTCTCTTTACTTACTTACTGTCTGGTTATCTGTCCTTTGGAGTGAGTGGTGTGTTGAAGTCTCCTAAAATGAATGCATTGCTTTCTGTTTTACCCTTTAATTCTGTTAGTATTTATTCCACATATGTAGGTGATCCTGTGTTGGGTGCATAGATATTTATAATAGTTATATCCTCTTGTTGGACTGACCCTTTTATCATGATGTAATGTCTTTCTTTGTCTCTTGTGACTTTCTTTGTTTTGAAGTCTATTTTGTCTGATACAAGTACTGCAACTCCTGCTTTTTTCTCACTATTAGTTACATGAAATATCTTTTTCCATCCCTTTACTTTCAGTCTGTGTATATCTTTGGGTTTGAAGAGAGCTATTGTAGGCAGCATATAGATGGGTCTTCTTTTTTTATCCATTTAGTAAGTCTGTGTCTTTTGATTGGTGCATTCAGACCATTTACATTTAGGGTGATTATCGATAGGTATGTACTTATTGCCATTGCAGGCTTTAGATTCGTGGTTACCAAACGTTCAAGGTTAATTCCCTTACTATCTAAGAGTCTAATTTAACTCACTTCATATGCTATTACAAACACAACCGAAAGCACTTTTTTTTTCCTCCTTTTTCTTCCTCCTCCATTCTTTGTATGTTATGAATCATATTCTGTACTCTTTACTAGACTTTGGGTGATGTGTATTTAGCCTTAGGAATGCTTCCATCTATAGGAGTCCCTCCAAAATGCACTGTAGAGGTGGTTTGTGGGAGGTAAATTCTCTCAGCTTTTGCTTATGTGAAAATTGTTTAATCCCTCCTTCCAATTTAAATGATAACCTTGCCAGGTAGAGTATTCTTGGTTGGAGGCCCTTCTGCTTCATTGCATTAAATATATCATGCCACTCCCTTCTGGCCTGTAAGGTTTATGTCTTGATATTGTCTTCCTTGTGTCCCTTGTGTTGGGAGATCTGTGCACCTGAGAGACTATGCCCTTCCCCAGATTGGGGAAGTTTTCAGTAATTACCTCCTCAATAACACTTTCTATCCCTTTTTCTCTCTTCTTCTTCTGATACCCCTATCATGTGAATATTGTTCCGTTTGGATTGGTCACACAGTTCTCTCAATAGACTTTCATTCTTAGAGATTCTTTTTTCTCTCTGTGTCTCAGCTTCTTTATATTCCTCTTCTCTAATTTCTAATCCATATACCATCTCTTCTACTACATCTAATCTGCTTTTAAATCCCTCCATTCTGTTTCATTTCAGATATGGAATTTGTTAATGACTGAATCTCCGACTTAAATTCATTCCTGAGCTCTTGAATATTTTTCTGTACCTCCATAAGCATGTTTATAGTTTTTATTTTGAACTCTCTTTCAGAAAGATTGTTGAGTTCAATTTCATTCGGACCTTTTTCTGGGGTTTGTGAGATTTTCGTCTGAACCATGTTCTGTTGACGTTTCATATATCTTTGTGGTGCCCACTAGTGCACAGAAACTCCAGTCTCTGGAGCTGCTCAGCCCCTAGAGTGAGGTTGGGGGTCGTAGGGGAGCAGAGCTAGTGCCTGGCGGGAGGAAAGATCTGTTTCCTGGTTCCCGTCTGCCCTGCCTGTCTCCAATGTGATAGCCAGTGGGCCAAGCACACACTTGTAAGCCTCTGTTCTTTGTGTCTGTAGCTGTTGTAGGCGGGGCCTCCCTCTGGCTGGCCTGATGCCTGCACAGTGACTGTGGGTTTGCGAGCAGGTGCCTGCAGGCCAGTAAGAAGGCTTGGCAGGCTGTGTGTCACGGTGGGGGGCCTTGGAGCTTAGTAGGTAGCCAGGGGGATGGAGCACCTGAAGCTCCTCAAAGTTCCCAACCAGCTGGGCAGCACGCACCCTGACAGCCTTGTCCAGCTCTCCCTTCTCCTTTGCAGGAAGCTCCATGCAAGCCCTGCCCCTACAACAGCCCTCTCACTTCTAGGAAACCTCTCAGACTGCCCACCCTTCCTCTGACACAGAGCCGCCAGGTGTGGATCCCGTCCTCCACCAATGGCCGGAATGTCAGTCTCCTAGGCCCTCCACCTCTCCGAGCTCCCCAACATCCAGAGCACCACACACTAGGTTTCTCTCACAAAGCAGATCTCCACGGCTGGGTGTTCAGCCTCCCCCGCTCCGTTTCTCTTCCTCCCATCAGTGAGCTGGGGTTGAGGAATCGCTTGGGTCCCAGCGGATTAAGGCTTTCGTACGTTACCCTGTTTTGTGTGGTCTGCTCTGTTTGTGAGGTCTGTGTGCAGTGTGGTTCAGCCTTATTTCTTCTTGCTGTTTTAGGGTTAGTTGTATTAATTAACTATATTTTTGTAGTATTTGTGGTTTTGGGATTAGTTCTCCATGTCATCTCTCATGCCGTTATCTTGAATCTCCTCAGACTTTTTTTAAATCATAGATTTGACTTCTGCTGAATTCCACTGATGTTTTGTGATGTTAAACCATCCTTGCATTTCTGAGTAAAGCTCTATTTGAGTATAATGAATTTTTCTGTACTGTTAGATTTAATTAGCTGATATTTTAATTTGAATTTTTTTATCCATATGTGTAATTTAAATAGGAGTATAATCTTTTGTTATTTTATATGTAACATAGGAGTCTGTGTTATGGTAGCTTCAATAAGTGAGCAGTTTTTCTGCTTTTCCTTTTTGGAGCCATTAGACAATCTGGTTGTGATTGTTTCTCCAAAGGTGGGCAGGGCTTACCTCTCAAATTCTCTAGGCTTGGGGCCTTTGGGTTGGGCATAGTCTCTGATTATCTCTCCAGTATTATTTCCCCCTTTTATGTTGTTTCTGTCTTTTCCATTTTTATGATAACCTTTCTATGATTTTTTCTTGCATATTTCTTAATCATATTTTTTCATTAATTCCTTATTTTTCTACTTACTTATTTCATTGAATTGTGTTCTCTTTTTTAGCTTCTTACATTTAGCTTATTGGTTTTATTTCTTATTTTCCAATAAATATCTTAGAGACAAACATTTTCAGAGGCATCCTTTTCATTGTTCAGTTCTAGGTAATTTTGTTCAGTCTCTTCTAATCAGCAGTTCACTTCTCTCCTCTCTGACGTTGCATTTGGGAGAGAAGTCTGCAGACTGTGCTTGTTGGACTCCTTGCTGAAATCTTGAAGAGTCCCCAAATTCTAACAGATAGTTATGTGTGTCCAGCACTCTCCCCAGACTGTAAGCACATACATAATGAACCATGTCTGAACTGTTGCTGATTGCTGTATCCCTGGGACCTGGCCCCATGTTTAGGATCTACCCATTTGAATGGAATATTATATTCTCCAAAATTTGTCTTTAATAAGTATAATAGGGTCCGAAGTAGAGCTTCTAGGTTTCTGAATTCCAGCCAGAGTTCTGTGTCCATATGGTTTTAGTTAAACTTTTGTCTGAAGTCATCATTCAAGCAGCCTGAGAGGGCATTGTGCCCACTTCTTGTCCACCAGCCCGCCCCACCAACATGTGGGATGGACTCGTTTGATTGAAAACAGGTTCACTTGGGCTGTAGGTGCCTTGTATATATTCAGGGAAATCCAGGCTATGTAATTCACATGAAAAGTACTATTTGAAAAGCAGTTTTTTAAGTTCTCCCCAAGAGCGTATATCCTAAAACAATTGATACTTCTTTGTGTACAAGTTTAACACATTCAGAATTCACCTAGGAAATGGGCTTTGAAAACATATTGCTTAGTAAAACAACTAATCTAGAAGGTTCCTATGCATTCCGGAAACCCTAGATCCTAAGATTGCATAATTCCAATCTGCAGCCTGGTTTATTGAGAGATCCTAGTAAGATGTATTACATTGAAAGAAAGGAGACACAAATCACTAATGTTCAGGGGTGGTTGGAAAGGCAAGTGAGGCTTGCTTCTGGCCCCTCACATGGCACTTGTCACATGGTGGTCTTCTGTCAAAGCTTGTGGAGTCCTAACCATATCTGGTGACTCGAACCTGCTGCCAGGTGCTTCTGTGCTTGCTACATTCTAAGGGAAAAGCATACCTTTCCAGGTGAAGCAAACTAAATGAAAGCCATTCAAAATGTTTAGCCCAATTTCAGACAGACATTTATCACTATTTGTGTCTTAGGACACAGTAGGCCAAAAGTCAAACAGTTTTATCTGGGGTAAAAATGGGTTTTAAATGAACCTGACATATGGGTCTCATGGCATCTATAACAGTTATTTGAAAATACAGGATTTTACAGAAGGAACAAAACAGCATTAGACTCATAGACACAGAGGAGTGACTAGTGGTTATCAAGGAGAAGGGGAGGGGGGACTGTTGAACCACTGTAATGTACATTTAATAAAGAAATAAAATTAAGATATAATTTAGAAAATAAAATAAAGGATTTTACCCTGAAAGAAATCTCTCTTCCTCCCTGAGAAGCAGATTTCTCTGCTGAAGGAAATAATCACAAGTCAAGTAAAATTTAAACTTTACAATCTAAATGTATTGATGACCAAAATATAAGATTGTTAATGTCAGAAGTCACCCCTATAATTTATGAAAGACAAGCTACAAATACTTGTGTAGGAACAGGGTGACATTGTTTCCACTATAATAAGTAGCCCGTGAAGGAACATGATGCACAGCTGCTTCCCTGCTGCAGGTGCCGTGGGAAGGATGCCCTGGGAGGTGACACTGGGCTGGGACAGCTGTCTGGTGCTGGCAGTGGCAGGACAGGAGAGCATGTGCGGAGGGCACAGGGCCCCGGCCCAGGGCTGAGTGGGCCTGTGAGGAGGCGGCTGAAGGAGCAGGGCATGTACACCTGGTGGGAGCGTGGGGAGCATTTGAGTGCTTTCTGTGAGATGTGCACCAGCGGGGTCCCCCAGAACAGCGAACCCCTCCTGGCCACGCTCCCAGAACCAGCACCAGTGTGTCCAGGAGGGTGCACTGCCAGTCCCACGTCTGTCTGGTCAGAACTGGAGTCCGTCGCATGACAATCCCATAGAAGTCACACATTTCTGGTACAGTCACCAGCACAGACTTTGTAAAACCATTTTTATGTGAGGCGTGTTTGAGCTTGGGAGGCATTTATGCTCATGTGTGCTTTCCCTTCCTTAGCATTTCTGGATTAAAAGTGGTGGGAGAGCCACTTTCTCCAGCATTTCACCTGCAGCTAGAAGAGAGCACTGGGTCTCGAGAACAAGATGTTAAACTGCTCCAGGAAATTGTAAATCAAGTAAGTATCTAGTTACTTGAGTGAATCTCCTCATACCACCTCTGCTCTGAACCCACACAGTGTTTTTTATGTCACTCTTGAGAAAGATCTTTTTGCCTCAAGGGGTAGGGGTGGCAGAAGTTGCTGGTCAGCCTCGCATGGAGTTGGTCAAGTACCTGAGCCCTCTGGACGCCCAGCCCTGCCCTGAGGTGTCTATAGCCCAGTGCTGCTGTCAGGCCGCAGTTGTCCCATTGGGTCCATTTTCAATGCACATTGAATTGTTCTGTGCCATGTGGTATTAAAATACTTTGAATAATTAGCCTTGCAGAAAATCCATTTGCTTACTGTTGACAAAGCCAGCCTTCCATGCATGTAAGTGGGCACCACACTGTGTATAGTGTCACACACAACACTGGGTAGCTGAGTGGGGTGAACCTCCACAAAACCCGGACACAGGTCAGAATATTCTTGTAACCAAAAAGGAAGTATGCCTTACCATGCCCGATTCGGGAGGCTGATTTAATGTGCTTATCCTCTGAAAGTCATCTTACTACTAAAGTAATTCAGTTGTTAAGTGGGAGAGTCATCACTGGGAAGACCCGCACCCTGTTCAGCAGAGCTGAAGTCCTGGAGCCCTGCCCGCCTTGCTTTTCTGCCCACGGAGAAATGTCTGCTGGCCCTGTAAGTGGGGCATGCGTGCTGGGGTTGCCGCCTTGTCCTGACTCTGGAGTGCATCTAGCGTGTACGTGAGGGTGAAAACAAGCGTCCTGCCTTCTTGTCCTACTTGTCCTGGTGGTTGCAGGGCCTCCGGCTCTGAGTCTGTGCTGCCTGGCGTCAGGGTAACAGCAGCAGCTGTAATCTGTCATGTGCTTCAGCCCAGCTGTGGCTCGGCCCTGGGAAGTCGGGCCCTGTCCAGAGTCAATGGCTGCTCAGTGTGGAGACAACAGGATGAGACCGACAACTTCTGGCTTCATGGCCACTTTAGCTGTATCGCATGCTGCGCTATAGGCCATGTCACCTGGCCTGACGGAGTTTAGGAAGCATCGTGCAGCGTGGCCTGGGGTCAGTCTCACACCTAGAATCTGAGAGTCCTGCTTAAGGAAACATGTCAGATGATGAACGATCAGGCTGGAGAGCCTCTGGCCCTGCTGGGTAAGGAATGTCACAGATCCCCTCTACAGACATGAAAAAAACTCTTCTTCAAGGGAAAAACCTCCCACAGACCCCCTTCACTGCCCTCGATGCTTTCATTGTAATGTAACTCAGTCATGTATAGATGTAAAAGGAATCAGTCTCATACAAACTTGTGATTAGAGATCTTATACAAATGTTAAACCAACACAATTTATAAATTAAATACAAGCTAAATGGACACACCAGTGTAAGGTTTATCACATGCCCTTCATGTGACAGCTGAGTGTATTTTCTAAACCTGGTTGTCCGAGGGATGACTGGGCCGCCTGCTGCGGAGCAGCCTCCAGAGCCACCTGTCCGTGTTGGAGCTTGCATTCTCCTCCTGGCACCTCCCTGGGACTTCTCAGACAATTCTCAGTGCCCCTTCATATCTCGGGACCTGGGCCATCCTCCGGTGCTTGGTGGCATTCCACGTGAAGTCCACCTCTGTCCTTGCTCATTGCTTGTGCTGGAGGGAGACCAAGGAGTGCACGAGAGAGATGTAGCTCGGAGCTGACGAAGAAGTGCCACGGCGGGCCGCCCTCCCAGTGGGGTGTCTTCAGCAGCCCTCAGATCCCAAGCTCCTTTGCAGGCCCCAGCTCGGGGCTGGCTATCCTTAGGAAGTCATTTGGGGAGCTAAATGGAAGAGGACGAGGTCTCTGGGGAAAGAACATAACACTGTCTGGAAAGTCTGTATTTGGAGGAAAAGTAAGATCTATGATTTCTTCATATCATTACAGCTTCCATCTTGCAAAGCTCCTGTCCCTCCCCCTCTTCTTCTGTTCAATATTTGGAGGCAAGGAAAGAATCATGGCTCTGTATCTCTTGTTAACCAAGAGGTTTTGCCAGGTTTTTGTTGAGTTGCTTGGCAACACTGTTTTTACAAATTGAGCCATGGTTTAGGATGTTCCTTAACTAGCCAGGGCTAGAAACAGAGCCAGTCCAAATGTTCTCTGGGTGAGGACAGTTCTCCACGTACTCATCTAGAACGTGGTATCAGCAAGTGTCTGTCCTGGTCTCCCTGGTGTTTCCATCTTTTCCCGGCAGAGGAGGACCTGGCCTGCAGCCTGCACAGTGGGCCCTCTCCCAGGAAATGCCTTTGCTGCCAAACACTGGGAATAATTGTTCTTCTCTACAGCACCCCTTGCTCTGGTGGATTTTTAAAAAATATGTTCACTTAAGTATCACTTTGTTCTACTGGAGTTACTCTTAAATCCTACAGGGCTTTGCTGGTACTACTACCCATGTCCCAGTTCTGCTTATTTATAAGGGGAACCACCAGCTAACTGGGACTGCTTAAACTTAAATGAGCTAAGATAAAGCATTCAGTCCCAGTGGCACAAGCCCTATGTCAGTGTGCTCAGCAGCCCTGTGGGCTTGTGGCTGCTGTCCTGGGCAGAGCAGAACAGACCCCTCTACCCTCCAACCCTGCAGAAAGGCCGTGGGAAGTGCTGCTGGAAACGGCTTGGTATTGCTGTTCTCACAGTCACAGGTGGCCGAGTGAGTGAGAACTGCTGTGAAGATGCATTGCAGTGTGTTCCTGTTTGAATTCCCAGTGTGCAGGTGCAAATGTGTCCCTTTTCTTCCTACAGTGCATGGACAGAAGCATCGCTTTAACTCAGGCACGCTACTTGGAGAAAGAAGAGAAGTGCCTCCCTCCTCCAAGGTTGGTGGACATTAAAATGGGACTTTTTTCCCCCTACTTTAAACTATGTATGAAATGTATTGTTTTGAAATATTTTGAAAGACTATCCCAGGGTAAGGAAGAGGGTGTATATTAGAGTGTAGTGTGGCATCTGTTTTCTGTTCTTCAACTAGATGTTTTCAAATTGAAAAGGCCCTCAGCACTCAGTGTGCCCTCCAGTTAACTTAAGGACATGTCTGAGCTCCCGAGAAGGAACTGGGCGGATGGAATTCTGTCAGCAAAGAGCCGCCACGTGCTGTGCCAGCACTTTCTACCAGGACAGCCCTGCGGGGGGCCCTGTGTGGGTGGCCATGCTCACCCTGCAGCTCTGGGCACTGCATCCAAATGCTGACACACCAGCCAGGGAGAAACAGTATAGTGGAGAAATCCAGAGGTTTAAGAAGCCCTGTGTGGGAAGGCGCCTTGACTCATGATTGAAAACACTGGTGGTCATTCAAGAAAATTTCCTGATTCTGGCCACAAGACACTTACAGTATAGTTGACAGAGGTGGACAGCCAGAGCATGAGGTGTTCAGGGTCATGGCATGAGGTCATGAGCTCACAGGAGGGCATGGTTGGTTGTGGCCTGGGAGGGACTCAGACTTCTGAGCTCAGGTGTTTTGTGAGCCAAACCCAGAAACTGAACTACATCAAAGAAGCTCGTGGACACCTGTTGGGCGTCCTGTGTGTGGAGACCTGTGTCAGTGCTGTGGGGAAGCCTGTTTGGGGAGCCAGAGCCCGAGCTTGAGAGGTAGTGGGGAGAGGACTGGGGAGGGCCAGGAGGACCTGGAAGAGCACTAGAGTCAGAGCACTGCAGCCGCGAGCTCCAGGCTGGGTTCTGGCGGCAGCTCGGATGCACCCTGTGTCTCCTGCCCTCTTGCTGCCCAGGGGTCCGTACACAGGTGTGGTCTGGAGTGCAGGTGGATGGTGGTGTGTTTGTCTTGTGCTCACAGGGCTCCCTTCCCAGCACAGTGCAGCTCAGTACATGTGTCCAGTGGATGGTGCAGATGTTTGCAGAGGGAATGGGGGCACAGAATGGAATTGCTGTGCTGAGCTGATATTTCTTCAATATTCTGAAAACTTGAAATTTTCTATCTTGCTTTAAAGTACTACAGAATTCCCCTTAGGACTTACTGAATTACAGTTATGAGCAACCAAACAATAATGTGAGAAATACTGAACTCATGTTTTGGGCCTGGTACTGCTTGAAGCAGTAGACTATTTAAGAACAGTTTCCTGGTATACTGTGAAATTACTATGACTCAGGACACTTATAGCCCAGGCTGGGAGCTGCAGACTTCTATGAATAGCCAGGTGAGAAATGGTTTATGCTCGCAGGACATGGGTTCCTGTGCAGGTACTGGACTCTGCCATGGTAGTGCTGTGGACATCAGGTCAGCCACATGTGGTCTGTGTTCTGTGGAACTTTGTTTCCCAAATCCCTTTGTGTGGACTCTTCTTTCAAGTGTCATCTGTGTCCTTTCTGATTTCTCAGCATTAGGGTTGTTGTCACAGTGGAGCAGACGGAGGAAGAACTGGACAGAGCTGCATCCACAATCAAGGAGGTGGCCCAGGCCGTGCTGCTTTAGCCTTGCCTGACGGCCGGCTGGACAGCTGCGCACAGCATGCACACAGGCCTTGGTCAGAGCCTGGCACCTGGAGGAGGCTCTGCAAATAAGGGATGGCGTTGTCACCAGATGGGTGGGTATGGACTCGGTGTGTGACCACATGCAGGATGCTGGTTATTTTTAAAAAGAAAACATCTAAGTCCAGGAACTGATTTGTACGAGGAAAACTTATGGCAGCAAGTATCTGTTGTTTAAACTGTGCTATTTAGTACATACTATTTAAATGTTTTAAGATACTAGTATTTTATATATTTTTTATCATTTGAAAATGCAGCTTCAGTCTGATTTTCCTTCTAAAAAAATTGAAACGATTCTGTAAGCACTCCTTAATATTTCCTAGAAAAATGTCTTTTCAGCATGAAAGCTTAGAGGAACACTTGAACATACTTGATACAAAATACAATCTTGAAGACCTAATTCAACCACATCTTTTTCACTCCTCATCAATATATAAAGGAATATTTTTTGTGTGATTATTATAAACTTTTTGTTATATTTGAACCCTGGAATTTTATATACACTAAATACTGATGGTATACCATTTTCTAACGGCTAATCTTAGCCTCTCTAACCAGAACATAGTCATCGTGCTTCTTAATTAGCAATAATATAAATCAAATGCTATTTTATTTTAATAAAATTGACTTTACATTTATTATGTGTTGGCCACTGGTCTGTTTTAGGAAGAGGGTTATTGTGATGACCCCAAAGGAGAAATCATTTCCTTGATATTTTAGAGTATCCCGAGTGGGTTCCTTTGTTGTCTACTGGGTTTGCCTAGGGAGCTAGAACTATAGGACTTGTCTAAGCCAAGGAAAGGGAGACTTTTGTTTCATTTCAGCTTACGAGTTCTAAATACGTAAAAAAAAGGTGTGAAAGCACTAAAGATAAAAATTTTAAGCTGTACTGCAGCTATGTTTTTTCTGTAGCAAACCAAGTTAGGCGGTATGAATGTTTGTAGTCTGTACCACAAGGAAGCGTATGACTAGCTCACCATTGTTCCTTCTGCTGAAGGGAAAGAAATCAAACTGTAAAAAAAAGCGGTCATTTTTATAATATATGTTCAAATTAGCAAATGGTCTCCAATATCTTTTTAAATAACATATTTTTTAAAGTTTACTTTCTATTTTGCTTGAGGTATTTCGTACATACGTGCCTTGTGATTGCTGCTGCTTTAAAAAATACAGTAACTTTGGGGGATGAATCTTGTTTTTAATGAAATAAATGTACATTCCTGATAACCAATCTGTTTGCATATGTAATGTATTCAATGGAATAGTCTCTTGATTTTTAATTTTTCAGCAGATCTAGAGTAGTATTCTTTGTGTATGTTTAGGAAATACTAATTTCTTAGAAATATTAATTCAATGGACAGTATCTGAAATTTCATAGGTTCCTACTGACTTAAGCCTTGGATATTTCTGACTACAAAAGTGCCAGAGCGGTTATTTTTATAAACAGATGAAGATAGTAACTTTTCAACTACTTTTATAATACTTTCTAAGCCAAAATTTCAACGTGTAGATGTTTACTGCTACTTTTTAAAAATTATTGGAGTTCCTGGGAAAGATTTAGAACAACACATACTATTTCACTTCAGTTCTTAAAACACATCAACCCATCAACATTTTAAAAAGAACCAAAAGTAAAATCTTCCTATTAATACCATAGAGTAACCACACACAGTCTAGTAATACACACCATAAAAATATTTTGCTAGGAAAAAGTTAGTTTAAAACAGACAAAATGCTGAGAAAAAACAGTCATCCCAAATCTGAAGCAGGTTACACATTTCTAGATACAGGGAGGACATTGTGTGCTACATTAGTAATCCTGGGAGAGAAGTGGCAGCTGGGCTGAGCACCGCGGGACCCGTTTGGAGCCCATTTCCACTCTGCACAGTTGCACACAGGGGAGGAGGGAACCACATGGCTATGCTTCTTTTGTTATCTACAGCTAGGTTTTCACTGTAGAAAAAGTGGGGCTTTGAGGCAAGTTAGGGCAGAAAAGATAGCAGCACTTAAAATTCACAATTCCACTACTTGGACCATGTGCATTTAATCTACCATACTTCCGCTGTCTGTAATGTGCCATCAATTGCAAGATGAATTTCTATATAAGAGCTATTATAATGTGGGTGGCCTGTTGTTTTTTTTTAGATACCAGATTCTCTTCTCAATCTTAGAGATGTTTTAAAAAATATAATTGATACACAATATTGTACTGGTTTCAGGTGTACAACAGAGTCAGCAATTATACACATTACTAAATGCTCACCATGGTAAGTGTAGTTACCATCTGTCATCACACAAAGATAATGTTATTGACTGTATTCCCTATGCTGTACTTTATCCCCATAACTAATTTGTTTTGTACTTGGAAGTTTGTACCTCTATAGTCCCTTCAACTATTTTGTCCATCCCCCCACACCCCTCCCCAGTGACAACCACCAGTCTTTTCCCCATATTTATGAATCTGTTCGTTTTGTTTGTCCATTTGTTTTTTATATTCCACATATAAGTGAAATTACATGGTATTTGTCTTTCTCTGATTCATTTAGCATAATACCCTCTAGGTCCCTTGCTCTTGTTGCAGATCACAGGATTTCATTCTATTTACGGCTGAGTAATATCATTGTATATTTGTACCACATCTTTATCCATTCGTCTCTCAGTTATAACTTCCATATAGAAGGTTGCTTCCATGGGAAAAAGAGCATCTTAAAATCTACAAAATAAGACAATAATAATCTGGTATATGAGGCTGATGCCATCTTTCCTTGTAAATAGAAAACCTTAGTCCCAGAAGATAGAGATGTTTGAGAATAATCATGGTCACCTAAATCTGAAGTCTCCATCTTCCCAAAACACTGTGCTTATAATGACATCAAATAAAATCCATAACCCACACCTACGGTATATATTATGCTGTGGAGAATACTTAAACCTGATTTCCCTACTTACTGCATGGTAAGGAGAATGGATGAGGAGTAGGGGCCTTGTTTATGTAACACAGATAAAAACTCATCTCAACAGCAACATACAAAGCAAAACAAGTGGAGCAGCATTTTCAAGAGGTTCAAGGGAAAAAATACAAATCAAGGATGTGCTATAAGCTTATTGTGCAGATAATGAGAGTACAGGGGTATCATTTAGAACTGACAGGAAATAGATTAATAAAGGATTAAGGACATTATAAGAAGGTATGAGTGTAAAGACAGAGAAAAACACAAACCTTCCTAGATGCTCTTATAAAATAAAAAAGCAAAATAAATCAGACCTCACAGAGGGAAAAATAGCACCTTATACACAAAAAATACAAAATAATGAGTTGATACCAAATATTAATCATACCAGTAAATTCACTTAATGCCTTCTCCAAGAGAAATTTTCAGACTGATTTCAAAGCAAAATACAACTCTGTGCTATATACAAGAGACACACTTGAATTCGATGACTCAGAAAAGCTAAACAAAGAAAAATGGAAACAAAGGCAAGGACAGTAATGCTGACATCATAAGGTAGAATTCAGGCCAAAACACATGAGGCATAAAATTCCAAAGGACATAAATTCATAATAATATAACAGTTACAAATAATTTTGTATTAAGTGTCACAGTGCACACTGACAAAGCAGATAACTACAGCAAGTCAAGGGAAAATAGAAATACACTTAAAAATAGATTTGAACTTTTAGTCCAAGGAAAGTGGGCAAAAGTAAGTAGGGGTATAGATGACCTAAGCAATATACTAAGGTCATCTGGCAATGTATCAAGCTTTACACCCAGGTACTAGAGAATAAGATTATTCTCAAACACACATGTAACTTCACAGATATTGATCATATATTAGAAAGCATGAATTAATAGATTGCAAGGTTTGCAAAGAAATAAAAGTATGATCCATACTCAGGAAAAAGAAGTAGCCAATGGAAGCTGTCACTACAGGATCATCACCCAGTGTTGGACTGAACAAAGATTTCAAGGCAATTATTACAAATTCAAAGAACTGTGGGAAACAATGTTTATAAAAATTAAAGGAAAATATAACATCAACAAAGAAATTATTTTAAAAGAGTAAAATGGTAACTCTGGAGTTGAAAAGTAAAATAACTAAAATAAAAAACTAGAGGGGCACAACAGAGGATTAGTAAAATAACCAATCTGAAGAAGAGAGAGAACAGTTGAAGAAAAATGAATAGAGCCTAAAACACCTGTGGGGTAATACCAAGCACACCAACATATTTGTGTGGGAGAAACAGACAAAAGAAAAAAGGAGCAGAAAACGTTTGAAGAAACAATGGCCCAAAACTTAACAAATTTTATTTTAAAAATCCTCAAAAAAAAAAGGATAGACAAATAGACTCATGTCTAGATGCATCATAGTCAAAATGTTGAAAGACAGAAAATCTTGAAAGTAGCAAGAGAAAAATGACTCATTGTGCACAAGGGAACACAGTTTAACAGCTTCCTCCTCACTGGAAATAACAGAAGCCAGAATGTGGCAGAAAGACATCTAAAGTGCCAGAAGGAAAAACCTGTCAACCAAGAATTCTGTATCCAGCAAAATAATCCTTCAAAAATGAAGGTGAAACAGGACCTTCCTAGGAAAACAGAATTCCTTGCTAGCACATGTGCCTTACAAGAAATACAAAAGGAAGTTCTTCAGGCTTGAAAAGAGACACCAGACAATAACAAATCTGCAGGAAGAAATGAGGAGCTTCAGAAATGGTAAGTATGCAGGTAAATATTTTTAAAACTATAAATTTCTCATTTCTCTGCTCTTTGAAAAGATAGATGTAAGATTGTGTAGAGCAATAGGTATAACTGCTTTTGTGGGGGTTATAACATTGATGTAAATATATGGCAATAGTACAAAGAAAAGTTTTATATTTTATCAGAATTAGGTTACTATTACACTGAAGTTGATGACAGTATAGATTGTAATGAGTAAACAATAAGGATATAACTCAGAAAGTGTAATAAAAATGAGAGAAAATAGTAAACTGAAATATACTTAACACAAGAGGAAGCAGTAAAGGAGGAACAGAGGTACAAAATGATATGAAACAGAAAACAGCAAAATCCAACCATATGCATTCCATTAGAACAGAATGGAATGGAATTCCATCACATGTAATTCCATTAGAATGTGAGTGGATTAAACATTTCATTCAAAAGTCTGTAATATTACAAAAACAAAGGAATTTAAGACAAATACTACTACAGAAAAACAGGCATTTAAAATTGATAGAAGAGTCAATATGTAGGGAAAATATAACAATTGTAAGTGCACATGCTCCTAATAGATCTAAAGTAAATGAAGCAAAACTGATATAATTGAGAGGAGAAATGAATTAACAATAATAGTTGGAGACTTGGAAAACCCACACTAAATAACTGATAGAACCATCAGCAAGAAAATAAGGATACAGAAGACCTGAACACAGTGTCACCCAACTTGAACAAAGCTGCACTTAGCAAATCCTCCGCTCAAAGATTCCAGAAAACAAATTCTGTGCAACTGCACATGAACCATGTGTGCACATCAGACCACAGTGTTCAGGATAAACTACCAGCTGGGCCATAAAAATATATAGAAATTTTATTTCTATTTATTGCCAACAGTCTGAAATGAAATTAAGAAAAACAATTCCATTAATAATAGCATTAAAATAAGATACATTTAACAAAAAGTGTAAGACTTGTACACTGAAAATTACAAAATACTGCTATGGGACATTAAAGAAGATTTAAATAAATGGAGAGGCATTCCATGTTCATAGAGTGCACGATTCCCCAAACTGCTTTATAGAGTCAGCGCAGCCCCTATCAATATTCAGCAGATTTCTATGCAGAAATCAATAAGCTGATCCTGAAATTTGCGTGAAAACACAAGGCCTTACAGAAACCAAAATAATGTTTAAAAAGAGCAAAATTGAAGGACTTACTACTACCTGACTTTAAAATTTACTATGGTTCTACAGTTAGCAAGACAGTATAGTACTGATAGGGATACGATGGGGCCAAACTGACAGGTCAGAAGTAAGCCCTTATATGTGTGATCACTTGGTTTTTAACAAAGTGCCAAGAGAATCCGATGGGGAAAGGACAGTCCTTTCAAAAAATGTTGCTGAGAGAAGTAGATAGTAGACTGAATAATGGCCACTCAAAGAATCAAGTCCTAATCCCTGGAATTTGTAAATGTTAACTATCTGGAAAAAAAGGATCTGTGAGGCTGTGATTAAGGATTTTAAGATGAGATTACCTTATGTAAATGCCATCACAAGTCTCCTTGTAAGAGGCAGAAGGAGACCCATGGACACACAGAGGACCACACCAGAGAAGGCTGTGCAGACAGGCACAGGCCAGAGCAATACAGCTGCAGCCCAGGAAGCCAGCAGCCTCCAGGGGCTGGAAGAGGCAGGGGTCAGATCCTCCCCAGAACCTTCCAAGGAAGTGTAGCCTTTAATGCCTCGATTTTAGGCTCTGGCCTCCAGAAGTGTGAGAAAATAGTTGGTTGTCAGCCACCAGTTCGTGCGACAGCAGCCATAGGAAACTAACAGGGATCACTATTTGAAAAAAAAAAAGGTCCTTACCTCACACTATATACAAAAATTAACTCCAAATGGACCATAGGCCTAAACATAAGGCTAAAACTATAAAGCTTCTAGGAGAAATCACTGGAGAAAATCTTCCAAATCTTTGGTTAAGCAAAGATTTCTTACATACACCACCAAAGGCATGGGCAATAATGCTCTTCAAAGGACACCATGAAAGAAATGACAAGCCAACAGACTGCCAGAAAATATTTGCAAAACATACATAATAAAGGATATATATCCACATATACAAAGAACATTTGCAACTCAATAACAGATTGAAAGATTAAGTAATAAGAAATCTTCAAAGACCCAATTTAAAAATGGTGACTTGACATTTCACCAGGAGAGCCAGGTGTGCCTAAAATCTCCCAAAAACATTCAGCATCACTAGTTGTTAAAGAAATGCACATTAAAATGACAGATACCATGACACACCTAATAGAATGATTATAATAAAAAAGATAATACCAAGTACTGGCAAGATACGGAGAAACTGGAAACCTCATTTGTTGGTGAAATTGTGAAATGGTACAACTATGAACAGTTTGCAGTTTCTTAAGAAGTTTCCATATATCTACCATATGTGCCAGCAATTCTGCTCCCGAGAGAATAGTTTCTGTTCATGCAGAAACATGTCCACAAATGTTCACAGCAGCATTATTTGTAAGAGACAGAAACTGGAATCAACTCCATGTCTACCAACTGGTGAGTGGGTGAACCAACAAAATGTGGCTTATCCATACAATGGAATACAGTTCAGCAGTAAAAGTACTGACACATGTTACAATATAGATGAATCTCAAAAAACATTCTGCTAAGTGAGGAGACCAGATTGAGAAGACCACATATTACACGATCAATGTATTGCACATCCCGAAAAAGCCACTGTAAAAGAACATAGATAAGAGCTGCCTGCACCTGGGATGCAACGGGGTTCACTGGGGAAGTCCAGCTCAACGGGTCTTTGGGTGTGATGGTCACGTTCTAGAACTGGGTTATGAATATACTAAAAACCACTGAATCAAGCAGGAATCTTGTAACAAACATAGGTATTAATGAATTGACTTTCTTTCAGACATTATGGCAAATACTTTCTCCTCCGCATTGTCCACAGTACAGAATTGGAGGTCTATGATGGGGACCGCCTGGAAGGCCTTGGCCCCAGCGTCTGCCAGGATGAGAACAGGAGGCAGCCCAAGGCCAAGTGGAAAACAGTCCTTCAGAGATCACAGTCTGGTGCTGGGTCAATAGCCAGGAGTCCTCGGACCAAGCCCTGCCCCTCACTGGACAAGTTCTTACCTGTGACACAGATGGCTGTGCTGAGGGGTTCTGTCTGTCTGTCTCAATTATTTTGAATCCTCCTCTCATAGCATTTTCCCCAGGACACACTGGAAAATTCTGCTTGGCTCTAGACAGACCTCCATCAGAGAAAAACCAACCATACACACCTTTCTCAAGGGAAGCACGGAGGCCCTTTGTTTCACACCAACCAATGTCTATTTAATGACAGTCCATGAGCCAGAAAGCTTTAACTGTTGTGTTCCATTCCCCCAATGGTTGCTACTTACCCACAGAGTGTCTCTGTATCCCAAAACCCACACCATCCCTTCCCCGGTTAATTTCCAAACACTTTCTTCAAGACACCCTCCTTGCTGGCATCACCTCGAGGGCCCTTTGCCCTCCTGCCCTGTGGTGTCAGAGGAAGCCACCCACAGCTGCATGCAGAGCAGGGAGTCCCTGGAGCCATGTCACCTAGACCAGGACCAGTGTTAGCACCTGCCATCCCTGGGAACCTGGACAGTGGCTTAAACTGCCTGTGCCTCAGTTTCCCCATCTGCAAAGTGAAACTAATCTTGCCCAAGTCCACAAAGCCATTGTAAGCATTAGGTAATATGATACTTGCAGGTTTGTAGAATTGTACATGATCCCTAGTAAGTACAAAATACATGTGTTATTAATAGTTGTGATATTACTGTGACTGAGACAAACTGGCAAAAAGAACTCCATTCAGATCCCTTATCTCCTACATGATCCTGTAGGAAGTCACTCCAGGAGGCCCTGTGCCCTCCAGGTCCACGATCCTTCCTGCAGGTGCTTTACAGAAGCCACGCCAAATACTGAAGACTCCCAGGAAAAGCAATAGATCTGTCTCCTTTAATTCACAACTTCCAGGATGTTCTGTTGAGCATCCTAGTCTCCTGGCAGGAAATTCCAAGCCCCCACCCCACAGTCCCCCCACAGCAGCTGTTAGAAACTGAGGGCGGGTGGGGAAGACCTCTGTCCAGATCACTAGCATGTGTCCACAGGCTCTGACGCACCGGCAGGAGATGACACTAACAAGGCAGGGAAAGTGTGGTGTGCTGATGGCGTTCCCAGCTCCTTCCAGGTGAGAAAGATTTCGTATATGCAGCTCAGCCCTTTCTCAGCTCACAACCTCGAAGCAGGTATGCGAGCGTGGAGGCCAGGCCTGCCAAGGGCCACCCAGCAAGCTGCCTGCAGGCCTGGGACCCCAGGGAGGAAGCCAGAGCCCCATCTGTGATGTCTCTGAGCACTGCCTGAGCTGTTGCTGAGTGGTGCTGACTCAGAACAAGACCAAGCTGCCGCTTCCACGGCCTCAGATCTGTGGGTGATGAGTCGTTTTAAGGCTGTCACGTCTGCCACGTCAGAATTCTTGATTTCTTTTGTTCAAGCAAACAGGAAACCCTCCTTTGCCCTGTGCAGGCACCCCGCAATCTGTGCTTGGATCTGAGCACGGAAGGGGTTTATGAGTGTGCATGGCCCACCAGTCCTCCTCATCTGTTTTCTGTCCTCTGGCGCCTAGGGGCCTCTGTGTCGTCTGACTTTCCAGCTTAAATGGATATTCAAGGTCCTTATTCATTGTCCCTGGTGACAAGAAGACTTGCTTTGCCATTGTAAGGCATGAAGAATAAAACTGAAAAATCCTATTTCCACCCAGTTTCACTCCCATCCACATGGGCAACTTCATGGTTTGCTGGAGATCCTCCAAGAATGGTTTCTGAGCATTTACATATGCAGGCATCCTCTGCTTTTGGAAAGTTTATGCTATGACTCAGATTTTAGGGAGGACCTACGTGAGTGCAGTCAGCTCCCAACTTAAGACAGCTTGACTTATGATCTCCAACTTTATGGTGGTGAGAAAGCAATACCAAGTAATCATACTTGGGATTTTGAATTTGGTTCTCTTCCCAAGCTAGTGACATGCAGTCCGATCCTTTCTGGTGACACTGGGTAGGGCAGCAGCACAGCTCACAGTCAGCCCACGGCCTCCAGGGTCAACCACAATACACTGACAACCCTCCCGCCCCTGTGAGCCCGCCTGTGTTTCACTTCAGAGCAGAACTCAATAAATTACATGAGATAGTCAATGGAGTGTGCTGAGCACATTTAAGGTTGTGTAGGCCAAGCTGTGATGTTTGTAAGGTAAGTGTATCAAATGCAGTTTTGACTTACAATATTTTCATCCTATGATGGATTTATCAGGATGTAACTCGAGTCATTTAAGTCGAGGAAGATCCATACCTATTTTCACTAAATGAAGAACTCAAAGGAGGAATTTTGGTTTTAGGAGAAAAGGCAAAAAGTAGAACACGTGTTCAGCGTTGGCTTTGCAGCGAGCCGTTAGAGAGGCAGCTAGGACCTGGGCAGCGAGAGGGGCCCGTCCAGCTCCTTCCTGGGAACCACACTCAGCATCTCATCCCCCAGTCCCTGTAGCTCACAGCAGTGTCCCCGAGCATCTGCACTTCATCTCAATTTAATCCGTGCATTCATTAGCAAGATGTGTCCTAAGGTACCAGGAAAGCCTAAGAGAGAATATTTTTGGGGGTCTGGGAATGCTAAAATCTTTTTCAATTAAATTAATGGTAATTGCCTCTTTGTTTTATGCCATTTCAGCTTATGAGAGGTTTCATAGGAAAACCCTTCCTCCAGGTAGTAGGGAAGCTTGTATACTTATATTCAAATGGATTTTTGAAAAACACAAGAACAGCTGTATTTTTCTGACTTAACCTAGGAATTTTTCAACATCTGTATCTCATTCCTTGTACTCTTTGCAGGGTATGTTTGGATGTGTTACATTTTTCTGACAAATTTTCTTTTTGACATGTATGTTTCTTTTATTTTTTCCTATGACAGACAATGCTGAAATGAACAAGTAATTTTGAAGTCTACTTTCATGCATCTCCACAGGAATTTCTGCCATGCAGATTTCTGCAACTGAGATATGAGTCAGAGCATTTGCAAAATCTTCCTTTTGAGAGATACGAGCAAATGTTTTATCAGGTAACTATAACACAACTATTTTTTTCTTTCTATTCTTGAATTTGTTAGTTCTCTCTACACCTGTTTCAAATGTTTATGCTGTCAAATCTTCCAACCTCTTCCATTATGGCCTGGAGTGTTGCCTTGCTTAAAAAGGTGTCCCCACCCCAGAATTATAAGAACATCCCTTCCTCTTCAAATACTTCTTCCTATGGATTCATAGCTGCTTGGTGAGCAATTTTGTCTTCTCTTGGTCAGTACCAAAACTTTCCAGCCATGTAGGTTTCTACTGTGTTTTCATGTCTGATAGAAAATTTTCCTACCTTCCTCTTTTACAAAAAAATTCTCAGCCATTCTTATACTTCTTCTCTTCCAAAAGAATGTTAAAGTCAACTTATTGTGTTAAAATTGGCCTGGTTATGCTGCACCATACCTCCCCCGAACACTGCTGAAGGAGACATGAATTCCCTCACGTACAAACTGCCTGGGAGGTCACATGCTCCATCCAGCTGCGTCGATGGACACAAGACGGTAAAGACCAAAGAAGGGACTTTATTCATCTACACCCCCAACCACCCGCAGAAGGCTCTAGAAGAGGTAAGAGGCATCCCATTCTCAGGCTCCCTGGAAGCATTAGGGAGCAGCCTGGGCCCTGGGCCCAGAGAACACCTCCAGATGGTGGAGGTACCTCTGCCTGGAACGTCTGATGGAACAGTAAAAGGGAGCACAGAGTGCAGACCCCAGAGGGTGCCTGAAGGCCCCTCCGCCTGTCCTCTCCACATCTGCCCAGGTCCTGGTGCCTTCCAGCTAGCAGACATCAGCTTGAGGAAGACAACACTTGATTTTAGGCCTGCAATGTACCAGACACTATCTTCAGCAGTTTGTAATCCTCAGGGAAACCCGGTGACATGTGTAGTATTGACACTCACACATTGTGGCTGAGAAAACTGAGGCACAGAGAAGACCAGTGACTTGCCCACTGTCACACAGCATGGTGTGATGGAGAATCTGGGTAAGAGCCCCTGCAGTGTGTTTGTGTCTAAGCGCCTGTGCACCTGTCACCACCTCACACAGCTTCTCGCGCAAGATCACATCAGCATTGCATTCTCTGTTGACCATACATGTCTGAGAACCTTGAGAATGTTCGGTGTCCATTTTTGACACACGTATCTCCAAAGCATGATGTTCAGCTAATGTTAATGGAAGCTTTTCCCAAGTGCTTGAATTTGGAAAAATGGCAGCTTCCTTGTCATTTTTCTGGCATTACTTATAATTTCAGTTGTATATTTATTTTATTTTTAGAAAGAATAGAATGCATATTCAAAAGAAAAATGCTTTGGGGACTGTAAAACACTTTAGAAATAGAAGATTTATTGGTTTATATTGTATGCACTTTCACTTTTGTATTTTATATCTACTTTATTATCATTAATTTACAATTACATGTGCAATATTATGATCACTAAACTACCCCTTCATCAGGTCCCCCCCTCCAACCCCACCACAGCCACTGTCCATCAGCGTAGATGCCACAGAATCACTACTTGGCCTCTCTGAGTTGTACTGCTCTCCCCGTGCCCCCCCAACATTACATCTGCTAATCGTAATGCCCCTTTTTCCCTCTTATCCCTCCCTTCCCGCCCATTTTCCCCAGTCCCTTTCCCTTTGGTAACTATTAGTCCGTTCTTGGGTTCTGTGAGTCTGCTGCGGTTTTGTTCCTTCAGTATTTTTTCTTTGTTCTTATACTCCACATATGAGTGAAATCATTTGATACTTGTCTTTTTCGGCTTGGCTTATTTCACTGAGCATAATACCCTCTAGCTCCATCCATGTTGTTGCAAATGGTAGGATTTGTTTTCTTCTTATGGCTGAATAATATTCCATTGTGTATATGTACCACCTCTTCTTTATCCATTCATCTACTGATGGACACTTAGGTTGCTTCCATTTTCTTGGCTATTGTAAATAGTGCTGCGATAACCATAGGGGTGCATATGTCTTTTTCAAACTGGGCTGCTGCATTCTTAGGGTAAATTCCTAGGAGTGGAATTCCTGGGTCAAATGGTATTTTTATTTTGAGTTTTTTGAGGAACCTCCATACTGCTTTCCACAATGGTTGAACAAATTTGCAGTCCCACCAGCAGTGTAGGAGGGTTCCCTTTTCTCCACATCCTCGCCAACATTTGTTGTTGTTTGTGTTTTGGATGTTGGCCATCCTCACTGGTGTGAGGTGATATCTCATTGTGGTTTTAATCTGCATTTCTCTGATGATTAGCGATGTGGAGCATCTTTTCATGTGCCTGTTGGCCATCTGAATTTCTTCTTTGGAGAAGTGTCTATTCATGTCCTCTGCCCATTTCTTAATTGGATTATTTGCTTTCTGTTTGTTAAGGTGCATGAGTTCTTTATATATTTTGGATGTCAACCCTTTATCAGATACGTTTTTTATGAATATATTCTCCCATACTGTAGGATGTCTTTTTGTTCTACTGATGGTGTCCTTTGCTGTACAGAAGCTTTTCAGCTTGATATAGTCCCACTTGTTCATTTTTGCTTTTGTTTCCCTTGCCCGGGGAGATATGTTCATGAAGAAGTCGCTCATGTTTATGTCCAAGAGATTTTTGCCTATGTTTTTTTCTAAGAGTTTTATGGTTTCATGACTTACATTCAGGTCTTTGATCCACCTTGAGTTTACCTTTGTGTATGGGGCTAGACAGTAGTCCAGTTTCATTCTCTTACATGTAGCTGTCCAGTTTTTCCAACACCAGCTGCTGAAGAGGCTGTCATCTCCCCATTGTATATCCAAGGCACTTTTATCAAATATTAATTGACTGTATATGTTTGGGTTAATGTTTGGATTTTCTATTCTGTTCCACTGGTCTGTGGGTCTGTTTTTGTGCCAATACCAAATTGTCTTGATTACTGTGGCTTTGTAGTAGAGCTTGAAGTCAGGGAGTGTAATTCCCCCTGTTTTATTCCTCCTTCTCAGGATTGCGTTGGCTATTCGGGGTCTTTTGTGGTTCATATGAATTTTAGAATTATTTGTTCCAGTTCATTGAAGAAAGCTGTTGGTAGTTTGATAGGGATTGCATTGAATCTGTAGATTGCTTTAGGTAGTATAGCCATTTTGACAATATTTATTCTTCCTAGCCAAGAGCATGGGATGCATTTCCATTTGTTAGTGTCCTCTTTAATTTCTCTTAGGAGTGTCTTGTAGTTTTCAGAGTACAGGTCTTTCACTTCCTTCGTTAGGTTTATTCCTAGGTATTTTATTCTTTTTGATGCAATTGTGAATGGAATTGTTTTTCTGATTTCTCTTTCTGTTAGTTCATCATTAGTGTATAGGAAAGCAACAGATTTCTGTGTGTTAATTTTGTATCCTGCAACTTTGCTGAATTCAGATATTAGTTCTAGTAGTTTTGAAATGGAATCTTTAGGGTTTTTTATGTACAGTATCATGTCATCTGCAAATAGTGACAATTTGACTTCTTCTTTACCAATCTGGATGCCTTGTATGTCTTTGTTTTGTCTGATTGCTGTGGCTAGGACCTCCAGTACTATGTTGAATAACAGTGGAGAGAGTGGGCATCCCTGTCTTGTTCCCGATCTTAGATGAAAAGCTTTCAGCGTCTCGCCGTTAAGTATGATGTTAGCTGTGGGTTTGTCATATATAGCCTTTATGATGTTGAGGTACTTGCCCTCTATACCCATTTTGTTGAGAGTTTTAATCAGGAATGGATGCTGAATTTTGTCAAATGCTTTTTCAGCATCTATGGAGATGATCATGTGGTTTTTGTTCTTCTTTTTGTTGATGTGGTGGATGATGTTGATGGATTTTCGAATGTTGTACCATCCTTGCATCCCTGGGATGAATCCCACTTGATCATGGTGTATGATCCTCTTGATGTATTTTTGAATTCGGTTTGCTAATATTTTGTTGAGTATTTTTGCATCTACGTTCATCAGGGATATTGGTCTGTAATTTTCTTTTTTGGTGAGGTCTTTTCCAGGTTTTGGTATTAGAGTGATGCTGGCTTCATAGAATGAGTTTGGAAGTATTCCCTCCTCTTCTATTTTTTGGAAAACTTTAAGGAGAATCGGTGTTATTTCTTTTCTATATGTCTGGTAGAATTCAGAGGTGAATCCATCAGGCCCAGGGGTTTTGTTCTTGGGTAGTTTTTTGATTACCAATTCGATTTCGTCACTAGTGATTGGTCTGTTTAGTTTTTTGTTTCTTGCTTTGTCAGTCTTGGAAGGTTGTATTTTTCTAAGAAGTTGTCCATTTCTTCTATGTTTTCCAGCTTGTTAGCATATAGATTCTCATAATATTCTCTTATGATTCTTTGTATTTCTGTGGGGTCCGTCGTGATTTTTCCTTTCTCATTTCTGATTGTGTTTATGTGTGTAGATTCTCTTTTTCTCTTAATGAGTCTGGCTAGGGGTTTATCTATTTTGTTTATTTTTTCAAAGAACCAGCTCTTGGTTTTATTGATTTTTTCTATTGTTTTATTCTTCTCAATTTTATTTATTTCTTCTCTAATCTTTATTATGTCCCTCCTTCTGGTGACTTTGGGCCTCATTTGTTCTTCTTTTTCCAATTTCAGTAATTGTGTCTTTAGACTATTCATTTGGGAATGTTCTTCCTTCTTTAAATAGGCCTGGATTGCAATATACTTTCCTCTTAGAACTGCCTTTGCTGCGTCCCACAGAAGTTGTGGCTTTGTGTTGTTGTTGTCATTAGTCTCCATATATTCTTTGATTTCTGTTTTGATTTGGTCATTAACCCATTGATTAATTAGGAGAGTGTTTGTTAAGTCTCCATGTATTTGTGAGCCTTTTTGATTTCTTTCTAAAATTTATTTCTAGTTTTATACCTTGGTGATCTGAGAAGTTGGTTGGTAGGATTTCAATATTTTTGAAATTACTGAGGTTCTTTTTGTGGCCTAGTATGTGGTCTATTCTGGAAAATGTTCCATGTGCACTTGAGAAGAATGTGTATCCTGTTGCTTTTGGGTGTAGAGTTCTGTAGATGTCTGTTAGGTCCATCTGTTCTAGTGTGTTGTTCAGTGCCTCTGTGTCTTTACTTATTTTCTGTCTGGTTGATCTGTCCTCTGGAGTGAGTGGTGTGTTGAAGTCTCCTAAGATGAATGCATTGCTGTCTATTTCCTCCTTTAATTCTGTTAGTATTTGTCTCACATATGCTGGCGCTCCTGTGTTGGGTGCATATATATTTATAATGGTTATATCTTCTTGTTGGACTGACCCCTTTATCATTATGTAATGTCCTTCTTTATCTTTTGCTACTTTCTTCGTTTTGAAGTCTATTTTGTCTGATACAAGTACTGCAACACCTGCTTTTTTCTCTTTGTTGTTTGCATGAAATATCTTTTTCCATCCCTTCACTTTTAGTCTGTGTATATCTTTGGATTTGAGGTGAGTTTCTTGTAGGCAGCATATAGATGGGTCTTGCTTTTTTATCCATTCTGTTACTCTGTGTCTTTTGATTGGTGCATTCAGTCCATTTACATTTAGGGTGATTATTGATAGGTATGTACTTATTGCCATTGCTGGCTTTAGATTCGTGGTTACCAAGGGTTCAAGGGTTGCTTCTTTACTATCTAACAATCTAACTTAACTTTCTTGTTAAGTTATTGTAAACACAGTCTGATGTTTCTTTCTTTCTCTCCCTTCTTATTCCTCCTCCTCCATTCTTTCTATAATAGGTGTTTTATTCTTTGCCTTTAGTTAGTATTTGGATGGTCTGCTTTCTTTGCTATGATTTTATTTTCTCTGGTGACATCTTTTTAGCCTTAGGTGTGCTTCCATCTAGAGCAGTCCATTTAAGATATCCTGTAGTGGTGGTTTATGAGAAGCAAACTCTCTCAACTTTCGTTTATCTGGAAATTGTTTAATCCCTCCATCATATTTAAATGATAATCGTGCTGGATACAATATTCTTGGTTCGAGGCCCTTCTGTTTCATAACATTAAATATATCATGCCATTCTCTTCTGGCCTGTAAGGTTTCTGTTGAGAAGTCTGATGATAGTCTGATGGGTTTTCCTTTGTAGGTGATCTTTTTTCTCTCTCTAGCTGCCTTTAATACCCTGTCTTTATCTTTGATCTTTGCCATCTTAATTATTATGTGTCTTGGTGTTGTCTTCCTTGGGTCCCTTGTGTTGGGAGATCTATGAGCTTCGGTGGACTGCGAGACTACTTCCTTCCCCAGCGAGGGAAAGTTTTCAGCAATTATTTCTTCAAAGACACTTTCTATCCCTTTTTCTCTCTCTTCTTCCTCTGGTACTCCTATAATGCGAATATTGTTCCGTTTGGATTGGTCACACAGTTCTCTTAATATTCTTTCATTCCTAGAAATCCTTTTATCTCTCTCTGCCTCAGCTGCTCTGTACTCCTGTTCTCTGTTTTCTATTCCATTAACAGTCTCTTGCATCTCATCCATTCTGCTGTTAAGCCCGTCGATCGCTTGTCTGATTTCTGTATTGTCTTTCCTCAGTTCCCTCACTTCCTCCCTCAGCTCTTGCACATTTCTCTGTAGGTCCATCAGCATGGTTATGACTTTTATTCTGAATTCTTTTTCAGGGAGGCTGTGCATTTCCATCCCTTCAGACTCCCTCTCTGGGGTTGTCTGGTTGATTTTGGTCTGAACCATATTCCTCTGTCTTTTCATGGCTATATAATTGGTCACTGATATTTGCCATGTATGTCAGTCAGCTGGGCTCTTTAAGACTTTAAAAAGAGAAGAAAAAAAGAAAGAAAGAAAGAAAGAAAATAAAAAACAAAAACAAAACAAAAAACAAAACAAATCAAAAAAAACAAACAAAAAAAATGCCCACCGGACGTAGATTCTGTGGGAATGCTCTAGGTGGCGCTATTGCCCCACTATTCCACAGCTGTGACTGTGCCGCTCCGCAGGGCCCTTTATCGCTCTGGCAGGGGTGGGAACGAATAGGAGGCTGTTGATCTCAGTGAGAAGTGTAAGTATGGCTACGCTTCCTCAGTCGCCAGCTAAGGCGTCTGAAACTCCCCAGGACTCCCAGCCTGCTGGGCTGAGTGTGCTGGGGCGATCCGCTCCTCCGCTGGGCTCCTGTCTCTTTAAGACCGCTGAGGAAAGCGCGCACTTTTTTTTTCCTTCCCGGGAGCCGGCTGCAAGCACCCTGGCGCGTTCCCCGCTCAGATCCTGCCCCTCTGTCTCTCCAATCTCTGCTGCACTGCGCAATGTGGGTCAGCGCTCCCCGCGCAGATCACCGGGGCTGGCTACTTCGCGGGGTGTACTTCCACTCCCTCCCGGCTCTGAATCCTCTCCTCCCACCAGTGCGCTGGGGTGGGGGAGTGCTCAGGTCCCACTGGGTCGTGGCTCCATATCTTACAGGCCTCTTGGGGTGCCGAGTGCTCTCGGGTGTAGCTGCATGCTGTGTGCTTTCCTGTGTATTCTCATCTCTCTTTTAGGAATAGATGTATTTTCTGTGTTTTTGTAGATAAATATAGTGTTGGGAGGAGATTTCTGCCACCCTGCTCACACCGCCATCTTCCCGGAAGTCTCGAAGATATAGATTATTAAAAGAATCATTTTTAACCCTGTTAACAATTTCAGCGTACATTTTTAGTCATTTTATTTGTGTGTGATAAAATCGAGATAATATTTTCTGCAATTTGCCTTTTTTTGCTTAAGATAGTTTGAGAATCTTACCACAGCAATTGGACTTTATCCTGAAGGCAGTGGAGAGCCTTTGAAGAGTTTAAGTAGGTTTCCCTGCAAGTTATTCCTCTCCAGATGAGAGGTAGAGAAGAGAGAAGGGCACTTTCATATAATTTTGAGTTAGATTCATTCCACTCTTTATTGCTTTCTATACAGAAAGAATGGTTCATGGTTATCTTCATTAAAGATGGGAGTTACTGATTTTTCTACAAGTTTAATCATCTTAAGATGCTATTTGATTATCATTTGCATTGTGTACATTTATCTGTTATAAAAACAAACTAGAGTGATGCATTTTTATTAATCATGTGGAGACTATTTAATTACATCACAATCGAAGCTAGCAAGTACAGATATCAAGTATCACAGTCCCCAAATCACATACTGACTGAGCCAATTTTTAGTAGCATGTGGGCCAATTGTTATCAAAAAGCTTTTAGTCACCAAATTTATTTAAGATTTTTTCATTCCATATAACTACAAAAAGATCTGAGGTAGTTACACTAAAAAACAATATAAATATAGTACCTTTAGCGTTTTAAAAGCAAGGAGACCAAGGAACCAGACGGGGTAGATGCCATGAGGTATCTGGGCAAGCCAATCCAAGAGTCTGTTTCCTAGCAGCAGAAAGTAAACAGGAAAATACATTGGCTTGTCTAGTTTTTATTGTTGCTGCAGAAAAATATGTATACTACTTTTTCCAAGACAAATTCTATCCTGAAATTTATTATATTGGCCCTTGTGTGAGAGATAATAGTTTATAGTAGACATATTCAACTATAGTTTTGCAAAGGAACAACACCGTTGAAATGGATAATTCCTGTATTGACCTTCTGCATAAGGGGTGAGAGTGTAATATTACATCGTAATTCAGTTTCGATATTTCTTTAGAGACTGAGATAATACAGTCCAGGTACTTGGCTTTCTGATGATTTAAGTTAATATGGAAACAGAACTTGGGAAACCTAGGTGATCATCTAGCTACCGTGCCCAGTGGATTCTTTCTCAAGGGTCAGATGCCTCAGGTGAAACATTGACTGATAATAGCTTGCACAGGATATAACATTGGAAACCTCAAGTCGGGTAACTCTAGGACCTAGGGTCTGGGTTGATTCAAATGGTTTGAGTAGGTGTTCAGATAAGTTTTGTTGAATGAATAACATACCAGAGTCCACAGCATGGACAAATTCTTTACTCCCTCTCGGTATTCTTTCTCTACTAGGAACCACCTTCCATGAATCCATTTTTTTCACATACTGCCTGACTTCTCTATTTATCATTGAATGATCTTTTCTTCCTTTTCTCTCTTCTGCCCTTGTGCAGCTTGCAACTGCCATGCTTCTGGATAATTCCTATCTCGGAATGCATACACAGCTGCATTTCAAAATGAATACCTACTGTAATTGCAAAAATAGGAAACAACCAGCAATAAAGAACTGCTTAAATTATGACATAGCAATATGGTGGAATCTTATGCAGCTGTTAAAAAGATGTCATTAAAGAGTTTTAATGACATGAATAAATATTCATGTTACATTTTAAGTGAGAAACAAACTGTGTGAAAAAATACATGCAATTCTCTTGATAGATGGAGAGAGACAAATATATCTAGAAAGAGGGACAAACAGACATAGAGAGAGCTTGCAACTTTGCTTGGTGGAATTACAGGGGATTTTTTTTTAACATTTACTTTTCTGTATTTTTCAAATACTACAGTGAACATGGATTAATTGTGTCTAAACAAGGACATAAAATGTAAAACTTGGTGTAGAATACAAAGCCTTTCAGTATGTGTTCATTGCATACTCTATCAGCTTCTGTCTTGACAATCTCTCATCTTTTGTGTATGCCCTATAAATTCCAGTGGCACACCCCACTTGAATTTTCCTAAATGTTCTGGGATCTCGAAAACCACCGTGACCTTCTAGTGGCAGGTGGTGGCTGGGTCTTAGCCATATCTGTATCTCTTACCTTTAATGCAGTGCCCAGCACTTAGCCGGTGCTCAGCGATGGTTGTTGAATGAATAGTCAATGTATCATGCTCTTCTCCCAATTAAAATCAGACGCTTCCTCCTCCTTCCTGGCTGCTGGTGCACTTCTCCCCTCATACTTTCCAATCACTAGCAGGGTCATGTATTTGAAATACAAACAGGCAGTTTGAATCTCAAATGGTGGACTTTGTAGCATATAGCTGGCTGTGGCATGTTAATGTGGACAGTCTCTGAATGTGTCCAGGATTGTTTAATACTAAGCCTTATGAATGATCTTATTTTTTTATTTTGGTATCATTCATCTACACTTACATGAGCAACATTATGGTTACTAGACTCCCCCCATCATCAAGTGCCCACCACACACCCCATTACAGTCACTGTCCATCAGTGTGGTAAGATGCCATAAAATCACTACTTGTCTTCTCTGTTGTACAGCCCTTCCCATCCCCCCCTACATTATGTGTGCTAATCGTAATGCCCATTTTTTCCCCTTATCCGCCCATCCCCAACCATCCTCCCCAGTCCCTTTCCCTTTGGTAATTGTTAGTCCATTCTTCGGTTCCATGAGTCTGCTGCTGTTTTGTGCCTTCAGTTTTTTTCTTTGTTCTTATACTCCACAGATGAGTGAAATCATTTGATACTTGTATTTTTCCACCTGGCTTATTTCACTGAGCATAATACTCTCTAGCTCCATCCATGTTGTTGCAAATGGTAGGATTTGTTTTCTTCTTATGGCTGAATAATATTCCATTGTGTATATGTACCACATCTTCTTTATCCACACATCTACTGATGGACACTTAGGTTGCTTCCATTTCTTGGCTATTGTAAATAGTGCTGCAATAAACATAGGGGTGCATATATCTTTTTCAAACTGGGTTGCTGCATTCTTAGGGTAAACTCTTAGGAGTGGAATTCCTGGGTCAAATGGTATTTCTATTTTTAGTTTTTTCAGAAACCGCCATACTGCTTTCCACAATGGTTGAACTAGTTTACATTCCCACCAGCAGTGTAGGAGGGTTCCCCTTTCTACACATACTCACTAACACTTGTTTTTCTTTTTGATAGTGGCCATCCTAACTGGTGTGAGGTGATATCTCATTGTACTTTTAATTTGCATTTCTATGATTGGTGATCTGGAGCAACTTTTCAGGTGCCTATTGGCCATCTGAATTTCTTGGAAAAGTATCTGTTCAGCCCCTCTGCCCATTTTTAAATTGGATTATTTGCTTTTTGTTTGTTGAGGTGCATGAGCTTTTATATATTTTGGATTTCAACCCTTTATCGTATATGTCATTTATGAATATATTCTCCCATACTGTAGGATGTGTTTTTGTTCTGTTGATGGTGTTCTTTGCTGTACAGAAGCTTTTCAGCTTGATATAGTCCCACTTGTTCATTTTTGCTTTTGTTTCTCTTGCCCAAGGAGATATGTTCATGAAGAAGTTGCTCATGTTTATGTCCAAGAGATTTTTTGCCTATGTTTTTTTTCTAAGAGTTTTATGGTTTCATGACTTACATTCAGGTCTTTGATCCACTTTGAGTTTACCTTTGTGTATGGGGTTAGACAATAATGCAGTTTCATTCTCTTACATGTAGCTGTCCAGTTTTGCCAACACCCACTGTTGAAGAGGCTGTCATTTCCCCATTGTATATCCATGGCTCCTTTATCATATATTAATTGACCATATATGTTTGGGTTAATATCTGGACTCTATTCTGTTCCACTGGTCTGTGGGTCTGTTCTTGTGCCAGTACCAAATTGTCTTGATTACTGTGGCTTTGTAGTAGAGCTTGAAGTCGGGGAGCATAATCCCCCCAGCTTTATTCTTCCTTCTCAGAATTGCTTTGGATATTCAGGGTCTTTTGTGGTTCCATGTGAATTTTAGAACTATTTGTTCCCGTTTGTTGAAGAATGCTGTTGGTATTTTGATAGGGATTGCATTGAATCTGTCAATTGCTTTAGGCAGGATGGCCATTTTGACAATATTAATTCTTCCTAGCCAAGAGCATGGGATGCATTTCCATTTGTTAGTGTCCTCTTTAATTTCTCTTAAGAGTGTCTTATAGTTTTCAGGGTATAGATCTTTCACTTCCTTGGTTAGGTTTATTCCTAGGTATTTTATTCTTTTGGATGCAATTGTGAATGGAATTGTTTTCCTGATTTCTCTTTCTGCCAGTTCATCATTAGTGTATAGGAATGCAACAGATTTCTGTGTGTTAATTTTGTATCCTGCAACTTTGCTGAATTCATATATTAGTTCTAGTAGTTTTGGAGTGGAGTCTTTGGGGTTTTTTATGTACAATATCATGTCATCTACAAGCAGGGACAGTTTGACTTCTTCCTTACCAATATGGATGCCTTTTATTTCTTTGTTTTGTCTATTTCCCGTGGCTAGGACCTCCAATACTATGTTGAATAAAAGTGGGGAGAATGGGCATCCTTGTCTTGTTCCCAATCTTAGGTGAAAAGCTTTCAGCTTCTCGCTGTTAAGTATGATTTTGGCTGTGGGTTTGTCATATACGGCCTTTATTATGTTGAGGTACTTGCCCTCTATACCCATTTTGTTGAGAGTTTTTATTGTGAATGGATGTTGAATTTTGTCGAATGGTTTTCCAGCATCTATGGAGATGATCATGTGGGTTTTGTCCATCTTTTTGTTGATGTGGTGGATGATGTTGATGGATTTTCAAGTGTTGAACCATCCTTAGATCACTGAGATGAATTCCACTTGATCATGGCATATGATCCGATCCTCTTGGTGTATTTTTGAATTCAGTTTGCTAGTATTTTGTTGAGTATTTTTGCATCTATGTTCATCAGGAATATTGGTCTGTAATTTTCTTTTTTTATGGTGTCTTTGCCTGGTTTTGGTATTAGAGTGATGCTGCCTTCATAAAATGAGTTTGGAAGTGTTTTCTCCTCTTCTGTTTTTGGAAAACTTTAAGGAGAGTGGGTGTTATGTCTTCTCTATATGTCTGATAAAATTCAGTGGTGAATCCATCTGGCCTGGGAGTTTTGTTCCTGGGTAGTTTTTTGATTACTGATTCAATTTCGTCGCTGGTAATTTATCTGTTCAGATTTTCTGTTTCCTCCTTGGTCAGTGTTGGAAGGTTGTATTTTTCTAAGAAGTTGTCCATTTCTTCTAGGTTTTCCAGCTTCTTAGCATATAGATTTTCATAGTATTCTCTAATAAGTCTTTGTATTTCTGTGGGGTCCATCTTGATTTTTCCTTTCTCATTTCTGATTCTGTTTATGTGCGTAGATTCTCTTTTTCTCTTAATAAGTCCGGCTAGGGGTTTTCTATTTTGTTTGTTTTCTCAAAGAACCACCTCTTGGTTTCACTGATTTTTTCTGTTGTTTTATTCTTCTCAATTTTATTTATTTCTTCTCTGATATTTATTATGTCCCTCCTTCTGCTGACTTGGGCCTTATTTGTTCTTCTTTTTTCAGTTTCAATAATTGTGACTTTAGACTATTCATTTGGGATTGCTCTTCCTTCTTTAAATAGGCCTGGATTGCAATATACTTTCCTCTTAGAACTGCCTTCGCTGCATCCCACAGAAGTTGGGGCTTTGTGATGTTCTTGTCATTTGTCTCCATATATTGCTTGATCTCTGTTTTAATTTAGTCATTCTGATTTTTTCTATTGTTTTATTCTTCTCAATTTTATTTATTTCTTTTCTGATATTTATTATGTCCCCCCTTCTGCTGACTTTGGGCCTCATTTGTTCTTCTTTTTCCAGTTTCAGTAATTGTGACTTTAGGCTGTTCGTTTGGGATTGCTCTTCCTTTAAATAGGCCTGGATTGCTGTATACTTTGTTCTTAGAACTGCCTTTACTGCATCCCACAGAAGTTGAGCTTTGTGTTGTTGTTGTCATTTGTCTCCATATATTGCTTGATCTCTGTTTCAATTTGGTCGTTGATCCATTGATTATTTAGGAGCATGTTTTTAAGCCTCCATGTATTTGTGAGCCTTTTTGTTTTCTTTGTACAACTTATTTCTAGTTTTTTACCTTTGTGATTGAGAAGTTGGTTGGTAGAATTTCAGTCTTTTTGAATTTACTGAGGCTCTTTTTGTGGCCTAGTATGTGTTCTATTATTGAAAATGTTCCGTATGCTCTTGAGAAGAATGTGTATCCAGCTGCTTTTGGTTGTAGAGTTCTGTAGTTGTCTGTTAGGTCCATCTGTTCTGGTGTGTTGTTCACTGCCTCTGTGTCTTAACATTTTCTGTCTGGTTGATCTGTCCTTTGTAGTGAGTGGTGTGTTGAGGTCTCCTAGAATGAATGCATTGTATTCTATTTCCTCTTTTAAGTGTTAGCATTTGTTTTCACATATGTCGGTGCTCTTGTGTTGGGTGCATAGATATTTATAATGGGTATATCCTCTTGTTGGACAGCCCATTTTTTATTATTATGTAATGTTCTTCTTTATCTCTTGTTACTTTCTTTGTTTTGAAGTCTATATTGTCTGATACAAGAACTGCAACACCTGCTTTTTTCTTCCTGTTGTTTGCATGAAATAACTTTTTCTATCCCTTCACTTTTAGTCTGTGTATGTCTTTGTG